>JAUIMM010001592.1:7500-752500 GCA_031769625.1 Taudactylus pleione | reverse complement strand
CGAGTGTGACAGAAGGACAGGTGAGTAGTGACAGGCGAGTGTGACAGAAGGACAGGTGGCACATGAGTGATAGTTACTTGGGACAGGTGAGTAGTGACAGGTTACAGGGGGGTGTGGCAGGTGAGTGTGATATTTACATGGGTTAGGTGAGTGTGACAGAAGGACAGGAGTGTAGTGACAGGAGAGTGTGACAGGTGAGTGTGACAGAAGGACAGGAGTGTAGTGACAGGAGAGTGTGACAGGAGAGTGTAGTGACAGGTTAGTGTGATAGTTACATGGAGCAGGTGAGTAGTGACAGGTGAGTGATAGCTGCATGGGGCAGGTGAGTAGTGACAGGTGAGTGATAGCTGCATGGGGCAGGTGAGTAGTGACAGGTGAGTGTGATAGTTACATGGGGCAGGTGAGTAGTGACAGGTAAGTGTGACGGGGTACAGGGGAGTGTGATAGTTACATGGGGCAGGTGAGTGTAGTGACAGGTAAGTGTGACGGGGTACAGGGGAGTGTGATAGTTACATGGGGCAGGTGAGTGTAGTGACAGGTAAGTGTGACGGGTACAGGGGAGTGTGATAGTTACATGGGGCAGGTGAGTGTAGTGACAGGTGTGAGTTACATGGGGCAGGTGAGTGTAGTGACAGGTAAGTGTGACGGGGTACAGGGGAGTGTGATAGTTACATGGGGCAGGTGAGTGTAGTGACAGGTAAGTGTGACGGGGTACAGGGGAGTGTGATAGTTACATGGGGCAAGTGAGTGTAGTAACAGGTGAGTGTGAGTTACATGAGGCAGGTGAGTGTAGTGACAGGTAAGTGTGACGGGGTACAGGGGAGTGTGATAGTTACATGGGGCAAGTGAGTGTAGTAACAGGTGAGTGTGAGTTACATGAGGCAGGTGAGTGTAGTGACAGGTAAGTGTGACGGGGTACAGGGGAGTGTGATAGTTACATGGGGCAAGTGAGTGTAGTAACAGGTGAGTGTGAGTTACATGAGGCAGGTGAGTAGTGACAGGTGTGATTTTTACATGGGTTAGGTGAGTGTGACAGAAGGACAGGAGTGTAGTGACAGGAGAGTGTGACAGGTGAGTGTGACAGAAGGACAGGAGTGTAGTGACAGGAGAGTGTGACAGGAGAGTGTAGTGACAGGTTAGTGTGATAGTTACATGGAGCAGGTGAGTAGTGACAGGTGAGTGATAGCTGCATGGGGCAGGTGAGTAGTGACAGGTGAGTGATAGCTGCATGGGGCAGGTGAGTAGTGACAGGTGAGTGTGATAGTTACATGGGGCAGGTGAGTAGTGACAGGTAAGTGTGACGGGGTACAGGGGAGTGTGATAGTTACATGGGGCAGGTGAGTGTAGTGACAGGTAAGTGTGACGGGTACAGGGGAGTGCGATAGTTACATGGGGCAGGTGAGTGTAGTGACAGGTGTGAGTTACATGAGGCAGGTGAGTGTAGTGACAGGTATGTGCGACGGGGTACAGGTGAATGTGAGCTACATGAGGCAGGTGAGTGTAGTGACAGGTAAGTGTGACGGGGTACAGGTGAGTGTGATAGTTACATGAGGCAGGTGAGTGTAGTGACAGGTAAGTGTGACGGGGTACAGGGGAGTGTGATAGTTACATGGGGCAGGTGAGTGTAGTAACAGGTGAGTGTGAGTTACATGAGGCAGGTGAGTAGTGACAGGTGTGATAGTTACATGGGACAGGTGAGTGTGGCAGTGACATGGAGAAACAGTGGGGGGAGTACTAGTGAATACGGTAGAGATACCTGAGCGGATCATGTGGCCGGAGTTGACAGGCTCCCCGGTGCGGGGGTGCAGCCAGGTGGTGCTCTGGGTCCGGTCACTGCGGGGAGAGAGACGGGTTATTATACTCGCACACACTGAGGGACTGGGAATCACACACCTGTTCCCGCCTTACTCGACAAAGAAGACCCGGCCGTCAGCGCACACCCCGTAGGACCAGTGCTCGGGTAAACTCTCCCGCCCGCTGCCCTCGGCCGCCATCTTCACCCCCCGCCCGGGTCCCGGAGGAGGGGGCGCGCTCCCGGGATATGCGCGCTCCCGCCCCGGCTTCCCGAGGTAACAATGTAACAAAGTGAGAGAGAGAGAGCACCACGTGACTGCCCCCTGTCATCATTCCCATAGTCACCAGCTGCCCCCAATGTCCAGGGACAGGCACCGCTTGTGTCGTTTTGGGAACTTTTCTCCCAGTCTTTAGGGTCATGTACAACTGGAGCATCGGCACTCGCCCACTTTTGCACAATAAGGGGTAAATTTACTAAAGTGAGAGTTTTTAGAAGTGAGTTTTAAAAGTGATGTTGCCCATAGCAACCAATCAGATTCTAGCTATTATCTTCTAGAAGGTGCTAGTTAAATGTTAAGTACAATCTGATTGGTTGCTATGGGCAACATCACTTTTAAAACTCACTTCTAAAAACTCTCACTTTAGTAAATTTACCCCTTACACTCAGTCTCGTGAAAATCCAGCTTTTTCTGTGTATTTAATATAGATCCAGCTTTTTCTGTGTATATAATATAGATCCAGCTTTTTCTGTGTATATAATATAGATCCAGCTTTTTCTGTGTATATAATATAGATCCAGCTTTTTCTGTGTATTTAATATAGATCCAGCTTTTTCTGTGTATATAATATAGATCCAGCTTTTTCTGTGTATTTAATATAGATCCAGCTTTTTGTGTGGATCTGACTTTTTCTGTGTGTTTAGTATGGATCAGGCATTTTTGTGTATTTAGTATGGATCAGGCTTTTTCTGTGTATTTAGGGGGAATTCAATCAGCCGTGGGATATACCCCGCAGCTAGCTAATTGATCGTGCCGTGCAGGGAATTGCTATTCAATAAATTAGCCTTTTCCCCACGTGGTTCTCAAACTCTGGGCCTGATTCAGATCTGCTCGCGAGCACTATGCACTCGCAAGTGGGTCGATGGTGGCCCAGTGTGCATGCGCACGACGGAGCCGGCACCGTCGTGCACATGTGCGAGACCCGGATAGCGACGGGCAAACCGTCGCTCCGGGTCTTGTACCAAAGGGGGCGTGCAGTCGATGTTGAGTGACAGCACGCCCCCTTTGGTGGGCGCTTGCGGCAACGAGACCCAACCACAAGGGTCTCGTCGCAAGCCCGATGGTCGCGATGGACTTGACCATCGCGACCATCATCATGGTCACTCGCTATAGCTGTGGGTGGTCACCCACAGCTATGCGAGCGGCCAGAAGGCCGTTCTGAAAAACCAGAGGGCCGGCCCTGTTTCAGAGCGAGCGCTCTGTCAGAGCGTCCGGCTCTGAATCAGGCCCTCTGTCCTCAGGACTCCAAACAGCAGAGCCGTAACTAGACTTTTTGGTGCCCTGTGCCAGAGAGAGCATTGGTGCGCCCCCCCCCCCCTCCCATTTTTTTAAATAGGGACACAAGATAGTGAAACTAAAAAAGGGCCATGGGTTCATGGGGAAGGACCGGGGAAGAGATAGGGGTACTCCTGGGGCAGCCAGGAGATGCTGGGGATAAAAGAAGAGGAGGCTACAAGTGAGAATGATAATACACAGGAACAATGACAGACCCAAACAGCGCCCCCTGCCCTGCAGTGCCCTGTGCCATGGCACTGGTCGCACTACCCTAGTTACGGCCCTGCCAAACAGTGCATGTTTTCCAGGTCTCCACACAGAATCGCAAGTGAAATAATTAGTTCAACATGTGGATTATTTAAAATGTGTCAGTGAGTAACGACTACACATGTGCACTTTCTGGGTGACCTGGAAAACGTGACCTGCATTGCATTTGTTTTTATTAATAATAAATCTGTCAAAATTGCATATAAGACTTTTTTTTTTTTCTTGCAGCCCACACACTCTGAAGCTGCATACACACGTAAAGATTTTCTGTCCAACCATCCAACTAGTTGATTGGTTGGAATGAAAATCTGGTAAGGTATGGGAGTATTCCATCCAGCTCACTGCAGCAATATTGGCAAAAATACATGAATCCTACATGATAATAGAAATTCACAGGTATTAGTTGCATACATTTGCAAATATATGATTAAGCACCGGGCCAACGTCAAGGCTCCTCTATACCGACGCCCCTAACATTTCCGAGACACAAGGCACCCCAATAGAATCCAGTCAAAGACCATTCCCAGGGCATCACACGAAAAATGGAAGAAAGGTGATAGTGGAGTGTAAAGTATAGATGTGTAAAAGATAATCAATAAGTGTTAATATAATAAGAAAGAATTAAAATTACATAAATAATAAACAAATAGAAAAGTGATGAAAAAGTATTTATGTAAATTAAGTGGTGATGCTCTGGAAAAGGCCAAGCCAGTGTAACCCCAGGGGCAGTGTGGGAACGGAGGGTAAGGTTTAGGCACCCCCAGGGGGGACTTAGGGTTAGGCACCACTCCGGGAGTCTTAGAGTTAGGCACCACTAAAGTAGGGTTAGGGGGGTAGTGAGGAGGGTTAAGGTACTTACCAGCCCTAGTCAGGATCTTGTCCTGTCGGGTTTCTGTAGTCAGGAATTTAACCCATTTCGTTATCTACAGTATAGGCATTTCTAATTTTAGTGTCCATCACCGTAAAGTCTACATCACTAAGCACCAATAAGTATCATTGACGGGAGAACGTTATATGTCCCTTGTGCATCATCCGTATATTACGCCTGTCACACAGATATAGACATAATACATGTGTTCCCCCCTGATGTCCGTGGGCCAGCACTGGAGCGATACAGCACTATGGGTCTACTTCAGAGATGTACGCAAGTTACTACAGGACAATTGGAATAGAATTCGTAAAATTCTACTCCAAGCCCTAATTATCACTTATTTTTAGTAATCAGATCGCATTTCCCATAATTTAATGGGAAATGTGATCTGACCAAAGTTACTAAAAATAAGATGTGAAAACATACCGGGGAAAGCCCTGTGATAACAAAGCCACCTGTAGGTGGCTTATCCAGGGTCTCATCCGGTTACCGGACTCCTGCTCCGCTCTGACGGGTAGAGCCGAGCCGGTGCCGGCCCCAGTGATCAGCTGTGTGGTCTAAACAGACCACAAGCTGATACACTGTAAAGTAAAAAAAAAAAAAAAAAAAAACGAACAAACTTACCTGACTCCAGGGACCGGTGATCGGGGCTCCGGTGATGTCCTCCCTCCGGTCAGCTGGTCTCCCATGCTGCACTGCGGCCCGGTCGTCACCTGACAGGGTCCCAGTATGGGATGTCAGCTGACCGGAGGACATCGCCGGAGCCGGATCATGCAGGTAAGTGCAATTAAGGGAGAGGGGGGGAAAGGGGGGGTCACGGGGGGTCCACGATCGTGGGGGTGGGGCTTAGCACCAGGGGGGGTAGCAGCAGCAGCCGGTCGGCGCATGTGCGGGGCACTTGTCACGGTATTTTTTTTTTTCGAAAATACCGTGACTAGTGTGCGGAGGGGATTCGCAGGGACAGAGCTTTCTCGCAAGCTCAGTCCCTGCAAGGTATTTGTAGTAAATCCCTGTGATATTGGCTGAATTCGCAATGCAAATTCACTCGGTAATATCACACTACAATCTGCATTACCGATGCGGATTGTAGTAAATAGAGCCCATAGTATCTCGTAATTGTGTACGGTCAGCCATGGAGCATGCACAGTGCTAAAGGTCCCCATACATCAGCAATCTGAAAACCACAATTGAACAATTTGAATATTTATTGCCCGATGTTAGGATTTCCCAATCTAGCAATCTGCACCCATGCATTACAGATCTTTTTCAGTGATTTGCAGATTGATTGCAGCAAACACAGATCTGCCAGTCTTGAAAGGCTCCATCATTTTACTGGTAACGGTCTGCAAATCTGCTTATCTTGTCCATACACTAGCAATCTACAGCCCCAATCCATCTGTTACATCCAACATGTTGGACAATCTGATTGAACAATTCCAGTCACTTTTTGGTTGCAATATGCGATCTGTGAAGCCTATACATTGCAGATTTTTATACACAATCGATTGCCAATTGCAGAATTTCCACATCGATTGCTGATGTATGGGGGCCTTAAGAATCGCAAGATCTGTGTGCAATATGGAGTTGGATGCAGCTGTGACTCAGCCCCAGTGTATCCAAGCTCCTTCTGTCTTATGCAGTTTATTACTGAATGATGTTTGCCTTTTCCCCGTGTTATAGAACACTCCTGTTTGCTGTTTTAAGTGTTACATTTACCTGAGATTCATTTTTTACAAATGCACAACCCATTTTACACAAACATACTTACATACATACATACATAAATACATACAAGTGGTAGACAGAAAGATATTTAATTGGACGTTGGGCTTCCACGGGTGACATTTATGCGCTTTGACACAGAGGGAGGAGATGCATCTCCAACAATAAAGTCACTGAACTAACGCCTGCTGGATGGTGCTGGAAAATGCTTTATCAGGGCCATAACTAGGGTGGTGCGACATGTGCCACCGCACAGGGCGCGCTGTTCGGGTCTGTCAAATTTTTGTTTATGATCATTTTCACTTGTAGCTTTATCTTCTTTTATCCCCAGCATCTCCTGGCTGCCCCTATCTCCTCACTGGCTGACACCCCCTCCATCTGGCCACCTCCCCAAGCACCTTTAGTCACATCCTTTTTTATTTAACACACACATTTCAAAATATTGTCATACCCGGGACTCGAACCTATCGCCTCTCACATAGCAGTCAGAAACCTTACACATGGAGCTATCTGCCCCACAATTTCTACTGGTGAGAACAGCTGGCATTGCAAGGTACATACACAGACCTCCTGCTGATATTTGCTGAATATACACTACAAATAGCGCTGTTTATATACCTTCAGTCGATGATCTACACTGCAGGCTCCGGGCTTATGCACGGCTGTTCTGATGGACAAATCCTGCTGCAGGTGCAGCTTCACCAGCGCTCTCCTGTATATAGAGCTGGTGAGTTATTGTGTATAATCACTGCAGCCATTGGATTCACACTGCATGTGGTAATAAAACTTGGAAAACAGTGTTACAATGGGATCGGTACCCCTTCATCATTGTACGGGTCAAGTCAGATATGTCATATGTCATGCCCCTTCCTCATGAGGCTATGCCCCTGTTTTGGGGGAATGCGTCTTATGTCCCTATTTAAAAAATTGGGATGGGGGATACCAATGCTCTTTCTGGCCCAGGGCACCAAAAAGTCTAGTTACGGCTCTGCGTAGTACTATCCTATAAATGCTGGATTAGGGTCAGGGTCAGGAATAGACTGGCACACCGGTGTGCTGGGGAAATCCCTGGTGGGCTCCACCCCTTCTAGGAATCACTTGGTGGAGCATGATCATGGATGAACTTGGGTGCTTGGTTAAGTTTCAATGAAAACAGCAAAAAGATTATTCCTCCTGCTAGGGGCGTAGCTAGCGTTGATGCAGGGAGTGCGGTTGCTATGGAGCCCGCAGCACCTCCAAGGCCCACCTCTCCCTCCACAAACCCACTTCAGCCTGTGACTAGGAAGCAGTTTGCTACAGGGATCAGCATCCTCAGCGGATAGGACTCTCTTCACTGATGCTGGGAGGCGTGGCTGTCCTTGTATCACAACCACGCCCCCTCCCAGCATCAGTGAGGATGCATGGCTTCTGTAATGTTTGGCCAATTTCCTCTATGATGGCTGGCCACCCCCTCACTCCCTGTGGCTGACCACACCCCTTAAGCTTGGGCCCCTACCACTGCATTCCCTGGTGGGCCCTTTATACTCCTGTCCAACACTGGAGGAGGGAGTCTCCTACTCTCTTGCGGCGCAGTTGCAGAGTAGACTGTCTTCTACAACATTTTCTAGGTTTAGACTTGTACACCGTTCAACTCCAAACCCGAATGTTCTGTGCACTCTCCCATGGAGATTTCTTTCTCACTCACAATAGTAGTGCTGTAAATGTTAATGGTAGGCCAACCCGGGATAGTGCACAGAACTGAAGTGTTCCTTGATGTCCGGATGGCAGTGTCGGTGTAGATGTTTATCCACATTTAGAGTTAAGAGCAACTCCGTCTTTAGGGTGCAAATTTGTACCTTGGTTAAACGGCGTTGGGGTGCGAATGCAACACTAGGCACAGTTGTGCTCTCGTGGTGCGTGCCCTCCCTACCAACTTTAAATTTGTCCTTGTAGTTAGATTCTCTTGCTGTGCAACGTGGTTTTGCAAAATTGCACCTTCCTTCTGGATTTACCCCTAGGGCTGAATTAACCCCTTTCTGTGTTTACCTTTTCCTTACTACATAGTACACAAGGGGCCTGATTCAGACCCACTCGCGAGCGGCTGTCCGCTCGCAAGTGGGTCGATGTTATGGACTGAGCATGCGCACGACGGAGGGAGCTCCGTCGTGCGCATGCGCCAGACGCGACGAGCGAAGGAAAGTCCTTCGCTCGTTGTGTCCGATCAAAGGGGGCGTGCTGTCAATGTTGATTGACAGCACGGCCCCTTTGGTGGGCATGCCGGGGGCGTGCCTCCCTGACGGGGGCGTTCCCACGGGAACGCCTCCCGTCAAAAGCCGGCCCACTGACATCACTAGTGATGTCAGTGGGAGTGATTTTGGCTCTGATAGAGCCAAAATCACTCCGGAGCTTGCGGTTGAAAACCTCAACCGCAGGCTCCGGCTCGCAAATTCGATGGTCGCGATGGTCTCGACCATCGCGACCATCACAATGCACGCTCGTATAGCCTGTGGGTGGTGACCCACAGCTATACGAGCGTCCAGGAGGACGCTCCATGAAAATGGAGCCCGGCCCTCATTCAGAGCGTGCGCTCTGCTCAGAGCGTACGGCTCTGAATGAGGGCCAAGGTTTTTAAGTATCTAATAAGACATCCAGAAAGTCACCTGTTTGGCTTCAGTGCGGACAATTGCTTCCATCGTCCAAGACGGTTGTGTCAAGTTCCCTGTGTGACAAAATGGCTGTTTGAGTCCAAGCAGAGCCCTGTGCTGTAACTGAGCCCCGTTCTGTGACATGTGATATAGGGGTACCCGGATAAATTTATTTCCCTCAGCGACACTGACAAAATAAAAAAATATATATATTTTTTTTCTGTTCCAACCTGCGTACAGGAAAATGATCAAGAGAGAAAGTGCACAGTAATTAATAATGCACTAATCTGCATATGGGGTGTTAGTCCCTATTAAAACAACAGATAACCTCAGTATAACAGCAGGCGCTTGACACCAAGAAGCTGTAACAGATAGCTGGGAGGAATTACTGGAAATAATGGACACCCCAGGGTGTCATCCCAGACAGTGCACAGAACATAAAATATGTAAACAGCGATAGAAAAAAAGAAATGAAAGTTTAAATGCAGTAACTGGAAGTCACTGAGCGGAAATTCTGTTTATTAAACAGATTGTTGTCAAAGATTAGTGCTTACATTATGCATCTCAAATAACTAGGTGCTCGGTTATACCCTCAGTTCCTGGGGAACCCCTTCCTATAATAGGTCTGACAATCCCTAGTTTTCTGCTACCCTCCACCCAGGCTTGCCTACCCTCCCAATTTGGCCGGGAGCCTCCCGATTTTCGGGTGCCCGGAAAGGCAGGCAAGCCTCCCGGAAGCTTGCGACCCTCCCGGCCTCCCCCCTGAAAAAAACGGAACCCCCCGCAGCGGGGGGCCCGGTGACGCGATTCGCGCGAATCGCGTCATCGTGGCCCCGCCCCCTGCTTCACAATGCTGAAAATAACAGTGTGGCCCCGTCCCCGCCCCCAGTGTGCCACCAAATGTCCGCCCCCAATGGCCGGCCCCACCCCCTGCTATTAGCCGACAATCAGCTCCCTCCCGGAAGGCTGGAGCTGATTGTCGGCAAGTATGCCTCCACCTTCCCGTCCCCAAATGGCTGCAGACTGTCACTCACCGCACTGCGTCCAACGTCACAGGGCCAGATCTGCACATGCACAGATGGTTATACGATCAAATTGTTTTGATGCAATGACTAGTAGCTATCACATCGCGGGATTTGATGTTGGAAGCCCGGCAATCGTTCCCAGGGCCGGCTCTAGGGGTGCTCGACCAGTGCAGTCAAACAGGGATGCCACCCATAGAGGGCGCACCCCTCCCCAACATCCAGATTTCAGCGGGACAGCACTGTCTCGCTGTTCCACCTGTGGGATGAATTTTCCCGCTGGTGGTGTAAATCGGGAGGTTGGGGACCCCTACTGCCGCAGCTGTGCGGCGGTGCCGGACCCCCGGAGTGTGAATGGATGCAGCACGCTTGCGCGCGGCATCCATTCCCAGACGGGAGAGGGCTGGGGGAAGCCCAGACAGTGACGGAGGGCTGGGCTTTACCCCCAGCCTGACGTTACTTGGAGGCGTGCAATGCGGGCACGCCTCCAAATAACGTCACATAGGGGGCATGGCCTATGGTAATGAGACCACGCCCCCAATTTCGGTCCCACACACAAGGTGCTCAGACCCCTGGAGCGAGCCCTGATCGTTCCATTCCAATGTCCATCCCTAATCTGGAGTTTGCTCATTCCATAAAGTCCAGGCCCAAATAAGGTAAAAAAAAAAGAAGGTAAAATAGGTATAGGAACCTATCACACCTTGTGCTGGTAAGTGGTGCCTCAGTGTGTTACAGGATAAAAAGGAGGGGTCAATGATGCGATTATCGTAGCCACGCCCCCTGCTTTATAATACCAGTAATATCGGCATTATAAAGCAGGGGGCGTGGCCACGATGACGCGATTGCGCCGGCATGCCCCTGCTCAGCACACTGAGGGCCTGATTCAGAGGCGCTCGCAAAAAGCGAGCGCTCGCTCTGAATCAAGGCGGCCGCATGTTTTTTTGTGTTCGGCCTCCTGGCCGCTCGCTAAGCTGTGGGTGACCACCCACAGCTTTAGCGAGCGGCCAGATGATGGTCGCGATGGTTGCGACCATCGCGCTTGCAACGAGACCCTCGTGGTAGGGTCTCGGCCGTCGCAAGCCCCGGTGAGCTTCTGGCTCTAATAGAGCCGGAAGCTCACCACTGAGTGGGGACGCCCCCAAAATGGCAGGCGTTACTTCGGGAACGCCTGCATTTGGCTAGCCACCCCCCCCCCCAGCCCGCATACCAAACGGGGCGAGCTGTCGATCAAAATCGACAGCCGCCCCTCTTGAATGCGAGCGCCGGAGCGAGTGATTTCTCGCTCGCTCCGGAGCTTACGCACCGTAGTGCACATGCATCGCGTGTGCACTGCCCGGCCATCGACCTGCTTGCGAGCGGGTCTGAATCGGGCCCTGAAGCCGCCTCCACCCTCCCTTCTGCACTGGAGGGGTCTGCCAGAATGTCGGTAATTATGATTAATAGTACACTAGAGACCATGGACCTCATTCAGAGGCGGTCGCAAGAAGCGATCGCTCTCTCTGAATGAGGGCGGGCGCTTCTTTTTTTTTGGTGTGGCCTCCTGGTCGTAAGCTAAGCTGTGGGTTACCACCCACAGCTTAGCTAGCTACCAGGGTGATGGTCGCGATGGTGATCACCATCGCGACCATCGGGGCTTGCGACCAGACCCTAAGGTTGAGTCTGGGCACTCGCAAGCCCCAGGGAGCTTTCTGCTCTGATGGAGGAGGAAGCTCCCCACTGACATCACTGATGATGTCAGTGCGGCCGCCCACAAAGCGGTAGGCATTCCTTAAGGAACGCCTCCGTTTTCTAAACCACCCCCCCAGCCCGCCTACAAAAAGGGCCGAGCTGTCAATCAACATCGACATCCGCCCCTTTTGTAGCGAGCTCTGGAGCGAGAGAGTTTCTCTCTCTCTCCGGGGCTTGTGCAATCGCAGTGTGGCCGCTGCGCGTGCGCAGGGCTACCCATCGACCCGGTTGCGAGCACATAGGTGCTTGCGACCGGGTCTGAATGACCCCCCATGTACTAAAGAACCCTGTGACACCGGAGGAGCATTGATCAGTTCTCTGAGAGCTGGGAATCCTGAGGTGAGATATTCCTGCAGGTCATTGTTAGTAACTGATACACCTGTACACATTGCAACTGGCACTGTGGATTCCTCTACCTAGTGACCATTGACTACATAAGAGGCCCAGGGCACAAGATTTTATATGAGTGTATATGTATATACTGTATATATAAACATGTTTACATTATGTGTTACAGGACATCCAGGAACAAGGTAACCTCTCCTGTTTACTCCGATTGTTTGTGTCCCAAAGCTGTTCCCTGCATAATCAGGGGGTGACGTGACTGGGTATGAATGCCCGCAGTGTTAATAGACTGAAGTGAAAATACCAACAGAGGAGTTTTGTTTTCTCTCCTTGGCATGAATCCCTCACTCAGACTTGTACCTACAGAGAGACGACAAAGGATCTGGGAGGCCAGGTTCATTGATTATTCAATAGAGGGAAGGTTCACACTCAGCACATGGAGGGAGGGGGTGTAACTAGAGCCACAATGTTTAGTTTAACCCTTCTGCCACTGGGACAACTATTGCCCACTAGAGGTAAAGTTCTTGGGGGATTGCAGATCGGGATTAGTTGCATCACCGTTTATTATTGTATCCTTGTTATTACTGATAGAACATGTTACTGGGATTATACCAAACATGGACAAGCTATGACGTTCCAGTCCATTGTGAAACTATAGCTCACAGCATGTCCTGCCAGACAGCAGCTGAGAAGATGTTGGAACTTGTAGTTCTACAGCAGCTAGAAGGCTATGGGTTGTGGAAGCCTATGTTATACAGGCCACCATGTGATCTCAGGGCCTGATTCAGAGCTGAACTTTCTGACCAGAGCGCTCGCTCTGAATCAGTGCCCTCCTACCTGAAAATGGAGCGGTCTCCTGGCCGCTCGCATAGCTGTGGGTGACCACCCAAAGCATATGCGAGCGGCCAAAAAGATGGTCGCGATGGTCTTTAACCATTGCGACCATCGGGCTTGCGACGAGACCCTGCGGTAGGGTCTCGCTGCCGCAAGCCCAGGAGTGATTTTGGCTCTATCAGAGCCAAAATCCCTCCCACTGACATCACTAGTGATGTCAGTGGGGCCGGCTTCAGATGGTAGGCGTTCCCATGGGAACGCCTCCGTCTGGCAGCCACGCCCCCGGCACGCCCACCAAAGGGGGCGTGCTGTCAATCAACATCGACAGCACGCCCCCTTTGGTGCGAGACGGAGCTCCCTCCGTCGTGCGCATGTGCAGTGGGGCAACATCGACCCGCTTGCGAGCGTCCTTTGCTCGCGAGTGGGTCTGAATGACCCCCTCAATCTCCGAGTAATTACTGAGCATTCTGGTCCATGTCACTGCGGAGGAAATATCCCAACATGATCCACAGGGACACAGGACCTCATTCAGAGGCAGTCGCTCGGGAGCGATCGGACGCACCCAAAGTGACCGAGAATATGCAAAATGAGCGCTCAGTCGCAAAGCTCATCGTAAGTGCGGAAACACCCACATCAATGAAAGCACACCTCCTATCTCTACGGCCTAATTCAGAGTCGGTCGCAAGCGGCAACCTACGTCAGCACGATTAACACCTGTTACATTGTTAATTGCCTACAAACATCGGTTGAGGCAGAAACCATCGCCAGCACTCGCAATGCTTAAGGTAGACCCTGGGCCACCCTTAGCTCTGCGAGCAGTAGTGTCGTTATTGCAACGAGATGACGTGTGTGATGACTCGCTCAGTAATATATGCACTCCCTTAAAACACCCTTTTTAAGGTCAACCACGCCTGCGTGCACACCACCACACCCCCGTTCACAAGCACCTTCCCCTGTTACCACCCACAAACGGCACGAAATGTCAATCACAGCTACGACCTCGTAGTGATTAGCGAGCAAGAGGATTGCGGTCGGGAAGACAGGCTTGCGCACGCGCACTGCCAGGTACACGCATGCGCAGTTGAAAAAAACATCGCTCGCTACGTCCAATCGCTCCGTGCGACCGCCTCTGAATGAGGTCCACAATGCTGCCCTGAGTGCTCCCATCTTCACTGTTTTTTCCAGGTGAATTAAACATTAAATAGATGATAGGGGCCGGATTCAATTAGTGGCGAAAAGCCGCTTTTCGTCTATTTTGCGTCTTATCTCTAAAATTAAATTCCGGGACCAATTCGCCTAAGCAGAAACTCAATGCACTGAAACAGGCCGAAAAGTTTCTCCAATGAATGTCAGGCGGTAAAAAAGTGCAAAATCTCTATTTTGGGGTGCAAATGTGGGGAATTGATTCAGAACCCTTTGGACAAACCCCCCAAAAGAAACATCTGCCAAAAAATAAATGACTTAGAACAACCACCCCCCCCCCCCATGGATGGAGCAGGTGTTTTTAGGATCGCAGGTGCATGCAGCAGGTGGATTTTTCAAATATTTTAAAAGTGCACTTTGAAGTCTCAAAAATAAGATAGCACCCATTTTCATGTACCCCAAATTTGACTGGATTATTTATTTTCACCAAAAAATACAGTTTTCTATCATTCTTTACCACTTTTACAAATATGCGTCTAGAAAGCATTTAACACAACTTAAGGCTAATAGTACACATCCGTAATGATTTCCGGTGTCAGTGCGTCTTACTTTGGGATACAGACTGATTCCTCCATTCTAATCAGTACTTTCCGCCTGTTATGCATTCGCCTATTTGTGATTTCGCCTGTTCTCTCATTGAATAGGGCGAGTTGCGGGGATCCGCATGTTGCAAATTTGCATCTCAAAAAGGCGAATGTGGCGGAAAGTGCAATACGGGCCTAGATTGGTCAAGTTGGAAAAGCTGCAGCGGGGAAGTGTATTCTATGTTGGGAGAGTACAGACGGAGAACAGGAAGGGCATAATTGTGAACAGATAGAGACCAGCAGACAGAGTAATATATGCTTGCCCAAGACTGATCATTTCTGGTTGTCTAAAGGCGGGTATCCACTAGGCGATATGCTCCATGAGCGATATTGTCTAGTACAACAAATGGGCGGTGGGCGCTCTCAGGATATACTAACACTAACTACACCACTAGCAGCTTACTCTTAGAGGTGTTCCAACCTCCTAAGTTTAGTGGTAGTATCGGGGGAAGGGTAAGCGCTCTGTGATGTAGTATCGGGGGAAGTGTTTGCCCTGCAGTTACAGGCTCGATGTCGTTAATGACATTGAGCATCCACACTGAATGATATCGCTCAGTGACGTCACCCTCCCTCATCCCCGTACTTGCAGAACCTGATGATATTGTCAGGTTGCCCTGCAAGTCCAAGCGATGAAAGATATCGTCAATGACCAGCGAGAGCGTGCATCGCCGGTTGTTGATGGCATACCCACTGGACGATATTGTGGACGAATTGAACTTTATCGTTATTGTTCAATTTGTCCATTTTATCGTTTAGTGGATACGCGCCTTAAGCATCGGAGCCAATGCATGCTGCTAATGATGGGCAACATAGTACTAGGCAACAGCTCGTGATCTGTAACATCAATAACACGTGCAATACGTACAGTCCTGACATTCCCTCACTCTCAGGACACGTGTAATAGAGACAGTCCCAGCGTCCCCTCACTCTCAGGACGCGTGTAATACGGACAGTCCCAGCGTCCTCTCACTCTCAGGAAATGTCTAATACAGACAGTCCTAACATTCCCTCACTCTCAGGACACGTATAATACAGACAGTCCCAGCGTCCCCTCACTCTCAGGACACGTAATACAGACAGTCCCATTGTCCCCTCACTCTCAGGACACGTAATACAGACAGTCCCATTGTCCCCTCACTCTCAGGACACGTAATACAGACAGTCCCATTGTCCCCTCACTCTCAGGACACTCACATATAATACAGACAGTCCCAGCGTCCCCTCACTCTCAGTACACGTAATACAGACAGTCCCAGCGTCCACTCACACTCAGTCTCAGGACACGTAATACAGACAGTCCCATTGTCCCCTCACTCTCAGGACACGTAATACAGACAGTCCCATTGTCCCCTCACTCTCAGGACACGTAATACAGACAGTCCCATTGTCTCCTCACTCTCAGGACACGTAATACAGACAGTCCCATTGTCCCCTCACTCTCAGGACACTCACATGTAATACAGACAGTCCCAGCGTCCCCTCACTCTCAGGAAACGTAATACAGACAGTCCCAGCGTCCCCTCACTCTCAGTCTCAGGACACGTAATACAGACAGTCCCATTGTCCCCTCACTCTCAGGACACGTAATACAGACAGTCCCATTGTCCACTCACTCTCAGGACACTCACATGTAATACAGACAGTCCCAGCGTCCCCTCACTCTCAGGACACGTAATACAGACAGTCCCAGCGTCCCCTCACTCTCAGGAAATGTGTATTAGAGACAGTCCTGACATTCCCTCACTCTCCGGACATGTAATAGAGACAGTCCAGCGTCCCCTCACTCTCAGGACACGTGTAATACAGACAGTCCTGCTGTCTCCTCACTCTCAGGACACGTGTAATACAGACAGTCCCAGCGTCCCCTCACTCTCAGTCTCAGGACACGTAATACAGACAGTCCCATTGTCCTCTCACTCTCAGGACACGTAATACAGACAGTCCCAGTGTCCCTTCACTCTCAGGACACATGTAATCAGTGGCGTCCCTCCCCGCGGTGTCGTCTGGCACGGGGAGGGACGCTGTGCGCACGGCGTAAAAGGGGCGTGACCTCGCGGCCAGAACCCCGGTGGTCCCGTTCTTGTTACTGCAGGGGGGTGTAGAAGGTGCCTTGTTGCAGCGCCGGCTCCCTTAATATCAGGAGCCGAGTGCTGCACTCGGTGCTACAGTGCAGCACTCGGCTTCTGTCACTGAAGAGGAGTCTGCACCTTGGTGTCACCCTTCGTCGGGTGACACCCGGATGCGGGCCGCAACCCCTCACCCTGCTTGTGATGCCACTGCCTGTAATACAGACAGTCCCGATGGCCGCTCACTCTCAGAACATGTGTAATACAGACAGTCCCGATGTCCTATCACTCTATGGACATGTGTAATACAGACAGTTCCGATGTCCTATCACTCTATGGACATGTGTAATACAGACAGTCCCGATGTCCTATCACTCTATGGACATGTGTAATACAGACAGTCCCGATGTCCTATCACTCTATGGACATGTGTAATACAGACAGTCCCGATGTCCTATCACTCTATGGACATGTGTAATACAGACAGTCCGGATGTCTCCACACTCTTAGGACATGTGTATTACAGGCAATAGGTCGACAAGGACAAAAGGTCAACAGGTCGACTTTGCAAAAAGTTGACAGGTTAAAAAGGTCGACAGGGTGAAATGGTCAATACACCAATAGTTGTCTCAAAAAAAAAAAAAAAATGGTCGACACATTTTTTTTCCCCCAAGATTTTTAAGTTTAGGGATTAGGGTGCCGGAGTGGACTTGCCCAATGTAATAGAGTCCTAGAACATGGAAACTCGCCCAATGTTTTTAGACTAAAGAAACTCTCACGTTTTAAATGCTCATCCACATATTTTTCCATTTTGAAGATAAAACTGGACCAATGTGAGAGCTTACTGCTAAACGCTCACATTTACTAAACACTCACCCTATTACATTTGGGCCATGGTCGGGCCATCATGATGCGGTTCTCAGATAATTGCGTCATTGCGCCCCCTGTCCCGTACATTTCATTAACCTTCGGATACCCCAAATAATAACCCAATTAATTGTAATAATTAATTTGTGTAGTTGGGTCAAATCTGATCCCATTTTGGGATGCTGTGTCATGACTTGCATTGGAGCGAATATTATGTCTCTCTCTAGGTTTTCAGTTAGCGCAGCATGTAAAGGAGGGATCTGTGGTGCCACGTGCCAGTACATCACATAAACTTTAAAAATTTAAATAGATCTTTAAAAAATTAAAAAACGGTCATCAGTGTCGAAGAGGTCAGCAAAATATCGCAACCTAGACAAGGTGTGAAATGAGGGCGTTGTAAATTGTGCCCGAGGGAGAATGACAGAAAAAATTCCGACAGATGTGAGGAAGGTGACTTCTCTTTCTATAAGGACCATATAATAAAGGAAGACGAAATTTGTATAGAATTGAGGATAGATAAGATTGCTGGTTTTCTGCTGGGTGTTGGTGTTTATGACAGCCTTGTTGCTGGGTCAAAGTGAGTATGTCAGATGGTTGGATTATCCTATGGGATTTGTTGAAAGGAGGAGTTAGGTTGGGACTATTTAAAGGGCTGCTAGAGCTCAGCCCAGTCTCTTTGTAGTGGATCTTCTTAAAAGCTGAGTATATTTTGGTGCATTTGATAGTACTATGTTCATCTGTCCTATTTTACATTAGTGAGCCCATCTGCTAGCCAGCTGTCCCTCTGTTAGTTTCATCAGGTCCCAGCCCCGTCGCTCTGCTCCCCCTCCCATCCAGTTTGCATATTTTTCATGCCCGCTGCGCGCGGCTCCCTCCCGTGTGTCACCTCCCATTTCATCGGCAGCCCTCCTCATGGCGTCCCCGGACGGATTCACTATTTCCACAGGCAATCCCCCAGCAGCCGCTGCCTCTGCCTCCTCAGGTGCGGGCTCTCCCTCTTCAAGCGGGCCTGCTGCAAGCCCGGCTTCCCCCTCACCCCTCCCTCCTTCTCCAATCCATGCCATTATTTTGGCACCAGAACAGTCCCCCCCTGCCCGCAGTACCAACCCCGCGCCTCTTACCTTCTCATCCCCCGCCGCTATCACTGCCGCTCCTCCCTCAGCTTCGCTGTTCGCAGCCAAGGCGCCACCTCCGGTTCACCACCATATTTCCCCTTCCATCGCGGGGGCCGCTCTTGCGCGCCACCCGGCGCCTGCTTCTACCTCAGTTCTCATCAGTCACATGCCGGCAACTTCACTTGGCCCTATGCTGGTGCGGGTGCCGGGTTTTAATCTCCGCATTTTATCCCTTGCATTGCTGTTCACAGGTGGTCCCTCCGGTCTGGCTCATGCGGCGGGCCCGGCGGCCATCTTTCAGCCGGCGGCCATTTTAGGTAGAAGCTCCCCCTACTTTGCTGGCACTGCCAGTCAGGTGCCCGGCGGTGTGCCCATGCACTTACCACCGCCTATTGGCTCCCCACGCATAGTGTTGGGGTGCCTTTTAGTTTTGTGTCACAGGCCCCCTTTTCAGCCCCCTTGGTACACTCCAGCGAGTAGTCAGGCAACTGTGTTCACTACATCTACGCCCATTACCATGGCCGGCCCTTCTTGGAGTCAGGCATCCTGGAGCTCAGGCGTAGCTCCTCTCATTTTAGCTTCCTCTGCGGTAGCCCCTCCCACCTCCCGTTATGCGTCCCAATTTGCAGCATCTTCCATATACTATCCTTAAGCTTTGCAGCAACCCCAATTTCTTTGCCTCTGCTTGCCTCCTCTGCAATTTTACCCCCCCCCTGCCGCACCACCTCTTCAGCCACCACTTCCACCTCCCATCCCACACACAGTGCCATTGCCCCCCGTATATGTACAGGCCCAGTCAGTTATCTCCTAATCGTGGCCCAACACATTCCCCCTCCTGTTTTGGTCCTGTCGCATCCACCTGTAACTGCTACTTTGTCCAAGTTGCCGGTGCCTCACCCGTCTTCATCAGTTTTAGGTTCCGATGTTGTGAGCGGTCTATCCGGAGTGGTGTATGTTTGGTCCTTTGTTGCCCGTTCCGGGTCAAGACGAGTCGACCCAGGTGACCGAGACAGGGGAGGCGTCAAGAGGTAAAGCTGGCGAGGCGGTTCCTGGGCCATCCGGTTCTGGTGATTATGAAACTGCTATGTCTTTTTCTGATTCTTCTTCATCCTTATTACACTCTTCTGGTTCCCCTGCATGCCCCCGTAAGATTGCTAGAATGGTAGCGCGGCGTTTTGGCTAAAAAGTCAGGTTGCGTGCTAGGGAGGATGATGAGACAGGGGCTAAGGCGCAGGAAGCAGGTGCGGTCACAGTCCAATGTGCAAATACTGCGGTACTCCAGGGTTTGCGTAAAAGTGTCAAAGGCAGTATTCGTAGAGGAACATTCGCGGACCTTTGGTCGCTCACGGTTGTAATGAAAAAGGTTTTCACTAAGGCTAATAGGACGGGGGGCTTTGGTAGGATGCCTTTTGCTTCTTTAACACATGTTTAAGGGCATGCTCATTTCGCGGCGTGTTACTTAGAGACCAGGGCGGAAGAGCATGTAGACACTATCAGATTTTTATTTATGATGCTGTGCAAGTTCGTCCGGTCTCGCGATTTGGCGTGGCGCGAATATGACTCTCAATTTAGGAAGAAACATGACGGTTCTCTCGTCATTCCGTTTGGGTTTAAGGACGTAGAGGTATGGCGGGCATAGGCCACAAGGGAATTGGTCAAAGCTAGATATCTAATATGTTTGGCTTCTCTTACTAGATGGGTAAGGTTATATCCATGTAGGGAAGATGCTTTGTTTTGTTAGAAGGTTTTTTCATATGGTTTTCGTTTACCTATAATAGGGCCGTTGGTATTTAGGCATCACAGAACTTTCGCTCCGCCAGGGATTTTCCGGGGGAGTTGAGGGATAAAGTGGGTGCGGAGGTTTTGAAGGGGAGGATGGAGGGTTTCTTTCCCTGTCCTCCTTTGCATAACCTCTGTATATCCCCTGTGGGTGTGGTCCCTGTAAGTGCCAGGTAATTTCCATTTTATACAACATCTTATATCCTCAGGGCTGTTCCGTAAACGATGCCATACCTGAGAGTTGTTCAGGGTTGTGTATCAATCTTTCGATGATACTTTAGGCTTAGAGCGCATTTTTGCTCATGGCGCTTTGATGGCGAAGTTAGACATAGAAGCTGCATTTCGTTTGTTGCCTATGCATCCCGAAGCCATGCAATTCAGGGGTTTTCGGTTGTATTCTGGTTATTTTGTAGATAAATGTTTGCCTATGGATTAGCGGGTTTCCTGGGCTTATTTCGAGAAATTCAGCTCCTTTCTTCAATGGGGTCTTCATGCCGGTACAGGTCAGTCGGGCATAGCACACTATCTGGATGATTTTCTCTTCATAAGTCCAGGAGATAGTGACGTTTGTTCTGATCTCCTTTTTTCTGCGCAGGCGTTGTTCCAAGTTTTAGGGGTTCCTAGGGCTCAGGAGAAGATGGAGGGTCTGGTGTTTTGCTTATAATTTTTAGGAATCTAGATAGATACAGCGGCGGGTTGTTGTAGGCTACCGCGTGACAAAGTAGAAAAATTGCTGGAACTTATGGCAGTTTGCTCAGCAGCAAACTCAGTTAGGTTACGTAGAGTTCAATCACTTCTAGGTTCCTTAATTTTGCTTGCCAGATCATTCCCATGGGTAGAGTATTTTTCAGAAAATTGGAGAGGGCCATAGCCGGGTTGGCATGGCCGCATCAGCATGTTGCCTGTCGGCTGAGATAAAGGAGGATCTTCTACATCGAAACAGGTTTTTGTTACAATTTAATGGCAAATGTATTTGGTCATCACCTCCTGTGGCGAACAGCATATTGCAACTTTTTACTGATGTGGCTGGGTCGTCCGGTTTTTGGGATCTTTTTCAATGGTGTAGGGTGTGCTGCCCCGTGGCCGTTTGATTGTCGCGAGGAGGGCTGGACAAGTAACTTGCTGCTGTTGGAACTGTTCTCAATTGTCATTTCAGTTGAACTCTGGTCCGCGCGACTTAGCAACTGTCATGTAATATTTTGGTGCGACAATCTGGATGTGGTTCACGCCAGCAGCAACCAGCGTTCATCCTCACCTTTTGTGTTTTCGTTTGCTTTGACATTTAGTTTTGCGCTGCCTCAAGGCTAATATCAGATTTAGAGCTAGGCACGTACCAGGTATATTTAATGAGATTGCTGATGCTTTGTCTCATTTTCAATTTGCATGCTTCCGAGCGCTTGTCCCGTCGGCTTCTGACGTTGGTTTGGTGTGCCCCTCGTTTGTGTGGCAGATCATCAGGCCAGCTTAGAGGGTTTGGCGTTGCAATCGCTCACCCCATTTACTTTCAGGGCTTACTCGGACGCTTGGCGTACTTGGTGCACACACATTGTGCACTTCTGGAGATGGAGGGTTAGTAGCCGGAAGATTTGATTTCTTCCTTTGTTTGGGTTAGATATCAACAAGGTAGATCCAGGGCTTCTACTGGGTCTGCTCTTGCGGGGGTCTCCTTCTGTTGCAGGCTAAAGGTTTTTCACTATCCCACCAGGTCTTTTGTACTAGTGAAGGCTGGGAGGGGTTGGGTGAAGGGGGCACCCTCGCGCTACTCCCGTGTACCGGTTTGAATTGCAGCTTTTGTCCGATTAGTTACAGTTATGGGGAAGATTTATTCTGATAGGTTTAGGCTTCTCCGTTTCGCCTTGCTTTTGCAGATACATTTTTTGGAGCTTTTTCAGGGTTAGTGAGTTGTGTAGCTTTCAATAACGCATTTAGTTCCTTTGGGTTTTTGTTAGTATATCGCTTTTAGAGATTCGGCTGTGCCTTGCAAGCTTCGATTCTCTGAAACGATCAAACCGGAAGGGGTAAGTGGGTTACTTAAATCAGCATCGGGACGTGATTATTTGTCCGGTTCATTTAGCTTCACAGTACATGTTACGCCCGCCTCAATGGTTACTGCATGCATACCACACACCCCTCACTGAGTACCACTTCACAGGGGGCTTTAGGACGGGTTTAATGGAGTCAAGGGTAAATCCTTCAGATTATGGTACCCATTCATTTCGTATTGGTGCTGCTACTTGCGCTGCTCTATACGGGACGTCTGCAGAGTTTATTCAGCAGGTAGGGCGCTGGAAATCGGCTGCTTTTGGGAATAAGTGTGTTGCAGATGCGCACCTTGCTTTAACCCGAAAACGTTGCTTACCCGCCAATCGTTGAACGGCTAGCGTTCAACAATTGGGGGTGTGAAGGGATTTTTTAATTTTTCCTCCCGTTAGCCATGATCTGGCCCAATTTGGTTCACGGGTAGGTTTTTTAGTTTTTCTTCTTCACTCGGGTTCCTGTTTTCCCCACTTACATGCATCCCTGCTAGTCAGTTGCTATGTGTTTGATTAAGTTGTGTTGTTGGTCTTGGGTTTGGTGTGGTTCTCATGGTTAAGGTTTTCTCTTTTCCACAGATTTTGGAAAGGAGGATGGACAGGTGTGGCTTGTGGGCCACTCTTATATCTTTTGGGCGGAAAAACATGTGTTGGCCCAGAGTCAGGCCTGATGGCCTAGTGGTTTTAGTATTCGATGGATTGGTTTGATAGGATTGCGCGTTGAGTCAGTGTTGGCTTTGATTGTGTCATCAGTGTCGGAGTGGGGAATCCCAAAATTTTTAGTGTTGCATGTTGGAGGCAACGATGTGGGTCAGTTGAAAAGTGTCGAGTTAATTGAGAGGCTTCGTGAAGTTTTGGATGAGATGCGTTTGCGATGGCTGACTGTTCCGATGGTGTGGTCTGAAATGATGACTCATTTGAAGTGGAGTGAGGTGCATAAGCATGGTGCATTGGAGAGGGCTTGTAAGAAAGTGAATGGCGCGTTTACAAGGCATGTTTAGTCCATCGATGGAGTGGGATTTAGTCATGGTTTTTCTGGTGGGTGAGCTTGGGAAGTTTTATTTCGGAATGATGGTGTGCATCTGAATGCTTTAGGTACAGCTTTGTTTGTGAAAGGCTAGTTTTTCATTTTGGGTGGCGGGCCAGTCTCTCTTAGGGCCTGGCTTTGGCGGGAGTACGCTGCAACTCAGTGGCTTTAGGTGGCGTAAGACAACTTTGTGGGGGCACTGACCCTCGTTGCCCCTGGCGAATTTGTCCTTCTCTGTACGGGGGGACCCAGGTGCTGGCTGTACGGAAGCACCTCGGATTGGCCCAAGAGGGAAGTGAGACTCTCACATCGTTAGTACGTCTAGAGGGAGGACGTTTAAGTCGTCCTCCCGAGTATTTGATCAAGGTTGAAAGCTAGAACTGAGTTTGCAGCGTCTCTTGGCCACCCTGGTTAGGTTGATTGATTAATCTATAAATAAAAGCTGTGGCCTTTTAGCCAAGCTCTGGTGTCCGTGTCTTTATTGATTTTATAGCCTAAGTTAAGTAAGCTATCAAGGTGGTAAGATATGTTGAAGCAGTAAACCACTGTAGATCTTATAGAGATTCATAAGCGATGTTGTGAGTGCAACACGTGAATTTAGTGTATTGTAAACCACACTCACGAACTATTACAAGTCAATATTGATTGAATTGCCTGTGCAATGTATGAACTGCGCAGGACGCTCGCAAGCGGGTCGATGGTTCCGAATTGTGCATGCGCACGACGGGGGGAGCTCCGTCGTGCGCATGCGCGAGACCCGAATAACGACATTATGGGTCTCGCACCAAAGGGGGCTAGTGATGTCAGTGGGAGTGATTTTGGCTCTGATAGAGCCGAAATCACTCCAGGGCTTGCGGCAGCGAGACCCTACCGCAGGGTCTCCGTCGCAAGCCCGATGGTCGCGACGGTCTTGACCATCGCGACCATCATCATGGACGCTCGCTATAGCTGTGGGTGGTAACCCACAGCTATGCGAGCGTCCATAAGGCCGCTCCATCATGTAGGAGGGCCCTGATTCAGAGCGAGCGCTCTGGTCAGAGAGTCCGGCTCTGAATCAGGCCCTGTATTTCATTTTCATAACAAGCGAAAACTGCCTAAGTTTGAGTGGAGATAAGAGAATTGTTTTTTTGCTGATGGCTTTGATTGACAGGCTTGTTGGCTCAGGTGACTTATGATGTCAGTATGTCAGGGGGTCAGTCCTCAGCCTATAGGGGTTCTTGTAGGAGTGGTCAGGCTTAGGGTATATAGGTTTAGGCTTTGCCTAGGTTCAGCCTCTTGCTGTGATCCTCTTATGAAAACAGGCTGAGTATCCTATACTGTGGTATTTTAATTATGCCCCGTCCACGACGTTCTGCTCCCCCCCCCCCGCCGGCTGGCGGACTTTGCTCGCCCGCTGCGCTCCGCCGTGGCATACGGTCGGGTGGCCACCCCCTCTCCCCCCCCTACAGCGTTCTCATCCCCCACACCTGCGGCCACCACTGCTCCATCTCTTCCTGCAGCACTCCAGTTTGCTCCTCCTCCGGTCAGGGATCCTGCTGGGCTTGGCGGCCTTGCTCCAACTCCCACCCCAGCCGGCGTCTCTCCGCTGGAGTCAATGTCGCAGGCGGCTCCGGCGGGCGGCTCCCGTCATGTGCCCTCCGCTCCGTCTGCTTTGGCCGCGCCGGTGGGATGGCATGCTTACGCGGCTCCCGCGGATCGCGGGTCACGCACGCCCTCACCGCTCCCTCCTTCTGCTGCTCCGGCGGGTGCGCGGACGTGCGCGTCTCCCGCCGGTCACTCTGCTTATATAGGCGCACCTTCACCCCCAGTGGTGCGTTCAGCGGCGGGGTCCCCCGCGATGCAGCGCTCCAGTATGGGCAGTGATGGCTCCGGCGCCCTTGTCTGTGCGGCGGGCTCGTCGGCCATTACGCCTGTGGCGGCCATTATAGCTGGTGTGATTGCCTCACCGCCCAGACACCCTGGTATACTTCAGGGTTCTGTTTACAATTATGCTGCTGCTGCCCCCTGGCAGCCATTTCCAATGCCCGGTCCCTCTGGTCCTTTCCCCTCCCCTGGGGTTTCACAAGTGTCATGGATGCATACTGCAGCCACTCACCCTCCCTTTTTCTCATCTGCCCCAGTTTCATCAGCAGCTGGCCCTTCCTGGGGTCAAGCTGCGTGGAGCTCCAGTTTTGCCCCTCCAGTTTACCCGTCCGTTTCCGTGTCACCTTCCACCCTTGGGTACCCCCATTTCTCTGCCCCTTCCTTCCCCTCTTACCCCTCCCACCCCTTTTTGCAGCCCTCTTCTCATCCAACTTACTTTTACCCTCTGCTTACTTCTTCCTATTTATCTGTGCCCCATCCGCAGCCCGCTCCAGTCGCTACGCCTTCTTTAGTCACTGTGGCCCCTTCTACCTCTCAGCGCGCTACCACCCCACCCGACACAAACCCGCCCATGCCCCCTCCTTTTCCTCGTCCCCCGACACATCCAGCCCTGATGCCTGAGTCCTCGTTACCCGTGACTCACCAAGTTCATGTAGTTTCAGGGGGAAGAAATCGGGAAGCCGACTGCCTATATACCGGCAGCCGGCTTCCCGACTGTCTTATCCCGGCATGGGTGAAATGCCGGGCGTCTAGATGTAGACGCCCGCAATTCCCCGATGCCGGGAGACCGGCGCCCGGCATCACGATCGTAGTGATGCCGGGCGCCGCGAGCGGACAGCTGCGGGGGGGGAGGGTTAGGTTTAGGGCTCCCGGGGGGGATTTAGGGTTAGGCACCCCCCCCCCGGGAGGGTTAGGCTAGGGTGAGGGAGGGTTAGGCACCCCCGGGGGGGACTTAGGGTTAGGCACCCCCCCGAGGGACTTAGGTTTAGGTAGCGGGGAAGGGGGTGGTTAGGGTTAGGCACTTAGAGGGGGGATTAGGGTTAGGCACTTTGGGGGGAAGTTAGGGTTTGGCACCCCTAAGGAGGGTTAGGGGGGTTAGGTTAGGTGATACTTACCTATCCACGATCAGGATTTCCAGCGCTGTCAGGCTTCCGCTGCGTCGCACTCTGCTCCTGTCGGGCTGCCGCTGACGGGAATCGAACCGCCGGCCATGCGGCTGGCAATATATCATACCCATTCCGTTTCAGGTACTACGGCTTCAGGTGGATGCGCAACAGAAGATTCTTCAGCTAGTGCGGCTGTCATCGCTGATCGTCCCGAAGTAACCCCGGCTGTTCGGCCGGCGGCTTCTCCTCGTGAAGAGGTCGATGGCGCGGTTCCGGGTCCCTCAAGGGACGGTGAGTATAATTTGTCTAATTCCTCTTGTTCTTTTTCCAGTTCCTCTTCTCATTCCTCTGGTTCTCCCGCGCGCCCGCGAAAAATTGCCAGGATGGTTGCGCGGCGCCTTGCTAAAAAGACAGATAATAGCATCAAGAAGGTTGAGTCAGCAATGCCCGAAGAGCCTGAACCAGGCTCAGATGCCGTGCACTGCGCGAACACAGCAATCCTTCGCGGATTGCGTAAAAGTGTTCGGGAAAGAATCCGCAAAGGTAAATTTGTGGATTTTTTGTCGCTCACAGAAGAAACAAAGAAAGGTTTAGCGAAAGCTAAGAAGCCTGGGGGTTTGGGGGAGGAGGCTTTTTGCAATTTTAATGCTTGGTTGAAGGGTATGCTCGTGTTTGCGGCATGCTACCTCCTCGCTCGGGCGGACGAGCACGTTAATGTTCTGAAGTAAATTTTTTTGGTGCATGACATGTTTGTCCGTTCCGGTGGTGTGCCATGGCGTGATTACGATGTGTAATTTCGTAGAAAACACGAGGGCAGACGCGTCCTGCCATTTGGCGTGAAGGATGTTGAGGCATGGTTGGAGGTTTCTCAAAACCGTCGCCCCCCTTTGGATGGGTCCCAGCCCCGTAAGTCCCCAGCATCTTTTAAGTCGGGCGCGACGGGTTCGGCGAGAGGCAAATGTTTTGCCTTTAACGACTCCAGGTGCACACGGGGCGCCTCATGTCGTTTTCGCCGCTCCTGTCGTCTCTGCAGTGGTGACCACCCGGCCAGGGATTGCCGCCGGGGATTGGGAGGCAACGTATCTGATCGCCCAGAGCGAGCAAAGAATGCTAGCTAAGGCCAGATCCCCTATTTGTCTAGAGGCACTTTCCCGATGGTTAGGCCGGTACCCCTTGCACGAGGAGGCTAAATTCTTGTCAGAAGGTTTTTCAATAGGTTTCTGTTTGCCCATTTCGGATCCATTGTTTGTTTGCGCTCAGTGTAATTTGCGTTCAGCCAGAGATCATGCAGATGTTTTAAATGCCAAAGTTGAGGCCGAGGTTCTGTTGGGGAGGATGGAAGGCCCTTTCCCTGTCCCCCCCTTGCAGGACCTCTGCATTTCCCCGGTAGGTGTAGTTCCCAAGAAGGCTCCAGGCAAGTTCCGCCTAATTCAGCATTTATCCTACCCTGCGGGCGCTTCAGTCAATGATGCCATTCCCGCATCAGCTTGCAGAGTTGTATATCAGTCGTTTGACGAGGCTCTAAGCCTCGTTCGCCATTTTGGTCAGGGAGCGTCGCTGGCAAAGCTCGACATTGAGCCGGCCTTTTGTCTGCTGCCACTGCATCTGGAGGCTATGCGTTATATGGGCTTTCGTCTACCCACTGGTTATTTTGTGGATAAATGTTTGCCCATGGGTTGTGCGGTTTCCTGTTCCTATTTTGAGAGTTTCAGCTCCTTTTTGCACTGGTGCATTCAGGCCGGTACAGGGTAGCGCATTATTTGGACGATTTTCTCTTTATGGGTCCAGGAGGGAGCGACGTCTGTGCAGACCTCCTCTTTTCCGCTCAAGCGCTTTTTCGGATTCTAGGCGTTCGCGTAGCATTAGATAAAACTGAAGGTCCCAGTACCCGTTTGTCGTATCTGGGTATTGAGATTGACACATTAGATGGTTGTTGTAGTCTCCCCCAAGACAAGGTGTTAAAATTGCTAGATATGGTGGCGTGTTGTTTGGCGACCGATAAGGTGAGATTGCGCGCGGTTCAATCGCTGTTAGGTTCCTTCAACTTTGCCTGCCGGTTGATCCCGATGGGCCGGGTTTTTTGCAGGAAACTAGAAAGGGCCACGGCAGGGGTACTCCGCCCTCATCACTACATCCGTCTGTCGGCCGAGATTAAAGATGATCTCCGGGTTTGGTCCGGATTCCTGGTGCAATTTAATGGCGAACACATTTGGCCTTCGCCTCCCGTGGCCAACAAGATGCTGCCGGGTCATCTGGCTTCGCGGCTTATTTTGATGGAGATTGGTGCGATGCTCCGTGGCCTCCAGAATGGCGCAGCGAGGGCCTCACCAGCAACTTATTACTTTTGGAACTATTTCCAATTGCGGTTGCTGTGGAGCTATGGCGCACGCGTTTGAGCAACCGTCACGTTAAATTTTGGTGTGATAATTTAGGTGTAGTGCACACCATTAACAATCAGAGAGCGGCTTCCCCTTTTGCATTACGCCTATTGCGTCACTTGCTGTTGCGTTGCTTGGAGTCGAATATTAGTTTCACGGCGTGTCATGTCCCTGGCGCAGTCAATGATATTGCTGACGCATTGTCCCGTTTCCAGTTTGCGCGTTTTCGCTCCCTAGCTCCGTGTGCTTCCCCTAAAGGTTTAATTTGCCCCTCGTTTGTATGGCAGATTATCAGGCCGGCTTAGAGGGCTTAGCGCGGCATTCACTTGCCCCGTCAACCCTCAGAACATACACGGCAGCCTGGCAGGATTGGCGGGCTTATTGCGCCCAGCCTGCCATGGAGGGTAAGTCTGATCAGGACTTGATTTTGTCTTTTGTTTGGTTTAAACACCAACAGGGCAGGTCTAGGGCCTCCATGGTTTTGGCGCTAGCGGGGATATCATTCTTTTGCAAACTTAAGGGTCTTTATGACCCCACTAAATCATTCATGATAACGAAAGCCCTAAAAGGTTGGGCCAGGTAGTTCCCCGCTCGCGCCGACTCACGTCGGCCGGTGGACCAACAGCTTCTGCATTCTTTGCTGTCGGTCCTGGAAAAGGTAGCTACGGATTCATTTGAAGTGGCGCTTTTTAGTTTGGCATTTGCGGCCGCATTTTACGGTGCGTTCCGAGTTGGAGAGTTAGTGGCAACTAGTAAAAAGTCGGTTTCCTCCGGCCTTCTGCTATCGGATGTTGTGTTCAGGGATTCTGCTGTGTTATGCAAATTGAGATTCTCCAAGACAGATCAGACGGGGAGAGGTAGATGGGTCACCCTGCATCGTCAGGACGCCAATTTGGTGTGCCCGTTAAGTTGGCATCCTCCTACATGGGTGTGCGCCCATCTGGGGGATCGCAGTGGCTGGTGCACGTTGATGGCACACCCCTCACTAAGTTCCAATTTGCTGCTATTTTTAGGCGCGCCTTAGGCGAGTTAGGTTTACATGTCTCAACATTTGGGACTCAGGACCTCATTCAGAGTCGGTCGAAGCGGCCGCACGGGAAAAGGGGCCGGATATGCAAATGATTCCCTCGCAAGTTGCGTCCCTAAGTTTAGATCGGTAGCTGGCCGACCAAGGGGAGGAAGCGGCCGGAATTAAAAAAAATACGCCCCCTTCTCGTACGCATTGCACGTCATCTCCGGGCATATAAGGATTAATCGAGACCATCGGGAACCATCGGAACTGGTCGTAGAGCTTAAGGTTGACCATACCCTCTCTTAAGCTCTAAGATCATGTCAGTGTAATAACCTCCCATGTCACATGTGCCATGACGCTACTTTGTTAATTATGCACTCCCATAAACCGTATGCACTCCCATAAAACGCCGTTCACATAATTAGGCACGCCTGCGTTCGGATCTCCACTCCCCCGTTTTCAAGCACCTTCCCCTGTTACCACCCACAAACGCCTCATCCTGTCACTCAAACTACCGACCTGGCTGTGTTCAAGGAGAGAAATTTCTGATCGTAGCGGCTAGTTTGCGCACGCGCATTGCGAACTTTATGCATGCGCAGTATAGCAAACATCGGTGGCGTACGACCGTGCAGCCGCTTCGACCGACTCTGAATGAGGTCCTCATTCTTTTCGCATAGGCGCGGCTACTTGCGCAGCTTTAGCAGGGGCTTCTCCCATGGCATTCAAAATGTAGGTAGATGGAAGTCTGCTGCTTCTAAGTCTTATGTGCGCTGCGATAAGTTATAGTGCGCACCTTGCTAACCCGAAAACGTTGTTTACCTGCCAATTGATGAACGGCTAGCGTTAAACAATTGGGGGTGTGAAGAGATTTTTTTTGTTTTTCCCCCCGGGAGCCATGATTTGACCACTTTGGTTCACGGGTTGGGTTTTTTCGTTTTTCTTCTTCACTCGGGTTCTTTGTTTTCCCCATTATGCATCCCTGCTAGTTAGTATCCATATTTTCTTTTTCATTTAAGTTGTGTTGTGGTGGTGGTTTTCTACAGTTTCTCATGGTATTCTTCTTTTTCCTTTTCAGCACCGGCAAGGGAAGATGGACAGATCTGGTTTGTGGGGCATTCCTATGTGTTTTGGGTGGAGAAACATGGGCTGGCTAAGCGTGCTAGTTTGTTGCTTGGTGGACGGAGTGTTCGGTGGATTGGAGTGAGGGGTTTGTGTGTGGAGGCTGTTCTTGATTTGTTGATCTCATCTGTTGCTTCTTGGGGGATGCCGGAGTGGTTGGTGTTGCATGTTGGTGGTAACGATGTGGGTCACCTGAAAGGTGTGGAATTGATTGTTCGGGTTGCAAGGACTATTGGAGGAGGTGCGAATGTGTTGGCCAGGAGTACGGATAGTTTGGTCAGAAATGGTTCCTCGTTTGACTTGGAGGTGTGCTCGGAAATACTCGGCTGTGGACAGAACGAGAAAGGAGGTGAATGTGGCGGTGGATCGGCATGTACTTTCCTTGGAGGGGTGTGGTTGTGAGTCACGGCTTTTTGACTGGCGACTTGGATCGTTATTTTCGCCCGGATGGTGTGCATGTAAATGCTCTTGGCCTTGGGCTGTTTATCAAGGATCTGCTTTCCTTTCTAGATTAGTTTTTCTTTGGTGGCGGGCCAGTCTTTCTTTGTTGCCTGGCTTGGCGGGAGTTCGCTGCAGCTCAGTGGCTTCATGTGGCGCAAGAAAACGTTGTGGGGGCGCTTGCCCTCAAGGTGCGTGGCGAATTTGTCCTTCTCTGTACGAGGGGACCCGAATGCTTTTGTACGGAGGCATTTGGATTGGCTCAGGAGGGAAGCGAGACCCCCACATCGTAAGTGCGTCTATAGGAGGGTCGTTTTAGACATCCCTCGAGTCACTCGTATTTCTAAAAGCTAGAACTGAGCTTGCAGCGTCTCTTGCCACCTCGGTTAGGTTAATTCATTAATTAATTATTAGTAAAAGCTGTGACCTTTTTTAGCCAAGCTGATTTGTGTCTGTGTCGTTATTTATTAGTTAAGTTAAGTTTAGTTAAGAAGGTTGCATAAGGGTGGAAGCGGTAAACCAATGTATCTCTTATTAAATTTTGTTAATTAGATTACTGATGTTGCGTATTATTGAATATAGAGGGTATGAGACAGCCTCATCATACATTTCAATGCAGAATAACTAATTTTAACCTGGGGTCAACTTTGACCCCATTTCGGGCTAAAGTACACAAGAAAATATTTTGAGCATCCAAATGTTAAAAAGTGGACGGGATGAGGGCTGCCTGCTCCTACAGGAGTCTGTAGAATGGTTTATGAACATTTGGGGAAAAATCCAGATGTACCTCTGCAAAACCAGTGTATCACTCGTACTTGGGGCCTGATTCAGAGGAGCTCGCTAGGAATCAGGACGTGCCGGGTTTTTTTTTACCCTGGCCTCCAGGCCGCTTGCTAAGCTGTGGGTGACCACCCACAGCTTTTGCGGGCGGCCTGGCGATGGTCGTGATTATCGCGACCATCGGGCTTGCGACGAAACCCTTGTGGTAGGGTCTCGTCCACCGCAAGCCCCAGTGAACTTCCTGCTCTAATAGAGCAGGAAGTTCACTACTGACATCACGTGTGGTTCCTTCGGGAACTCCTCCGTTTGTGCAACCACCCCCTCCCCGACCCGCCTACAAAACGGGGCGAGCTGTCGATCACCATCGACAGCCACCCCGTCCTGTAGCGAGCCCCAGAGCGACTGAACTTCAGTCTCTTGCTGGGGCTCACGCATGCGTACGCCGGAGGCGGCGCATGCGCAGGGGCCAAACATCGACCAGCTCGCGAGCGGGTCTGAATCAGGCCCTTGGTACATAAGTGAAGACAGACTTGTGGGGTAGCAACGTTTTGAGCTGTGAACAGATGTCCTTGAAATGTGACTGTACTGAGCTTCCATCAGCAACACGGGAGCTCGGTGACACATTATACAGAGTTCACCGTCTGCTGTCAGGGGATTAATCGCTGTTCCCATGTCTGGGTCCCTGTTATTATCCAGGGATGGGCTAAGGAACGGGCCGGATCTCAGTGGTTGGGAGGGTGTCAGACTGTAATTCCAATGTGACCAGCTGGATTAACCCTCTACCTGCCGGGACCAGAGAGGTGCTTACACAGCACATGGAAAATAAGCTGGTGGTTCCTCTATCTCCTTCACTAACAGAGATACAAGTATATATATACGATATGTACTAGAATCCAGGAAGAGTGAGTGAAATGTAACTGCTAAGGTGCAGATGTGAGTGGGGGTGACGGGTAAGTTACCATCTGTTTTGCTGCAGGACATATTTAAAGTGGCTTAATTTTTTTTAAAATTCATATTCCCCACTGGATACGATGGGCAACCTCCTATTAACCCGTCTGCTGCCAGCAACCACCCGTGTGCCCATGCCGAGCTCACTACTATCAAAAAAGCAAAAAAACTTTTATACTGCACATACAGGTCAAACGGTAGATGTAGTATACAATTTATTTTATATCTACCATTTTTGTTAAACAGTATATTCCAGGTGTCAGGGCAGTATCGCGGATCATTATCCAGAGAACTGCGCTGAAAAAAAACATATTGTATGAATACATTATCTTTCCACTGCGTCCTTTCCCACAACATTATATAGGGTACTGGCGGGCGATATGTGGGGTTATTGCCAGTGTGTTAAGCCCTTTAGTATATACAATAAAGATAAATACAGCAGAAATATGAATAGCGTATACAAAGCATTCTGTTGTCAGTCAGAGGTGCTCTTGTATCTCTCCATGGTGGGTGGAGAATGCTGATGGCCTGGGGGAAATATTACTGGTTTTCCTGCATTTGGAATCAGGCTGATAATGTGACTTGTCCATTGTAGACAACAAGGAATTGTTCAATCTTCTTTACTCCCCCTTGGCGGCCCTCACTATGGGGTATGGATGAGGAGCGCTCTGGTGCTGCCTCCAGCCTCAGTGCAGACAGGTAAGCTGAGCAGGCGGTCTCTGAGACCTGCGGAGCTCAGTGAGAGGTCTGACCCCTGACATGTGCTGCTGTGTATGTGCTGTCTCTGTTCATCTTTCTTCCTGGTGTTCATGCCGGCTAGACGTGACTTCCAGACTCTCCAACATACTAGCTGTGCAGACACTATACAAACACTGCAAGTACACTTTATCACCAGTGTAGTGTGTGGGCATATTGCTAACTTCCGCTGGTGCATTTACCGCTCAGACGCCCGGTGCACTACAACACCCAGGCAAGGCCGGATTAACGGGGAAGGGGGGGGGGGGACACGGGCGATTGTCCCTGGGCCCCCACACATTAAGGGCCCCCACACCCATCGGGGTTAAAGTGGACCGGAGGAGACAGAACCAGTTCCACCTCCTCCGGCCAACCTAACCCCGGCGCCGCAGGGAGGCTCCATTTACCAGGCACCCGCCCGGCTCCCTCCCCGCTGCGGCAGCTGGAGTCGGAGGCTTGAGCTCACGTGAGCTCCAGCTTCTGGCTCATGCAGTGCACTATGGCAGAGATGACATGACGTCTCTGCCACAGTGCAGAGGAGCAGCCGGGCGGACTGCAGCGGACGCAGGGCTTAGCTTAAGGTAAGTATGAGCTTTATTTATTTATTTTTTTTAGTGCAAGCGGCCTACTGGGGGCATTACTGGCGGGGGGCATTACTACAGGGGACATTACTTGGGGGGAAAGCATTACACCTGGGGCATTACTCGGGGAGTGGGGAGGCATTACTACTGGGGGCATTACTCAGGGGGGAGCATTACTACTGGGGCATTACTCGGGGAGGGGGGAGGCATTACTACTGGGGGCATTACTGGGGGGGCATTACTACTGGGGGCATTATTGGGGGAGGGAATTACTACTGGGGGCATTACTTGGGGGGAGGCATTACTTGGAGGGGGAGGCATTACTACTGGGGGCATTAATCAGGGGGCATTACTATTGGGGGCTCTACTAGAGAGGGAGCATTAGTATTGGGGGTACTAATAGAGGGGCATTTCTACAGAGGGCTCTACTAAAGGGGGAATGACTACTGGGGGCATTAGTATTTGGGGCACAACTACAGGGGTATTACTACTGGGGGCATTAGTATTTGGGGCACAACTACAGGGGTATTACTACTGGGGGCATTTATACAGAGGGCATTACTACAGGGGGCACTACTAACGGGAGTATTGCATAGTGGGCACTGCATATTGCATACGGGGCACTACCACTGTGGGCACTGACACTACTGGGGGCTCTGCATAAGGTCCCCATTGCACATACCCCCAGTCACATTTAATAGGGGCCCCCACAGACCTTAATCCGGCCCTGCGCCCAGGGATTCCCCAAAGCTCTAGGCTGCTTCTATATTCTACAGTTATACAGTTATACCTGTCATATCCCTGTGTCTTATGCTTCTTGTTGTTCTACCTAGTTTAATAAACCTAAGACCTGGCTAAGCTGTACCACGTGCGGATTAACCGCCATCAGCACCAAGCAGCTGTGCAAACACATCTAACATTACATATACTCACACAGGGGCGTTTTAAGAGAGGAGGGGGCCCGTGTGCACTCCTCGTGCGGACCCCCTCCTCTCTCCCTTGTGGCTGGCAGCCGACTGACGCGGCTGGCCAGCCACCAGAGCATTAGTAGACTCCGGGCACTAGAGTGTGCTCGGAGTCTACTGCGCATGTGCAGAACGCCGGAAAAAATGGCCGCGGCGGCCATTTTTCCGGTGTTCTGAGCAGCAGTGACACCCGACGCGTGACCTCAGACAGGTAAGTCTAAAAAAAATATGGGTGCAGTGTGTGCGTTGCTGGGCCCTGCACACACTGCACCCATTATAGATACGCCACTGTACTCACACACCCTTTAACGTAGGCACCTACCAATACCTATCCCTGGTGGGCCCTTCATGCTCCAGTCCGGCACTGAACACTGCCATCTCCTGAGCCCCGGCTTTTCTATTCTCACCAGAAGCAGGGCATCTGGACCCAGCACTGATCCAAGCTACAGTCATCTCTAGCTGTTGCCTGCAAGCATTGTGATGTCACAGTGAAAGTCATAGCCAACTCTTTTGTGTCAATGTGTAGGCAAGCCTGGCATCACCGTATAGTGAGATTCCACCACCTTTCTCCCAGGCTGGCAGCATAGGTACTGGTGTATACCGCTCTACACATTGCTTGCCATTACAGGGGAGTGACCTGGGTCTGCGGCGCAGGACGGGCGCCAGTCCCAACACAGCCGCCACACTACTATCTTCTCCAAGTGACAACCTACGGCTCCGTTACCACTGAGGGCTACGTCCAGCATATTGCCTGACGGCAACGGGGTATATACCCGGGACTGTGACACAGAGCGGACATCAGTCCCAGTTCAGCCGCCACTTTACCTTATCGCCAGGTGGCATTTCACGGCTTTGTTACTACTGAAGGCGATTCCAGCCTTGCAAATATTTTATTTCCAACGAAATTTATTTCAAGCACATTCCGGTGCACTACAAATACCAACTGGAAATTCATTTACATCAAGCCTTTGCCGAAAACCTCTATTTTGTGTATGTGATTAATGGTGAACATTTGACCCGTTATTTCTCATTGATTGAACTTACAACAAAGTACTATTCCTTATTGAGTATCTACAATCGGATACTTTGAAATGGCCATAGGAGTTGTTGTAACAACTGTATTATTGTGATTTATACTCTTAAATTAGTTACATTTTATCTATTTTTATTATTGTGTGTTTAATAAATGTTGTTGAATATTTCTTGATTCAAAGAGGCGTAAGGGGGGCATCCACTAGACGATTTTATCCCTGTCCAACCGCTTAACGATTTTCCCTTGAAGTTTCCCTTGAAATATGATCTTCCACTCTGAACGATTTGCAAAAGATCTAACAATAAACTATGTTGTTTTAATCTGTGATTGAGAGCTTTCAGCTATACTGGGCAGATAGTGATTCATCGTTTGATTGTTCAGCGTGAACGATGTGTAAACGATTTGTAAGCAATCAAGTGAAATTGACCAGCATGTTCAGTCGATGGAGGAGATGATCAAACGACCAGCGGGAACGCGCATCGTACATCGTTAGAAACAATTACTGCACGATTTGCAAACGATGTTCAAACGATGTTTGAACGATTATCGAACGATTATCGAACGATTTTATCATTATCGTTCAATTGTTCAACTTTATCGTCTAGTGGATACCCCCCTTAAAGTGTTATTCATTTGATTAATCAAGCACATGATAGTATCCGGTCACCGCAGCGCAGTCTACTTTTACCTCTTTATGTCAGATAAGCAACTGACATTTAGACTTTGCAGCACTGTGAACTGAGATACACAAACAGCACTTTTTACATATTTTACGTATTTATTGGTTCTTTTTAGCGCCGGGTGTCGACTGGAGTCGTCCTTTTATGGAGTGACCTCAGGTGACATAGGTTGTTCTACCTATATAAAGGATGCCCAGCTGCTGGCAGCCATTTTGTGGCTACAGCCATCTCTAGCAGCTGCCTGCATGTATTGTGATGTCACAGTGCAGGTCACAGCCCTATATAAAGGATGCCAAGCTACTGGCAGCCATTTTGTGGCTACAGCCATCTCTAGCTGCTGCCTGCATGTATTGTGATGTCACAGTGCAGGTCACAGCCCTATATAAAGGATGCCCAGCTACTGGTAGCCATTTTGTGGTGACATTTTGTCCTACAATGATAATCTCTGAGTAGTTCCTGCTTTATTTAAGCGCCTTTGGATAACGACTACTGCTATGGACTTTGGATTACATATTTCAATAAGGTCCTGAACAGCAACATCTTCAGAAAAGGAATCTGAATAACATCTTCAGGTAAGAACTATATAACAAATTTTTACCTGTCACCCTTAAGGTACGCACACGCGTACGATATCTATGAATGATAACGATATCATTCAACGATATATATCGTTGATATTGTTACTTTTTATGCAGTGAACGACCAACGATGCGCATTCCCGCATGAACGATAACGATATCATTCAACGATATATATCGTTCATATTGTTACTTTTTATGCAGTGAACGACCAACGATGCGCATTCCTGCATGAACGATAACGATATCTATGATTGTCCGTACAAGCAGGTAAACTTGCACGATATTGTCAACGTTGTCTGTTCAGAGATGTGGCAAGATGACTTCACCGAAAGATCTCTTTGAAATGGTGCATACACACAGTCAGATTTCTTGGGCGATTTAAACGATAACGATATCGTTTATTGTTTGATCATTTAAATTTACCTTTTTTTTCCTCTCAAACGACCGAACGATGCGCGGGCGTGGATGGTCAATATCGATATCGACCATCGCCCGTGCATGCAGGACAACCTGGTCGATATCGACCAGGTTGGCCTGGTTACTATAGGGACCGTCGATCGTGGGTCGTTATAGTAGTTGGGGGAATGGAGCATGTGCTGGATGTTGGATAACGATCATCCAGCACATGCTGGTCAACTAGACAACGATATCTGATCTGACCGTGTGTACGGGCCAAAAGATATCTTTCAAGTCGTTGGTGGTACAGATGGTACCGTGTGTATGCAGCTTTACTCCTTCAGATACCTCCCTCCATTTTATCTGCAGTTTTTAATTTGGAAACAATGGATAAAGCAATGTATTCATCTGATATGACGCTGTGTGACTGTAGATGGGTGCACACTAGTCTAAACCTCCGGGGATCCAACTCCAGACCAGACTGTTGACACAATCCTGCAATATACACCCAATATGTGCCTACTCACCTGTCCAATTATGCCGCAGATCTCAAATCTGCACTTGACCTTAAACGATCTACTGAAAAGATTGTGTAACTGTACACATACTTCCAATCTCTGGCAGACCAGCTGCCACTCACAGGCAGGGGCGTAGCTACAGTAGGTGCAAAGAATGGGTCTGGAATGGGGCCCAGGTCACCTCTCGGGCCCAGCCCTCTCCCTGCACCGAGTTACACTGCCATCTTCTTAGACCAGTCTTTTCTATTCTTAAGTTGGATACACGCTAGGTCGATGGGTTGGCCGTTCAGCCGAGCCGTCGACCTGTCTGAAGATTGGTAAGTGTATACACACCATACTTGCCTACCCTCCCGATTTGGCCGGGAGCCTCCCGAATATCGGGTGCCACTCCCGGCCTCCCGGATAGGCAGACAAGCCTCCCGGGCCCCGGCGACCCGTCCTCCCTGCACTTACCTTATAAATCCCAACTGCGGAGGGGCCGGTGACGCAATCATGCTGAATCGCATCATCGTGGCCCCGCCCCCTGCATCACAATGCCATTAATAATGGCATTGTAAAGAGGGGGCGGGTCCATGATGATGCGATCGCGCTGTCACGCCCCATGCTCCTCCCCCAAATATGTGTCACCTGCCGGGCCACGCCCGATTTTTATCATGAACCCTGCGCCGAGAAAGCCTGACAGTTCCCTCCCGGATGGAGGGAGTGAAATGTCGGCAAGTATGATACACACTTACCAATCATCTGCCCAATGAGCCGGACTTGAGAGCTCAACTGGGTGGGCATTTAGATTTGCCTGCTCAGTTGAGCTGTCAATAACTGCTTGGTCCCTGAAGCATGTGTACGGGTACACACCAGCAGATGACAGGTACAACTTTCAGATATATTGGCCATCTGCTGTGCTGCACAGCAGAACGGATATGTCTGTGAACTGCGTCATTCACAGACATATGCGCTGTACACGCCCGGCGAAGCACTATAGATATAAAGGGGTGCTGAGAGGGGGGGGGGGGGGACGAGTACAAATGACTTGCTGCAGGGGCCCGGGTCCGGCACCGATACCCAGGGCCGCCATCAGGGGGGGACTGCCGGGACTGTAGTCCCGGGCCCGGACACTCTGGGGGTCCGCCGGCTCCCACCCCGCTGACGCACAATAGCGGTGACTCCGGTGAGTAGCTGACAGGCCCAGCCCAAGGACACCCTCCAGCTCCGCCTCCTACTGATGCTGGATACTCTGGGTTTCGGGGCCTGCCTGCTTGCTCCTAGTAATGTTCGCCGTCCGCTACTGTTGTCAGTGGCACAACAAGGGGCAGGATGAAAGCTGCACAGGAACCCGATGCTCCTTTCTAAAAACAGCCGGTGCCGATGATCTCCAGACCAGGCAGCTGCACCTAGCTCTCGGCAGTGTTGTGCTCATGACGCGACGACAACGCCTCAGAGGAGCCGCCCGGATGATTACAGAAGGAACGGGAAAACTTGGCAGAACCGTAAGTAGGCTATAGTCCTGAACCCTGGGGAAGCATGATACGAAGGAGAGCCCTTTCAGGAACATACAGGTGGCGGGGAGCAGAATACACATTGTGGCAGTAGGGGAGATGTGTGTAAGTGCACGTGTGGAAGTGTGACCTGCTGCTCTCAGACACTGGCGTATGCGCAGTGAGGAGCAGGCATATCGGGTCCAGGGATGGCGGAGGGGCCGGACAGCTCATGAAGACGTCAGAGAGGTAAGTATACATGAATGGCTACTAATCATCACTATATATCGCATCGATGTGGTGCGATATACAGTGATGTTTATTGTGAGCCACTTCATGTTATACATGAATAGACCCCAAAATGGATAACTGCTAAATAATTTGCACTGGGGGGGATGGAGAAATTTTGCTCTGGGACCCCATACACCGTCAGTGGCTGTGTTGATATTTGTAGTGCTAATTGTTACTTGTCCACTGTATTGTACTGTACTGTTTTACCATGTACTGTCATATTGTTTTGCCCTCTGTGCGGCACTGCGGACCACGTTTGGCGCCCTATAAATGAAGTTTAATAGTAATATTAGCTGTGAAGAGAGCGAGTTGCCGTTGGAACGGCGTGGAAATGACGGCAATGGCACCACAACTCGCTCATCTCGTGGCTCCGTCTTGTCCCGGACTTGCAGACTTTTATATGCAGCCGTATGGACTGCAAATAAAAATCTGCGTGTCCAGGGGTACCGTTAGTAAGTTGATTCGCGGCTAAGAGGATCAAGCCCTAATAGTCCGTACTGGACTTTCCGGCAGGTTTTCCCAGAAGTAAGACATTTACTGAGTGAGCTCATCTGCTGTTACAGCGGTGCAGAGAGTATTAGAATGCAGCTGTTTCCTCCGCTCGCTAATTTCCATCTATATGCTCCCGCAGCAGAAAAACATTCATGCCATAAAGCAAAGTATGTAAATTATGCATTATAATGAGAAGGCTTCCCCAGGCGAATGTTCTGCACATTAATCGCACCGCAGGGTCGCCACCATTTGTGTTTTGTACTGCCATCTCATTGTATGATCACACTAGATGATAATGATACCCTACCTCCTGCAGCGTACTGGCATTCTTTCATATGTTCTAGCAGAGCAGAAAACAAGCCAGAAGAATTGTTCTGACTTACAGTATGCATTACACTCCGCGAGCACATCACCTAGCAAAGCAACACAAATCTCTTTGGACTTCAATTTAGAAGGAAAAAAAACCTATGCGGGGCCCTAGACGAAGTGCAAGCCTGTCACTCAGACAAAAAGGAATCCGCATTGTAACACACCTCACTACTGCAAGGGAAAGTCACCAGCACATCACACACCAGGCGGCATTGAGTTTAAACCGTATAGTGAAAATTCTGTAGCTTTTCACTGTACTCTGTTTATGCCATACTTGCCGACCTTTGGGCTGCCCTTCTGGTAGGGGGCTGCCAGGTCAGTACTGTAGGCGTGGGGTGCTGCAGAAGTGGGTTTCCCCGCCCTGCTAAACAATGCAGCAGGTACCGGCATTGTGACGTAGGGGGTGGCGCCACATTAATGCATTTCAAAGTCGTGAGACTTGCCCGCTCCTACAGGCGGCAGGGAGTACCATTCGATTTTCGGGAGACAAGTAGGCAAGCGTGGTTTATTCTGCGTTCCTACCGTTTTGTGGGCGGTCGTACTGACATCATCATCGCTTCTTGCGACCGCCTCTGAATGAGGGCCCTAGTTTTTAAATAATCAGGTATTAATAAATCTTTTATCCACATTGATACCTACATATATAAGTACAAGAATTTCCTTACTTTAAGATTTAACTCACAAATTAATGTTGTTATCTCAGAGGTTAGTGGCCTTGTCACTGGACTCCTAGTTTGGACACCACTTGCCAACTGGTGTAATAATTAGTTGGATATTGATGAAACCTAATTTATAAATGGTTAGATGTTAAGTATCAGTGGATCCTATATATATATATATATATATCAATAAGTATACCTATTAGTCATATAATTATACTTACAATTTTTTGTTGTTGTTGTTGCTAACCCACACTCAATTGATGTATAAGAACTTTCCAGTATTCCTATCAAAGTTGAAATTATTTATATACTAGTTTATAATTTGTCACCCTTAAGGATTTATCAAAACAACAATATTATAAAGTTACTATTAGCAATTACTTACATAAGAACAGAAGTGAATCCTCCACCCTTGTGATCTCTATGTGGATCAAATAGTGAATAGCATGTAGTGCCTTATACACCCTTATATACCTGACTCCAATTACATCACTTATTTATTATATTTATATTACAGAAACAGAATAAAATTACACTTCCTCTGTATTAGAATAGGGAATTACATTTATGACAGTATAATGTTACCAACTTGGCCGCACTTCCAAACAGATCCCGTTAATAATAGAACAACACCAATGGTATTGTCAGGATGTGGCCTGGGATCGGCCACTGCTTACCTCTGTACCGGCGTCTTCGAGCTCCGAGGCGTCCAGATGCCAGACGGAGTTCAGGAAGTGGTTCAGATATTCTCTCGGGGACTGCTAGACCTCCATGAGTGCGTCCTGTTCTCCGTGGTGCAGACATGGGCGGTGCCATGTTGGTCAGTATCACCTGATCAGTTTCCTCCAATAAGTGTCCAGTGGTTGGTCAGCTGAGGTCATTGTCCAATGAACAGTTACCTTAGGGTATTTCAGAAGTCTCGTGGGATAAGGATTTACCTGTGCAACTGCGCTTCACTAGTGTCTACTAGCTGTTGCTGCGTCCTAGGCGGCTCATTACTGTTTCCAGTGTGTATTCGAAACCTATTCTGTTTTCCAGCGTCAGTATCTCCCGTAGAGGTATTCAGTACTCAACCGAGCGTTTGCTCCATCAGGGCTGTCTCCCAGCGCTCACTAGCGTCTGCATCACCAGCAGTGGGATCCAGTGCACAATTTAGTGTCTGGTCTCCAAGAGCTGCTCCTATCACTAACCAGAGTCTATACCATCAGAAGTGGGACTCAGGGCCTGATTCTCTCAACTGATCACCTTTGTGAAACCATGCTGCACTGCAGGTGGGGCAGATTTAAAATGTGAATGGAGCATCTTGTCCCACATAATAGTGCTCATGACCTGGTTCTGGGTTTGCTTTGGTTGAAGATCCATAACCCCACTCTGGATTGGTCCTCTATGCATATTTTGACTTGGGGTTCTCACTGTCAGGTAAACTGCTTATCTAAAGTTATTCCTGTTCGAACAGTTCCAGCCATCGCTCCTGAACATAAGAACCTATCTCCTCCCACGGACCCCACTTTTATTTCTATTCCTGGAGCCATACTGAGATTTAGCAGACTTTTTTTGCGAGAAGACAGCAGGTAAGGTGCCTATCCACCGCAAATGGGACTGTGGTGTTAGAGTCTGTGTTTGTTGTGGACCCGGGGTGGGAACAGGAGTAAACACCTAAACAGATTTAAACTGAAAAGTAAGTTGTTTAATATGGATGTTGGTAGAAATGAACGATAAGCTAACTAAAGTCCAGTAATAAGTTATAACAAACTAATAACTGTAGCAGTAGGAAACTGTAGTGAGTGGGAATAAATTTATGTCCAACATGGTGACTGAGATGAATAAGGTGAATCCAGATAGACTGTAAAGGTGAAATGGAAATCCGGGTATGCAGAGTAATGGCTTGAGAGGGATATCTGGAAATGCTGTGATGTTGGCTGTACAGGAATGGGTTAACTGAGGAGACAGGTTCAGGCAGGAGTGGGTCTGGTGCAAGGTGCAGGGTGATCTCCAGCAGAATGCAAGGCAAGACAGAGTGGTGCAGTCTGCAGGGAGCCGAAGGCAGACCGGAGCACATGTCTCAGGAGGGCAGGAACTCTCTCACAGCTACCACTGTGAAACACATTGCACTGGCAACTACAGGGCGCTCCAAACACCCTTAAGTACCCAGCAACAGAACGTGATAGGCCAGAGAGAGCAGGTGACCCACAGACGTTTGGCCTGCTATGTCACATGGCCAAAGACAATATTGTGGCGCCCAGACAGCCGTGACACGGAGACGCCACTAGTCTTACCCCTGTCAGGACGGCCCAATGCTGGCAGATCTCTGCGTACACGCAATGCCAATCTCCAGCTCCCCTGCCAGAAGAACCGCGCCCTCACCAGTAAGGAGCGCAAACCTCCATGCCGCGAAACCTGGGTCGTGACATGTGGTATCGACTTAATTCCTGGGAAAATTACTCCCCGTGGCCGAATCTATCCTCTTTCCATGCCCGAAAACTGCGGCCATGTCCAACTACATTAGAGAGATCCTAAAAAAGGGATTCATTAGACCATCTATCTCTCCAGCAGGTGCAGGCTTTCTCTTTGTGGAAAAGGATGGACGACTTCGGCCCTGCATTGATTATAGGGGGCTTAATGATATCACAATAAAGAACAAGTATCCCCTTCCACTTATCTCAGACCTCTATGACAAGGTACGAGACGAGAGATATATATAAAGGGAGACAGGAGTTTTCAATAGTAAAGCCCCATAATTTAGCCTGAGGCTATTCAGTTACATCTACTTTTTCACCTGAACCCATTGTTAACCTACCGATAAATGAATGTGTTAATGAGCGTTAACACATAGAGGCCCCCAATTATCAATGATCGCTTTTGCAACGCGATCAGGGCATGCCAGTAACGCCCACGATCGCACTGCAAAATGCGATAACACCGGCCGGATGTATCATTCGGGTCATGCAGGGATACGGGCTCTGAAAGGAACACGTCTCTGCGATGTCTCCAGAGAGCTGCTGGCCAATGCAGGGGGTGGTGCGGATGCACAGCCGCCATAGCCGGGGAGGGCTCCGAAAGGAACACGTCCCTGCGATGTCTCCGGAGAGCTGCCGGCCAGTGCAGAGGGTGGTGCGCATGCACAGCCGCCATTGCCGAGGAGTGCTCCAGCGGATCCCTCTGCTGGCTAATTATGCGCGGTGTAGCCCACAGGCTACAGTGGCTAACGCCATCTTCAGATGGCGTTAGCTGCGGGGGCCAACATCTGGAATACATCACATTCCGGATATGGGTACATTTGGCAGCATCACATCCTCCATAGAAACCTATGGGGGAGACGGCTGCCAGCGGTAACGGAGGGATCACAGCGGGTATCAGAGATACCTGCTGCGTTCCCTCCTTAATACATACGGGGGATACCTAATATTTGAGGTAAATCCGCCAAACGGGTGTTTTTGGGGATTATACCTCAAATATATTTTGATAAATGGGCCCCAGAGTCTCTGATAACTTCAATGGTGTTTTCCCCCCCATCAACTGCCTCGTTATCGGGGATTTCTTCTGGGTCTGAACAAGCCCGAATAAAATCCCCCCATAAATGCAGCCTGCTGGTTGCCTTCGGGGCATCAATTAGCACATGGTAAATTACTGCTGCTATTTGAATTCACCCTATAGTAATGCAGAAAACATGTCGTACTCACTGGAAGTTTATAATGCAACTTAGCATTTACAAGATGAAATCCCTATGCTCCATATCACAACCTACTGGAGCTCTGATTACAACAAGGAGACAGAATTCTTGTCACAGAAGTTAAAAATGACAAACAGAAGCATTTTGTTATTTACAGCTTATGAGACTCTGGTATATAGTGAGTGAGAGACGGGTCCTGCTACTTACCAACTGTCTCCAGCGGCTTATGAGACTCTGGTATATAGTAAGCGAGAGACGGGTCCTGCTACTTACCAACTGTCTCCAGCGGCTTATGAGACTCTGGTATATAGTAAGCGAGCGACTGGTCCTGCTACTTACCAACTGTCTCCAGCGACTTATGAGACTCTGGTATACAGTAAGTGAGAGACGGGTCCTGCTACTTACCAACTGTCTCCAGCGACTTATGAGACTCTGGTATATAGTAAGTGAGAGAGCAGCTTATGAGACTCTGGTATATAGTAAGTGAGAGACGGGACCTGCTACTTACCAACTGTCTCCAGCGGCTTATGAGACTCTGGTATATAGTAAGCGAGAGACGGGTCCTGCTACTTACCAGCTGTCTCCAGCAGCTTATGAGACTCTGGTATATAGTAAGTGAGAGAGCAGCTTATGAGACTCTGGTATATAGTAAGTGAGAGACAGGACCTGCTACTTACCAACTGTCTCCAGCGGCTTATGAGACTCTGGTATATAGTAAGCGAGAGACGGGTCCTGCTACTTACCAACTGTCTCCAGCAGCTTATGAGACTCTGGTATATAGTAAGCGAGAGACGGGTCCTGCTACTTACCAGCTGTCTCCAGCAGCTTATGAGACTCTGGTATATAGTAAGCGAGAGACGGGTCCTGCTACTTACCAGCTGTCTCCAGCAGCTTATGAGACTCTGGTATATAGTAAGCGAGAGACGGGTCCAGCTACTTACCAGCTGTCTCCAGCAGCTTATGAGACTCTGGTATATAGTAAGCGAGAGACGGGTCCTGCTACTTACCAACTGTCTCCAGCGTCTTATGAGACTCTGGTATATAGTAAGTGAGAGACGGGTCCTGCTACTTACCAACTGTCTCCAGCGGCTTATGAGACTCTGGTATATAGTAAGTGAGAAACGGGTCCTGCTACTTACCAACTGTCTCCAGCAGTGCCAATTTCAGGGAGGCATTCAGGCAATCATACAGGTGTAAGGTCATATACTGCCATTCCAGACTAAGGCAGCAGCAGGTTACCTGAGCTTATGCAATAAACTAGCAGCTAACGAGTCCCTGCACAGGGTAAGGGGCAGCACAGGGGTAAGGGGCAGCACACAGGATGAGGGGCCAAGCAGAAATGATGAGGGTAAGGCAGCAGCACAGGAGTTAGGTAACAGGCACACAGAGAGAGGGTAAGGCGGTATGACTGGGGTGAGGTGGCAGGCACACAGGGTAAAGGTAATGCTGCCCATCCACAAGCAGACCTCAAAACGACTGCACGATTACGACATTGTAATCATGCAGTCGTATGTCAGTCTGTACTGTGCCTAAACTGAACGAGACATCATTCAGTGTAGACACATCAATCATCTGCAAACATGCTGAACCTGACGTTATTGTCAAGTTGTTCAGCATGTTTGCCAGATGATAGATGTTTAAACGACCAGCGGAGCGCGCATCGCCGGTCGTTTTAGACATTTTTGCAAAAGATTGAACGATAACGATATTGTTATCGTTCAATTTAATCTTCTAGTGGATGGGCATCTTAAGGAGACAGCAGAAGGGTGAGGTGGCAGGCACACAGGGAGAGGGTGACATGCCCAGTCTGGTGCCAGCCTCCCCCTCTACCCAGGGCATCTGGGGTCTGGGCACCCCATCCATCCAATGATGCTGGATTCAGCGGCTACTCCTCATCCCCACCCCATCTAACTTGTCACAATTGGTGTCTGCGAGTTACCTGTCTCAGGTGGTGATCGGGTTTCAACGGACGCCGGCATGACTGGAATCACAGATAATGTAGATAGCTCTATTTACAAGTCTTGTGTAGCAGTGAAAACTGCCTTTGATGATAAATGACAGGAACTGGAGAGACCGGACTGGGACCGGCAGGAAGACTTGTTGAATTGAACTGATGAACTAAGAACTTGACTCTGGACTGGAACAACGTGGACTGAACTGATGAGCTAGGAACTTGACTCTGGACTGGAATGTGACAATAGCTGAAGGGAAGTCAGGTAATGCTGAGATGCAGGCTAAACAGGGTAATCTGGAATTTCTATGACAAAGGCTGGAACTCAGGTGCAGGCTGGATTGGATAATAGGGAATAACAGGTTTCAGGAAGGAATGGGTAGGTTTGGGAATTTTAGGTTCAGGGAGGGAGTAGGTAGGTAAAAGGGGCAGGAGTTGATCCACAGCAGGAAGCAAGGCAGGGTGACACGATGCAGGTTTACAGAGTGCCAGGGACCAACCAGGAGTAGGACTAGCAGCAGAGCACAGGCCAGGTATTGCTGTAACAGGACGACTGGATGCCAGGTATTACTGTAGCAGGTTTTCGGGATGCACCAGGGGTTGCTGTCAGCTGATTTACTGGATTGCCAGGTTTAGCTGTAGCAGGTTTTCTGGAAGCACCGGGGGTTGCTGCCAGCAGATTTACTGGATTGCCAGGTACAGCTGTAACAGGTTTTCTGGATTGCACCAGGGGTTGCTGTAGCAGGTTTCAGGGATACACTTGAATGCATAAACAGCATGAACCATACACCATGGGAAGACGAGATGTTCAGGCCCAGAATGCTATCAGGAGAGGATATATATACCCTGGGTCTGGCAGCAATTGGTGGATACGGACAGGTGGTCTGGTAGTAGCATTCTGAGTGGTGGAAGTCACAACATGCAGATGGAGTATTCATCTCTGCAGCACTGAGAATCAGAACCACACCTGCAACTCCAGTCAGGGCTAGCAATACTCACAGACAGGAGAGACCAGGTGCAATAATCACTGTGACAGGAATGCATAGAGAAGTCAGAGCAGATCCCCCAGGAGAACTACAAACACAGATCCATGGGACAGCTGACAGGGGTAAGTCTCAAGGCAAAAAGGTGACAACTAGACAGGGTCGTGACACTACTCCTATTGGCCCGTGGGCATGCCTAGTCTACCCAATCCCACACTGCCCACCCACCCCTGGACGGTCCGGTGCGGAGGTGGATGTGGAGCAGTGGGAGGCTGGGAGGGAGCATTTTCGTTCAGTAAACACCTGGCGGCGGGGATGTCTGGAAACGGGTTACACTTTTTTTTTTTTTGCCCGCTATCACTGTGCTCATTTTTTATTGATACAATTTGTAAACTTTAATTTCTATATTGTGCTATTGTTAAATATTAAATGTCACGTAGTATCCAAAAAGTCATGTGCTCTGTTCCTTATTATATTGCACCATCTCTTTTAATACTTACTAAACGATTGCTGTGTGTTACAGCTGCACAGTCGCCTTACTACATTACAGCATGAAGTCAGCCAACTTCTATGAATATTAATGAGTTATAATAAGAGAGTAAACAGCACATGTACAGGCAAGGAGCACCGTGCTGCTCTGTAACGTCAGGAAGTCTGCAGCTTTCGGCAGACTGGCGGTGAATGAGACACGGGGGCCTGATTCTGCGTCCGATGCACATGAGAAAGAGGACGCGGAACTCACGGATTTCAGCACAATGCGCTGGATCAGACTTACACTAACTGACGGATTTTGCCACAGTGAACAGATTGATCTGTTTGTTGGCGGACCACACTTTCTGGGAAATGGGTGTTTCTGGGCACCGACCATGCATTCGCAAGGAACCCCTCCCATTTTGTGGTAGTGTCGTGGGCGGGTAAATCCAACTTCCATGCATGATCGTAGCGGAGATAGGATGTCTGTTCCTAATATATATTTTGCACCTAGCACAGGGCTTGTGAAAGTCCAGATAAGAATGGTAGTGGTGTCTGCAGGCGGAAACGCGGTGGACGGGACAGGCTTCCACTTTCAGTCGCGCGGGTTTTCTGCACACACTTTGTCAGATTCCCGCATTTGCATATGAAAGTAAGTAGAATTCCACGGGGGCACGGAAGAGCAGCTTCTTGCACAGAAATGAATGATAAAATATTGCACAGAGGCTACTACACTCCCAAAATACATTTTTTTGATAGGTCAGTCTGATAACTCCAACTGCTTCAGATTAGAGATGAGTCGGTTCAGATTAATTTGTATTTTCCCGCCAAAAATCGGGTCTCAGAAAGAGGCAAAACGTCACCTTTCATGGACGAACGTCATCATTCCTGGACTTTTGCCTCATTCTGAGACACAATTTTTGGCAGGAAAAAAAATCTGAATTTGGCGGGAAAATCCAAACCCGCTCATCTCTACTTCAGATACGGTTCACCAGACGCTGACATTATCACTGCCTCTGGTCCTGCCCTAGGGTCGCTGAATTTTGGGATAGGGTACATCGATATATTAAGGACACCTTACATATTACTGTCCTCATGTCGCCTACCTGGATATTTTGGAGCATATTCTCCCCAGAACCATACCTAAAGGTAACAGATTACTCTTAACAAAAATTGCCGGCAGCGTCCATTAATAAGGAAGTCTTAGCCGAAAATAATTTCTCTCCGTCTATCTACCTTATGTACAAACTTTATCGCCGGATACTTGCCAACTCTCCCTCATTGTCAGGAAGACTCCTTGAAATAGCAGTAATCTCCCTGATTGCACCTTACCCCCATTATGAAGCTGTTATATATAAATAATAAAAAAACAGAGATATATACATTCAAATGGGATCATTAGTATAATTTCCCTGCATTGGTTATTATAAGGCACAATGATCCCTATGGCTACAGGCATTTTCTGAAAAGTATCAGTGTGTTTTCATCATCAACTAGATCTCACTAACAGCTTTGGGGCACATTTACATTTGGATGTAAGTCAGGTTTATGACACGCCTCTCAGATGTATCAGTACACGCCCACTTTATCGCTGTGCTCACAGGTGGTGCATACACAATCTCCCTGAAAAGCTTTTTCAAAAGTAGGCAAGTATACTTCACCGTAACTTCAAATGAATTACTCTCCTGGATGGGGGTGCACCTTTTTATCTTTTTTTTTTTTTTTTTTAATCTTTTGATCCCTAGACACACGCTCCCAGTTATCATAATGTCTCATTGACCATTTATTGCCATTCTATTTGCTGTATAATGTCAATATATTTATGGTGTTTTTTTAACATTATATTTCTATGGCTTGCTATTCTTGGTTAGTACTTAAGGAGTTTTGTATTGATATTATATTTTCTGTGCTTAGGTCTCATATATATTAACCATATTATATTACCTATGTTTATTCTTTATTAAGTGATAATTTATGCTTTTTCAGTCAATAAACATTATTTAAAAAAATAAAGAGTCAGTGTTAAGTCGTTAGCAGTGGAAACTCCAGTGTTGGGTCAGCTGTGCAGTCCAATATTTAAATAGGGGAGCCACACCAACTGCCACCCCAAATGCTGCCATACATCACTGGCAGTTGGTGTGACTCCGTTATTTAAATATTGGACTGCCCTGCAGCCACACCACACCGCCACTCGCCCCAGACAATAAGCTTACAGTCCCGCTGCATTTGGGGAATGTTGCTTTGTCTTCCAATCACTTTGGTCGACAGTAAACATATTACCCCTATTCAGCCCCTTGGGAGTCGAATTTCGAAATATTTCTTCTTAGTAGGTGCTTATTCATGGAACGAATATACTCCCCAAATTTCATGTTTCTAGTTCCAAGGTTTTGTGCAGGGCAGTCAGTCAGGACATTGCACAGGGGGAGGAAACATTTGACCCCCTTTTCACCTCCTTAGGGGTAAAATTTTGAAAAATCCCATCTTAGTGGGTGTGATATCCCGCCACTGCGGGTACGAATTAATTGGTTTGCCGGGCGCTGCTCAGGCCGGTGGAGCCATAATGAGCTACTGCCCCACAATGCACCAGGCTCACCTAGGGCACATGCACAGCCAGTGACCGGTACAGAGAGGACAGTTAGTGTCGGTTACAGGTGAGACAGAGCTGGACAAGGAGGTGCTGGGTGATCTGCACATTAATGTGAGAGGGAGAGAGACAGCTCCAGGACGTGGCAGTGGGATTACATTCAGCCGCTGAGAGTAAGAAATAAAGGAAAGATCAGTGAACAGAGAATGGAGGAGTTTGAGGAAACAGCATAAAGCAAAAACTATATGCAAAATGATAGTAAAGGATATCCTTGTGGGCACACAAGCTGCCGTCTTGTGGTAAATTAACCCAATTAACCCAAAAATGGATATGATTAAATCAGTATTGTGTATATACTTCTGTTCATCAATGCCGTTTATGGTCTTTTCCAAATGTTATTTTAATAAAGCAAGAACTGATTGGGCTGCATCCAGAGTCACTTCCACTTACCGCAGGGAGCCGGCAGTTGTCATCATACCTCACTTTACCCAAGTTCATATGGAGAGCTGATTCTCAGCACTAGATGAGAAAGCACCAATTATTCCACCAGATTGTGGAATAAATATTGTTGCTAGATTGCATCTGAACTCTGTTGAACCTCTCTGTGTCTGGGGAATCCTTGCCTCTCTGCTCAGGTGTGGATTTAGTGAAGACCTGTTGCTGCAAGAAGACTTCTCACCAAGGAAACTCTGATCTGTATGTGCACCACACAATTATCACCCTTACAACTTTGGGGTATTACATTTGGCATCCGCGAACAGGATTGCAGGGTCCAAAGCAAGGAAGATCTCCAACACAGAGAGCATGTCTGAAAATGGAGACTCTGTACAGGGAGCTCTAGTTGTCCTCCCTGCTGATCATTCCAAAGAAGCTCCAATGGGACCTGCAGCTGCAACTCCAATAATGCAAATCCTGATGGTGTACTACTTTGGAGCACCACGCCTCCCTATATACACAGGAGACACCCGTGGGCTAGAGGCCAACACATTCCCAAGAGTTTTGTGAGAAGATGTGGCCAATGTTCCGTCTGTATCCACTCACTAACCAGCAACAGGTGGAGATTGTGATTGGACAGCTAAAGGCTTGGCACTCAGAGAGGTCATGTCCTGGCCCTTTCAAGAGAGGCAGACTGCAGAATTAATCTTTAAGAGATTGGCAATCATGTTCGTAACTAGAACAGTGTCATAATTAAAGATGCACTATTATGCCCGCAAGCAACAACCAGGAGAATCCCTGTGAGAGTTTGACCTCCAAGAAGCTCTCCAGGCCATTCAAGCATTTGACCCAGCAGAAGTGAGGCAGGTTGATGCGACATCGGTAAATCAGTACATAGAGGGGTACAGTGGAGAAACTGTGAAAAGCCCAACTATGGTCCGTATTCAATTTGGTGCGCAAAGTCAGTTTCTGCGGAAAAGTATCGCCGGTGACGTAATTTCACCCGGCGATTAAATGTATCCACGTATTCAATGCCAAAGACTTTTCGCCGGTGCGGAAAGTCAATGCAATGTAATAGGAGAAAAAGTTTCGCCTACGAATACCCGGCGGAAAACAGTGCAGAATTGCGGTTTTCTGGTGCAAAGGTGCGGAAACCACTCTGCACCCTTTGGACAGCCCCCCAAAGGTTAAGTGCATCAAAAAAAACGCAAAAAAAAGTTGAGTAACACCCAAAAAAGCACTTTGAAAATGGGGGCAAAAAGTACAAAGTGGGGGTACAAACGCAAAAACTTACGAAATAGACTTTTTGGGCTGTCTGCAAGTATGGGGAGGTGTTTTTTTTTATTGCAGTGTTTAATGCTATTCTTCACCACATGTGCAAATACGCTATTTAGGAACAATTGAAGGCACTTAAGTACCCCAAATAGCTTCAGTAGGGCTAATCGGGGACATCTATACTGATCCCCAATGTGTGTGCCTATTTTGGGGCGTGCCAGGCTGATTTCCCCAATTCTGCCAACACTTTTCGCCTGTTACAGTTTCGCCGGGATGCGTTTTCGCGTCCTTTGGAATTGAATATGGTTATAAGTGGGGAAGAGCGCAATACCTTTCCGCATGCAAAACCAGCGGTGATGGCGGAAACTCCAGCATACGAAAAGTCCGGGACTTTTCGCACCTAATTGAATACGGGGCTATGCCTGCTGCAATTTTCTGAAATGTGCAAAGAGCTCCAGAACATTATGAAATGCCAGACCCAGAGTTGGCGATCTGAAGACAACGTAATAAGAATTGGTGGAACCCAACTTATAGTATGAGAATAAGAACCTTCAACCAGTTTATCTCACAAGGATGGCCTATATGTAGGCAATGCAATGGAAGCAGCCAAACAGAAAGGGCCTGCATTCAGGTAGAGCCTTTAAACTCTGAGGCCAGTGACCAGGCCTTTAGACAATCAGAGAGTTTAGGTCCACCCTTAGCGGAAGGTCAGCCAAGAGATACGGGACTCTGACTACATTGATGAGGGTTAGACTGAGATGTCTGCATTATTAACTGGGCGCCTTCCGTCACATATTCCTGCCAAGATGCTGAGGATGAATAAGGAATAAACTGTTTCCATAATAAAATTAAAATGTACTTTACGAAAAACTTTTAAGACCGAGGGGGGCAGGGGCTGTTTCCAAAATTGGGCTAAAGCGGCAGGCGCTGATAAACAGATATGACCTAGCACATAGCGGTGATGAGATTGACCCGCCGCAGGAATTATGTGTAACAAGGCTAAAGCTGGGGATGGGGTCAAAGATAAATTCAACACTTTGTTAACCAATTGAAAAACTCCTACTCTAAAAAGCCTGGAGGAGGGGACAAGACCAAAAACTGTGAAATACATGGCCCACCTCACCGCATTGTCGCCGGGTATAACCTATTTAACAATATTACATGCTTTTCAGAGTGGCTTAAACATCGAGACATACAATAAGATGAAGAATATATGTTACCCCATTGACTATCAGAAAGTGAGAGGCCAAGATCAGCCTCCCAGTGTTTCTGGGCATTTGATTTGGCATTAGGCAGTAGATCTAAAAGAATTTGATACCAAAAGGAGATGTCGTTTTTAGTGCCAGCTGAGTGCATACGAGCCGTGATTATAGAGGCGAGGGGACAAGGAGGTCCCCGGGGACGACAATGAAGCAGTTCAGAATGGGGATAAATCTTTTGTTCTTAAAGAACCATGTATTGTAGCCAAAGAGACCATAATGTCTGTTCCAGCACACTGTAATCTCCCAGATGAAGAATATATTATAGATTCTAGTGAGATATAGTGCGTGAGGACGCGCGTCTTTTAGAGGGGGAGGATCTGATATCCCATAACTGCGGCCAGTGGCGTCCCTCCCCGCGGTTATACCCGGTGCGGGGAGGGATGCAATGCACACGCCGCAGCCCCACGCCGCCGAAAAGGGGGTGTGGTCTCGCAGACATGGGGCGTAGCCTCACGGGCAGGGGACGTGGCCCGAACCTCTTAATGCTACAGTGCACCACCCGGCTCCTGTCACTGAGGGGGGGCCAGCACCGGTTGCGGACCGCACCCCCCTTGTGACGCCACTGACTGCGGGTACCAATGAATGGGTTTAGCGGGCGCTGGAGCTATAATAAACAAACTGCCCCACAATGCACCAGGCTCACCTAGGGCACATGCACAGCCTGAAGTGACAGGTACAGAGAGGACAGTTAGTGACGGTTACAGGTGAGACAGAGCTGGACAAGGAGGTGCTGGGTGATCTGCACATTAATGTGAGAGGGAGAGAGACAGCTCCAGGACTTGGCAGTGGGGTTACATACAGCCGATGAGAGTAGTAAAGGAGAGATCAGTGAACAGAGAAAGGAGGAGTGTAAGGAAACAGCATAAAGCAAAAACTGATTGGGCTGCATCCAGAGTCCCTTAGACTTAGCGCAGGGAGCCGGCAGTTGTTATTTAGTACGCTGCAATTTCCCCATTCCGTGTTATCTCTCCCAAGCGTTGCCTATTCCACCCAGGGTAACCTATGTAGCATGCCCAAAATGGCAGACTCGCCTGATACCCTTCATGAGTGGGATATATAACAAGTGGAAGTTATTACCCAAAATGGCTCCACCAATCTGTGCATCATGGGGTCTGATTCAGCAGCAATCGCAAATACAACTACATACGCACATCGAGCGATTGTTAGCCATTGTGCACGCATATAATCTGCAGTGCGCCATCGCACAGAGGAATCCATCGCAGAGCGAGTGACAGGCTGTCGCCGTTTGGGGGCGGTGACGGAGGAGTGGTCGGAGAAACGCAGGCGTGCCTGTCCGTTTGAACGCCGTTGCATGGGCATGCATAAATTAGTACTGCGATTGCCTACGGAGCTTGTGTACGCACTACGTGTGAAGAGACTTGCAGTGTCTGCGGCTGGTCAGACCTGTTGCAAATGCTGCATGGCGGGGCGTTGTGCGCCAATAGTACCGATGTTGACGCAGGAGTGCGAGGTTGGACGGATGTGAGAAAGCAGACCTGGGCGTCGCTATGCTGGCTGAGCTGTGACAGACATTAGCATATTTTTACACAGCTGCATTGTGTGTGATTTCACAGCTGCAATCATAGTTGCGATCCGCGCTAAATCACGCCCTATGTCCATCGTACCCATTATTTTGAATGTTTTCAGTTTGTTGTATTCTCTCTGTAATACTAAACCCCTGTGCTTTGTTTCTGATGTTAATAAGGGACTTTGGGCCTGATTCAGAGCCACTCGTAAGCGGCAGCTCGTTCGCTCTGAGCGATGTTTGCCCAACTGTGCATGCGTACGGATCATTATATGCATGCGCGAACCAGTCAGTGCGGCCGAAATTCATGTGCTCGCAAAATAGCGAATGCCTGCTATTTTGAGTGACAGAAAGAGGCGTATGTGGGTGGTAACAGGGGAAGGTGCTTGAAAATGGGGAGTGGAAATCAGAACGCAGGCGTGCTTAAAGGTCAAAACGGGCGTTTTATGGGTGTGCATAATTAAAACAGCAGCGTCATGGACCACGTCACTGGGTTATTTTATAGTCAGAACTGCTGGCAAAATTGTGGTAGCAAACACCAACCCCAAGAATAGCGAGCAGTTCATACGCTTGTCGATGTACTCGATTAATCTAATAAATAGCGGACATGACGTAGGATGCGAGCGGCCAGGGGGCGTATTTTTCCAAAAAACGACCGCAAGTTTTGTTTGCTCGTTCAGACATAGAGGCGTAAACAGACCGCAAACAGCGAACGGTTCATTTGAATAGCCACCCCTAGTTTTAGAACGAACGACCGCAAATAGCGAGTGGCTCTGAATGAGGGCCTTTGAGTCCTAATGGAGAAAAGCGCTATATGAGGGTGTGGCCAGGGGCGTATTTATAATGGGAGCAGCGTGCGGTGCCTACATCGCACACCCTGCACCCATACTATTTCTGCTTCATACTTACCCCTCCAATGTTCCATGGAGTAGCGCTACAGAAGACGCCTGGAAAATGGCCGCTGCGGGCCATTTTCCCGGCGTTTTGCACATGCGCAGTAAGAAATCACCGGGAAAATGGCGCAATCACCGGGAAAATAGCGCGGCAGCATGCGCAGTAGACTCCGGGCACACTCTAGTGCCCGGAGTTTACTGCTGCTGTCAGTTTGAGGAGCTGTTGCTGAAAGTAGACTTCCCCACCAAGGTAACTCTGATCTGTGTGTGCACCACACAATTATCACCCTTACTACTTTGGGGTATCACAGTGGGTGCTTAGGTCATGGTTGGAACATAGGGCCTGATTCAGAGCCGCTCGTAAGCGGACGCTCGTTCGCTCTGAGCGATGTTCGCACAACTGCGCATGTGTATGGTTCACAATGCGCATGCGCAAACCAGTCATTGCGGTCGGAAATCGTGCGCTCGTAAAACAGCGAGGGGCTTCTAATTTGATTGACAGAATGTACCATTTGTAGGTGGTAACAGGGGAAGGTGCTTGAAAACGGGGGAGTGGAGATCCGAACGCAGGCGTGCCTAACGGTCAAAACGGCGTTTAATGGGAGTGCATAATTAGTAAAGGAGCGTCATCGACCACGTCACTTGGTTGTCTTTTAGCCTGAACTGCTCGCAGTGATAGCGGGAAGTAAATCCTACCACAAGCACTGCGAGCAGTTCATACGCCTTTCGATGTACCCGATTAATCTAATACATACCGGAGATGACGTGTGATGTGAACGGCAAAGGGGCGTCTTTACAAAACAGCGTGCGCATTTTTCGGACGTTCGCTCAGACATAGAGGCGTCAATACACCGCAAAGAGCGAGCGCTCAATTTAAATATCCGGCCCCTTTTTAAGAATGAGCGTCCGCAAATAGCGTCCGGGTCTGAATCAGGCCCATACTCCACAAAGTTCATGTTTCTGGGTCCAGGGATTTGGGCAGAGTGTTGATGAGATAGTCAGTCAGGACATTGTACAGGGAAGGGAGGAAACATTATACCCCTTTTCATCCCCATAGGAGTCGAATTTCAAAAAATTCCTGCTTAGTGGGTACTTAGGTCATGGAAGGAATATACTCCCCGAATTACATATTTCTAGGTCCAGGGGTTTACGCTGGGCATTGATGAGTCAGTGAGTCAGGACATTTGTTTTTATATATAAAGATAAGTTAATTGTTTGCTTTTGAAATATTAAATATCGAAACATAATAATAATACATCTAATTTGTGTCCTCAGGTAAATTGAATTGTAAGCAATAGATTGTTCATTTAAAACTGAATCATGGGTTTCAATTTGAGTCCCACATATAAATCTAGGCCCTGGGTAAGTTGAGAATCTTCATGTCACAGACACTATCGCAGACTTTTCCAACTCCAGGCCACAAGGAACTTTAGCAGTGCATGTTTTCCAACTCTCCTGTAATAAAATGTGTCAGTCAGTAATGATCAGGGACGGACTGGGGCTGTATATCAGCCCTGGCAGTCCGCCCTGCACTTCTGTGTAGAGGGGGGCATGGTAAATGCAAGGGGGCGTGCCGCGAGGGCTACCCTCGCGGCACGCCCCTGTCTCTTATCGGCCCAGCACAGCCGCCGGCGGCCCATACACGCTTCCACCCCTTCCGGCTCCGTGAAATCTTAATGATTTCGGAGCCATTGGGTGGAGGGCAGTGGTCTTTTCCTTCACCCCCTCCTTGAGCCGGTCCTTAGGCCATCGGCCTTTCTGGCATAGGCAAACGCAGGGGGGGTTTCCGTCTGACTGGAAACCCCCCTCCCCAGCACATACCATGACCACAGTAGAAATAGTAATATAATAGAATGTTACTAGTGCTGCATGTTCTTCTCAGGATCACAAATGAAATAATTAGCACCACCTGTGGATCTTTTAGCATGTATCAGCTAGTAATAAATAACCTGTGCACCAACTAGGAGATCTGGAAAACATGCACTGTTAGGGATGCACTGCTATAGAGCCCAATATGTACATATATGTCCAGGGCAGTGCTAGGTTCTTCTGGTGCTCCTCCAGGCTCCCGGACTTGCTCCATTGCTCTGGAATGGTGCCCACATCTAAAATAAATACATTCAGCTCAGGCAGGATGGCCCTACTGCTGCATCAAATGACTTACTGTGATCCTGTATATGCTGGAATTATGACACATTGTATGACGCATATTAAAGCTGGATAAGTGCTAATTCTGCCCTCTTCATGGACTGGCCACACTCTCTCTAAAATCAAGCATTTGGAAACCCCCCTCTAGAAATCCTGTGTTTGCCACTGTCTGGCATATGCCAGAAGTGCCCGATGGCCAGTCCGGCCCTGGTAATGATTACACCTATGCTCCAGACCCGAGTATGGAAAACATGCACTGTTAGGTTTCCATGAGGACTGGATTTGGGAAACACTACACTAGAGACTCTACGGTGACTTCTGCTGGGGAAACCATTGTTACCTGTCTTTAGCAGGAGCCCAGGTGTGCTCACATGACTGACCTTGGCACACGTTACCGAGCGTAGAACATGTCAGGAAGCTGGCACAGAGCCTGTGGCTGCAATGTCTGCCAATAGGTAGATTGATGTTTAATACCTGTGATAATAACGTGTTTTTGCACTGCTCATTTTGCAGGGCTGTAAATACAGGGATAATGTCACAGTAAATCACCAGCTTCCTAAGTGATGTCAGGGACTGTTTGTGTGGGTATGCCACGGTGTAACACGCCAGGAACACGGCACAGGTCACGGGATTGGTTCAGGAGGGCCCATAGCTTGTGCATGACTATATACCAAACGCATACGGGTTTTAAAAAGTAAAATATCATAGAGAAAGAAGCTAAAATATATTCTCTCCTTCATTCCGCAGTTACGGGTATCTGATATGTTGGGCTGATTTCAGACCCCGGCAATTTTTCTATTTTCAATTGAATATTTTTGTTTTAGTGCAAAATGACAGCGATCGGCTATATCACTGGAAGTGGCACTGGCACACATTGCGCACGCATGGGTGTAAGTACTGGGGGGGCAGAGGCGACATCAGGGCCCCTAGCAGCTGGCACCCATGCTACTCAGGGGCCCTGTAGCCCTCTGCTGTGTCCATGATCAGCTTAATACCTCTTTACGTAGCACCTACAACACCGCAAGTGATTGTAATACAGAATGCAGTCAGTAGTCCCGGGATCTTCCACTAGTTATATCGGTGACACAGAGCCCAGCCGCTTCTAGAAACCGAAGGTGCTTTAACTTGTACCATCTTATCTCATACAACGTAAAACTTTTATTTCAGAGCGACGAGAGCCGGGTCACCTACAGCATAAGGACTATTAGTACTCTCCTGCAATAGTACTAGGAGAAATAGACATTGGCTAAAGTGAAAGCAATGTACAAGGGGCCCTGATTAAGAGATGTGAATGCGTCACGGTACATTACTATAGTTACTTGCGCCAACTATTTTCTCGCAGTGCCATTGACAATCAGGTGAGAATTTGGGGAGGTTATCGGGGAGTGGTGCCAAAGAACGTAGGCGTGCTGCAACTGTTTTCGGGGCGCAGAGAAAGTGTCTCCGGCGTCTCGGTTTATGCAGCCATACTGCGCGACCGCAGGGCTACTCAGAAGTCCGATTATCGAAGGATCTGCGACCGAGTCTTTGTACGCTGATGCTGGGATTTTTAAAGCCGCAGTTGGGCAACTCAATACATTCTTCAGCGTCTGCAACATTCGCATATTTCCACAAAGCAGCTGCGTAGGGGATTCGCAGCTATCATACGCATCAGCCTATATCCCAGAATCAGGCCCAAGATACCTAGAAGAATGAATTATTTTCAGTATCATTTATTCCAGTTTCAATCTGAGAATATTACCCCTAAGCAGTTTATCTTGTTAAAAGCAATCTGATATAGAGGGGTCTATTTACTAAGCAGTGTTAGGAGACAGAGTGAAAAGTGATAAGTCTGTGATAAGGTGCCAGCCAATCAGCTCCCAACTGTCATCTCGCAAGCTGTGTTTGAAAAATGACAGCTGGGAGCTGATTGGCTGGCACCTTATCACTTTCTTATCACTTTTCACTCTCTCCTAACACTGCTTAGTAACTAGACCCCAAAGAGATGATATGGACGGGGGGGGTACAATTATTGTAGATATAAAAATGAAACGAGTCTTACTGTAATCTCTGTGACATCTCTGTGTACTGTATACTGTATCCCCCAGATGGTGATGGGATGGGTCAGACAATAGGTGACTTATATATACTCTGTATGTGATATTATTATATGACAGAGTTGTCGCACTGACATAGATTGTCATGGAGGAGACCTTTGGCTGAGAATAAGGACTCTGAAGATGCCGGTCATTACATTCCCCACACCCTGGTGCCATAAACAGCCAGTTAAACATTGATAAAGCTGCATTGCTGCGGAGGTTCTTTACATATTATAACCCCGAACACAACGCATTTCACATTTTTTAAATTGTTAAGTTTGTAAATTGTGCAATAAATCATACAAAACAAATGATGAAGTGTGACAGCTCACACCATAATAAATACAGAATAGACGGAGTCTGTGCACGGTTACTGGAGGTCACCCCACCCTCATTAACTTCTAATATACTCTCTTACCCCCTCCCCAATATTCATGTAGGGGGGGGAGGGAGGCTTCGTACAGGGTAAATATTCTCTGTGTTCTTCAATGTATACAGAACCCCTCCCAACATTATAGCTTGCAAATGTGGATGGCCAATATTTTATAGCAAGATGCATGTTATGTGTACAGACACTATATACACTTTATACACAACCACAAAACTAATATTCAGCCGGATGTTGTGAGGAATATAAAGACCAAACAGACACTTTTTGGTACCCATTGGGGAATAATCTGGATCCACAACAGAAAGAGGGTCAGATAATATAAATGACAGCTATATAATTAGATGCCTATCACCCATTCGTAATATACCATGAGGGACATGCTATAAAAGAGGGGCACTGTGATTTTAGGATCGTTTTTCTTTGTTCGTCATATTATATAACCTTACATCAGCATTTTCCCTCCAATCCCGTCCCTTCTTATGCTAAAGGTTATTTTAAAATTCCCGCACTTTATAGAAAGTATTGATCCCTACTGCTGGAGAAAAAAAGGGGGGATTAGAGGGCCCTCTAGTGGCTGTAAGTAATATGCAATATATTTAAAAAACTGATCAGTACAAGTAACTTTCCTATTTAATTCTGACATGGGGAGACAGCCCCTCACAATGAGTTTGTAAGGACCAAGGAGGTCAGCAGCTACTTCAGAAGAGGTATAACAGGTTTATGGAATTGTCCTGGTTTAACGACACCATGGGCCTGATTAAGATTTAGGCAAATTGTGACTTTTGCATTAATACACACAAATGTATCTGTATACTTATGTTTCGGCAGCTGTATTTTGAGTATTAGGTAACTTTAAGATTCGAGCAACTTTAAATTCAGAATATAGGTGGATGCGCCCGTCATCGTACTTATCATCTAAGAAACTTGCACCAGGGTTATGGGAAGCGCAATCATACGTGAAGTTCAAAATCTGATGCATCTCTAAGGGGCGTGGTTGGCTTGTAGGACTGAGTGAGACAAAAATAACTGTCATGTAACTGTCACGTCTTCTGTGTTATTACTGCCACCCGTAAGCTGTTCTATTGAAATGTTTCTGACATTTAGGGCCATATTCAATTAGAGGCGAGTATCGTAATTTTGCCAGGTGGAAAGTTTCCGCTGTACTCAATCCCAAAGACTTTTTGCGTACGCGAAAAGTCAATGCAATGTTATCGGCAGAAAAGTTTCGCCTATGAATAGCAGGCGGAAAAAAGGCAGAATTGCGGTTTTGGGGTGCAAACTTCGGAAACCCCCACCGGCAATCTTGGGATAGTCTCCCAAAAATGTTTTCAAAAATATTTTAGAACACCTAAAAAAAATTACTTTAATTTTGGGGGTGAAAAAGTTCAAAGTTGGGGGACAAACTAAAAAAAACTAGCAAAATAGACTTCTGGGGGCACATCAGGCAGACGATTAGTTAAGTGGGTATGCACTTACCAATCATGAGATGGGTTGACCTAGTGTGTACCCAACTCAATAGGCGATTCGGGGGATAGTTCCAAAAAAACAGAGGACACAGAAAGTAGTAAAACTTAATAAGAGAAACACTGCTTTATATTGAGTCAGTGCTGAAAAATTCTGATATTTCAATAAGTTTTTAAGGTATAGGCCCGTATTCAATTTGGAGCGAAAAGCCGGTTTCATGTGTTTTTGGCTACAACTTTTCGGCGATGACGTCATTTTCGCCTGTTTTGATGTTACTCCGTATTCAATTTGGAAGACTTTCCGCCTAGGCAGAAAGTCAATGCAATGTAATAGGTGTAAAAGTATGGGACTGGTGTTATTTTGATTGCAGGTGCTGGCAGCAGGTGGATTTTTTTACGCGATTTCAAACTTCACTTTAGCAACTTCAAAATATGCTGGCACCCATTTTCAAGTACCCCAAATTTGCTGGGAGTAGTTATTTTCACACAAAAATACTGCTTAATGCTATTCTTCACCACTTGTGTTAATGCGCTAATTGGCACCAATTGACACAACGTAAGTACCTCCAAATACCTACGTTAGGGCTAATCAGGGACATCTACAGTGATCCCCAATGTTAGGGCATCTTTTGGGGGGTGTCAGGACTGAGTTCCCCATTTTTGACAGAACCGCCGGGTGTCGTTGTCGCATCCTTTCTAATTGAATATGGCGAATAGCGGGAGCGCGCCCGATACTTTTCCGCATGCAAAACACGCGATGTAGGCGAAAAATCCGGCATGCAAAAAAGTATTGCGGGTGCGAAGTTAATTGAATACGCCCCTTAACTTTAGCTGTGGGTAAGATAACAGCCTCTTCTTATCCTGAAAAATAAAAAAAATTAAATTCTAAAACATAAAAGTAGTAATCACATAACCCTGATATGATCACTAAAAGTAAAATTAAACTAAATACGTCTTCTCTGACCAGGGGTGATGTAACAAGACAGGACACATCTATTAACACTGTATGGATTGAAATACCAATCAGTGTTTTTCATGAGCTTGTAATAAATAACACGATGGAAATTATGCATACAGAGATGGGACTGATGCCACCATTGCCCTCATCCTTTATAAACTCCAAAGTCTGAGAGCTGAACTGGATCTCTATTATTTTACAGCTGTGGTACTCATGGCTCAGTCTGCCACCTCCTGGTCACTATTACACTTGCAGCAACATTTAATTTTCATATTCAGGGACACTGCTATTGAGCAGATGCTTGTAGCCATCTATGCGCGATAAGGTGCATACACACGTTCAGATTTTTCTTCAGATCTGAATGATAACGATTTAAAAAATCGTTGAAGGAAAATCTGACATATCTGTCAGATGAACGATTTGAACGATGCGCGTTCCCGATGGTCAGATAACGATATCTGACATCTGATGTGTTTGCAGTCAGACATGGACGATTCCATTCATTTTAATGCAGTCAAAAATCGTTCAAATCTTTGTTAAAATCATTCATCTGACAAATCTGACCGTGTGTATGCTACATTACTGTCTACACACAGTGGGCCGGATCTATGTGGCTGCACCGGTCCGCCCGTATATGTCAGCTTGTGAGAGAAGCAGTCAGCCGGATATATGCACCAGCGCTATCTTGGCTGCAAAAGATTCTTCTGAAATCGACGAATCTTTGCGTAGCTCACCTCTGAGTAGGCCTCAACTCTGCTTAAACGCCCAGGGCAAACGTATGCTAAGTGCTAACGCCCTGTTGCGGCCCGGTGACAGCCATTCACGTGCAAGCGGAGTTCTGGTTGATTTCCACGCTGTGAATAGCCGGCAGACTCACAGTGATGAACAAGTATGCCTCGCTCGGCCTTTGCGAGCATGCATAGTGCGAACAATCGCAGATGGCGCCCACTATGACTAGGCAAATATCTACGATAAACTAGCACTTCTCTACACATAATGTTGTCCTCCTAATAGATTACGATGTAAATTGTACAGTTGGTTCTTAATTTTTTTTTTTTTTAAACATTTTACAATCCCCTTTTATAAACTGTGCCCCATTAAGTCCAGAGAATGAAGCTGGGTACACACTGATAGATAGTCAGGTCCATAAATATTGGGACATTGACAGAATTTTCATATTTTGGCCTCTATTCACCACCACAATGGCTTTGAAATGAAACAAACAAGATGTGCTTTAACTGCAGACTTTCAGATTTAATTTGAGGGTAATTACATACAAATCAGGTGAATGGTGTAGGAATTACAACGGTTTCTATATGTGCCTCCCACATTTTAAGGGGCCAAAAGTAATGGGACAAACTAAACAATCCTAAATCTAACTTTCACTTTTTAATACTTTGTTGCAAATCCTTTGCAGGCAATTACAGCCTGAAGTCTGGAACACATAGACATCACCAGACGCTGGGTTTCATCCCTGGTGATGCTCTGCCAGGCCTCTACTGCAAATGTCTTCAGTTCCTGCTTGTTCTTGGGGCATTTTCCCTTCAGTTTTGTCTTCATCAAGTGAAATGCATGCTCAATCGGATTCAGGTCAGGGGATTAACTTGGCCATTGCATAACATTCCACTTTTTAGCCTTAAAAAACTCTTTGGTTGCTTTTGCAGTATGCTTCGGGTCATTGTCCATCTGCACTGTGAAGCGCCGTCCAATGAGTTCTGAAGCATTTGACTGAATATGAGCATATAATATTGCCCGAAACACTTCAGAATTCATTCTGCTGCTTTTGTCAGCAGTCAAATCATCAATAAATACAAGGGAACCAGTTCCATTGGCAGCCATACGTGCCCACGCCATGACACTACCACCACCATGCTTCACTGATGAGGTGGTATGTTTTGGCTCATAAGCAGTTCCTTTCCTTCTCTTCCCATCACTCTGGTACAAGTTGATCTTTGTCTCATCTGTCCATAGGATGTTGTTCCAGAACTGTAATGGCTTTTTTAGATGTTGTTTGGCAAACTAATCTGGTCTTCCTGTTTTTGTGGCTCACCAATGGTTTGCATCTTGTGGTGAACCCTCTATATTCACTCTTGTGAAGTCTTCTCTTGATTGTTGACTTTGACACATATACATCTACCTCCTGGAGAGTGTTCTTGATTTGGCCAACTGTTGGGAAGGGGTTTTTCTTCACCAGGGAAATAATTCTTTTGTCATCCACCACAGTTGTTTTCCGTGGTCTTCCGGGTCTTTTGGTGTTGCTGAGCTCTCCGGTGCGTTCCTTTCTTTTTAAGAATGTTCCAAACAGTTGATTTGGCCACACCTAATGTTTTTGCTATCTCTCTGATGGGTTTGTTTTGATTTTTCAGCCTAATGATGGCTTGCTTCACTGATAGTGACAGCTCTTTGGATCTCATATTGAGAGTCGACAGCAACTGATTCCAAATGCAAATGTCACACCTAGAATCAACTCCAGACCTTTTACCTGCTTAATTGATAATGAAATAACGAGGGAATAGCCCACACCTGTCCATGAAATAGCTTTTGAGTTGATAGTCCCATTACTTTTAACCCCTTAAAAAGTGGGAGGCACATATTGAAACTGTTGTAATTCCTACACCGTTCACCCGATTTGTATGTAATTACCCTCAAATTAAATCTGAAAGTCTGCAGTTAAAGTACATCTTGTTTGTTTCATTTCAAAGCCATTGTGATGGTGAAAAGAGGCCAAAATCTGAAAATTCTGTCAATGTTCCAATATTTATGGACCCGACTGTATATCTATAGTACATCAGCGGGTGTGCAGACCCATTATGTCTGTGCATGACATTGTTCACTGACATATCGGATTGGCCCTGCAGCACAGGATCTGCTGGTGTGTACGGATGACCCGCCGATCACCCGTACACATGTTGCACGGACCCGCCGATGAGCGACAGCTCAACTGGGCGGGCAAATTGAAATGCCAGCCCAGTTGTGACGTCAAGACCGGCACATCGGGCAGACGATTGGTTAAGTGGGTATGCACTTACCAATCATCAGATAGGTTGACCTAGTGTGTACCCAGCTCAATAGGCAATTCGGGGGATAATTCCAAAAATCAGAGGAAAGTAGTAAAACTTAATAACACTGCTTTATATTTAGTCAGTGCTGACAAAATTCTGATATTTCCATAAGTTTTTAAGGTATAGGCCCGTATTCAATTCGAAGCGAAAAAGCAGTTTTCACATGTTTTTGGCGAAAACTTTTCGCCGATGACGTCATTTTCGCCTGTTTTGATTTGACTCCGTATTCAGTTTGGAAGACATTCCGCCTAGGCAGAAAGTCAATGTAATGTAATAGGCGAAAAAGTTTCGCCTATGAATAGAAGGCGAAAAAAAGTGCAGTATTGGAGTTTTGGGGTGCAACGTTGCGGGAACCCCCCTGCAGCCTTCAGACAGTCCCCCAAAGGTAAACTGTCAAAAAAAAATTCACAAATACTTAAGGACATCCCACCAAAAAATCACTTTGATTTTGGGGGCAAAAAAGAAAAAAGTTTGGGGTCAAAGATAAAAACTAGCGAACTTGACTCTGGGGGGGTCCCCAAGTATGCCCCAGGTGTTTTTTCATTACAGGTGCTTGCGGCAGGTGGATTTTTCACGATTTTTTCAACTTCACTTTAGAAACTTTTAAATATGCTGACCCCCATTTTCAAGTACCCCAAATTTGCTGGGATAAGTTATTTTCTGTAAAAAAACCTCCAGAATACTATTCTTCACCACTTACACAAAAACACTATTTAGCCCGTTTAAAAACACCAAATACCTTCAGCAAGCCAAATCGGGGGGTGCCATAGCTAACCCCCATGTCAGAGCATCTTTTGGGGGGTTTTAGGCTGATTTCCCCAAATCTGACAGTACTTTCCCGCTTGTTTAAATTCCGCCGGGTCCCATTTTCGCCTACTTTCAAATTGAATACGGCGAAACGAGGGCACGCGCGCGACACTTTTCCGCCTGCAAAACAGGCGAAACGTCCGGGAGGCAAAAAAGTATGGCGGGTCAGCTCAAATTGAATATGGGCCATAATCTTTAAAATACGAGCTGATCCGTTTGCGTCACGTGTAGATCCCAAGCTGATCCCCATTCCATACAGACTACAAGTGACCAGGCTTACCTCTTCTGCTAGGAATCAAACTCCTAGTGCTGTGAGGTAGCAATATTAACCACTGTGCAACTGTACTGCCCATTATAGATCCTTTATCAATTCTTAGGTGGTAGACGCCAGCTATGCCCCTTTTTTTCAAGCAGAGCTGCATTTTGTGTAATAATCTGGGCTCTATGTTCCCATATTTAAATGCCCTGTATATTGTGATAAAATGACGTTCCCTGCTCATGCTCCAGAAGAACCACTGCTGCCACAAATTCATCAACAAGCTTTCCACTATTACTGATGGTCAGTGAGGCTGAGCAAGCTCCGAGTGTCCACAATCCATAATGTGTGTCAGTGACGTACCTCCATCCCCTGCTTTTCATAAGACAGTGGCTGCTCTGAAATCTACTAGTATAGTAGGATCTACGTTCCTGGCAATGAGAGGGAGTTTTGAGGGGGACGGTGAACCTGATCATGTGACAGCCATGACCATCTAGTTGTGCACACACTGATCTGTAATAGCCCTTTTCCACGAAAAACCCCAGGTCCAACCTGGGCTTTTGGACATGGTTCCAACCCAGGTCAGACCCCGTTTATAGGGCACCTTCGACCTGGGTTATTCCCAGGTCCGCCCCGTTCGCACAACACTGAAGTCATAAAAAGTTGGAGGTGACTGTTCCACAACCACCAATCAGCTAATTTTAGACATGACCCAGGTCGCACCGTTTACACTGCACCATTACCCAGGTCCATCCTGGTAGCTAGCTGGGTTGGATTCCCGGGTCTCTTGACCCGGGTTATTTTTCAGGGACCCTTTTACCATGAGCCGCAACCCGGGTAGAGCTGGCTATAACCTGGGCTATTGCAGCAGTGGAAAAGGGGTATAACTATGATTCCCCATGTCTGATTGCTAGCAACATTGCAGATCATGGGAGACCTCCACTGCGGATTCTGTATCAGCAATTTATTTCATGGAGCTAGATTGGACATTATTGCATATATGCTATAATTGAATGCAGAGGTTCCCAAGCTGGGTGCGGGGGCACCTGTACACCTGCAGGGGAGTCACAAGTTAATTTTCCAGGACTGAATCTAATTATTTATGGTCAATGCGATAGACAAAACCAGTGATAGTGGCTGCCAATCATACAATGCCTGGGCAAACAGAAGCGCAACCCTCTGCCACCACGTAACTGACCTATAGGTGACAGAAAAGCACAGCCCTCTCCCACCACATAACAGACCTATAGGTGACAGAGAGGCACAGCCCTCTCCCACCACGTAACAGACCTATAGGTGACAGAGAAGCACAGCCCTCTCCCACCACGTAACAGACCTATAGGTGACAGAGAAGCACAGCCCTCTCCCACCACGTAACAGACCTATAGGTGACAGAGAGGCACAATCTACTTCATTCAATATTTTTTTTCTGAATTTCTCATTAAGAAACTTTTGGCCGGAGTTCGCTGTGTAATAAATGCTGACACCACAAAGTGCGGTGATAAAAAAAATAAGTTTGGGAACCACCAAATTAATGTATTTTACAATATAATATATACACAGTCGAGTCACGTTATTATGACCACCTCCGACATTTGACGATGGTGGCAGCATGTAGCCCATGAAGTACGTCATGTGCCGTGCGCTGGCTTGGTGGGTAGATAAGATGCGCAATAGGCCGTCTGCGCACCTATCACTTGTTGCTGTCATGGGTAAGAGGGGCGATTTATCAGAGTTGTATAAAGAGATGATGTTTGGCTTTCGGGCCAAGGGTGGCGTTTTTCTGAGACGGCGCAGTTTGTCAACTGTTCACGTGCTGCATGTGGCGAAGGTGTATCGTGACTGGACAAATGGCACCATTGCGAATAACCGACGTGGAAACTGCGGAGCACAACATGCAATTGATGTGAGAGGTGAACGTCGGCTACGAGAGCGTGAGGACCGACACGCTACAGTGGAGCAGCTCACCGTCAAAATGAACCTGGTGGCCACCAGACGGGTGTATAAAACAGCAGTTCTGCAAACCCTTCTGCGTATGGGGCTCCGAGGCAAACGGATGGTCACTGCACCTATGCTAATGTAGGTGCATCAGCGGAAAAGGCTTCAACTTTCACGCCTGTATCGGAATTGGACCTCCGCTGATTGGCGAAGGGTCGCCTTCTCCCATGAGTCACATTTTCTGCTTCATGGAATGGATTGACGTTGGAGTGTCAGGCGAGAAACATCGGAGAGCACCCATTGCTGGAAGAACACAAGCTGGTGGTGGCAGCGTTATGGTCTGGGGAATGTTTTCATTGCATTCTCTGGGCCCATTCATCAATGTGGAAGGCACCCTCAACCCGATTTGGTTATGAATCCGTCCTTGCAGAGCACGTACACCCATACATGCTGATTGTCTTCCCTGAGGCGGATGGGATCTTCCAGCAAGACAATGCGACATGTCACACGGCTAGAAATGTCCGACAGTGGTTGGACGAGCACAACCAAGACTTCCAAGTACTTCCCTGGCTCCCTAATTCCCCGGACTTGAACCCAATTGAGCATCTGTGGGACCACCTGAATCATTGTGTTCTCTTTTTGGATACTCCACCACGCACCCTCCTGTGCTGTGGGATGCACTGCAGTCAGCATGGCTCCAGCTACCTGTGCCAACCTACCAGCACCTTATTGAGTCACTCCCAGCCCATCTAGTTGCTGTCCATGATGCACATGGCAGTTACTTTGGCGATTAGCTGTTGGTCATAACAATGTGACTTGACTGTGTACATGGCTGGGCAAGTTATAAATCGGTTTCAGGACCATTCATCGCACACAATGTAAACTGAATTCCATTACGGAACAGAGGGGTATATTGCATTATTTACAATAAGTGGTATTTTTCCTAGCAATACTAATGCCCATTCACATCTGACTTTTTGAATGTGCCTGCAACCCGGCTGAGACCACATTCAGAATGGCGGCTTATTCCCTGGTCTGCCACATCAATGACCCTTTCAGAATAAGCAAAATCCCAGGATCACATGACCCCAGGACTTTGCTGCTAGCCTGAAAGGGGTAGAAGGTAAAACTGAATATCAAAAATTTCTGATTATAGTGGATAACACACACAATCCTAATAGTACCCTATATCATAGCATGTTCCTTGTTTATTAGAATAAAGGGCTCCCCCCCCCCCCCTAATAGAGTGTAAGCTACTGTGGGCAGGGATATAGTATATGTAATTAGTTTGTGTCATAATCTCATCAATGAGTGATAATTGATAATGACAGGAAATGTGTTGGCTAGTGCAGCGAGGCCCGGGGGAGGATGTAGAACAAGTGGAGATATTTTCTAGTCAGCTGATACTTACCAAGAATTTCAGGATCTCACACAATGTATTCTCTCTACGCCACAGGTTCTCAAACTAGGTCCTCAGGACCCCAAACAGTGCATGTTTTCCAGGTCTCCTAAGAATCATAAGTAAAATGATTATCACCACCTGTGGATCTTTTAAAATGTAACAGTGAGTAATGAATACACCTGTGCACCTGCTGGGTGACCTGAGAAATGTGACCTGTGTGGGGTCCTGAGGAACAATTTTGAGAACCACTGGTGTAGGTGAACAAATCCAGTCATTAAAATCTGAGGGTTCACAAACGAAAAGGTTTTTAGATGGCAGCTTCCATCGCACACATTGTGACCGGGCGGATTGGTGCATTGCATTCTGGCAAACATAGGGCCTGATTCAGAGGCGGACGCTCTGACCAGAGCGCTCGCTCTGAATCAGGGCCCTCCTACCTCATTTTGGAGCGGCCTGATGGACTCTCGCATAGCTGTGGGTTACCACCCCCACAGCTATAGCGAGCGTCAATGATGATGGTCGCGATGGTCAAGACCATCGGGCTTGCGACGAGATCCTGCGGTAGGGTCTCGTGGCCGCAAGCCCTGGAGTGATTTTGGCTCTATCAGAGCCAAAATTACTCCCACTGACATCACTCCTGATGTCAGTGGGGCCGGACTCAGACGGTAGGCGTTCCCATGGGAACGCCTCCGTCTGGCAGCCACACCTACCAAAGGGGGCGTGCTGTCACTCACCATCAACAGCACGTCCCCTTTGCTGCGAGACCCAGAGCGACGGATTCCCCGTCGCTTGCCGGGTCTCGCGCATGCGCACGACGGAACTCCCTCCTCTGCTATAGTCATTAGCCCACAGCCTCAGACATGGTGTTACCTATGACCAAGGAGCCATAGTCTACCCTCGGTGAGCAATGACCTCTCATACCAGTCCTTTGCTGTAAAGCCCCACAAATGTCTATTAATGTGTGAGAAGTAGCATCTATACATAAGTCTTTAGAGGCAATTCAATTTATCAGAAGGCAGGCAATGTACCATCAAAACACACGTGAAGCAGCACAGACGGTGTGATGGTTAGCATTACTGCCTCACAGCACTGAGGTTGTGGGTTCAATTCCCACCACGGCCCTAACTGTGCAGAGTTTGTATATTCTCCCTGTGCTTGCGTGGGTTTCCGCTGGGTACTCCAAATATATACTAGTAGGTTAATTGGCTCCTACAAATAATTAACCCTAGTTTGTATGTGTGTACATGTGGTAGGGAATAGCGTGTAAGCTCCACTTTGGCAGGGACTGATGCAAGTGGCCCAATATGCTCTGTACAGCGCTTCAGAATATGTGTGCGCTATATAAATAACTGGTAATAAATGAAATGTGACAACATAACACTGCGCATGTTACCGTCACCCTCATAGGCAATATTACCCTGCTGTAATCAGTGATGGGCACAGCAGAGGTAATTGAGGTGCCCACATTATGTTAGTACAAAAGCAGATATCACAAGGAAGGCTCCTTACATAAAGGTGGACTCAGTTTGGGATCTATACTACATTGCGGCTGTAGAGTGTAAGTTCTCGCACACAGGGCTTCCTATAGGTTAGGTTCATAAATTAATCTCATCACCATGTTCCTATATAATGCTGTTTTATGCTCTATTCCTATGTACAGAACTATGAGATTTTTATGGTGCATTATAAAAGAAAAAGTATTTACCTAGCTTAAAACGGAATGTATAATACTACAGGAATTTATATGATGGGAAGACATCTAGCAGACAATGCCCCATTATTACCATCATTTCCCAGAGGCCTCAGCCAGCAGGTTCCACCTCCCTTACAGGTACGTTAACATTAGGGATGTATTGGGGTTAAAGGCTGAAAGCCTGAGCATTAATGGAACAATAACCCTACAAGCAGCGTTTCCCAAACTCATTCCCTCAGGGAGCACTAACAGTGCAGGGTTTCCATTGTTCATAACTGATGCACAGGTGTATTCATTACTGGCCGACACATTTAAAAAGATCAAAAGGTGGAGCTAATTATTTTACTTGTGACTATGAGGAGACCTGGAAAACATGCACTATACATTTACTAATTTACATGCTATACATTTACTAATTGGCCGCTCGATAAGTTTGGACACATCATAACTGGCCGGGCTTTTAAAGCTACGCACCCAGTTACAAGTGTGGGTTCCCTGCAGCCAGTTGGCGGGTCGCCGCACATACAGCCAGATGAACCGATATATCCGGAAGATACGCCTGCGTCAGCTGTGCTGCAGGGCTGGCCTGTGTCTGAACGATGTTGTCCACAGACATATTAAGTGTCTACACATCCGCCGATGGATTAGCGATATATCTATAAGTGTGTACCCAGCGTAAGACTGAAAGCTATTGCCCATGTGTAGCATTACAACCCTTCTTACATCCCAAGGAATATCTGTGGTCCAGATACTAGAACTGGCCAGAAGCAGCAGCACTGGGTCACCATTAGTGTATAACAGGTACTAAGCAGGGACGGCAGAAAATAATCAACCAGGCAGACAAGGTGTTAAAGTGAAGCTTTATTTCTGGTATCAGAATGAAGCCGTTTATGCGACCAGGGCTGAAGCTGTGGATGACTCACTGGAAGAGACGGAGGGAAGATACAGTCAGTTATTTGCCAGCACATACACTGCTGTAACTAGTACATGCGAGGGGGGGGGGGGGGGGGGGGTCACTTACTACTTCCAGGTGGGCGGCAGCACTCTCCTGGTCTTGTAGTAACGAGCCAGTCTGTGGATTCTACTTTCAATAAGAATCAGGCGGAACTTGGCATCTTTATCCTGAGAGACAGACAAGACAAAGTTACACATCAAACATTCTGCTGGATGTAAGAAAGCCTACAAACCTCAGCTATTACAGACTAGCGATGCCATCGATGGCTCTACTACAGATATTCAATGGGTTTTCCCCATCAGTAGACCATCGATGGTCAGCCATCAATAGTTTTAGTGTAGCGCATGCGCAAACTTAAATTGTCCGCTGTTATTTTTTGCTTAGTTTCAACATCGGGGCACCACCATCGATAATCTACAATCAGCAACCCAGTATCGATGGCAGAAACATGACATCGGTCATTGATTGATGGCCATCCCTACTAAAGACCAGCAAGCAGACGGTGGTCAGGTGTGAATGGAAAACCTCAAATAAAATAAAGATGTCATTTACAGAGGCATTAGGGGAGATAAATCTTATCTGTGCTTTTGCAGCAATGTTGCCATCTATAGCCCTAATTAGGAGGCCCTATTCAGTCTGATGAATGGGAAGCAGGTAAAGGAGGGGACACCCGTATTATCTCTATGAGAACAGGCCCTCTGACCAGGAGAGGCGACTCCTGATAAGCAGCGAGGACCACAGGCAGGCAAGACGTGTCTGGCTTAATGGGATACCTAAATTATCCTTTACAACAAGATGCCAATATAAATTAGATTAACAGTGACAAGAGCTTGGAGAGACTGAATAGAAGGAACCATTTCAGTATTAGGATTTGTGTGTAACCCAGCCCTGAAGTCCTATGAATACGGATCTACACCAGATAGATATGAATATAGGAGATGAGACTACTAAAGTGCATCTTCTCAGTGACACCAACGCCAAAGGCAAGCACAGACAGTGTGCATTATACAGCAGGCTTAATGGATCAGGAAGCACACTTGTGGATATTAATAGATTACAAATCATATAGTAAATACACAATAGAAATGGGAGCTGGCATCTGACCATAAGGGTCAATGTGAACGGTGTCTGCTCTCCTGCCCAGTGTCCTGCCTACAGGGGCACCCCCCGTGGAATCATGCAGCTAATTACATGAATTGTAAGACGGAAGAGATAGGGAGGACAAGGAACCCACATAAAACATAAGACACTGCTCGTAACACATGAAAACTTGTTTTAAAGTCCAATATATACAACAAATAACCACAAAAGGGCGTCATACTTGCGTGGCGAGCCCGGCACTTACTTGCCGTGTTGCTGTCAATGTGAATGGAGGCTGGGCGCATGCGCCCGGCATTCATTCACCCGCGGTGACCGCTACACTGCAGTTTTACCCAGCCGCGGGTGAGGACGGCACCTGCAGGCTGTTTTAGCGGGGCGCCGTGCTGGAGGGCAGGGTCCTTTTTGCCCTTTAGAAATAGGGCAGGGCGCGGTGCCCCGCTAAAACAGCCTAGCAGAAACGCTAATGATGGTTGTACATACACAATGAACAACTATTGGGTCCCGCCGGCAGGGGGGCCTCTTGCGCCCCCCTCCCCGCGGCCTCTGCTGGAAGTGTACGGGCGCTCATAAAGGCTGACTCGATAGGTCTACGAACGACGACGTTCACAGACATATCGCCGGTACACAATGGACGACGGGTACCAGAGATATTGGTTGATCAATTGATCGGCCAATATATGTGCCAGTGTATACCCAGCATTACAGTGGTGTTTCTGGAAGTGTAAGTTTCCCATTTTCCCTTGTATTATTTGGAAGTGGGGAAGAAAGACCCAACCCGAACGGCAGGATAGTTTCTATGGTAACAGGGATGCTTTTGTATAGTCTAATTAGAGGATTCACGTAGGGGAGGGGCTAGTGATGTGACTGCCATCCTGCACTTTAAGGGGCCTATTCAATTGTTGTCACCTGCGGCTGTGACTAACGGGCGACCAACAGAGCAATTCAATTGTTGTCACCTGCGGCTGTGACTAACTGGCGACCAACAGAGCAAATTGTTGCTTTTTACAAGTGCGAATGCCGCAGCTGGACACATTTCTGCCCACATCCGCCTTAGGAGGCGAGCAGACATGTGCAACCCCTCCCCCAAAACAACCTGTATTTGGCTGCTGTTTGGACACGTTACAAGGACTTTAGATGGTTTACGATGCTAAACCCAGTCTACTTGGGCGCAACAAACATGAAAAAGCATGGGTATCCAAAAACAATTGAATTATTGCCCCCTGATCTCCCGGCACTTTAGACGGGAGTTTGGGCGTGATAAAACAATTGAATAGCTCCCTAAATGTGGCAAGTAAAGATCTGTCAGCTTGGAGCAGGGACATTCTAGCCACTCTTATGGAGCTGAGGCAATCATACGAAGCATGACAACGTACACAGATCAGGGCATCGTGACCCAGTTATATTTGGGGATTCAACTACAAGTCTGCTTGTACCAAGCACTCAGCTGTGATGACTATTGCTGGCCATACACCTGCAAGTCATATACAGGGGAAAAGAATCTCAGCATGAATTATATAAGGGTAAAACCCATCATCGCGGCTCCCCATAAAACTCATCGGAACACAAATCAGACGGCAAAATAATGAAACATATGATGACTCCAAACGCAACTCCAGACTACTAAGGAGCTGTATATACAGGGGGGGGTGTAACTCAAGACAAGTCACCAGGCAGAGACTGCACCACGTGTAACAAATAACCAGTTAGCATGTATGGTTTGTGCGAAGGTCAGGACGTAGCCAGGAGGCGAATCATTAAATATTTCCTCCACTAATCATGTACTGGCTATTCACAAATGACAGATGTGTAATTGGGGGCAAGGAATATCAAATGTTACTAAATGTAGACCAAGTGTTAATTGGAGCTGGATATATTAAATCTAAATGTATTAAGTTTGCCTTCGACTGTTCTAAATGCTAGTCAGAACTGTCAGCCCCTGACCACCAGGAAAGACAGCATGTACTAAGCTTGCTTTGTAAGTTAGGCTCTCACTGGGCAGTCAGTGAAAGGACAAGGATACAGATATGGGATACTTTAGTCTATACAAGCATCATCGGTGACAGACTGAGCACTGAAATATTAAAGTATGGTTACAGTAGCATCCGGAGTCAGCACTCAGCAGGGGGCTTTGTGTTTAGGACAATTGATGTCCATCAACCGAGACCCTGATAGATTGTATCACATAAGATTACTAGTTTCAGAAGTTACAGTCTAGAGCTATGAGCAACTGAACGAAACGAAGGAATATTGACCTTCCGACTACAAGCCACCATTTAACCACTTGTCAGGCACGAACACATAAGATGCGACCGCAGGCAGTACTTTACCAGACCCGGTCGCATGCCATTCGTTAGTGCCACCATTCTGCTTCCCCCGTTTGTATGGAAAAAATCCATTCTGTGCATGTGCCGACATGACTCCCAAAACTTTGCCCAAAATGGTGTAAGAACAGCCCTCTGGGACTCATGTGCCTAAACTAAGTGTGCTAGGAGGGAAACACAAATGTGTGCAGAGATCAGCTGCAGCTGATTGTCAGTCACTCCCAGTGCCCATGCTCTGCAACAAGGTGAGGGGACGGGGCTATTACACTAGGTCCAGGGAGTATATGGGGTGGTATCTTTTCTTTTGGCACTGGGGGGGGGGGTTATGCTAGAGAATATATCAACAATAAAGAATTGCATATATAGTGACATATGGGGTTAGGTGACTAAACAGTGGGGGCCCATTGCCACTGGGGGAGAGAGCTCTAGTACTGGGATCTATTACCACTAGGGAGGTGGGAGTTGATAATGCTGGGTGTCTTTTGCCACTGGGAGGGGCTATTTCTGAGGAGTGAGGTTATTTTACAATGGGGGACTATGGACATGGGGGAAAATATCCTTTAGGTATATTGGTTAAAAATATTATATTTAAATATATATTGTTAAAATACATACTAAACTATTTAACAAACAATTTGACACATTTTTCGAAAAAGACAAAAAAAAAGTCTGTTAAGTGGTAAATCGGTTCTTGTAATCACTGAAAAGCCAAAGATATTATACCATCATAAGGACATGGAAATGAGAAAACGGCAGCATGACATGCAAGTTGCACTGAGCGATTTACCTTCCTATTCCTCTCCAGATGCTTGCGGACAGCGACGGCCTTCTTGATCAGGTGATAGAGGTCCTCGGGCAGGTCTGGGGCCAGTCCCTTGGACTTCAGTATTCTCAGGATTTTGTTGCCAGTTACAAAGCGAACTTGGGCAACACCATGTGAATCTCTCAGGATAACACCTGGGCGAGGAAAAGGCCAAAGTTGTTTAGAAGTTGATTAAATGGCTTCCTGCCGTTACCTCGTTCCATAGACCCAACTTTGGGAGGACACCGCCAGACAAGGGAAGGATTCTTCCATCTCACACTAATAAAAGACTTGCCCTGCTCTAAACTGTACACCAAGTACTTTTAAAAATAACCCAGAGGTGGGCAATTTATTGGGGTTATACCTCCTCTTTAGGGAATTCTAAATAATGACACTGATACTTTGGGTCCTGGACGAAAACGTTGAGCATCGTTAAATTGATTTTTAAAAATATATCCGTTCATAATTATTTCTACTACAGCTGGAAAGGATAAACTTACAATCTGCTGTTGCCATAGTTAATACCCCAAGGAATTAAAGACTGTCTTCTCCATACTATATCTAAATATAGAGCCCTACAGCAAGAAGTGGACCTCACAAGGAACAGATAAATTTTATCTTGGTTTATAAGGGTAGCAGTACAAAGCAGAATTTGCCCATAACTGTGTAACCCATACACCAGAAGCCTCGTGTGCTGACCTCTGCTGTCACCTGGCCACCTCCGTTACACATCGCACCACACAATGATAGTAAGAGACCGCACTCACCAATCTGGGATGGGGTGAGACCCTTCTTAGCGAGCTTGTAGATTTGCTCTTTCACGTCATCAGACGTCAGTTTCAGCCACTGAAAGTATTAGTAATAACCCACAATTAAAGAAAATCCACTATGGACATTCAAAAAAAACTATGGGATTTAAGGTGCAGTACATTTGCGTGTGTGAGTTAAACCTGCACGATAATTATCTCAGATGTATAAGCAGCCAATTCATAGTGGGTCCGGCTAGAGCTCAGCTCTAGGGCTTCACAGAAGACAATGCAAGCCATGGACAGAACCTGGTTGCAAAAGATCACCTTAATGCCCAACAGTGATCTTACAGAGATGGGGCCGGACCAAAACGTAGCTGGTCAGGAGAAGTGCAATTGCTGTAACTGGCTGCAGTACTCATGAGTGTGGCCAAGCTGTGCTGTGACCCTGGTGCAAGGACTGTCAGACTAAACAGCTCTGCAGCGGAGTCTATAAGAAGTTACTTAGAACAAGATATAGGAGGAGAGCGATGAATGAGATCATGGGGGGGGGGGGAATTACTGCGGATAGGAACACAAATCTCTGAGCACTTACGGTTGGGACACTGCGTCTGTATGGGAGAGCGGACTGGGACAGGCCCTTCCTGTGGAGACAATACAGAAACAACTGGTTAGGACACTGTACTCCTAATATAAAGCTCTCTCTCTGGAAGAGGAATAACTAGAGGTCACACAATGAGCAGCCATGGCACAGTATATACATCCCCAGAGAACACACGACATAGAAACAGACTGACGGCAGATAAGAAACACTTGTCCCCTCTAACCTGCCATTTTGGTAACCTCAAACTAAATATATATACTTAACATAAGGCTCCATATACAATAGTGGGCAGGAGAGCAGGGTAATAAGCCACCACATGTTACAGGAGAGGTATATTAGGGTGCACTGCATAGGTTAGGGGCAGAGATGAAACCAGTATATAAAGGAGATGCACGGTATATAGTACACATTTGATATGCTACAGTAGTGATATATATTTTATATACATACAAGACTAATAGAGATATAAGGAGATTATGTGTGTATATACACACACATGTAAATAGTGTGGGAGATAGGAGTTTATATATAGGGGTACCTATAGATTATACACCATATAACAGACCCCAGGTCTCCGCCTTCCCCCGAGCACACGCTCCCCGATCTTCACTGTCACATAGCCGAAGCCACGTTTCCCCTCAGACCCCCGTTGTGCAGACCCTTCTCCCCCGGTGCCCCCGCTTCCCGCCATCTTCCCCCGCCCGCTCCCGGGTGACGGGCCCCGCCAGGACAGTCCTATCCCCCCCGGGCCCCGGCTTACCCCGGAGCGTGCATGCGACCCATGATGGCGGCTGGGAGGAAAAGAGAGACCGGAAACGAGCGGGATGCACATTACAGGCCGGAGCGGAAGCACGTCCTGCAGAGGGCGGGGTGAGGAGGGGGGATACGCCCCCTAACAGCCCAATTTAGACATGGCAGCCGCGGTAGCTGACCTGGCAGCGCAGATCCCGCCCTGGATTACCCAGAGATCAGCGCGCTGACAGTGCCGAGTGTGTGCAGAGAGCGCCCTCTAGCCGGCGGCGGCCCCAACAGCGCATTCCCGACCCGAGTCTGAGGAGGAATGGGATGCCTGAGCTGAGCCTCTCCCCGGAGGCTGGCGCTGACTGATCTGTACACAGGGCATGACATCATGTTCATTCCCGCCGATGGAGAAGCAATGGGTACACATGGTACGATGGAGGCGACGATACGATCTTATTAGCGATTTCCCTCGAACCCCTGAAAGCTCCGTACGCACGGAGCATTCAGACGAGAAAGATATCGTTGTCTGATCGTTATGCTGGATGTTCGATATTGAACATCCAGCACATGCACCAACCCCCAAACTATAACAACTCGCGAACGACGATCGCGGGTCCCCATAGTAACCAGGTCGATTTATCGACCAGGATGGCTTGCATGGGTGATGGTTGATATCGACCATCCGTGCCTGCGCATCAGCAGTCGTTTGGGGGTTGGAAGGGCCCAAAAACAGGACGATATGATAGTTATCGTTCATATCGTCCTCTTTAATCGTACACACCTGAACACACCCAGACAAACGATATTATGCATACACATGAAACGATTGTACAAACGATATCGTTGGTATCAATATATCTTTATCGATGGTTAAAGATATATTGTTTGGCAGCAAATAACCTCATGATGTATCTTCTGTCTCCCTGTAGGCTGGCTCAAACTGGTGGAGGGGAGTAGGCAGGAAAAGTGACGACAAATCGTTCATTACAAAACGATGTGTGCCAAATTGTGAACGACAAGTTGAGATTTTTCTGCATGTTCAAGAGATCAGCGACCACGATCAACGACAGCGGGAGCGCACATCGCATCGTTATCGTGCCCACACACGCCACTTTTTAAACAATATGTCGTTCCAATTGGTCGAAACAGGTCATATCGTTTAAAATAATCGTACCATGTGGAGGCCTTTACTCCCACATCCCCACTCATTAATTCACTCACAAGTTCCAGTTTACACCCCAAGATCCACACAGGAGGAAGGAGAGTCGTAGAAGGAGCAGTGACCAATGGAAAAGCAGAATCCTCTCTTGCAGGATGCACAACGCCCGCAGAAGAATTCTAAGGGTGGGGGGAAGGTGCCTCTTCACCCCCTAGTCAACAGTGCCAGACCACCCAGTGAAAATAAGGGCCAGCAACAGCAAACAAAGTAAACGTGGGTCCTACCATTAGGGCAACAGAGAATCTATTGAGTCACAAGGTGCATAGATCCAGCAGGGCAGACCCTGACAGCCACAGGAGTAAAGGGATGGCGGGGAACAGAGCTGACTGAGATAGAGTAGAACAGTGGTTCTCAAACTCGGTCCTCAGAACCCCACATAGGTCACATTTTGCAGGTCTCCCAGCAGAAGCACAGGTGTATTCATTACTCACTGACACATTTTAAAAAAAAAATCCACAGGTGGAGCTAATTATTTCACTGATTCTGTGAGGAAACCTGGGAAATATGCACTGTTTGGGGTCCCGAGGACCGAGTTTGAGAACCTGTGGAGTAGAAGTATCCTCCGTCCAAACCCTGGATGCAGGAGGCCCATGTTGTAGGGATGGACCCAGAACAATCAGCAGAGCCTATGAACAGCAGGAACCTCCAGGTAGCAGCCACGGCGCTGTTAACGACCAGTAATATGATGCAGTGGCCTACTCCCTATAGCAGGGGTCTTCAACCCGTGGAGCTGTTCCCCATTGCCCGCTGACTGGGGCACCTGTGGAGATGTTCCCCGTGGCCCGTCGACTGGGGCACAGGTTGGGGAGGGAGAGATTGGTGGTGGACACTGGTGCTGAAAGGGTTGAAGGGGAGCGATTGGTGGCGGGGACACTGGTGCTGAAGGGGTTAACCAAAGTCTTTGCTGCCAGGAAAGAAGTGGTGGAGAGGCTCTGATGTGTCCTCCATGTCAATAGCACGTGCGTCTCCATTGGTGTAGAACGCAGCCGTCCAGAAAGCTCCATTGTCGGAGAGCGCCTAGTGCAGCCACACATCGCGGTTCTCCCGCTGGGCTGCACTATCATGGAAGCCAGATACAACCTTAAGGTCAGCAACCTCCAACAAGCACTTCTCTTAGCAGCAACCTTCCTACAAGCACACACATGCTGGAGTGTATACAACAGTGAGTCTATTAGTTATCCAACATTAATGCCAGCATCGACAGGCTGGCCAAGCAAAAGCTATGCCAAGGTTCGCACTGACACGAACATATTATTGTAAAATAAGTAAACAGACCATGTTTCGTTCATTAATATAATAAATTTATCTTTTGAAGCCTTCATTATGGCCTTATGAGTCTGGAAAAGGTCTTAGAATCCTCTTCTAAAATTTAGAGTGTAAATAGCGCAGAATAGCTTGGTGGCCCTCAGGCTTCGTTGAAACTTTTAATGTGGCCCACACTGTCTTAAAGGTTGAAGACCCCCTGCCCTACAGTATGCCTATGAGTAGAGTTCTACCCAGGACGATACAAGGCGGCCCGGTTCGCAGTGAACAGCGGAGTTCCAACTTCCGATCTTCAACCCCCACCAAGGTCGAATCAGGTGAGATTTGGGGGTGTAATTCTCCAGAAGGGAGGAATTGCTCTATTCTGAGAATGGGGTGAGTAACAAACTTGATTCGTTGGGCCTTCTCCACAGGCAACATAGCGGAGGTGATTTTCACGCCAAAGCCCAGGCAAACGGGACAAACCCAGGGTAGAACCACCAATGGTGGCTTTGTGATCTGCCATATAAGTCCCAGCAGAATGACTGGCTGGTAGGCAATTTGGAGAGATGAGATCAGCCCCAGTTGAGAAGCCAGGTACAGAACTAAAAAGCGGGATGCCCCACCCACCAGACAGCTGTAAAACACATATAAAGCCAATAAATTCTGGAAAAAAGGATGAACAGCAGGATTTTGGTTCAAAAGTGGGTGGAAAAAGAAAAAAAAAGTCACTCCCTGATCAGGTTATGGTGGGCAAAATAATAACAAAAATGTGTAGGATGATGCACACGCACCTTAAAGGCAGGGAGCAGTACATACACCCGATCGTAATACCTCCTGCTAAGCCTCACCCGCCACCTGCTGTAAACTCCCAATGAGTTTACATTTTCACCCACCGCAATACTTAGCTAGATGACTGTGGGAAGTGTGCAACTGCGCATGCACAATATATATTGAGTTTACAAAAATATCAGTCATTTTTCAGATTATCTGCATCAATTCAGAGTATGGATATGGACACTCCTATTGCTCATGTCAAGTGTGCGTCTTCCACCCTCCCCAAGACATAGGGGAAGGACACACCACGGATGGCTGGTTAACTAAGACAGAGGTGGCGGTCAACAGTGTCCCATCTCCTGAGACAAAGCCAAGAGACCACGCTGTTACAGATGCGGGTGTTAAGTGACCTGGATTCAGAGAATAATCACTCCTACTTTTGGGAGAACCAGAAAAGACATTGCCATCAGAGGGAACGTGATAAGGCTACAGAAATCACACTGCACAGACATGGAGTCTACCAGAAATGCCTTTAGATCCATTATCCGTGAATAGAACGTTTGACACCCACCAGATGAGGAAAGACCTGTGGATGGAAGGACCATTCCTAAGGATGAAGCTCCTGCCTGCTGTGAAAATCTGCTTCCCATGTGTATATTCCTGGCATGAAACCTGCCATCATGGCAACAACATTCCACTTCACCCATCCTGAGGGTCTCTTGCATAGCAAAGAGAATCCTGTTTCAATATTGGCAATATAGGTGTGCCACAGATATGGCATTGGCTAGTTTCTTTTTACATTCTTTCCACTGAAGAACTACCATCCTTTTACTACAACGTAAAATAACACCCTAATTTTTAGCTCATTGGTAGGGGGCAAACTGTACCACTTTGAAGGCCAAGTCTAACTTCACCAGGTGCCTCATACAAAATGAACAATGTCTATGAGCTAAAAAGGACTTTTTGTAACCGTGATTTTACATGCAGGTCTTTGTGAACACTCTGGTCTCTGTTGCCAGCACAACCATATACACTGAACACAGCAGCGTAGGGAGAGTGTTCATTGTCCCCCATGGATTCAAAGAAAAACAAGAGATATGGTAAGAACTTACCTTTGTTATCTCTGTTTCTACGAAGTCCATAGGGTCCACAGGGTGACCTTGAGGTATAGCTGGATCCTCGAGCACCACGGAGTTAAAGCTTTTAGCTGCTCCCAGGATGCACTTGGGTCCAACCTCCTCTATATCCCGCCCCCGAGCCACAGGCACCTCAGTTGGTAAGCAGCCAAGGCCGGAGGAGGAGACGAAACAGAGAAGGAAGACTGGAACACACAAGAACCATACCCACAGAAATGGGAGACGGAAAACCGGTGACTAGTCAGAGCCCATATGAAGCCAGGTGCGTCAGTGCGGGTGCCCTGTGGACCCTATGGACTTCGTAGAAACAGATAACAAAGGTAAGTTCTTACCATATCTCTTGTTTTTTACTTCAGGGTCCATAGGGGTCCACAGGGTAACCTTGGGGATGTCCCAAAGCAGTCCAACTAAGGGCGGGGACGCTCCTGTGCTGATAGGACCCGGCCCCCAAAGGATGCATCCTGAGAGGCAAGGTGTCAAACGCATAGAACCTCAAAAAGATCTGAATGGAAGACCAGGTGGCTGCCTTACACAGCTGAACAGCAGAGGCGCCACGGCTAGCAGCCTAAGAAGGGCCCACAGACCGAGTGGAATGAGCCTTAACAGAGGCTGGAACAGGTAAACCCTCCTGCATATAAGCCTCAATAATAACAGAACAAAGCCAACGGGCTAGAGTCTGTTTGTTGGCAGGCCAACCCCTCTTGTGATAAACAAAGAATGCGACTTCTTCACAGAACTAGTTCGGTCCACATAAACCTGGAGTGCACGGACAACGTCTAAGGAAGCCTCCCCAGCCGAAAGATCAGGCGACTGAAAGGCTGGTACAACAATTTCCTGATTAATATGGAACCTGGAAACCACCTTAGGCAGGAAATCAGGACGAGTGCGAAGCACCGCTCTGTCCTGATGAAAAACCAGAAAAGGGGGACGACAGGAAAGCGCCCCCAAATCCGAAACCCTCCTGGCAGAAGCAATTTCCAAGAGGAAAACCGTCTTAAAAGTTAGCCACTTGAGCTCCACTGACTCAAAGGGCTCAAAAGGAGGACCCGGTAAGGCCCGAAGAACCACCGCCAAATCCCACGGGGCCACAGGTGGCACAAAGGGAGGCTGGATTCTTAAAACACCCTGGAAAAAGGTGTGTACGTCCGGCATAGCAGCAATCCTGCGCTGGAACCACACCGACAGAGCAGACACGTGCTCCTTCAGTGAGGAAAGACGTAATCCTAAATCCAAACCCGACTGAAGGAAAGCCAGAATACGCGAAACCCGGAACACCTGGGGATCATATGTTCTTACTTTCAGTGGTGCGAGGCAAGTGTGCCACACTCTGTGGTAGATCCTCGTGGAAGCAGGCTTGCGCACCCTCAGCATGGTAATAACGGAGCTAGAAAAGCCCCGAGACCTCAGGACGGCTGTCTCAAGAGCCACGCCGTCAAAGATAGTCGACCCAGATCCGGGTGAAGACAGGGCCCCTGAGACAACAGGTCCCGCCGTTGAGGTAGGAGGTACGGAGCGTCGATAGACAGGCTCCGCAGATCGGAGTACCACGGCCTTCTGGGCTACGCTGGGGCCACCAGGATCAGTGCGCCTCTGTCCTGCTTGAACTTGCGCAGGACCCGAGGCAGCAGAGATATCGGAGGGAACAAGTAAGCCAGGTGAAACAGCCATTTCACCAACAGCGCGTCTATTAGACTTGCGCCTGCGTCCCTTGTCCTTGACCCGTACACGGGCAGCTTGTGATTGTGACGGGGCACCATCAGGTCCAGCTCTGGCAGCCCCCACTTGTCCACGAGTAGTTGGAATACCTCTGGATGAAGCGACCATTCCCCGGGATGCACGTCGTAACAGGTGAGGAAGTCTGCCTCCCAATTGAGGACTCCCGGGATGAAGACTGCCGAGAGAGCTGGAAGATAGCACTCTGCCCAAGCCAGGACGCGGGACACCTCTGACATCGCAGCTTGACTGCGAGTCCCTCCCTGGTGATTGATGTACACCACTGTGGTGGCGTTGTCTGACTGCACCTGAACGGCCCTTCCGTGAAGAGCAGTGCCGGACGACTGCAGGGCTCTGTACACTGCCCGCAGTTCCAGGATGTTGATGGGAAGAATCGCTTCCTCCGCCGACCAACGACCCTGAAGTGACAAGGAGCCTGTCACCGCCCCCCAACCCCGGAGACTGGCATCTGTCGTGAGCAGAACCCATTCCGGGATCCAAAAGGGGCGCCCCTCGAGGAGATGAGCCGTCTGTAGCCACCAGGCAAGGGACAGACGCACCTCCGAGGACAACACCAGCATCTGAGAGCGGATCCTGTGTGGCAATCCGTTCCATTCCGAAAGAATCAGCCTCCGCAGGGGCCTTGAATGGAACTGGGCAAACTCCACCATGTAGAATGCCGACACCATGGACCCCAAAACGCTCATCGCTGAGTGCACCAACACTCTGCCACTGCTCAGACAACTGTGAATCCGCAGCTGTAAGGAGGAGACCTTCTCTGGAGTCAGAAAAATCCGTTGCTGACGAGAGTCCAGCAGGGCCCCCTAATGAACCATCCGCTGTGATGGGATGAAGGAGGACTTCTTCCAGTTGATCATTCACCCGTACGCCTGTAGACAAGCGACCGTCAGGTGGAGATGCTGGATCAGTACCTCCGGGGAGCTTGCCAGCAAGAGGAGGTCGTCTAGATACGGTAGCAACCGTATCCCCTGGCTCCGAAGGTGAGCCGCCATGACAGCCATCACCTTAGTAAATACCCTCTGTGCCGTGGAGAGGCCAAAGGGTAGAGCCCTGAATTGGTAGTGGTTGTTGAGAATAGCAAACCGCAGAAACCGTTGGTGCGATGTTGCTATAGGCACATGGAGGTAGGCATCCTGGATATCCAGGGAGACCATATAATCCCCCGGTTCCATCGCCAGAATGATGGAACGCAAAGTTTCCCTGAATTTGGGAACCCTGAGAAACCTGTTCAGGGACTTCAAATTGAGGATGGGGCGATGAGAGCCATTGGGTTTCTGCACCAGAAACAGCGTAGAGTAATACCCCATCCCACGTTGAGATTGTGGTACGGGTATAACAACCCCCGCCGTCAGCAAGACCTCTATGGCTTCCTGAACCTGCAAGGCCTTGTTTGTTTTTCTGAGAAGGACTCGTGCAAAAAAACTGGCGAGGCGGCCTGTGCCGAAAAGACCACTTCTCGCACCCAGGCATCCGTGGTGGTATTGTGCCAGCACTGGGTGAATTGAAGAAGTCGGCCCCCCACTCTGGGGTCCCCCAGAGGGAGGCCCGTCCCATTATGCAGAAGGCTTATCTTCTTGCTTGGAAGAAGGGCGCCTAGCACTCCAGGCTTGCTTCTTTGGCTTTGAGGCGGTCTTGGTTGCGGACTGCCTCAGGAAGGACTGACCCTTTGCCCTGCCCTGAACCCGAAAGGAGCAAAAGGCAGAGCTCCGGACCTTAGCAGGTGTCGTAGCTGAAGGGAGGAAGGCTGACTTGGATTTTGCCAGGGTATCTACTATTTTGTCCAGGTCCGGACCAAATAGTAACTCTCCATTAAAAGGTAAGGCCTCCAAGCCTTTCTTTGAATCAGCGTCTGCTCTCAAAGACCTCAACCACAAGGATCTGCGAGCAGACACTGCTGCCGCCGAAACCCTAGAGGTCAGCAGACTAGCATCCAAAGATGCTTCTCCAATGTAGGAAGCGGCATCTCTCATCTGTCCTAACAACGCCCTCTGGACATCCAGAGCTTCATCCGTAAACGTATCCTCCAAGGCGTTGGCCCAACCCTCAATGGCCTAGGCCACCCAGGAGATGGCCATGGACGGTCGGGCTACTGCCCCTGAGAGAGAGTAAATAGACTTTAGACAAGTCTCCACCTTCCTGTCCGTAGGATCCTTCAGCGAGGATATAGACGGCAATGGCAAAGTAGCACTCCTGATGAGGCGTGTTACATGGGAATCGACAGCAGGCGGAGTTTCCCATTTCTTACAATGCGCCTCTGGAAACGGATAATTGGACGCCAACCGATTCTGTGGCAGGTATCACTTACTGGGCGTCTGCCAGGCCACCACCATGTGATCCGTCAACTGATCAGACAAGGGGAACGCTGCAGAAGTAACCTTAACTTTTTTAAAACTAGGATACCTCGACTTGGGAGCGGGTGCCTCATCCTCAATCAGAAGAATGGCCCGCACCGCCCTAACCAGAGCCCGCACTTTGATGGAAGACTTAGTGTCTACCTCCTGGACTGAGGCATCCGAGTCATCCTGCACCTCACCATCATCCAAGGGCCCCTCAGAGTCCGAAAAATGTGCAGCCTGCACCATAACTGTGTGTTTAGACGCCCTGAAATGCGCAACATCGACTGAAAAGCCGAAGATGCTGCTGCCAAATCTTGGACAGTGTGGGAAAGCACATCCACCCAGGGTGGAGGAGCTGCCACAGGAGCCTGAAACGGCACCACAGCCTGCTGCGCCATAGGGGTGGACTGTATATACATTGGCAACCCCGCATAGGGACCAACAGGCTGAGACCCCAGGGGAGTCTGCAATAATTGTGGGACACCCGGGGAATGGGGGATGGTAGGCTGGGGCAACACCCTAGTAGGGACGGCAGTCGGGACCGACAGACGGTCCACGATGGACACCAGCACCTGGGAAAACATCGCCCATGGTGGCTCCTGCGACATAGGAGGTTTAGACGTACCAGGGACCGCCTAGCACAGGCCGTCCTGTGACAAATCCTCCCTATCCACTCCTGCAGAACAGCGCCTGCAGGAGAACAATACCGGAGCCACGGAGTGCTCAATCTCCTCAGACATGACAGACTATATAATTAAATATACAGTTATGACATAGGAAGAAAACGTGCGCACTCACCAGTGTGCTGGTCAACAGCCAACAATATGGCCCTGTGTAGCACACAACTGTATGTGACGGACCTCACAAATACGTGATCTATATAAGTGAGGTCAGTAGAAACACCCTTCCCCCGCACACCTGTAGGGCTTGTAGGAGAAGGAAAGGGATAGGTATAGGCTGACAGTAAGTAGAAATTAGCACAGACAGGCAGCACTAGCAAAAGTCACATACCATGCAGGAAGATATACTCACTGCACCTTTCCACTACAATCAACCTGCCCAGATTCAGTGTCTGGAAGGGCTATAGTGCTGTGTACACTGTCCTTTTGCAGGGGAGAGGTACACAGGGGGACCGGTCCACGTGCTCCCAGAGAATATCTGCGCTGCCACTGGAGAAAATGGCTGCTGGAGACCTCAGAGGAGGAGTGACCGAGTATCTGCAGCTCAGCGACGCCAGACTACTAGCTAAAAGGCGCGCTGAGCTGAGGGGAGGAGCTGCTAGACAGGGAAGGCTTCCTCCCCTGGCTAGCATATTAACCCCCGGGTTGCCGGCATCCCGCATTATTCACGCTGGTGGTCTGGCGGGGTATGCCTCCAATGGAGGGGGAGCCCGCTGCCACCGCTAGCGCCCCCGGTCTGTCCCCTAGACCGGGGGCATGGGACTGCGTTTAAAAGGAACCCGCGCACCACCAATCAGCGGTGCGCGGCTTACCTTGATCTCCCCGGCGTCTCCGGCAGCAGTCCCGGGGGAAACCAGAGTCCGGCCAGTACAGACTCTGGCTTTCCCCCGCTGCGATCCCCAGTTTAGTACTGGCGGCACCAGCAAGGAGAAGGAGCGGCAGCGTGGGTGTCTGTACAGACAGCCCATCGCTGCCGCTCTGGAGAAAAAAAACTGTAGTAAAAATAAAAATAAATAAATTTAACGAAGTTAAAAAATAAAAAGCTTTAGGGGGCTGCCCCCCGCAGGGTGACCCGATTCCGGCCAGGCACCAGCTTAAACTGAGGTGCCTGTGGCTTGGGGGCGGGGTATAGAGGAGAATGGACCCAAGTGCATCCTGGGAGCAGCTAAAAGCTTTAACTCTGTGGTGCCCGAGGATCCAGCTATACCCCAAGGTCACCCTGTGGATTCCTATGGACCCTGAAGTAGAAAGGATATTACTGGTATGTACAAAAATCATGTTTTCTTCATCCACTGGGGTACACTGGAGATATAATGGGGACATACCAAAGCAGGCCTTAAGGGAGAGCACGCTCTGTTGATGCACAAAGCACCCTGCACCCAAAAATTAGCCTCCTTGGGTGCAAAAGTGTCAAAAGCTAGAATTTCACTAAAGCACATGTTCTCAAACTGTCCTCAGGACCCCAAACGGTGCATGTTTTGCAGGTCTCCTCTCATTATTACTAGTGATATAATTAGCTCCACCTGTTGGTCTTTTAAGACATGTCAGTGAGTAATGAATACACCTGTGCACCTGCTGGGTGACCTGGAAAAAGTGAACTGTGTGGGGTCCTGTGGACAGAGTTTGAGAACCACTGCACTAAGGTATGCACGGAAGACCAGGTGGCAGCCCAACAGAGCTGAGCTGCAGATATCCCATGGTGCACCAACCTAGGAACGCCTATCGATTGCGAGGAATGAGCCGAAATCCTAGTAGGGACTGGCTGACCCTGTGCAATGTAAGCCTGTCTGGTAACTTCACGGATACAGTGAGAAAAGGAGAGTTATGGTAAAACTTACCCTTGTTAACTCTCTTCGAAGTCCATAGAGCCACAGGGAGACAATGGGGGTGTAGGTGGTATTTGGAGGATCGGACACCAACAGCAAACCTTTCACTCCCAGGATGCTCCAGTCCTTCCCCCTATACCCCGCCCACAGCCTGAAGGTAACTCAGTTTTGTTAACTAGCCCAAGGCTGGAGCAGGATAGGAGAGAAGAAAGACTGGTACACTGAGGAATCACACTCTCACACAGAAAAGGAAAGTGACCAAGAAAAGAAACCCATAGAAGCCAGATGCGGCAGGATGGGTACCCTGTAGACTTCGAAGAAAGAGTTAACATGGGTGAGTTTTACCATAACTCCTTTTCTTCAGGGTCCATAGGGCTCCACAATGGGGATGTCCCATAGCAGTTGTTCAAGGGCAGGGACGCTCCTGAGCTGAAAGGAGAGCCCTGCGCCTGAAGAAAGCATCCTGAGAGGCAAATGTATCAAAGGCATAAAAACCTAAGGTGTGGACAGAAGACCATGTGGCTGCCTTGCATTGTTCAGCAGAGGCACCACGCCGGCCTACCCACGAGGGCCCCACAGAGCGAATAGAATGAGCAGATACTCTAGCTGGCACAGGAAGGCCAGTCTGAGTGTAAGCCTGTGAGATAGTCATGCGAAGCCATCTGGCCAGGGTCTGTTTGTTAGCTCCATCCCCTCTTATGGAATCCATATAAGATGAAGAAGGAGTCCAATTTCCTGATGGAACTAGTATGGTCCACGTATATCTTCACAGCACGGACCACATTCAAAGAAGCTTCACATGCCGAGAGGTCTGGTGATTCAAAGACCTGAACCACAATTTCCTCATTAAGGTGGAAACGAGAAACCACCTTGGGAAGGAAGCCCGGGCACGTTCTAAGAACAGCCCTGTCCTGATGAAAGATTAAAAAGGGGGAGCGACATGAAAGAGCCCCTAAATCTAATATCCTATGGGCAGATGCTATAGCCAGAAGAAACAGAGACTTCGCAGTGAGCCACTTGACATCCACTGATTTCAGGAGTTTGAATGGAGGTTCCTGAAGTGTGTGGAGAACCACTGACAAATCCCACAGAGCCACAGGAGGTACAAAGGGAGGTTGTATATGTAGAACACCTTGTAGGAAGGTGTGAACATCCGGTAGAGGAGCAATTATGCGCTGGAACCAGATGGACAGAGCAGAGACGTGCACTTTCAGAGATAAAATCCAGCCTGAAGAAAGGCAAGTATTCTAGAAACCTTAAAAACTTGAGGGTCATAGTTTCTAGGAGCATTGGAATATGTATGCCATATCTGGTGATAAATTCTGTCCAAGGCTGGTTTTCATGCAGAGCATGGTCTGGACCACAGAGCTAGAAAATCCCTTAGTCCTTAGGAGGGATGTTTCAAGAGCCAAGCCGTTAAAGACAGGCGGGCCAGTTCCGGATGTAGACAGGGACCCTGAGACAACAGGTCTGGTCGGAGAGGAAGTTGAAGAGGAACATCTATGGAAAGATTTTGAAGAATGGAGTACCAATGGTGTCTGTGCCAAGCCAGAGCTACCAACAGGACTGTGCCCCCTTCCTGTTTGAACTTCCAAAAAAACAGAGGAAGAAGGGATATTGGAGAGAAGAGGTATGCCATATGGAAAGTCCACCTCACAGATAATATATCTACGAAGGCCACGTTGGGGTCCCTTGTCCTGGCTCCATACACTGGAAGTTTGTGGTTGTGGCTTGAAGCCATGAGGTCCACATCCAATAGACCCCATTTGTCCATCAGGAGCTGAAAAACTTCTGGATGTAGAGACCACTCTCCTGCATGCACGTCATGACGGCTGTGGAAATCCGCTTCCCAATTGAAAATTCCTGGGATGAACCCTGCGGAGATGGCATTCTGTCCATATGAGAATGCGGGATGCTTCTGCCATTGCTGTTAGACTCCGAGTGCCTGCTTGGTGATTGAGGTAGACCACTGCCGTGGTGAGGTCGGACTGTACTTGTACTGGCCTGCCCTAAAGAATATCCTGAGCCAGCGTTAGAGCTCTGTAAATGGCTCGGAGTTCCAGGACGTTGATTGGTAAGACTCTCTCGGCTGGAGCCCAGTGGCCTTGGAAGGAGTGTTGGCCGGTCAGTGCACCCCACCCGCGGAGACTTGCATCCGTGGTGAGGAGTGCCCAGTCCAGGGTTCCAAAAGGGGCATCCCTGTCTAAGTGGGATGTCTGTAGCCACCAGACTAGGGACAGGCAAACCTCCAGGAAGAGGCCCATCATCTGGAATCTAAGCAGATGGGGCAGCCCGTTCCACCTGGAGAGGATCAGGTGTTGTAGGGGCCTGGAGTGAAACTGAGTGAACTCCACCATATCGAAGGTGGAGACCATGTATTCCAGGGTCTGCATTGCAGCGTGAATTGACACACTGTGACTGTGTAGTAGCTGAAAGTCATGAAGAAAACAGACAGCAGCGCTAGCATAAGTCACATACAATGCAGAAATATACAATATAACTGCAGTGGGCACTAAAATCAACTACAAGACCGCAATGGCTGGTAGGCTATAGCGCTGTATAATCTGGCCCTTGGGGGAGGTATACAGGGAGACTGGACCCAGCGTTCCCGCGTTCTGTTTCAGCGTTGCAGAAAATGGAAAATGAACCAGTGTCCACGTCAGCGCCTCCGGTCTGTCTCCCAAGACCGAAAAGTGGGGATCCACCTTACCTGTCCCCTTGTTCCCGGCTGCAGTCTGGGGTCCAGGGAGCCTCTGCTAGCTAGGTCCCCCTCAAGAGTCCCGCTGAGAGCACCTAGCTGAGGGCTGGCGTCACAGCGCCACGGAGGGGTGATGGAGCAGCAGTGCAGACGTCCCATGAGCTGCTGCTCATAGAAGATAAATAAAAAATAAAATGAAATCATAAAAGTAAGCTTGGGCTGCTTAATAGCAGCCCACTGTTAAAAAGGTGATCCAGCTCCTGTCGGACATAAACAAAACGGAGATGCCCTCAGGCTGCGGGCGGGGTATAGGTGGCATCCTGGGATTGAAAAGCTTTGCCGTTGGTGTCTGGTCCTCCAGGTCCCACCTACACCCCAATGTCTCCCTGTGGACCCTAAAGAAGAAACTCCACTAACAGTCTAACTTGTGCAGGAATACCAGAGTTTTGGCAGGTACAGTTCCCACTGTCAAGTAGTCTAATTAGCACAGATTATTACAGCATGACTAGCACAGAATATACAGTAAGAGAATGTTGGCAGGTTTAAGGAACCCCTGATAATAACACTCTCACGTGCAACCACCTCTTGATAATGTCTATATTTAAACCCTACCACCCCTGTAGCGTATAGCAGGGGAAGAGTGCACAAGCCAGAGTCCTGGTAGGAACGTCTCCGGCGGTGGCTGCCTTCTGTAGCTGTGGCACTGGCTCCAGAGGAGATCCGGTACTCTGTGTAGCCTTGACAGACCGCTGAGGCAATGAGGGGGTCGGCACCGCAGTCTATAATGGCAGACCACGGAGGTGGGTAATTCCAGCTGCCTTTCTGTGGAAGAAGTGGCCCAGACTGGAGTGATGATAGGGGCTGTAAAAAAGTTGGTGCTGACCCTCCCCCCCTCCAAACGATAGGCACCCATGGGACCCTGGAGGGGTGTTAATTGTGGCTTGTCTAGTAAACACTGTTGGAAAACAGATCATACTTACCCGCTACTTGGGACCTCTGGGTGCGCGGTGGAGCTGCAGCATTGGTGATCACCGCACTCGGGGAGCCCGGACAAGTCCCTGTGATGGGGGGTGGAGGTCCGCCGGAAGCAGTCCATGAAGCAGCTAGACTCTGGTTGCGTGGAGTCTGCCCCATGAACGATGCACCTTAAAAATTTTTATGTGAAAAGAGACAGAGGCTCCTCAGCAGCCTGAAAAATAAATGCCCGTCTGTACCCGAGTGTATCTCCAGCGTCCCCCAGTGGATGAATTATACCCCAGTCACAGTGACCAACGTACAGATAAGCAGAGGACGCCAATATGAATGCAAAACTAGCAAAACTTTATTTCAACAAAAATGAGCAATATGGAGGTGTTGGCCAGTATATGAAATTGATCAGGAAAATCTTGAATTCATCTCCGCAGTTAAAAATAATGTATTGGACACTAGTTTGGATTATGTTGGTGCCACCGTAAGTAAACAGAATTAATAGAACAGTTAGTCAGACAACCATAACAGACACTCAATAAATACAATGTACATTTTATACACAATATCGCACACTTGTGGGACAGAGCGATTCCTCTGTGTGAGCAACAAAACACTACACTGATTTCTGGGGCGCGTTTTCCGTTCATCGAAGTGAAGCAAACATTTTCTTTAATAATGGCAGAGTTTTTGCCTTACACGGAATTAAATGGATTTCACTGTAAAATGGCGAGATTTACTTAGAAAGTTATTCTATTGGGTCCTTTTACTGCAGTGCGGCGGTATTGCTATGCCCAGAAATAGTAACATATATCCACTTTTCTGTCTCTCTCAATTGTATCAAAACTACTCGTGAAATGAGCTAAATACATTATTATTTGTTAAAAAATACAATTGTCTATAGTACAATCAAACCTTTGGAAAAGTCTCGAGCTTTGGTTGGTTACAGACCTACGTGATGCTACGTTTTGTGCTCTTTAGATGAATAATATTGTCTCTTCCCTCCAAATTCCCTTTATACAACACACAGAGCAGACAGTGGCTCGACAATCTCTAAAAATAGACAGTTCACAGACTAGACCTCTACTGTCTACAGACAGAAGCCCCAAAGATGCAGAATTGGTATACTGTAATTTATAGCAGCCCTATTGCACTGTAAAAAGACATTCTACCGGCTGTATTCAGACTGGCTATAAGGAAACAAGTGCTGTTATACAGAGATTAATATGACCTCTTATAGCTAGGACTGATGAATTCACATAACATACCCCTGATGGCCAATATGTGCCTATTCGGTTTAATAAATGTGAATTTAAAAACATGTTATATTAATCGTACATACAGAGCACTGATCAGAACGCTAGATGTTAAAACAATATATACAGCAGACTTGAAACAGGACCAGCGCTTGTAGCCAATGCTTGTGGTCTAGAGAAATGCAGAACCTGCAGCAGTCACTAGGGGGCGCTCAGAGTCCACACATTAAGTGGTTGAGGAATGATAAAAGAAACATCTTCAAGTTATGGTGTTAACGGACGATGGCAGGGCTGACGCTACACTAGAATTAATGACGGGCACAACCCACAGCTTACTGAATAGTGGTCATCGTTGGGCTGCGCGTACCCACAGTCAGGTGCCTGCTACTGTTTTCTCACTCTTATTCTATTGGTAAATAGTGATACTATTGGGCAGGTCTCGAGCAGTGCGCATGAAACATTCCCTATTAAATGCCGCAAAAATAACGGGTTAAAAGTCTCTATAGATCAGTCTTTTAGATACACTAAAACATCTACAATATATCCATTGCGGGATTGGTCCAATGCGGTCAGTGACTGACGGGTTCCTCAGGAGTACGGAACTTCTGTCAGCTTGTACCACCCAACCGTTTCCTGTTTCAAGTTGAAATCTTTCAGCGCAAGCGTCAGACCACCCAGGAAAAAGTTTTCCCGTAAAGATTCTGCGCTGAGGACGCTTAGCTGGAGGTCTCTCTGCCGTAAGGTCTCCTTGCTGTATCCACTGTACACCAGCTGTGGAGACAAACACACGATGAGTGACAACAAGAGTCAGCCAGAGAGCAAGGATTTCCCAGATCCTAAAGGACTAAGGTTACAGCATCCAAAATTAAACTTCGCTGAACATAAAAAAAAATATTTCCAGGAAAGACAAAACTGTACGACAAGGACGAATTCAGCTCTCCGGCAGAGTTGTTAGTAAATTACCATTTCATTAAACGTTGGATTGCGGGTTTTCCGAGCAATTTTTGTTTTGCGTTTGGATGTTTTGTGAGGATCCGGGAGCAGATAGGTTTTCACATAGGGATTTGGGTCCGTGTTATCTTCAATAACCTGTAATGACAAATAACGTTTACATTAAAGCTGCTATTGGCATCGGGTGTGTCGGCCCCCCGTTTTCTGGGCGTCCCGAAGCCAGTGGCTGTGTCCTTGGACACGGCTTCACTGGCCCCGGCAACGTGACGCAGCATCGGATCAGAGAAGCCGGCAGTGGGCGTCTTCCTACGCCATCCGCTGTGTACCAAGACGCAGGTACTGTGCTAGAGCGTACAACTTGTAATCAGGCCCAATACCTGGAACTTACCAGATCCTTTATGTGCATCACCATGATAAATAGGGTCCCATTCCGATATGAAATAGACAATTTCACTTCCCCTTCGATCTTCCCGGATGTTGGACTCAAGGGAGGTTCTCCTAGGACAGGAATACAGGTAAAGTATAATACGGACCCTGTAGATAAGTTACATGTTGTCTATAGAGGATGAGTTCCCAGAGAGCTGAAGATCATACTATCCATACATACCGATACCCCGCACAGCGACCTCAGATCCCTCTATCTTCTCATCTCGGGGCAGCGGGTGGAAGAAGGTGTAAACCAGATCACACTGTGAAGTGAATTAGAGACATATTAAGTGTATACATCATTGTGATCGAGGGACAGAAGTTTATATTTACATCACCGGGAATAGGGGGACACGCCCGTGACATCACCGGGAATAGGGGGACACGCCCGTGACATCACCGGGAATAGGGGGACACGCCCGTGACATCACCGGGAATAGGGGAACACGCCCGTGACATCACCGGGAATAGGGGAACACGCCCGTGACATCACCGGGAATAGGGGAACACGCCCGTGACATCACCGGGAATAGGGGAACACGCCCGTGACATCACCGGGAATAGGGGAACACGCCCGTGACATCACCGGGAATAGGGGAACACGCCCGTGACATCACCGGGAATAGGGGAACACGCCCGTGACATCACCGGGAATAGGGGAACACGCCCGTGACATCACCAGGAATAGGGGACACGCCCGTGACAGCACCAGGAATAGGGGACACGCCCATGACAGCACCAGGAATAGGGGACACGCCCGTTACAGCACCAGGAATAGGGGACACGCCCGTTTCAGCAACAGGAATAGGGGACGTGCCCGTTACAGCACCAGGAATAGGGGACATGCCTGTTACAGCACCAGGAATAGGGGACATGCCTGTTACAGCACCAGGAATAGGGGACAGGGCCTGTAACAGCACCAGGAATAGGGGACAGGGCCTGTAACAGCACCAGGAATAGGGGACATGCCCATTACATCACCATGAAATAAATAAGGAATAGGTCTGTTTATAAAACAAACAAGGGATGTGTGTTTACGTTACTGTGAATTAGGGGCAGATCAGTGATGATATCACCATGAATATGAGTCAGGTTGATGATGACATCACCGTGAAAAAGGGGGCAGGCCAGTGATGCCATCACCGTGAACAAGGGCCAGGTCGGGAATGACTTCACTGTGAAGAGGTGGCAGGTTGGTGATGACATCACTGTGAAGAAGGGTCAGTATTTATAGGGCGGAATTCAATTGTATTCACGGCCCGCATCTCCCGTCTAAAGTGACAGGAGATCGCGGGCCGCTATACAATTGTCCAAGATGTTCGCGCTGATCGCGCCCATAGAGGTCAGGTTTAGCCGCGTACAGCAGCTAAACCCGACCAAAGTGCTGGGCGCGATCGCGAAAAGTGGGCGCCCAAACATGTCACTTTTCGCACATTTCAGCTCTCATCCCCCAGGGGCTGCGAGCTGAAATGTAGCGCTGGCAGCTCATCGTGCCCGACAGGAGCAAGAATTGAATAGCTCCGTCGGGCGCGATAGCGGCTATAAAGAATAGAATTCCGCCCATAGAACAGTAACAGCGGAATATGCTCATTATAACAGGATGGAGGGTTAGAGTAGCCAGTGTCCCCTATGACTCATGAGTGAATCATCAATACATAACCACTAATCCCAAAGTACATGTTGCTATATATATATATATATATATATATATATATATATATCTCTATATCAGAGCCACTAATAACATCACGTGCACACTTTTCTTTCTTCCCTCCACTGAACTGTAAATACAGCACCAGGGAACGTCAAACAGCTCTAGGGATCATTCATCCCTATGGCAACACTCAAATCTGTTTCCATTGCCATGCAGTGCAAGACTACGTTTCACCCGGTTCCTGTGTAGCAGAATCTGCCGCCTCATTCTCTGTGCGCCTCTCTTAGGGGGCAATAGAGGGAATAAGGAAAGCACACAGGAATAGCCAGAATCAGGTTGGTTTCCATGACATTTCCTGTGCCGCTGAACGCAAGCTATTGCCCTTTGTCTTATTACCGACAGGTAATCTGCTGTGTGATACTTGTCTGTCTGCAGTCCCACAACCCTATCCGAAAATATCTCCCATTTCCATAACCTGATAAAACATTTACCCACATATTGTGAATGTTACTAGTATCTCTCCTATAAACCAACTTGTAGTTTGAGGCTTAGCCGAGTTGAGCTGATAGATTGCTAAAAAGAATATAAACAGCAGGTCTCAGGCAAGGGCCCCATAGATGGCAAATACCCCACCAGGTGCCCACCTACCTCCGCTACTTCCGGGGAGCTGCTGAGCAAACTCTGAATGTAGCTGTTTAACTCCACTTTCCTTTTTGCGGCCACATCCTTTATATGAGTTCTTCCCAGGACCACCTTACTTGGAAAACTAGGGAGACAGACAAAAAGGGACGTGCAACTTATAGCTCATGTGTCACAGATACAATATGGAATACTGCCGGACGCCTCAGCTGCATGACGACCGGTGGATGCTGCAGCTGCATTACACACCACACATCACACTGTAACTCTGCTCCTGGGACTTCCAGCATTTATAATTATACATGGGCAGGAGCCGACCACTTACCCTGGCAGCTTCCACAGCGGAAAGAGGATGCTCAGCTTGTTGTGCAGCTCCTGGAACTCGTCAAATGTTCGGAAAACAAATGCGGAATCCTCTTGTATTTCCCTTATGACTCTCACTACGTAAATCTGTCACAAAACAGGAAGTCAGACATGAGCCGGATTCAAGGAAACCACGTCAAGGACGACAAACATGGAAGCTACAGATCACTGCGCACCTGTACTATCCCCATCTGCAGAGTATCCTCATCCTCAGACATAAACAAGCAGCATTTACACAGCAGTATATTTATCGAATATACTACAAAAGCCGCACACTCACGTGTAATAGTTATCCAAACTCTGAAAGCCGCACACTAACGTAATACTTATCTGGACTCTGAAAGCTGCACTCACGTAATATCCGGACTCCCACACACACACGTAATACTTATCTGGACAACGAAAGCCGCACACTCACGTAATACTTATCCAGACTCTGAATGCTGCACACTCACGTAATACTTATCTGGACTCTGAAAGCTGCACTCAAGTAATATCCGGACTCCCACACACTCACGTAATACTTATCCGGACAACGAAAGCCGCACACTCACGTAATACTTATCCGGACTCTGAAAGCCGCACACTCACGTAATACTTATCCGGACTCTGAAAGCCGCACACTCACGTAATACTTATCCGGACTCTGAAAGCCGCATACTCACATAATACTTGTCCGGATTGTATCTCTTGTGGTACGTGTAGATTGAGGCCTCTCTGATGCACCCGTCTTGCTTTAGAGAATACGTTTTAGGGGAAAACGAAAGAATAGCTTCATCGTTTGAAGGGAGACCAGAGAATCGCTGAGCGAGGTTGTGAATGAAGAAATTAAACTTTGTCGCGACACTCCCCAAACTGGACTCGATTAATCTAGACAGAAACCACACCATTACATTAAATGCGCACATTAAAATGTAACATTGATAATTTTGCTCACAAAACATTACAGATACGTGTCAGATCACCTGGTAAAGAAAATAGTGGCTTCGGCCTCTGTGGCCTGTGGCTGTAGAGCATCGTGGACATATTTCAGATCCTGGAGTCCTGTTAGCTCTGGCAGCCCGGAGGAAAGCATCTGGAAGATAACAACATATCAGTAACAGAAGCCAAGCGCTGACACAATGCACGGGCTTACTAGGCTGAGGCTCTATTGTACCTCAGATCCAGATCACAGAAATATTATTATTTTTTTAATGACTATTATGCTACACATATTAGTGACGAGCAATTACATATCGCTCCTGTATATAGAGACCATGGTGTGCAACTTACACTCTGCATTGAGTGTTTGGAGGTGGTGTCACATATATAATGTCCCTCTCATCAGGTGTTTGGTTGGGCTATAGACTAATGGCGGAATACACGGTCCCAAACGTTGCTTCCGGATGATGGAAGATGGGAACATTGCCTATGGCTTATATGACAAGTACTGGTTACGTGTGGGAAGAAAAGAAAAAAAATGATTATATATATATATAGGCAGTATCACCAGATGTGGTGCTGGTGAACAGCAGATTCTGTGTGGGGCAGGGGAGATCCACCCACAGACTAGAGCGGAAAGATGCTTAGTGGCTGACCAGTGAACTCGGTCCAGGGAGGGCTGAGGCAGACCAGTCAGACAGAGCTCACTGTGCTAGCAGGCCAGTGAGGGACAGAAGGCCTGAGCCTGGACCCGTGGGAGACAGGGGAGGCTATCAAAACTCTGGGACTGAGCCAACAAGCTAAGGAAGCTATACCAGGCCGGGAGGCCAGTCCTGCATGTGGCAGGAAGGAGCACCAATCTCAGAGACTGTGAGAGACTTTCATGCAGAGTAGCTGCTTCTGTAGAGAGGGTTCAAGAAGTGAGCTAGTGCCCTAAGAAAGGGCTAGGCGATTATTTACTGTTTGTTTCCGGATTATGCTGGAAGTAAAGCACCACGTTCATTTATTTTACTGGAATGTCATGTGTGGAGCTGATTCTGCACCTAATCACTGCACCACTGACTCTAGTCTACCAAGCTAAATACCCCAAGTTATCTCTCTCTCTCTCATATATATATACACACACACACACAGTCAGGTGCATAAATATTGGGACATTGACAGAATTTTCATATTTTGGCCTCTATTCACCACCACAATGGCTTTGAAATGAAACAAACAAGATGTGCTTTAACTGCAGACTTTCAGATTTAATTTGAGGGTAATTACATCCAAATCAGGTGAACGGTGTAGGAATTACAACGGTTTCTATATGTGCCTCCCACTTTTTAAGGGGCCAAAAGTAATGGGACAAACTAAACAATCCTAAATCGAACTTTCACTTTTTAATACTTTGTTGCAAATCCTTTTCAGGCAATTACAGCCTGAAGTCTGGAACACATAGACATCACCAGACGCTGGGTTTCATCCCTGGTGATGCTCTGCCAGGCCTCTACTGCAAATGTCTTCAGTTCCTGCTTGTTCTTGGGGCATTTTCCCTTCAGTTTTGTCTTCATCAAGTGAAATGCATGCTCAATCGGATTCAGGTCAGGGGATTGACTAGGCCATTGCATAACATGCCACTTTTTAGCCTTGAAACTTCTGTCAATGGGCCTGATTCAGAGCCGTTCGCTATTTGTGGTCGTTCGTTCAAAAACAAGGGGTGGCTATTCAAATGATCCGTTCGCAAATTGCAGTCTGTTCCCACCTCTAAGTCTGAACGAGCGAGCAAAACATACGCTCGTTTATTTGATAAAAACGCCCCCTGGCCGCACGCACCATACGTCATGTCCGCTATTTATTAGATTAATCGAGTACATCGTACAGCGTATGAACTGCTCGCTATTCTTGTGGTTGGTGTTTTCAACCACTATTTTGCGAGCAGTTCTGAGTTAAAAAAAACCAAGTGACGTGGTCAATGACGCTGCTGTATTAATTATGCACTCCCTTAAAACGCCCGTTTTGACCTTTAAGCACGCCTGCGTTCTGATCTCCACTCCCCATTTTCAAGCACCTTCCCCTGTTACCACCCACATACGCCTCATTCTGTCACTCAAAATAGCAGGCATTCGCTATATTGCGAGCACATGAATTTCGGCCGCACTGACTGGTTCGCGCATGCGTATAACGATCCGTACGCATGCGCAGATGTGCGAACATCGCTCGGAACGAGCGTACTGCCGCTAGCGAGTGGCTCTGAATGAGGGCCAATGTCCCAATATTTATGCACCTGACTGTGTGTGTATATATATATATATATATATATATATACACACACATTATTGGGAAACTGGTATATATTAATAACTTGAATATACACAGGGTGGATCTCTATTATACGGATACTGAGCACTGAATGGATCACATTGGCTATTAAGTCCTATTACGCAGAAGTTGAGGTGCGTCACTTGGAGACGCACCGTAACCTTCACATCAGGGTTATTGCTACGCTACTGCGAGGGGACACCGCAGTGGTCATACTGTCTGCAATCCTCCGCAATGAATACAGTATCATGGTCTGTGCATTACAGCGAACTCAGAGCCCAATGAATAAGGTAAGGGGAATCCCCTCTGGTAAGAGCACACGATTATGGCATAATAACGTATTATACGGTGGCAAAGCTGCTGTTTCTACTTCAGGGTCCATAGGGGGTCCACAGGGTTGACCTTGGGGTATAGGTTGGGAACCAAATCCGGGCACCACGCAGTTAAAGCTTTTAGCTCCCAGGATGCACTGGGTCCACTCTCCCTATAAACCCACCCCCAAGCCAGAGGCACCTCAGTTTAAGTTGGTGCCCGGCCGGAGTCGGGTCACCGTTAGCGCAGGGGGAGCTGATTAGCAGCCCCTAAGCTTATTTTATTTTTTTAGGGACAAAGTTTTTTCATGGACTTTGGACTCTTCAGAGCGGCAGCGTCGGACTGTCCATAGGACGTCTAAGCTGCCGCTCCGTCACCCCGCTGGCGCTGAGACGCCAGTACAGATCTGGGGATCTCAGCGGGACCCCAGAGTCTGTACTAGCCGGACTCTGCGGGCGCCCAGGACTGCTGCCGGATCCACGGGGAGCAGGTAAGGTCGCGGATCACCGCTTGCGGTGATCCGCGCATTTCAAATGCAGTCCTGTGCCTCCGGTCTCTGGGGACAGACCGGAGGCGCCGGCAGTGGCGGCGGGCCCCCCATACCCCGTGTGTCCACTAGACCACCAGGGACTTAACGATCGGTGCAGGGAGCCGGCGTCCCGGGGGTTAATAGCCGGCCAGGGGAGGCAGCCTTCCCTGTTACAGCGGCTCCTCCCCTCAGCTCAGCGCGCCTTTCAGAATCCATAGTCTGGCGTCGCTGAGCTGCTTCCTCCGCGGGCCACGCTTCCTCTGAGGTCTCCAGCGGCCATTTTATCTCTGTGGTGCAGCAGAAATCTCTCAGGATGGCAGTGAGTCCAGTCCCCCTGCGTACCTCACCATCAGGTCAGTGTACACAGCGCTGTAGCCTTCCCAGACACTGAATCTGGGCAGTTGAATGCAGTGTAATAGTGCAGTATATTATATGACATGTTTATGTATATATGTATATATCTGCATTGTATGTGACTTATGCTAGTGCTGACTGTACTTTATTCTCTCACCTGTCAGTGTATATCTATCCCTTTTCTTTATCTGCCCTAATACAGCTGTACTTAGGGTGGTTCTGAGACCTCACATTTATATACTTGTTAATATTTGTGTGGTTTGTCACATACTGTTGCGTGCTGCACGTTGCCATATTTTAGATGGAACTGTGTGTTGCATACGCTGAAAATGGGTCCCTGCAGCTAATTTTTGGCATCAGTCAGGACCAGTATAGTGCTGCTTAATATTTCCGCCAAGATTGGTCAGATATGTCTGACCAGGAGATAGAGCGTTATACTGCACCCATTTTTACTATCCTGCAAGTCATGTGCTGCAGGTGTTAGTGCGGAGGATTTGACTCATAAAGGGTTCTGTATGTGGCGTCATCTGGTGCCGGCCTCTTTCACGACCCCCTTGGGCGGTTTGTTTTCTCGGGATCCTCTCAATTGCGGATCGCCGGGCGGGCCCCATTGTTGTACCTCACTTGGGGTTACTTCACCATACTGCCCTTTTCATCTCAGGGTATCTCGCAGCTTCTTGCACTCTTCCCCTGTGACACAGACTACCGCTCCCTGCAGGGGTTTTTCGCAGTATATGAATTCCCCCTGGTGCCACAATAGTCTGTCATTCCCCTTGCAGGGATTACCACAACAGCCACCCTGGGTGGATGTCGTTTTCTACGAAACGCTAATTGGCGTGGTTGATGCCCTGTGGTTACTTCCCAGTTGGCTCTGCCGTGAACTGGGTACTGTTCGGGGCTCTTTCCCTCTTACACGGGGGGAAGCCTATTTCAGGTATTATTATCCCTGCTTTAGGGCTGGTAGCAGGTCCATTCTGGTTAGAGTGAATGTTGACCTGCACCTGTATCATACACCCTCAGTATTGCGTGCCTTCGGGTTACCTGTTGCTGACTAGCGGGTGGATCGCATAGCGGGACTCTGGCTGTTGCCAGATAGGAGGTGTTACAACAGTGTTTGGCCTCCTGTCCCAAATTCCCTGAGGGTCATCACGAGCCCCTCCTGGGGGGGATGGGCGTGTTACTCGTCTGATTACAGACGTTACTACGCCTCCCATTCCTGCGTGGTCGGATTCTTCGGATCCGTAGGTGGTAACTCTGCCTGAAATCAGTATACTTGCTTTCAGGAGTTGTTACCCATACTACCATGGCTATAGCATGGTTGGTTAATACTATTGCATATTGGGTTGATGCATTTGTAACGTTTTTTCCCCTCCAACACGTCGGGGGTTCAAATGTATTTGGTCGCTCACGTAATATATGCTGTTGTCATAGGTGGAAATGCCTATATTGGATACCAGTCTCCTAACTTTCAGAGTTCCGGCTGCGACTGTATCCTCCGTAATACCCTATGGCTGCGCTCTGGGAATGCAGAGGTGCAGATACCATCTTTAGGGTTGATATTGTTTGGTCCTGACCTTGACAAGATTGTAGTAACATTGGCAGTATTACTAACGACAAGTTTACCGCTTTCAGCTATGCCCACTATAAGGCCTCAGACTAAGTCTGTTAAGTCTTTTTTGTCCTCTGGGTCAGCCTAAAGGTCTGTTTCTTCGTAGACTGTCGGCATCTACAAGGGCCGACATATTCAGTACCGAGCAGGCCTGGACTGCCAGCCGATCCTGCTTCTGAACCTACGGATATCTCTTCAGTCTGACGGGACAGGCCTACAACTGGGAGATACCGATTTTCTCAGTTCGCCCGGTATTGGTGTCAAGTTGCCGCGGCTACGTGGGTAGGAGGGTACGCCCTCTTTACAAGGGCCTTACAGATCCAGAAAGCTATGCAGTTGTTGCGGTAAGCGGAGCTCATTAGGCCATCCCCACTATCTCAGTGAGGGACTGGTTGTTCTGTTTTCTTTCTGGTGCGGTGGCTGAATGGTCCTCTTTGGCCTATTCTCTGTCTCAATTCCCTGAACCAGTTCCTAAAGCTACCTGGGCTCAGGAGGAAATCCCTATGCTCCATCATACGATGTTTGGAACCTGGGGACTTTAGGGTATCACTGGATATACAGGACGCGTGCCTACGGGTACTTACAGAGACCTTTCCTCAGCATGGGCTGAGGTTTGCTGTATCACAGCAACACTTACAAATTTTCCGGCTCTGCCTGTTGGGACTGTCCTCAGCCCCACAGGGGTTTACCAGCGTTTTGGATTTTCTGACAGTTCTTCTGTTCAGTATATCCCAATGCTCCTGTACCTGGACGGCCTCCTGCTCTTAGCGGGATCACCGGGGTACTTTACGGCCAGGTCAGGATGACTGTGGCTTCTTCAGGGTGCAGACGTTTAATCAACGGGGAAAAAGTCCTCCCTGCATCCCTCTCTGGGTATTCTTCATCTAGGATCCCTGCTGGATTCTCAGAATCTGAGAATTCTTCTGGCGTAAGACGGAATCTCCTCTCTTCCATTAGGAGTACATGGTTGTCTGCGCAGTCGATAGATGTCTTTACACTCTGGGATGCATGGTGGAATGGGCTCAGTTCCATTCCAGGCCTTTCCATAATTGGCTCATCTCCAGATGGAATGAGTTTTTTCTGTCGGATAACTGTTCAAACGATGATGCTCTCTCCGGAGGCAAGTCGGTCCCTGTCCGGGTGGCTATGGCCATCTCGTCCAGGGTTTTCTTTGCTAGGGACAGTGTCTGGATCGAATCCTTTTCAGTGCAGTTGGACGTCTGTCGATTCCACCCTGTCAATTAACTTACTCTGGCATAACTCTTGTTTCCCGGTGAACCTGAAAAGGTTCAGTCCGACAGGGTCAGGACAGTGGCTTCCTTTTTAGCAACACTGTTCGTTGGGTGGCAATGACAGGTATGTCACATATTCGGACATAGTCCGAGGGTCTCCTCCCGACCATCTCGGCAGCGTTCATTTCAGGAGCTCTCCATTGGGAAGCGGGAGTCCTCAGCCGTCACGACGTGCATCCCGGGGACTAGTCTCTTCCCCAAGAGAGGTTTCATCTCCTGGTGAGCAGGGGGGGCCCCCCTGAGGTGACCCTCATGGCCTTCTGACTTTATCACACTATGGTGTTACAGTTCAGCTCTGGGGATTCTGAAGCAAACTTCAGCGACTCTTTGTCGGTGAAGTGGTCCTTCCACTTTGTGTACCTGTGTTCTCCGGTCTCCCTTCTTCCTCGAGGTCTTTGGAAGTGTTTTCAATCGAGACGGAGATGCTTTCCTGCTGGTGGCTCCTGATTGTCCCAGATGTCAGGGGTACTTGGATCTTCGGAGTCTCTACATCGATACTCCATCCCTGATGCTTCACTGCCCGGACCTGTTGTCTCAGGGTCCTTGGTTTTGCCTTGGACCTGGGTCGTTTGTCTTTGACTGTGTCCTTACGGCTTCCCTGGCTTTGTCATCGTTGGAATGATTAGAGCACATGGATCAGCTTTTGCTGGGACCTACCACAAACTGTGGCAGCCATAAATCTTATGGTATTGTACCTGTCGATACAATCCTCCGGTGTCCAGGATTTCCAGATATTCTGGCATTCCTTCCGGCTGGCTTGGGTTTCACACTTGGCCTGGTCTTCCTGACAGTGCGGATCTCTACACTGTCAGTATGGTTAAGATATGGAATTGCTTCACTCTGGTATCCAGTTCATCCTTTGGAGTGTTTTCTTGATTATGCCTCCATTTGTCCTCCCTAGGGACTCCTTGGGAGTAAGTAGTGGTTCTTCGTTACCTCCGGGGACAGTCAATGGAACCGCTGGTTGTGATAGCCATTACATGGTCTATTGCTTAGGCTCTCTCTTTCTCTCAGGGTGTTTATATCAACCAGGAGAGTGTCTGAATTGGGAGCGTTCTCATGTGGCTCCCTCTTCTGGAGGGCATCATGTCAGGGTGGGAGTTGCTCTCGCCCTGTGTTTCTTCTTAGTGGTTTTCAGGTTCCATATTATTCTGGAACTTATGGTACGGCCATTCTGTCCCCAGTCCTCTCGGCTGGTGTGGCCTCATTGACTGTGGTCTGGCCTCTTTGGATTTATGTGATCCGTTCAGGTTCCTTACGGAAATCGGACTCCTTATTGGTGGTCTGAGATTTCTGGTTTTCACAGGAAAGGATGGCCGGCCTATAACCAAATGTTGGCTTGGATGGCCTCGTAGGTCTTCCTCAGGGGCCTACCCATGGGTAGGTCTTCCTGTTGTTGATGCTTGTTTTTTCTCGGGCCATGTGACCCTCGTGTGCGGCTCGCTGTGGCGCCTCGGCTGTTTTGCCTTACTAGGTGGCCACGTGGTCTTCTGTCCACACCTTTTTAAGGTTCTAGGCATTGGTTTCCTTTGCCTCTCAGGATGCTTCCTTTTTGGCGACGGATTCTCCTCTCAGCACAGGAGCGTCCCCACCCTTGGTTGAACTGCTTTGGGACATCCCCAAGGTCAACCCTGTGGACCCCCTATGGACCCTGAAGTAGAAAACAAGAGATATGGTAAGAACTTACCTTTGTTATCTCTGTTTCTACGAAGTCCATAGGGTCCACAGGGCGCCCGCCCTGACGCACCTGGCTTCATATGGGCTGTGTGGCTGGTCACCGGTTTTCCGTCTCCCATTTCGGTGAGTATGGTTATTGAGTGTTCCAGTTTTCTCTCTCTTTTTCTCTCCTCCTCCGGCCTTTGGCTACTTACAAACTGAGGTGCCTCTGGCTTGGGGGTGGGGTTATAGGGAGAGTGGACCCAGTGCATCCTGGGAGCTAAAAGCTTTAACTGCGTGGTGCCCGGATTTGGTTCCCAACCTATACCCCAAGGTCAACCCTGTGGACCCTATGGACTTCGTAGAAACAGAGATAACAAAGGTAAGTTCTTACCATATCTCTTGTTATGTATACTCACCAGCGAGAGCAGGTTCAGGAACTGGTTGGAGTGTTTCCTGAGGAGGTTATAAGCCTGACAACACAGGTCCACGAAGAGCTGGAAGCGACTGGTGGGTTTCTCCCCTCCGTTAATGACGTATGCCATGTCTGATGTCAGCACGAAGGGCGCGCGGTCTCTGCAAACAAGGAGTTCAGCAAATATCATGCGAGTTGATTCCAGACTTCAAAATCAGAAAGCAAGTAACGACATATCTACATAACACTTTAGACGGGATACGTTCAGTATTCCGACGGTCAGAATGCAGATGTCGGAATCCCGACACCTGACAAAATCCTGGCGCCAGCATCCAGAAGGTAAGTAGCTTGGTTAGGGGGAGGGTTAGGATACCGACTGACCGGTGTCAGTATCCTAACCTTTCGGGATACCGGGTCGAGATTTTGACCGCTGGGATACCGAGAGCAGGCATCCCGTACCCATCCTCTTTACTGGAGGCACAGCGGAGACAGAGGGCCATGTGCAATAGCCCTTTTTCACAAATATGCATTAACCCCACAGAGAAGAACCACATTGTTTCAGTGAGCGTCTGGTCTGTTACTATGATCAGGGCATTCCGGTATCTCTCAGATTGCAGCAGATGGCGACCAAAGTCTACAGACCATCTGGGATGTACAGAGAAATCCGGGAGAGTAAATGCTGTAATAAGTAACTATATTTCAGGTCAGGGTGACAGGTAAAATCAGATTTGGAGACGGTGGTCAGGCTAGAACCTAGCAGGTTACCTTTCCCCATCTAGATACTGTAATAAACTGAACGTACGGTGAAACAATTCACTTTTCCCCAAACTTCAGGATGTTAACGTGTAAGAATGTGCAGAATACCTCTTAAAACTACCAAACATCTGTGCGTGACCCAGGAACTTGCCAAAGTCGATATGAAACATGTGACCTGTGCTCCGGAGCATGATGTTATCATTATGGCGGTCACAGATCCCGAGCACATACGTGGCCACGCAGCAGCCAGCACAGGAGTAGATGAAGTTTTCAGATGCCTGGACACAGAGAGATATAATGTAACAAGCAGCACATGGTTCAAGATCTCATTGTTCCGGAAATGCACAAAAGGTCATTAACACCTGAACAAATCAGAGGATCCCATTTTGGGTTTAGCCAAAGCACTTTTTCTTCAATGTCCGCACATTACCTTCTCGTACTCTTCCTCGGATGGGTTATACTTCCGCAGCCATTCAGCCAGAGGTTTGTCCTTGAAGGAGCCGGTGACACCATACTCAACCTGGATCTTTCTCAGAGTGTCTGAGGACAGCACCAGCTCCACCAGACCTGGACAAAGAAATGGGGGACATTTACTGAGAATGCTGGGAAACTGGGACTGTCATCTCACACAAACTAACAGAAGCTGGACTTATATCATTGGTTCCGGTTTATTCCCAAAACACAACCATTGCTTTAGGTTCTATTCACAGACTTACACTGAAGTGGCAAAAGTCATGGGAATAGGGGCCTATTATCGCGTAGGACACCCTCTAGCCTGGCGAAATGCAGCAGATGGACGTGGCATTGATTCCACAAGTGGACAGAAGACCTTTGAATAGATGTTGTCCCATTTGGAAAGCTTCTCACAGCTCCATGATATTTGTAGGTGTAGGATCTTGGGTACGAATGGACTTCACCACCACGTCACATAAATGCTCGATTGGTTTCATGTGAGACAAACTCCTCAAACCAATTCTGGACAACTTGGGAACGATGACATGGTGCATTATCCTGCTGGAATATTCCATCGTGGGATACATGAAGTCCATCAACGGCTGCAAATTGTCATCAAGCAATGCAATGTAGCGGTTACTGGTTAATGATGCGTTCAGGCGGATGAGAGTACCAAACCAATGCCAAGTGAACATATCCCACACCATTGTTGAACCACCACCAGCTTACATGGTGTCTACGCCACACCCGAACCCTACAATCAGCCCGAAACAATTGGAACCCTGACTCATCAAACCATACCACATGTCGCTAGTCCTCCAGGGTCTGTCTCACACCCGAACCCTACCATCAGCCCGACACCACTGGAATTGTAACTCATCGGACCATGCTACATGTTGCCAGTCCTCCAGAATTCAATTAGCGATGGAATAAGCCTAGATGAGGCGCTGTGTCGGGTGTTGTAGTGTTACCAGGGGCACTCTGGTGAGTCTTCTGCTCCCATATCCCATGGAAGCTAAAGAACGCTGCAGTAACCTGCTGGATGTGCATCTGGTACCTCCTGCATTGAATGTGCATGTCAATTGAGCCAGTGTCTGTTAACAGAGACAATTCTGGCCAGACGCAGATGGTAATGATCATTAAGCACCCGTAATCGGTCACTGTGCTGTTCACGGTGGGTGGTAAAGCTTTCCATGAGGTATTACCGGTACACACGTGACACCGTATATCAAGGAATGCTGAATGTCCGCACTACTTCGGAAATGAAATGTCCCATCCGTCGGGTACCCACGATCATGTCACGTTCGAACTCCGATAATTTCCATCGCCTTGCCATGAGCAGCCTAGCCGGTGTTCAAAAGGACTCGCGAGATGTTAGATTGCAACTAATGCAGGTCTGGTCACTGCCAAGACATCACAGTACACCTACCATTACCTTTACATAGTACTTACCCATGACTATTGGCACTTCAGTGTAACTTAATATTCTGCTATGAAGACCCAGCTCACACTCCTCTTTCCATCTGCTGGTGACAGGTAGATTGTTGAGTGGACCTTTTCTTCTTCTTTTGTTAGTTTGTGAACCGGAACTCACTATCAGGGCTCTAATATTCAGCTGTGGACTGCTCCGATACCCTAATACGCTTCTATTACACACACCTCTGTCCTTGCCAGTGGAGAGACATTTAAAGATGACCATCCGCATGTCCAGCCCTTCCTGTAACCAGAGCTTATCCATCATCTTTATCATCTGCAGAGCCAGCATGTCCTGACGTAAGTCTTCTCCCACCTCAAAGGCAAGCACAGTTATAAGAGTTTACTACGGGGTTCTAGACCTAAGAGACGCTTTTTGCATGACTGACAACCCTGACATGGATGCTACCTTAAACATGAAGTTGATTTCCTCCCCCAGGGGATCCGCGTTCACCATGGTCACTTTCAGGGGAACCGCATTGGAGTTAAAGAAGGAGCACGCCTGCAGGGAGTAAAGACAAGATGAAGTCACTTAGTAACAGGATCTCCTGTAATACAACTCTAAGTGCCCCGTGGTTGGTAATTGGTAGAAGTGCAGCTGAACAAAACTTCAATGGGTGATATAACAACACTTTAGCTTCTACTATCAGTGCTGGAGATGCCTTTTGCCGGGAGTACTCCTGTTTAGGACCCACCTTGACATTAAGCTCTTTGGCTTCTAGGCTTGCATTGAGTGGGAGACGAATCTTGTTCTTCCTGAAGAGAAGTTGCACACGTTCCATTCCCTCCTGGAGAACCACCTGCACTAATACAATATTAGGATAATCTGTAAATAGCAAACATTACAGCCAGGGGGCGAGAGCGAGCTGTGTGTGTGCAAACAGGACACGTCTGTCAGAACTCTCTGTTTAGGTACCTTTAAATACATGAAACATTGGGCAAGGTTATACCAATGTCTATGTCATATGAAATAATAAGTAGAATGTCAAATATCTAGGAAATTATATTGTTCCTGATCACATGTAACTTATTAAGAAGACATAACATTATATACGAATGCTCCCTACATGTGAATTTTAGGCAGCTCTATGAGCAGGGTGTCAACTCCTGTCAGTGATGGCTTTGTACCCATCTGTCATTCCGGTTTCCACACCTGGTGCAGTCGCCGCGGTATTGGGAGGAATGGCACAAATCTATGTAGCAAGTGATAAATATAAGAGTCTGACCGGTCTCGCTGAGCCATTCGCCTGTCGGACTTTTTCTGCGACGACGCCGAGCAGCTGGGTGAGTCGGGTCTGCTTCTCCAGCTCTTGGCGCAGACCCTTCCCGCTTATGGAGAGCAGAGCTCCTAGAATCTGTTCGTAGCGGGTGCCAAAGTGGGGGTCACTGAGAGAGTCCTTCAGCAGCCTGAAACAAGAGCCCCCAACTGCAGTTAAGAAAGAATTTATGGAAAGAGTTTAAAAATCAAACGCTCTGCGCTAGGGTCAAGAATCCACCGCTGGGGACCGTATTCAATTAGGAGAGAAGTGTCAGTTTCGGCGATACTTTTTCGCGGATGACGTCATTTCGACTTAACCCCCTATTCAATTTAGCGTCGCGATAACACAATGCAATGTAAGGGGTGAAAAAGTTTCACCTATGAATATCCAGCGTAAAAAAGTGCAGAATTGGGGTTTTGGGGTGCAATGTTTCGGGAACCACCCTGCACCCTTTGGACACCCCCCCGATGCTCACTGCATCAAAACCCCCCACAAAGGACACCCCAAAAAAGCACTTTGAAAAAAATGGGTGAAAAAAATTCAAAGTGGGGGTACACATTCAAAAACTAGCGAAATTGCCTTTGGGGGGGTCTGCAAGTATGGGGGAGGTGTATTTTTGCTTGCAGGTGCTTGCTGAAGGTGCGTATTTAATGCTTGACTTTAGACATTTTTAAATATGCTTGCACCCATTTTCATGTACCCCAGATTTGATGGGAATACTTATTTCCCCCCCAAAAGAGTTGCAAAATGCTATTCTTCACCACTTGCTCATAGATGCTAAATAGCACCTATTGAGACCATTTAAAAACCCCAAATACCTTTAGCAGGGCTATTCGGGGGTACCCATAGTGAACCCCCATGTCAGAGCATCTTTAGGGGGGTGTCAGCCTGATTTCCCCAAAACTGACTGAACTTTTCGCCGATTTCACATTCACCAGGTCCCGTTTTCGCACATTTGCAATTGAATACGGGAATACACGGGGACGCGCGCGATACTTTTTCGCTGGCAAAACCTCCGATGACGGCAAAAAGTCCGGCCTCTGACTTTTCGCTCCTAATTGAATACGGGCCCTAGGTCACAAAAAGGGTGAGATATGTGTCTGATGTAATCACAGAGTGGGAACGATAGCTCTACTAAACCCCCCACCACACAGTCCTCTCGGAGTCGCTTCTCACGCTCTCTGACCTGTCAGCACGCAGTTCTTAAACAGTCTATTTTTAGATCTGTAAAGATATGGAAACTTCAGTAACCGTAATAGGATGCCGTATAACAGTTTCGGGACTTTGACAATAAATAGGCTAAACTTAGAGGACGCAGAAAGAGGACGGCGCGCTCACCAGTACAAATAATGAGCAACGCGGATATTTCCCAGAGCACGAGACAGCAGGAACTGCACCAACGAATTATCCAGGTAGATTTCAGATTTTAAAGCCTAAAAACACAATAAAAAACAACCCGTTAAATATTCAGCAGTGTTCATGTATGTGTATTCCTTACAGTCATAGCTTTTACACAGCTACTCCTAAACATGTTGGAAAAGTTAAATATTATAACCCAGAAGTAAACTTTTCCAACATATGTAGGTAGACGCGTGCAGTCCTGATCACTACATAGTAAGTATACACACGCCTAACGGCAATGAATATTCCGACCTGTACAAACTGCGGGAGAAGATCCACCAGCTCATCGTCGCTCAAACCCTCTTGGATCCATTTTACAGCCGTTGTGCGCACTTCCTGGTCGGCGAACCTGGCGGGTGACAACCATCGTTTATCTATCAACCTCTGGCAGGAGCTTAAAGGAGCCCCCGCAATCACTGAGCACACTAGGCAGGGGCAGTGCTCACCTGGAGTCCAGAAGTTCCAGAGCACACACCGGGGTCAGGGGCGGCCATGAGCGGATCAGTGCATAAATGTCTCCTAGGTACGCCACGTCCCATTTCGGGGCACTGGCCAGTATCTTAGGAAGACAGTCCTTGTGGCTGTGGCAGTAGGAACGCTTTTCCCATAGGAACACTTTTTCTTCTTTCGGCATCCTGTGGCGGATAAAGGGCGAGACATGAATAGAGAGGCATTGCACTTATGTCAGGATCATCGATGCTACACAGCATATTTCTAGACACTGTGCAAATTAAAGAGACCCAATTCAGTGCAGTGTTCTCCCCAGGCTGTTTTCTGCGGGCGCATCGCCCGGCAGAAACAGCTTTCCGTCCAGCACTTTTTTCCCCGCCGACCCCCGCTGTGGAACGCTGGCCTCTGAAGTAACCGGAGGCTAAAGAAGCCTCCGATCGCTTCAGAGGTCAGCGTTCCCAGTGATGCACTGCGCGGGTGACGTCATGATGACACCCGCGACGTGAGGAGCCTGCCTCGCGTGCCTGCTGGCTCTAGTTAGATCCAGTCAGCGCGAGGGAGCGGGAGCGGCCAGCAAGTAAAGGTAAGTGCTGGGCTGGGGCCAGGACCAGTCTGGGGGCACTATTAAACCTGGGGGCACTGCATAAGGGGCCAGCCTGGGGGCACTGCATAAGGGGCACTTTTGACTAAGAGCCAGTGGGGGAGCAGCCTGAGACCTGTCGGGCTGGATTGGCAAGAGAGATACCCCTATTCCCGGCGCGCGCATAATTGTGAAGGCCCCCACCTGGCTACTTTTGGATGCCACCCGGCTGGAAAAAATTGCTGGGGAGAACACTGCAGTGGAGCCACTTATCAGGCAGTATTGTCCCTCGCTCTGACCATACTTACACTGGCCCTAGAGTCCTGCTCTTACTACATTATGAGGTCACTGGACGGAGTGTGAACTGAACGTGGCTGGTGGAACTGGCCCAGCTCCGTCAGCACAGGGCAGATAAATCCTCAGCTCATGCACTCAGGAACGTCTCCATCACATTACTACGGCAGCAGAGATCCAAAATCACATCCATACAAACTATGAGGGCATGGGAAGGGGGAGGGGGGGGGTGCTTGAAGGGTCTCTCCAAAATTAACTTTTCATGTCCTTGCGTGCCATTTCTTTGTAACATGAACCCATGACGTGCGGTGATGCATAATATGATGGCGCTTTATAAATGGATGACGTTAATAGTATTGCAAATAGCAAAAAGTTTGTGCGCAGCTTAAGTTGCTGGAAACAGTGGCGCAGTCGCCCCCTTTGTGCTACAATTTGAAATTGCAGCATAAAGTAAGGGTGATGTTAGACCGCGCTTGTGTGTAACTACCCGCCACACTCATGTAGTGCGACAGGATTTATACGCCAGGTGCAGCAAGACACCGTCTCACATCTGTTAGTACAACAGTAAAAGCATAGCAACAGGTACATTCTCTTCAGGTCCAGCCTCTGCTGTGTGTCTATCTATGGGGAGAAACCACGCGTGTAATGACCTCATCACGCCCACGTGAATTCTGGGCCAGGCTAAATAAAAGCCTGATCCCAGCACTGGTCTCTCAGTCACACAGACCTGGGCAATGAGCAAGACCACCGCCCGCTTCTCCCCACCACCCATAACCGCCTGGGGCGCTGCGCTCTCTGCATACTTGGATTACTCCACAGGGTAACTAGAAGATCACCTACCCGGACGGGAACTCTCTAGTGATGAGAGCGAGGAGTCGGCTCTTGTTGTCTTTGTCCAGCGTGTCCATGCTCTGCGGAACGCAGGTACCCGTTGCTTCTGGAGCCTTGTACACAATATCAAAGGCAGGAGAGGGGAAATCAACCTTAAATGAGAGAGCACAGAGAACTCCACAATTACATGAGCGTTTCTGAGAAGTGCCATGGATTGTAGACGGACATAAATTGCATAGCCAGATACCTATACGATATATAAGAACCTCTTACAATGAGGCTGGATCTACAGAAATATTTTTATGGAGGCCCATTTTGCAGGTTTTTATCTTTGGACGTCTAATTTGGTGTAATAAACGGGACCTGCCGCCCTCATCCCCAGCATCGTGCGCTATAACGTTCTACGGCCACTCACACTTTCAGCGAAGCCACGTAAAAACTTACCTGCAGCACCAACTTCTGCATTGGCGTGGTCTTTCTGCCCACAGTCCCAGGTGTTGCGCTGGAGATGAACGATGTCCAAAGGTTTAATAGCTTGGTTCCACGTGTCAGCATCCTGGGAGAGTAAAAGGCCAGGGGGGGGTTACAGCAATGTATAGCGAGAGCATTTCAAGCCTGATCGCTGCAGCCCAAAGAGTACGAATCAATCAATCACAGTAGAGCCAGGCAATACTGCAAATAGTCATTAATCTGACAGTAACATTATAAGTAGGTATGAGGCCTCCTCTGTAATGTACACGTTGCTCTTGGCGTACTCTGTGCACCAGACTGACCGGGAAGCAGCGGTCTGTGAGCGGCAGGATAAGGAGCCCGTAACGCCCTTTAGCAGTACCCCGCGCAGACAGTATCTTAGTATGTGGGAAACACAGCAGGTGAATTCTGTAACCCCACAATACTCTTACATTATTTTATGCTATTGCCTGTAACAGCTGCTACATAGTTGTATCAGGATCACACTTACCTCTTAAAAGTGAAGAGAGGTAAAGACACCTGGCCCAGCATTTCTGGCCCCTTACGCTGTTTATTGGAGTCTGGCGACCCCCCACTGTTTGTATTAAATATCCCGTACAGCCTGAGCTGCAATACAGACTCTTGGGGCAGCTGTGCTATTTGTATGGGAAAAATTATCCTGAAAAAAATAAAACACAACTCTCACTTTAGGTGCATACACATACACACACACACAACGATTTTGTAAATGAACGATTTTAGTAAACTATTTTCGTAAATTTTTTCAAGGGAAAAATAAACTAAAATAGTTTACTAAAATTGTTCATTTACTAAATGTAATGAGCGATTTTTTTTTAACTAATTTTTCATATTCCCTTAATGAAGATCGATGAGTTGGTCAGTCTGTCTGAATTACGAACTACAGACGTGAATGAACGATAATCGGGCATCGTTTTTACTTAGAAAGTGAACGATTTTTTCAACGATTGAACGATATCTTTAATCATTCAAAAAATCGTTGTTTATGCACCTTTGCTCTAATAGTAATGTAACCCCTTTCCAGTTTATTAAAAGTCACAGGGCACACCAGGACCTCCATATTACACATGATGGGGCACATAGGGACCTCCATATTACACAGGACATTGCACAAAGGGACTTCTATAATACACAGGACAGGACACGACACACAGTAAATTCTATTTTACACAGGGCAGGGCACAAAGACCTACATATAACACAGGACATGGAATACAGTGACCTCTATATTACACAGGACAGGGCATATAGTGGCCTTCACGTAAAGGGCGGGGAATGCAATGTCCTCTATATAACACCTGCATGACACTGAGTCCAGGAATACAATCACTGGTGGCTTATACCAGATACTTACAGTTCATCCCATTTAACGAGATAGAAGAAACTCTTGTATGTTCCAACTTTCTTAGACTGGACCGGTTTAAACATATCTTTCCCATTGTGCAGCAGGGAACAGATTAAAGAATACTTTTCAAAGCTAAAATATGGAGAAAAAAAAAATGTAAAAAGTTAAAGACCAGTCAGAAAGGCGGCAGAATAATTCAGGAGATATCACAAGGATTGAATCTGCCACAAGTACTGGGAAGACTTAAATCAGATTTAGTGCCTAAAAATGTCACCATCGTTTTCTTACAGTAATACGATGTCCTCTGTCCAGAAAATTCCACTATAGAGTGCAAAATCTGCTGACTAACTTGGTATCAAAACAGTAAAGAAAGCTCAGTATGGTTCCTATAGAAATATCATTATATAACTCCAACTATCTCCCTTTCATGTTGTCACAATGGAGGACAAACTTTTCCACAGCCAAACACCACTGAATCAACATCTCCCTGTGATTAGATTAAGTGCTAAAAGAAATATATACTCACACTTGAAAGGCATCTGGGGATATTACAGTGTAACCTCCTCCTGGTATCTAGGAATGCTAGTGTGTACCCTCCTCCTGGTATCTAGGAATGCTAGTGTGTACCCTCCTCCTGGTATCTAGGAATGCTAGCGTGTACCCTCCTCCTGGTATCTGGGGATACTAGCGTGTACCCTCCTCCTGGTATCTAGGAATGCTAGCGTGTACCCTCCACCTGGTATATGGGGATGCTAGCGTGTAACCTCCTCCTGGTATCTGGGAATGCTAGCGTGTACCCTCCTCTATGGTATATGGGGATGGTAGTGTGTAAGTTCCTTATGGTATATGGGGATGCTAGTGTGTACCCTCCCTCCTGGTATCTAGGAATGCTAGCGTGTAACCTCCTCCTGGTATATGGGGATGCTAGCGTGTAACCTCCTCCTGGTATCTGGGAATGCTAGTGTGTACCCTCCTCCTGGTATATGGGGATGCTAGTGTGTACCCTCCTCCTGGTATATGGGGATGCTAGTGTGTACCCTCCTCCTGGTATATGGGGATGCTAGTGTGTACTCTCCTCCTGGTATCTGGGAATGCTAGTGTGTACCCTCCTCCTGGTATATGGGGATACTAGTGTGTACCCTCCTCCTGGTATCTGGGAATGCTAGTGTGTACCCTCCTCCTGGTATCTGGGGATACTAGCGTGTACCCTCCTCCTGGTATCTGGGGATACTAGCGTGTACCCTCCTCCTGGTATCTGGGGATACAAGCGTGTACCCTCCTCCTGGTATCTGGGGATACAAGCGTGTACCCTCCTCCTGGTATCTGGGGATACAAGCGTGTACCCTCCTCCTGGTATCTGGGGATACAAGCGTGTACCCTCCTCCTGGTATCTGGGGATACTAGCGTGTACCCTCCTCCTGGTATCTGGGGATACTAGCGTGTAACTTTTTTCTGGTATTCGGGGATACTATATACTACACACACACACACACACACACACACACACACACACACACACGCACACACACGCGTATACATGCTGATACATATTATGGAAAATTAATACCATCATGCTGATGAGAAATGAAGAGCCAATACCTAAAGCAGAATTGTGCTTTTGTTAATAAGGTCACCAAGATTTATTCCAAATGTGATAGTGTTAGGAAAAGGAAGGCAGACAAGGAACAGTCACTTCTCACCTGGACACCCAACCTGTGGGGATTCCATGTGCAGCAAATATAGTGAACTGGAGATGGTCAGCAGAAGTCCGGGCTTCTTTTTGGGCTCTGCTGTCACTGGGGTCCTTAATGGGAGTGCAGGAGGTTAAATGTAGCTGAAGCAGTTTGTGAACAGCAGTAGTTAACTGGCTTAAACTTTCTTGCAAGGGACTCTCACACGGTGGAGTACCTAGGAGTTACAGAGAAACACTCAGTGTCTATATTCCCCTGATTGACTCCAAGGGGATTTTGCAGGTTATAATCTCCATTATACTGACCATCTGAGGCACTGTGGTTATATCCGGCAGCAGGACTGGAGGGACCCTGAAAACACACACACACAAACAGAATTACAGACAATTCAATGGGCCAATGACCGAAGAAGCCTTTCACCACACAGAGACAATATACATTCACCAATAGGTATCCCTCGTACCTCCACACTGCGGCTCCGTGGCAGGTTCGCGGCTCTCCGCAGTTTCTTGACGCACTCTGTAATAGACGGAGTCTCCACGCGGTCCACAGTCTTGCAGATATTTCTCACCAGTTTGGTGACTTGGTCAGCAGCTCTGTACGGGTTACTCTGGAGAACATAGGAGGCAGCAGTTACATTGATGTCAAGTAACACTGGAGAGTGCAGTGTAACCTAATTGTGGTCAGCGAACTGAACTTTTCCCTAATAAAATGTGCAGCTGAGGTAACCTACCGCTTCTGAAAAAAATAAACGTGTCCCCTCCATATAGCTGGTTTATATATATATTTTGGGACAATGAAACCAGCGGTTCTAGCAAAGAACACAGGGGTACATTTATCAAAGCTTGGAGATAAAACACCAATCAACTGCCATGTTACAGGCTGTGTTTGAAAAATGACAGTTAGAAGCTGATTGGTTGGTACTATGGAGCTCATTCAGACCCGCTCGCAAGATGCGATCGCTCGCTGGCAAAAAGGAGCCGGATATTTAAATGAAGCACTCGCACTGTGTCGCGTAAGGACGCCCACTATGTTTTAGCGAGCTACGGCAAAGTGCGCTCCAATATGTCTGAAGACGCCCCCTTGCCACTCGCAACACACGTCATCTCCGGGAAATTAAGGATTAATCAGGACCATCGTGAGCCATCGGAGAAGCTCGCAGCCCTTGGGGTTGCCTTAGCCCGCCGCAAGCACAGCGATCAGCGCTGGCTGAAATACATGCAGGTGACGTGTACAATGACGCTACTTTGCTAATTATGCACGCCCTTTAAATGGCGTTTTGGCGGCCAGACACGCCTGCGTTCGAACATCCACTCCCCCCGTTCACGAGCACCTTCCCGTTACCACCCACAAATGGCACTATCTGTCACTCAAAGCAGCGACCTGATAGTGGCTTACGGGCTACCAAAATAAGATCGCAACGAATGGCTTGCGCACGCGCACCGCGAATTATACACAAGTGCAGATGGGCAAAAACTGCTCAGAGCAAGCTATTGCGCCTTAGCGAGCGGGTCTGAATCAGGTCCTATATCTCTCTATCCACTTTCTCTCTCACTTTGATAAATCTGCCCCACAGATTCTAGTTTAAACAAACAACAACTTTTTACCCTATTAATAACATCACGTAATCATCTATTTCTTCAATGTATCTCAACAGATCAGACCTGAATATTGAGACTACATCACACTAGTGTGTTCCCGGCAGTGGTGTGCTCAATGTCCACAACGACATTGAGCAGACACGATTTACGTTCAGTCCCGGCACCCTCCCTCATCTTCGAACCTGCACAACCCGACGATATCGACAGGTTGGACAGCAGGTTCGGGCGATGAGCGACGTTGTCAACGACCAGCGGGAGCGCGCTTTCGCTGGTCGTTGATGGCATACACACTGGCCGATATAATGAACGCTATCGTTCAGTATATCGTCTAGTGGATAGGCGGCATTACGCAGATACAGACTAAGTCGCACAGACGTACAAATGTTGCACATCAAATTGATCAGTGCAATCCAGCAAAGCAGCTTTTGTCGCTTAGAGTTTTATGAGAATAAGACGCACATTTCGAGCGGGAAAGACGCTCGGTGCGGCCGAGTCCCCTCGGACCTGGTGCGCCAAGAAGTGCTTTTTGCCGCGACTGAAGCCACACTGTACGAGAGCACATCTATGTGCACCACTCTCCGGTGCTAAACGTCTCCCTTTCATTACAAAGCGCAGAGCAATGCGTCTCAGGGCGCTGGGAAGGTTTCCCTCGTAGGATTATTTCCATCCCCCGCTACCGACAGACACAACCATTTGACTTTCACAGTTAATCTCATCATTAATAGACCTTCACTCTGTTCCAGCGCTGACCTTAATGAGGCTTTATCAATAAAACATGGGGATGCGGCAGGAATCAGGTCAGATTGGTCGATGAGTCCCTATCACACCAAATTAAAAGGAGATGAAATGACACATGCATTTACATAATTAGAGAGCATTGTGTCTCCGGGGGGCGCACACAGGAAGCTGGTGGGCAGGAGATTAAGATCTTACCCCAAATCCCGCTACAGACCCCATTGGCCAGAGCTACCAAAGGAAGACCATAGAAGTCCTATGATGGTCGGTCTATTAATGCAGAGTACATACCTCGTTTTTAAGGCACATATTGACTTGCTCATGATAGCTGTCCAGTAATTCCTCAATGCTTTGCCTGCAGGAACACAAATCACCTATAATATATGACTGGCAGCGCCATGCTCGTTTATCACGCTTCTGTTAGATCCCTCTCTGACTCTCGTAGGTGGACTGAGGAGCAAAGCAGCCTGGGCCGTCTCCACCATCCAAGAGATGGCGCAGGAAGCTATCGGACCCCCTCCCTTCTCATAAACCCTTTGCCCCTCATGTACTTGGCTTTAGCCACAGGGGAGATCTTACAATAGAAACAGAATGAGGATTTACAGTTCATGGAAGATTTTGATGAAGGGCAGACGTTGGGGATGTGCAGACGCAGAGCAAAGCGACGGAGGTAACGGATTCCATCTTCAATGGAGTCAAATCAATCAGCCTAAAACACTCCATCGCGGAGTGAAGACAGTATTAGGGAATGAACGTACACTATGCTAAAGAATATTCCATATTGATATTAATTCCAACTTTTGATTACGTCAGCAGTATGGAGAAATCTACACAGTCATTTTCTTATGAAAAATTTAGCAATGACTCCATTATATGTAAAAGACTTGGGGGGCTTATGCATCATGGAGAGTCAGCGAGCCACTGATAATTAAGTTTCTAACTCAAGGCTGTGGTTCATTAACTACCAGAGCAGGTCAGTATCGCTGGGGTGCAGGGACAGCTGCTCCGCAATACCTAACACTGATACAGAAGTAGCAGTGATATCTTCCCCTGCTGGGTCTGCCCAGTGTGCGTACGTGACCTAAATACGGAGGAATGCAGTATGATCCCTCTTTGTTACCCCCCCGTTCCTCCTTCCCATTGGAAGAAGCAGGGCTCAGAGAACAAACGCCATATGAAGATGGCGTTGTTTCCCGCAAACTCCTGAAAACTTTTGTGGAGTTTTCTTAATACTAGACGGTCTTATCGGGCTCCTAATAATAAATGAGCCCGTTACTAAAAACATACGGAAACTGGTGATGCCACTTGTGTAACTGGCCCATAAATAATAATGTATGTCCCTGGCGGGACATACATAACCTAGCTAAATACTGTAACTGGGGTATATAGAATAAGGTGGAAAAGCCTGGTTCAACTTTGGGCTCTCCCGCCCCCTAGTGGTGAAGTCACCAGCACAGCTGCAGGGCCGCTCCAAGAGTCTGATATCACAGTATAATTATAGTGCCTTTAGTGTACATCTAACAGCAAAATACTTCCTCATACAACTACACGTAATGTGACAATAATCTCTTATGTACTCAAGTGTATTAACCAGCAAAGGACTGAAAATACCGTGTAACTGGCTCTTTGAAGGGCCTGTCCAGCAGGGCCAAATGTCTATTAAGGTCAATTGGTGTCTCGTCATCTTCAGCCTGCAAGGAACAGAGCACAATTACTAAAGCCACCGATGTAATGTAGTTCTCAGGCCACGCGTGAGACATACAGAGCACAAAAGAGATAATACACACGCAAAAAGGCTATTTTAAGCAATTGTAGCAACTGCCTCGCGCCCATGTCAGATTCCGGTTACAGTCCCGTTCCCCTGCTCAGGCTCCAACGCCTCTGTGTACAACAGAACGGGGTGCTCTCATCTACCTGTATAATATGAGATATGGTAAGAACTTACACTTGTTATCTCTATTTCTACGAAGTCCATAGGGTTCCACAGGATACCTTGGGGTATAGGTGTGACGTCAGTCGCAGGGCACCAAAGAGTTAAGCTTTCAGCCTCCCAGGATGCACTAGGTCCCCCTCCTATACCCCGCCCCCGAGCCAAGGCATCTCAGTTAGTTACCAAGCCATAGGCCGGAGGAGGAGAAGGAAGAGAGAGAACAAAGATTTGGACACATACAAGAATCACATTCTCACCAGAGGGAGACGGAAAACCGGTGACCAGAGCAAAGCCCATCTGCAGCACAGGTGCGACAGGGCGGGAGTCCTGTGGAACCCTATGGACTTCGTAGAAATAGAGATAACAAGGGTAAGTTCTTACCATATCTCATATTTTCTACTTCAGGGTCCATAGGGTATCCACAGGATACCTTGGGGATGTCCCAAAGCAGTATCCTTTAAGGGTGGGGACGCTCCTGTGCAGAAAGGAGAATCCGCCGCCCGAAGGAAGCATCCTGAGAGGCGAAGGTGTCAAACCTGTAATACCTCACGAAGGTATGGACAGAGGACCACGTAGCAGCCTTGCAGATCTGGACTGCAGAGGCACCACGTCGAGCTGCCCACGAAGGACCCACAGACCTAGTGGAATGAGCCTTCACAGAAGGAGGAACCGGCAGGCCTTCATGAAGATAAGCTTCAGAAATAGCCATACGGATCCAGGCTGCCAAAGTTTGCTTTGAAGCAGGCCAACCCTTTTTACGGAAGCCATAGAGGACAAACAAAGCGTCCGACTTCCTAAACGAAGAAGTGCGGTCAACATAAGTCCTTAAGGCCCGCACAACATCCAAAGAGGCCTCACCCACGGAAAGACCCGGTGAGTTAAAGGCCGGAACAACGATTTCCTCGTTAACATGAAACTGGGAAACAACTTTGGGAAGAAACTCGGGCCGAGTGCGGAGTACTGCCCTGTTCCCATGAAAAAACAAGAAAGGGGGTCTACAAGAAAGAGCCCCTAACTCAGAAACACGTCTGGCCGAAGCAATAGCCAGAAGGAAAACAGTCTTAGCTGTTAGCCATTTAAGATCCACTGATCCCAGTGGTTCAAACGGCGGTCCTTGGAGAGCCCTCAGGACCACAGCCAAATCCCAAGGCGCCACAGGTGGAACAAAGGGCGGCTGAATGCGGACAACACCTTGCATAAAGGTGCGCACATCCGGGATTGTAGCAATCCTACGGTGAAACCAGACAGACAGGGCCGAAACCTGTAGAAGCCCATGATCTAGTCCCGCTTGCAGGAAGGCGAGAATCCGAGACAGACGAAACTCCCACGGTGCATAACCTCTCGGTCGACACCACTGGAAGAACGTATGCCACACGCGATGGTATATCCTCGCGGAAGACGGTTTCCGAGCTCGTAACATGGTCCGCACCACAGAGCTGGAAAACCCCCGGGACCTCAGCATGGCCGTCTCAACAGCCACGCCGTCAAAGACAGCCGAGTCAGGTCCGGGTGAAGGCAAGGACCCTGAGACAGAAGGTCCGGTCGTAGCGGCAACCGCAGAGGAATGTCCACGGACAGACCCTGAAGGTCTGAGAACCAGTGCCGTCTGGGCCACGCGGGAGCTATCAACAGGAGCGTCCCTCCTTCCTGTTTGAATTTCCGGATTACCCGTGGAAGAAGGGAGACCGGAGGGAACAGGTATGCGAACCGGAACGTCCACCGGACGGACAGAGCATCCACCAGAGACGCCCCTTCGTCTCTTGTGCGAGACCCGTACACCGGCAACTTGTTGTTGTGCCGGGACGCCATGAGGTCGATCTCTGGAAGACCCCATCTGTCCACCAGTAGTTGAAAAACGTCCGGGTGCAGGGACCATTCCCCCGGATGAACGTCCTGGCGACTTAGAAAGTCCGCCTCCCAATTGAGCACTCCCGGGATGAAGACCGCTGATATGGCCGGAAGATTGCGCTCCGCCCAAACCAGGATCCGAGACACCTCTACGAGAGCCGCCCGGCTTCGGGTTCCTCCTTGCCTGTTTATGTAGGCCACGGTGGTAGCGTTGTCCGACTGGACCTGTACCGGGTGACCCTGGAGAAACCGATGTGCCTGCTGGAGAGCATTGAAGACCGCACGGAGTTCCAAGATATTGATTGGAAGCTCCGCTTCTGTCGGCGTCCACCTGCCCTGGAACAGATGTGGACCCGAAACTGCTCCCCAGCCCCGAAGACTGGCGTCCGTTGTCAACAGGACCCAATTTGGAACCCAGAACGGACGTCCCTCGCTGAGGTGGGTCGTCTGTAACCACCAAGCAAGGGACAGGCGAACCTCCGGGGTGAACACAATCGTCTGGGACTTCAGAGACTGAGGCAGCCCGTTCCACTTTGACAGGATCAGGTGCTGCAGAGGTCTGGAGTGAAACTGGGCATATTCCACCATGTCGAACACCGACACCATGGAGCCCAGTAACCTCATCGCCGAGTGTAGAGACACCCGGCGGCTGTGCAGACAACTGCGCACCCTCGACTGTAAAGCAGAGATCTTTTCCTCCGTCACGAAGATCTTTTGCTGTCCCGAGTCCAATAAGGCTCCAAGATGCAGAATCCTCCGAGACGGGATTAGAGTGGACTTCTGCCAGTTGATTAGCCAGCCGTGCCGTTGCAGCAGGGCAATGGTCAGGTCCAAGTGGCGTAACAGGAGCTCTGGAGATCCTGCCACCAATAACAGGTCGTCCAAGTACGGCAACATGCGGACTCCCTGCAGCCGCAGAGAAGCCGCCATGACCGCCATCACCTTGGTGAAAACACGTGGTGCTGTCGCCAGGCCAAAAGGTAACGCCCGAAACTGGAAGTGGTCGCTGCGGATTGCAAACCTGAGGAACTGTTGATGGCGCAAAAGAATAGGGACATGCAGGTAAGCGTCCTGTATGTCCAATGACACCATGTAGTCCCCAGGTTCCAGTGCCAGAATGATGGACCGTAGGGTCTCCATCCGAAACTTCGGTACCCGCAAAGACTTGTTGAGTGCTTTGAGGTTGAGAATCGGACGATACGACCCATTGGGTTTCTGTACCAAAAAAAGATTTGAATAGAAACCCTGGCCCCTCTGGGAGAATGGAACAGGCACTATAACTCCAGCCTGGAGCATAGTGTGCAATACCTTCCGCAGCTCCGTAGCCTTGTTCCGGTCTGATGGTAGACCCGTGGTGAAGAATCGAGCCGGGGGTCTGTGCCGGAAGGAGAGGGCGTACCCGTGGGAGACCACCTCCAGAACCCGTAGTGACCGACCAACACTGGGCGAACTGCAGCAGGCGGCCTCCCACCCTGGGATCCCCCAAAGGGAGGCCCGGACCGTCAGGCCGCAGGCTTGTCATCTGGCTTGGGGACCGGACGTCTGGTACTCCATGCCTGCTTCCGGGGCTTGACCGATTTCCTAGGGCCAGCCTGACGAGGAAACGACTGTGGTTTGGGCCTGCCCTGGGCCCTAGATGACCGAAAGGACGATGGTCCAGAACCAGAAGGAGCAGCGGCCGACGGGAGACAAGCCGATTTGGCTGCCGCCAGCGTGGCCACAATCTTATCCAGATCCGGACCGAAGAGAACTTCTCCGGTAAACGGCAACGCTTCCAGACCCTTCTTGGAATCTGCGTCCGCCTTCCAGGATCGCAGCCACAAGGTGCGACGAGCAGCTACCGCTGCTGAAGAAATTCTAGACACCAGAGTACTAATGTCTAGAGCCGCCTCATTGATGTAGGTGGCCGAATCACGGAGATTGCCAATCAACTCCGCCTGTTCGGCCGGACAGTCGGAATCAAAAGAAGCCTCTAATGAATCCACCCAGCGCTCCATCGCTCTGGCAACCCAGCAAATGGCCATAGCCGGCCGCGCTGCCCCCCCGCAAGGGAATAAGCGGACTTCAGGCAGATTTCCACCTTGCGGTCCGTAGCATCCTTAAGGGAGGACATGGATGGCATCGGCAATGTGGCACTACGGACAAGACGGGTCACGTGAGAATCCACCTGTGGAGGGGATTCCCACTTAGCAAAATAATTATCCGTGAACGGATAAGCCACCGCCAGGCGTCTCTGCGGCTGGTATCTTTTGCCAGGCTGTTTCCACGCCTCCTCTAAATGGTCCACCAACTGACCCGAAAGAGGAAAGACTGTGGCATCGCCCTTCACGTCTTTGAAAAAGGCATACTTAGACTTAGCCGCTGGGGGAACTTCGTCCTCAATCACCAAGGCTGTGCGGACCGCCCGAATAAGTCCAGGAATATATACTTTGGACTTAGCATCAGCGTCCTTAGTATGGAGAGGTTCCTGATCGTAAGGATCCAGAATCTCCCCATCATCAGACGTCCCTTCGTCATCCTCATAAGGAGCGGACAGAGACGCCACCGGCCTTTTATGAGGCCGCATCACAGACTCCCCTTGCAACACATCCGACAAGTGCTGTACAGAACTCGTCAGGGAGTTAACCCACGCTGGCTCCTGAGAAACCGGGAGCGGGGAAATAGGGAGACTGTGGGGTACCACCAATTGTCGTGGGAAACCCTGCATGGGTGACGACACCACAGACTGCTGGGACAAACCCATCGGAGTAAACGCGGGCTGCGGAGCTAACTGGCCCACTAAAGCTGTTAGCGCCTGAGCGAAACAAGCCCAGGGCGGCTCCTGTACCGGTGCTGTAACCGTAAGAGGCCGCGCCATGGACAAACACTGCCGGCAAAGGCCCTCCGCGCTACCCTCCCCCTCCGCTAACGGTACTTTGCACGTGGTACACTGTAGCCGGAGGGGAAAATCACTTTCAGACATGATGGCACCACGTATGTGACCCCTCTCACCAATTATATATTAAATAGGCGAGAGACCACCCTGCAGCACCGCACCGCAAGGGCTTAGCAGAAAGAACAGGGACAGTAATAAAGCTGACAGTTTAGAGAAGAAAAGTTACAGGCAGCGCTAGCACAGTCACATACAATGCAAAGAAAATCAATTCCTGCACTAACAGCGCTGATCACTCAACTACACAGACACAGGGCCTGGTAGGACACAGCGCTGCATACACAGACCTGACCACAGCGGAGGAGAGGTATGCGGGGGGACCCAGACCACGATGCTTCCAATGCAGGCTTCCAGCAGCGTTCACCATGTATCTTAAAAGATGGCCGCCGAGGAGCAGAGAGAAGGCTGGCCTGGGGGAGGAGCGCACACAGGGCCAGTCAGCACAGTGCAGAGAGGGCTGTGTGCAGCGGGGGAGGCGCCGGCTGTGAGACAGGTAAGGCGCGCTCCCCTGGCATGCATTTAACCCCTGGGACGCCGCAGCGCTACCGCTCTGCTGCGGTCCGCTGTGCCAGGGGGTAGTGGAAGCGCAGGTTGGTCGCCTGGCTCCACGCTGCAGCCAGTCCCCAGGGAGCCCCCTGCCTGGGGACTTAGGACCATGTGATCAGCGGGGACCCACCGCGGGACCCCGCTGCTTACCTCTGTCCCCCTTGAATCCGGCCATGGTCCGGAACATCTGGGGTCACTGCTAGCTGTGACCCCAGATGCCCACCAGCATCCCCGGATCAGTACCGGCGTTCTGGTACCGGCGGGGTGTAGGGAAGACAGCATGGACGTCAGGACTGACTGTCCATGCTGTTCATCCAGATGTGCAGCCACAGCTGCATGAAGAAAAAGCTTCAGGGGCTCTTCTAGCCCCCACTCCGACAGGTGCACCCGACTCCGGCCGGGCACCAAACTAAACTGAGATGCCTTGGCTCGGGGGCGGGGTATAGGAGGGGGACCCTAGTGCATCCTGGGAGGCTGAAAGCTTAACTCTTTGGTGCCCTGCGACTGATGTCACACCTATACCCCAAGGTATCCTGTGGATACCCTATGGACCCTGAAGTAGAAAATACCCTTTATGTGACGGGCATCACATCAATCGCATCAGCCATAATTATGTACAGACAAGAAGGACAGAAAAGACCATTAGATGCACACTATGAGGGGTATTCAATATGAAACGTAAACTTCGCTGTCGAAGTTTACGTTTCATATCGGAGCTTTTATCCTGCGTTAAAGTACCGGGCGCTCGCCCGCTTATCCCCGTATTTAAAAAAATTGTAGGACCCCCTAAAGTTGTAAAAACATGGGGGATCACTATGGGTACCCCCATTTTAGCCTTTAAATGAAAGTCGGGGATTTAAATAGCCGCAGCAGGTGTTTTTTCCCGACATTGAAGAAGAGCACTTAGGTTATTTTTTTCGTTTTTTTAAGTGGTCCCATCAAATTTGGGGTACATGAAAATGGGTACTAGCATATTTTGATGTCCCTAAAGTCAGTTTTTTAAAATTCTGCATTTGTGCACCTGCCGCTATAATTCTATTCTAGAAAACACCTGCCGCATACTTGCAGAATAGCCCTGAACCTATTTCCCTATTGTTAAACAATTTTTTCCCTTTTTTTTTTTCACCCCAATTTTTAAATTAATATTTTGGGGTGTCCCTATTTTTTTTTTTTTTTTACTTTTTTTGACACAGTTATTGACAGAGTTATTTTTAAAATGACTTTCCCAGGGGTGCAGGCTATTTTTTTTAAGCCTGCACCCCTAAACCCCAATTCTGCACTTTTTTTCGACACCTATTCAATGGTGAAAAGTTATCCCCGTTTTTTATCAAAGACTTTTCGAACCTGCGAAAAGTCTTTGAAATTGAATACAGTGTAAAACTGAAATCTGCGATAATGACGTCATAGCTCTGATATTAACGCAAAAACTATGTTTTCGCTCCCATATTGAATACCCCTATATGTATATTACCTCCGTAACGCCAGCATTTTACAGACACCTGGTTTTGGTAAGGTGCACACTTTCTCCCACCTCTGCCTAAGCCCCACAGTGTGCAGCTTATAACAACCGCATTGGTTTTGCATTGTAAAATTAGACGACACATGATGTCTATATTAAGTCTGCATAACAACTGTTATACCCAAATGTGACTCAATTTTATTATTGCAAACGATGCTTTATAGGGAAGCATTATACCGCTAACCTTAGTCACACTGCAAAGGACTGTTCTAGACACGGTAAGAGAATTGTTAGGGAGGAATGGGCTCGGTGCCTGTAGTGTAGTGTGGCCGTTGTATAGCACTGGAATGGGTCTACGCTGCATCTTAATCACAGCGGGTGACAGCGCTCTCAGCATGAGGAACCGTGGAGCGCACGGGGGGAGAACGTTTACAGAAACACTGGTGTTTCCCATAACAGCCTATCAGACTCTAGCTATTCTGTAGCGCAGTTTAGAAAACAGCAGCAAACTGGTTGCTATGGGCAGCACCACAATTCTCCGCTGCGCTATACCCGGGAACAATGGGACCCCCACTAGTCAGTACCTAGTAACAGGAATTGCGCGGCCAGTACTGGATAAGAAAGTCTTTATTTTGACCTCTGCTCAGATAACTTGTGTCTATAAACAAGGCTGGTTGTGAGTTACATGCATGAAAGCAACTGAGCTGTAACCGAACTTATAGTGTGTTATCCCAGGAATGAGGACACAGGTCATAACACTCCGCATTAAGACGGGCCTAATCAGAAGGGGAGAACTAACAGAGTGATAGATTTCTGCATACAGCACCCGTTTATACTGATAAAACTGAAGTATGGAAATATCGGGCTATGTAGTGTAATCGCACACACACTGGGAGGTAATAGATCTGCACTCGCTGCCCTGAGTCATTACAGGAAAGCACAGTACAGGGGAAGTGATAGCACAGCACATTTCTCAGGAACAGCAACGTGATAATAAGATTTCAGCCACCGCAGAGGTAAATGATGGTCTCAGTCTCCTCTGCTCTAGAGAAGGACAGGGAACAAAGATAGGGATGTGTGCAGGGAACAGACTCTACTACTTCCCTCATTGAAGATTAATACCTCAATAGAACTTGACAGTGTTCATATCTCCTGTACATACAGGTCATCTTCCCTGGCAGGATAACTCTATTCTAAAACCCTGGATGAGCTGATCTATGAGAACACATGGCGATGGCCCAGAACCTGTGGTAGGAAACGCAGCGTACGTACAGTACTACAGAATAAAATATTATGCCCAGTAATGATAACCGTGTAAGAATCGGGTAGGGGAGGGTCTGCAGGAACACATGAGGTAAGGGGGTGCTCTGCAAATGAAAGTATTCGGTCTGCCATTGTAATGAGGGTAGGCTGTTCTTTCGGCCCCCCAGGAGAAAGCATACTGTGTAATCTCCCCCCCACCTCTGGCGAGAATGAGGCTTAGTGGAAAGGGACACGTCACACAGCTGTGGATTATTTCCAGCAATTACTTCTGAAATGTTCTTTTGGCACCAGGGAAGAGTAGCAAATATAAACTGATAACAGATAACATGAGCGAGCGCCAGTGGGGGGACGGGGCCTGGTACATATTTGTGAATGACAACAAGCTCAGCTGAGAGGAGACTTTGGTGAATTGGGAGAGAATCAGCCTGCTCACCGTACGCGCCAGGGGTCTGGCCATGGTTTTGTGACACAGGAGCTGCAGTCTGATGTCTGCATCCCATTTCCGGCACATCTGTATATACTCGTGGCTCCCCAGGCAGTGCTTGCTGTGGAAGTAAGATGTAGAGGGGAATGGTTAGTCTTGTGAGTCTGCCCGTATCACGCCCAATATTATAGCAACTGTCACTTATTAATAATTTTAACTGGATTGCAAATTCTCCTTTTCCACATTATCCAACAACACACTACATATATAGCTTTATGCTCCGGGTGTTTGAGTACAATGGGCCGAGGCAGTGAGGGTGTGAACGCCAGAAGACATGGGCTGAGGCGGTTGCAGTGAGCACACCGGCTAAGGGCCATATTCAATTAGAGACGGAGGTTTCTGCGGGGATAAAGTATCGGGCGCGTGCCACCTTATCCCCGTATTCAATTTGGATCCGGCGAAAACGGGACCAGGTGGAAAGGTGAGTATGGAAAAGTCCTGTCAATTTTCTGGAATTCATCCTGCCCCCCCCCCCCCCCCGCCCCTAAAGATGGTCTGACATGTGGGATCACTATGGGTACCCCCGATTTGGCCAGCTGAAGGTAATAGGGGTTTTTAAATAGCCGCAGCAGGTGCATACATTTTTATATATATATTTTATTTTAAATAACTAGTCCCATCAAATTTTGGGTACGTGAAAATGGGTGCAAATCCCTAAAGTAATTTTTAAAAATTCTTCAAAAATGCACCTGCCGCATACATGGGAACCCCACCTGAAACAATATTGCTAGTTTAAAACTTTGTTCCCCAATATTTTTTTTTCACCCCCAAAATTAAAGTACATTTTTATGGGTTGTCCTGAGGATTTTTTTTTTTTTTTTTGACACAGAATACTTTTTAGGGAACACTCCCAGGGGTGCAGGCTATTTTTTTTTTTTTTTTTAAGTCTGCACCCCAAAACCCCCAATTCTGCGCCATGTAGTACATGGATAAAAGTTATCCCCGTTTTTTTACAAAGACTTTTTGCAACGGCGAAAAGTCTTTGAAAGTTAATATGGGGATAATTGAAACAGGCGAAAATGAGGCCTTTTCGCCCCATATTGAATATGGCCCTAAGGCTGTTGGGGTTCTGAATGCCAAGACACTGGCCGAGGTAGTGGGGGTTTGAGCAACAGGACAGTGGCCGAGGCGTTGGGGTTCGAGCGCTCGAGGCGTTGGGGGTTCGAGCGCCAGGACACTGGCTGAAGCAATGAGATTGGGCTGAATGCAGAGTGCCAACACTTGCACTGTGGGAAAAGAAGATTATTGGATAATATAGAGAATATTTTAAAATACAGCAGTACATACTGATTTTTTTTTTAATTAAAAAACAAAAAAATAAAGCTGACTATTAAGTCTTACGTGTAACAGGAAAGTGGGCAAAGATTGGGGGGAATCATACCAAAATGTAACCCAACTTTCCCCCAAGTATAGAGATACCAATACAAGACCTCTGTATGGGGGTCTGATGCAGCTATAGGGACCAGGCACCAAGGTTAAAGTACATGATGAATGTGGACTGATCTAATATCACTCATAGCATAGTTTTCTTTATTTTTCATTTAGATTACCTTTTTTCACTTTTATATTTTGCCGCATAACCTATAAAACAGATCTAATGGCAGCACACCCTAATTAGTGATCTACTAATGCAGAGGACCCTGGGGAGAGTTGCTCAGTGGACAGTTAGGAAACGGTGACGGTAGTTTTGGCTGGGGTACAAGACTATACATCTGGATCATAGAAAGCAACGACACGGGACATCTCCAGCACCCGAAAAAGGTCCACTTACTTCTGCAGCACCTCTTCTTGGCCGCACACCTTCAGTATGTAGCTCTCCATATCCACTTGGTTCAGGTCATCGTGGACCCAGCACAGAGCCTGCATAATAATCAGCTCCACCGGAGAGCTCACTGGAGAAAACACACAGCATAAAAGAATGGACGTAATTGACACCAAGTAAACCAAGTTTGAAACAAAAGTCAGGCGTACAGGACTGGGAGAAGAGATGGGGATAATCCCACCACATGGCCAAAGGGGCTGCACTTTGGTGGCCTTATAACGAGAATAACTGGACAAGATGGAAGCATGGGATGAGTTGAAGCAGGTGTGAAATGACGTTAATATAAAGGTCACCCATCACCTACAGTTACATTCAGGCAGCACAGACTGTGTAATGGTTAGCGTTACTGCCTTACAGCACTGAGGTCGTGGGTTCAATTCCCACCACGGCACTACCTGTGCGGAGTTTGTATATTCTCCCTGTGCTTGCGTGGGTTTCTTCCGGGTGCTCCGATTTCCTCCCAGGTTAATTGGCTACCAGCAAAAAATTTACCTTAGTGTGTATGTGTGTTAGGGAATATAGATTGTAAGCTCCACTGGGGCAGGGACTGATGTGAATGGCCAAATATTCACCGTAAAGCACTGTGGAATATGTGTGCGCTATATAAATAACTGGTAATAAAATAAATACATTTAATAACTTCCCATGGGTGGAGAAGACTCAGTGGGCACAACCGTGGGATCCCCCTTTGGCACTGGCACTCGTAAATCACAGACTCACCATCACATGTGAACGTCACCGGCTGCTGGAACCCCGTGATCTCTATAGAAACCTTCACACTGGAGATCTCGTTAGACAGGTTGCGCTGTAACATCACCGGGCTCAGCACAAAGCCGTTATTCGTGAGCAAGCAGTCGCTGGGAAACCGCCTATTCAACCTGCGCGGACATATATCATATCATTAATACGCATCTCTGCCCTCATCCTAATGTCAGACACAAACTTTTATTTAGAGCAGAGTCTCAGTTTATTTCTGAAATATAATTAGTTGTTACATCCACTCAGCTATTTCAAGACTTTAAAGAACCCTTAGATGTATTAGACCAGTCCTGGCCCACGTCACCTGGCTCTGCTGCTGTTGTGAAACTACAAGTCCCAGCATACACTCCCACCAATCAGCTGGTAGAGTATGCTGGGACCTTTAGTTTCACAACAGCGGGAGAGCCACAGGTTGGCAGGGCCTGTATTAGAGCTTACAATGCCTACACCTGTACAGGTCAGACTGATGTGGATAGAAATCTGTGCAATGGACGGTTATCAATGTAAGAATTTTAAAAGCTCTTTTACAGAAAAGTTTCACTCGATGTTGTATAAATGTTAGGGGAAATAAAAGGGAAAGAACTCCTATTACATACACGCATCCATATTCCACTGACCAGGCAGAGGAAAAGTGGATAACTCCATATCTGAGGCATTCTGATCAGTGTTACCCATACGGATGCCAGGAAATGCTGAAAGCCTGTTCTGCGGGTGCACGCAGAGCTTCATGTCCTACACAATGCAGGGACCTCTGCAGTCTTTGCATCAGACAGTCAAAGCACAATTCTTTTATTAGGTAAAAGAAAACCCACAACTACAAAAGTAAACTGCAACTGCCTGTACAAGAGCTTTATCATATCCAGAGGGTCTATTATATCTGCCTGTACAAGGACAGTGCTGTATAATCTCCAGGGGGTCTATTATATCTGCCTGTACAAGGACAGTGCTGTATAATCTCCAGAGCGTCTATTATATCTGCCTGTACAAGAGCTTTATCATATCCAGAGGGTCTATTATATCTGTCTGTACAAGAGCTTTATCATAGAAAGAGGGTCTATTATATCTGCCTGTACAAGGACAGTGCTGTATAATCTCCAGGGGGTCTATTATATCTGTCTGTACTAGCACAGTGCTGTATAATCTCCAGAGGGTCCATTATATCTGTCTGTACTAGGACAGTGCTTTATAATCTCCAGAGTGTGTGTTATATCTGCCTGTACAAAGACAGTACTATATAGTCTACAGATTGGATCCATTGTTTTAAGTCAGTGCTCTTTAGTCTACATGCCAGCATGCCCTGCCACAGTTTTAGCATGCCCTAATAGCAAAACGGTGGCAGGGCATACTGGGATATGTAGTTCCACAGCAGCTGTAAGGCCACATGTGGCGTACTGGTCCCTAATCTATTATATGCTGGTATATGGACAATGCTATATTATCTGCAGAGAGTCAAATATACTTTATCTGCCTGAGCAAGGACAGTGACTAAGAAAAATTACACTTTCATGACTTGACATAAAAAGATTTATCAGCCGGAGAGAATGTTGCTGACTCACATGAAGTCACTTACTTCTATAAGTATGAAGATAAAGGCGGAATCTGAGGTGGGAGCAAAGCAAAACAAGGGGATGCAGGCAGCAAGCAGACGGTCGAAATGCCGACCATCGGCTTCCCGGCTGTCTAATCCCGGCAGGGGTCTAATGACAGGCATCGATATCCCGACGCCTGTAATTTTACCTACGCCCAGCATACTGATCGCAGGTAAGTCGGGCGTGAACAGCCGCAGAGGGGAGGGTTAGGGGCTCCTGAGGGGGACTTAGGGTTAGGCACCCCCCAGAAGGGCTAGGTTTAGGCTAGGGGAAGGGGGGGTTAGGTTTAGGCACCCCCGGGGGAAGGTTAGGTTTAGGTACTTACAAGGAGGGCTAGGCACTTGGGGGGGGGGGTGGGTTAGAGTTAGTTATAGATAAAATACTTACGTGCCGGGATCTTCACTGCCGGTCTTCCGCCGTCCGGCGGTATTCCATACCGATCCCAAAACAAGTAACTGTTTCTGGGATACACCATGTGGCAATGCAGGGGGTGCAAATACCTTTATTATTTTTGCATGAAGGGTAAGTACTGGCTGCTTTTGTATGTAGCCCACAAATGCTGCACAACTTTATTATACTGCAATTTAGATTCCAGTTTGGACACATCTCCCCCAAATCTAATCCTTTCTGCACATTTTACATCTGCCCCACCTACAGTGCAACATGGTATTACCAAGCAACAAAGTTACTTGCTCGTGTGCTTTACTCCCATCATAGAATCAGCACCACAGTAACAATACCGCTAATCATGTGGAAAGTAAATCAGAGACTATCGGTCCCCACAGACCCTGCGCTGAGTATGGAGAGAGGCCGCAGTATGCAGACATGTCACCAAATGCTGCTGGCAGACACTACGCTCAGTGACGCAGGATCCCCAGCTCACAAGGTTAATAGCTGACCGTGGCACTGAGCACTTATTAAGCCCAGTAAGAACTTAATACATCCATTTATATATGGAAAAGTGATAAGTGTCCATTATAGGCAGGCGCTGAGCCATGAATATAATGCAACAAATTATTTTATAGACAGAATATTTGTTTTACAGAGAAGTACAACATTTAAATACAAAATACTGCTAAACAGTGCACATGTGATTGTTGCAAGTCAGTGACTTGGTATGGGGGAGTTCTGGAGATTTCTCCTAAACCACAATTACATTAAAATAAGAATTATCTAGGGGCCAGTGAGACGGAGGATGAGACAGCTGTAAAATCTGTTCTGAAAATAAGTACGCTACACTGCAGGGATCTCCGACAAGGTCTCTAATACTCTGTATAATATAATGGGTACCTATGGGAACACTCAGTAAATACATAGTACACTATACTGCAGGGAGCTCCGACAAGGTCTCTAATACTCTGTATAATATAATGGGTACCTATGGGAACACTCACTAAGTACATAGTACACTATACTGCAGGGAGCTCCGACAAGGTCTCTAATACTCTGTATAATATAATGGGTACCTATAGGAACACTCAGTAAGTACATAGTACACTATACTGCAGGGAGCTCCGACAAGGTCTCTAATACTCTGTATAATATAATGGGTACCTATGGGAACACTCGGTAAGTACATAGTACACTACACTGCAGGGAGCTCCGACAAGGTCTCTAATACTCTGTATAATATAATGGGTACCTATGGGAACACTCAGTAAGTACATAGTACACTACACTGCAGGGAGCTCCGACAAGGTCTCTAATACTCTGTATAATATAATGGGTACCTATGGGAACACTCGGTAAGTACATAGTACACTATACTGCAGGGAGCTCCGACAAGGTCTCTAATACTCTGTATAATATAATGGGTATCTATGGGAACACTCAGTAAGTACATAGTACACTATACTGCAGGGAGCTCCGACAAGGTCTCTAATACTCTGTATAATATAATGGGTACCTATAGGAACACTCAGTAAGTACATAGTACACTACACTGCAGGGAGCTCCGACAATGTCTCTAATACTCTGCATAATATAATGGGTACCTATGGGAACACTCAGTAAGTACATAGTACACTACACTGCAGGGAGCTCCGACAAGGTCTCTAATACTCTGTATAATATAATGGGTACCTATGGGAACACTCAGTAAGTACATAGTACACTACACTGCAGGGAGCTCCGACAAGGTCTCTAATACTCTGTATAATATAATGGGTACCTATGGGAACACTCAGTAAGTACATAGTACACTACACTGCAGGGAGCTCCGACAAGGTCTCTAATACTCTGTATAATATAATGGGTACCTATATGGGAACACTCAGTAAGTACATAGTACACTATACTGCAGGGAGCTCCGACAATGTCTCTAATACTCTGTATAATATAATGGGTACCTATAGGAACACTCAGTAAGTACATAGTACACTATACTACAGGAAGCTCTGATAAATGTGTCTCTAATACTCTGTGATAGGCAGGACAAAGTCCTTGAACATTTTTGGTCTATAAACACTTTGGAGTCCTAATATAGACAATACATAACTATTCTATCATAGGAATGACTCTTGTAGTTTCAATGCCAGAAGAGATAGTGAGTGCTGGTAGCTAGCGATTACGTTTAGGGCCTGCAGAATCCCTGGTGCTCTGTAGATATCTGGAATCTGGATAACATGGAACTGAACTCTCACCTCTCAACCTCTTGGCAGAAGGCTGCAAGTTCTTCATCCTGCACTTCCAGCTCCTGTAACAGAGAATTTCCTGCCGGGCTTTGCACGTTGGTCCCATTGTCATTCTAAAATTCAAAACAAAAGATTTGTAAAAGGACCTCTGAACTCCAAAATGATCAGATAAGAGCTATGAAGGTAAAGGAGCCGATTCCAAATGGCAAGTTTTTGCAAATAATGCATGTGCAGATCCGAATTTGCGCATTTTTAGTACATCTGTCCTATTCTGAGTCATACAGACCTTGGACAGATCAGTCTTTCAGTGAAATTGGGCTCTTGTTTACATAGTGTACACTACCGTTCAAAAGTTTGGGGTCACCCAGACAATTTCGTGTTTTACATGAAAACTGACTTATTTATTAAATGAGTTGCAAAATGAATAGAACATATAGTCAGGACATTGGCAAGGTTAGAAATAATGATTTTTATTTGAAATAATAATTTTGTCTTTCAGACTTTGCTTTCGTCAAAGAATGCTCCTTTTGCAGCAATTACAGCATTGCAGACCTTTGGCATTCTAGCTGTTCATTTGTTGAGGTAATCTGAAGAAATGTCACCCCACGCTTCCTGAAGCACCTCCCACAAGTTGGATTGGCTTGATGGGCACTTCTTGTGTACCATATGGTCAAGCTGCTCCCACAACAGCTCAAAGGGGTTGAGATCTGGTGACTGCGCTGGCCACTCCATTACAGACAGAATACCAGCTGCCTGCTTCTTCCATAAATAGTTCTTGCATAATTTGGAGGTGTGCTTTGGGTCATTGTCCTGTTGGAGGAGGAAATTGGCTCCAATCAAGCTCTGTCCACAGTGATAGCCTTCCTTATTCAAAATCCCTTTTACCTTGTACAAATCTCCCACTTGACCAGCACCAAAGCAGCCCCAGACCATCACATTACCTCCACCATGCTTGACAGATGGCATCAGGCACTCTTCCAGCATCTTTTCACTTGTTCTGCGTCTTACAAATGTTCTTCTGTGTGATCCAAACACCTCAAACCTTGATTCGTCTGTCCATAACACGTTTTTCCAATCTTCCTCTGTCCAATGTCTGTGTTCTTTTTGCCCATATTAATCTTTTCTTTTTACTGGCCAGTCTCAGATATGGCTTTTTGTTTGGCCACTCTGCCTAGAAGGCCAGCATCCTGGAGTCGCCTCTTCACTGTAGACGTTGACACTGGCATTTTGCGGGTACCATTTAATGAAGCTGCCAGTTGAGGACTTGTGAGATGTCTATTTCTCAAACTAGCGACTCTAATGTACTTGTCTTCTTGCACAGTTGTGCACCGGGGCCTCCCACTTCTCATTCTACCCTGGTTAGAGCGTTCAGCAGATACACATTCCATGTGTCTGAACATTGGAGGTATAGCGAGGTGCCTGTATTTAAGTGAGATATAAATCCATCATCTGTTCCACTGCAGTCAATAACTGCCATTGAACTGGAAGTATATTATATTTTACATTTCATCTTATCTAAATGGAATATTAATCTCAACATACCTGCATCATCAATTGACTTTTGAGAAGTACAAAATAACAAACACTGGAAATATTCTTATAACTACTGCACTGTGTCAAAATTTAAAGATTGCTACTTTTCATATAAATCCATTATTTACATGTGCAAGACTGATATGCTGACAATATTTTTTGTGGCGACAGTGTTGCCAATAAGTTGTGCCTTCCTATATAGGTTTATACATTGTGTCTAAATGACATTCTGGTTATCTGATCAATTATTGTCTGAATTGGTCATTTTTAGCAATTTTTAACAAGTTTATCAATTGGTATTAGGTCTGGTCTTTGCCCACATTTATGTGAATAAATTTTTTATATTCTTTAGACAGCGCTTCATTATCTATCTGTTGTTTGTTTTATCCATATACTCTTGTTAGAGCCTGTTTGTGCTGTTTTCTGAAGGGAGTAGTACACACCGTTGTAGGAAATGTTCAGTTTCTTGGCAATTTCTCACGTGGAAGAGCCTTCATTTCTAAGAACAAGAATAGACTGTCGAGTTTCACATGAAAGTTCTCTTTTTCTGACCATTTGGAGAGTATAATCGAACCCGCAAATGCGATGCTCCAGATACTCAACTAGCTCAAAGGCCAGTTTTATAGCTTCTCTAACGAGCAAACCCGGGTTCAGCTGTGCTAACATAATTGCACAAGGGTTTTCAAGGGATTTCTAATCATCCATTAGTCTTCTAACGCGCTTAGCAAACACAATGTATCTTTAGAACACTGGAGTGATGGTTGCTGGAAATGGGCCTCTATACACCTATTTAGATATTCCTTTAAAAACCAGACTTTTGCAGCTAGTATAGTCATTTACCACATTAACAATGTATAGAGTGCATTTCTGATTAATTTAATGTTATCTTCATTGAAAAAAAACAGTGCTTTTCTTCCAAAAATAAGGACATTTCTAAGTAACCCCAAACTTTGAACGGTAGTGTATATATTATGGGGAACATGTTTATTGCAAAATTGGCAACAATTCAATAATGAAAAAAATTATATAGGAGTCATTTCATGTGACTCACATTACATTTCATGTTCATTTTCAGAAGTTTAAATGCACCACACACAAATATGAAGCTGAAATTCAACATTTCAAAACTATGACAATATATGGGGGTAGGTAGTTATAAACTAATGCTTAGAGGCAGAAAAATGTATACTCAAATTTTATTGTTTATATGCGTGACTCATGTTACAACAGAATGGACATAGGAACTGAGGGTACTTATATATTTATTTAAACCTGCTCTCCTAATTGTACAATATAATTGTTATGATATACATTTATAAGACCCTAAATTTATGATTGACACACAAACTAAAACTGAATGTTAACCAAACTATACTTAAAATCAATTTTAACATGTGTCTCATGTTACATACGAATGTGACTCGCGTTACATTTCTGTTGCCAGTCAAAGGGCTCTGATACAGATTACTCAAAGCTGTAGAATCCATGTGAATGAATCAATGTAGACCGGTTTATCTTCCTGATTAACTATAAAGATGTATAAAATGTTTCCCCTGGTGATGACGGCAATTTCTAGTCGCTGTCAGCTTTCTCCATTGTGCTCCCTAAGTATTCACCATCTCTGCTGTCCTTGATCTCACCTGGGTAACTCTCTCCATCATATGCAACGTAGAACCAGTCACCAACATTAACGACATCATCTGACGTCACTGTGACAGTCACTCAATACACTGCAATCTCTTAGCAGCATAAATATACTAAAATGTTAGTGGTTATGTGAAATTTAATTGACATGCTCACACACATACACACAAGGGTTAATTCTGTTTGGAGCCAATTAACCTGCCAGTATATTTTGGGAGTGTGGGAGGAAACCGGAGCACCCGGAGGAAACCCGCGCAAGCACAGAGAGAACATACAAACTCCACAGTTAGGGCTGTAGTGGGAATCGAACCCATGACCTGAGTGCTGTGAGGCAGTAATGCTAACCATTACACCATCTGTACAACGACACATTTTTTTCATTATTGAAATGTTGCATATATACAAATCTACCTGATGCTCTAAAAGGGGCAGACTCGCCGAGATCTCGCCAATGCCTGCAAGTCTCACGTTTGCCTGCAAGTTGCAAAGAGAAAAACGTTGCCTAACCCTAAGCTAATGAATAATTGTACAGACCGCTATTGCTTTAAACAGGACTACACAGCGATTTTGGAATAAATAACTTGCATTTTTGCATCAAAGGGCAATTTAAGCACACACTGCAATAAAATGGCAAGTGCACTGAAGGGTTGCTGCAGGTCACAAGACTAATTGTATGATAACAATACACACTCCTCAGTATAGATCTCTCGCTCTCTAACCTGCAGCACTGTCACCCATACAATAACATACAGCAGCAGTCACCTATAGCAATGGTAACTGTAGAGGAACAGATGGGCAGGTGAATAACACTACACCTAGAGCAGGGCGATTACAGTGACAAAACACAGAACGAACCAGAGGCAGCCTACGATAACGCTCAGTAACATTCAACAATTTTGTGGTTTGACATTTACACTAAAAAGGAGCTGCTGGGAAATTCTGACAGATGTTCTGCGAGAACGCTCCAAATGTAACACTGAGAATGGGCCAGCACACTAAGAGTCTCACAGTAACGTCAGAAAAACCATCACGTACCAGGAAATGTCACAACCAAAACAGGTAACAACCCAACTTTACAACCGCAGCTTTAAGAAAATCTAGTTTTCGGTGCCATCATCCTGGTGGTCTTATCACTGAGCGGAAGGACAACAGAGTGCAACCTGTGTCTCAGGACCCCATTAAGGAAGGATTGAGATTTTCATTGTTAATACTTTGTGTATCCATCAGAAAACCCACAGAGATTGACTTTATTTATAAGCCCACAAACCAGAGGAAGCTGCTGTTCTATGAACTAGATATTGTCACAGTATATAGTCAGGGAGACGGCGGTCAAAATGCCGACTGCCGGCTTCCCGATATGGGACTAATGATCGGTGTCTCAATACCGGCGCCTATCATCAGCCCCACACCGAATTCCCGTTGCATCGAATGTAGGTAAGCCGGGCGTCAGGACCTGTTAGCTGCGGGGAGGAGGGGGGTTTAGGGCTCGGCATTCCCCCGGGAGGGTTAGGATTAAGTAGGGGTTAGGGTCAAGAACCCCCCCGTGGGAGGGTTTGGTTTAGGGAGCGGGGAGGGGGGGGGGGGTGTTAGTGTTTAGGCACCCCTGGGGAGAGCGGTCATCGTGCACAGGATGCATTGTGCGATGTTCCCAGCAGCCATCGTGCTCAGTATACATTCTGCGATGTTCCCAGCAGCCATCGTGCACAGGATACATTCTGCGATGTTCTCAGCAGCCATCGTGCACAGGATACATTCTACAATGTTCCCAGCAGCCATCGTGCACAGGATATCCTAGTGTGCATTTGTGTGCGCATGTGATAGGGAATATAGAGTGTAAGCTCCACTGGGACAGGGACTGATGTGAATGGCCAAATATTCTCTGTTCCCAGCAGCCATCGTGCTCAGGATACATTCTGCGATGTTCCCAGCAGCCATCGTGCTCAGGATACATTCTGCGATGTTCCCAGCAGCCATCGTGCTCAGGATACATTCTGCGATGTTCCCAGCAGCCATCGTGCTCAGGATACATTCTGCGATGTTCCCAGCAGCCATCGTGCTCAGGATACATTCTGCGATGTGCTCAGGATACATTCTGCGATGTTCCCAGCAGCCATTGTGCTCAAAATACATTCTGCAATGTGCTCAGGATACATTCTGCGATGTTCCCAGCAGCCATTGTGCTCAGGATACATTCTGCGATGTTCCCAGCAGCCATTGTGCTCAGGATACATTCTGCGATGTTCCCAGCAGCCATTGTGCTCAGGATACCTTCTGCGATGTTCCCAGCAACCATTGTGCTCAGGATACCTTCTGCGATGTTCCCAGCAACCATTGTGCTCAGGATACCTTCTGCGATGTTCCCAGCAGCCATTGTGCTCAGGATACATTCTGCGATGTTCCCAGCAGCCATTGTGCTCAGGATACATTCTGCGATGTTCCCAGCAGCCATTGCTGCTACTGTGTACAGTATATATTCTGTGACGTACTGGTGTCTATATGGTTACATTCATTTGAACGGTGTGGGTTACACCGCCCATTTATGTGTATGTAAATATTGAGCAGATACATACTAAAAATTTTTTCATTTATTTTAAAAGTTTTGGGACATTTTCAAACTACTTATGCTGCCCATCCACTCCTAGATGCGGGGACGACGGCACGATTACGACATAGTAATCGCGCCTTCGTCCCCCTAGGGGTGAAGTGCATACACTGAACGTTCAGTGTATGCAGATCAACCATCCCCCAACATGGCAACCTGACGGCGGTCGTCAGGTTGACCGTCATGTTCGGACGATGAAAGATGTTAAAAACGACCAGCGGGCGCGCGCATTGTTGGTCGTTAACATTTTACTGCCAGATTTGAGGCCGATTACCAAGCGATTGAGCGATAACGACGGTCGTTATCGCTCAATCCCTAGATTTAATCGCCTAGCGGATGGGCACCTTTATTCTACCTGAAAAACATTTGGTATGTGGCTTAATGTAGAATGGTAGTATGGCAGTATAGTTTGCTTTGGCCAATTTTATTTTGCCATTATCTCACATTTTCCAAGCTATTTTAAACAAAACTATTCAGAGGTCTGTCAGCCGCACAGATTCTCAGTTTAATCTTGAGCCAGCTGTCAACAGTAATACACTCTGTTCTATCTGTACAATGTACATTTTTTTGTTAAGCACCTTTTTGTTTTTCTACCTCAAACAGTTGAGGACACTGAACAAGAACTTGCAGTGAAATAACAAGGATAGGTTTAAATATTCCCCTGTGACAGTTGCCAGACATTCCTTAGTTAAAATTAACTTCTACTTAAGTTACTATCCTTCGTTTTTTATTCAAAACCTTCGATGATCAGCAGCTTTGACTGATGGATTTAGGTTTTAGTAGCAGTAAGTCAGAATGAGACATTTCTGCCTGTTTCTATACAAAGTTTTAGCATGCTCCAATAGCAACACCGTGGCAGGGCATGCTGGCATGTGTAGTACCAAAGCAGCTGAAGGGCTGCATGTTGAATACCCGTGCTCTACAGCTCTGTTTCTCTATAACTGGAAACCCCCATGGAGAAAAAGTAAAAATAAGGAACACACAGTAGGAAGAGTTGCGTATGACCCCAGCACTCACCTCTGTGGTCTGACCCTTGGACAGGTGCGCATGTGCTGGCCTCAAGTTTAAAGAGTGGCTCCTGGTAACTGTGGCTCCAGAGGGCGATTTACCGTTCATTTTCCGCTCAGAGAGAGTGGATTTCAAAGGCTTTTCTTCCAGCAGAACAGCATCCCAGGGATCTTCAGCAGCGGGTCCGCATGAAGCCGCCTCGCTGTCCTGGGAATGAGTTGAACTTTCCACAATATCCACCCTGGGCTTGATAAGAGGGTCGAGATCCAGCCAGTCGAACTTGCTGATGTCGTCCAGCTTCTCTGGTCTCTGTGCCGGAGACTCAGCTTGTGACGCAGGCGTTTCATGGCTGGATTTTCCATTCCTTAAGGATTCCGAGGTCTTTGCTATTTTGTCTAGCAACTTGGCCATGTCGGAAGAGACATCGCGGGGGTAAGCCGGCAAGGTTCCTCTTATCTGGAAGGCAGATCTAGCCGGAATAGGGTAGGAGACGTACGGAGCTCGCGCTGGAAGACTGAGATACATCGGCTCTTTGCGTGGCATAAAAGACATGTTGGGACTGAATCCGTTCTGAAAGGGATCGGCACATTTGGGGTACAGAGCAGAAAAGGTTGGCTGTAAAGGGCAAGGCACCGGTGTGTGCAGCCGGGATGTCCATTGACTGCTTTGGAAGGAGGAAGCAACATAGCAATGCGCTGAGACAACAGGGCTCAATGCCTGCGTCTGAGGTACAGATAGCGGCTTGGGGACAACCTCAAAACTGTCGTCCAGAAGCAGCTTCTCTAACTCGGCTAAAGGAAGCTTCTCTATATCAATGCTCTGTAGAGACTTCCCTGCTCTCTTCTTGGCATCCACCTCCGGGAAAACCATGAGGTCATGGTCCTGCTTGCCCAAGGATGGTGGGATCTGATGGGCTCTAATGAAAGCATTGCTCTGACTTCCCAGCAGCCCCTTCTCTCTCCGCAGCTTGTCTAAAGCTTCTGCTTCCATTTGCAAAGCCTCTTCCTTCCCCACGTCCTTTGTTCCCACAGTCCTTGCAGACGGAGATACGTTTTGTCTAAAGCCATTGCTGCTGGAGATCTGGGCCATACTGTGCCCCAGTGATCACTGGGTCAGAAACTTGCAGCAAACCCCTCACATGTAAGATCTGAGGAGACAGAAAGGAAACAGTCATTTAGGATGGTGCACAATAATATACACTTTGCTGTGACATACAACATGTTTATATCCTTAGAGGGCTGGCTTAACCAAATTTTTTTTTTTTTTTTTTAATATGCTGTGATTACAGAGGCACGGCGCCACAACTTCTTAAAATAAATAAATAAAAAAAAAAAAGCTTATTATAAGGGAATCCCCCGGTATTATTTCACATTCTTGTTGCTTGCAGTCTTCATTTGAGTGAGTTGAACCAATACAGTAAATTCACACACGCAACAGAGAAATAAGGAGAATGGGAGGGTGAACCAGGTCAGAGGTACTAAATCTGCCTGGCATCAGTTAAGACTCCACAAGATCCTCCCCTAACAACCCTATAGGGCAGGAGAAAACCACAACTAACATTTTCAATCTTAAAGGGTAAACACCTCCAACACATTAAAAAAGAGGCAATCTACAGAGAAACACCTCATGGTTTAATCTCCTTCCTGTTTATTTCAATTCAAAACCTTCAGTCGCACTGAGATGAGTGGAAGGAAGAAAGACTATTAGCCGGGATGATCTCGCCGGTGCGAGTCATCGCGGCAATGGGGGCACTTTATGGCAGCCTGGATTCACAGAATTTTGCTCGCATGCCCCAAAGGGCTCCAAGCAAAATTCAGCGAATTCGGGCTCGGAGCTGGCCGTGAAGGGTGCGAGGTGCCAGTCCATTGCCGGCGTTTTAACGCTGTTGCAACGGCAACTCGGAGCCTCCGCACATAATAGGATTGACCCCTGAATCTGGCACTCTTTTGATGAAATAAAAAATCCTAATAAGTTAGGATTGTTAATGTTAGAAAGCATTAAAAACATGGTTGATCCATGTTTCTAATACATAGCAATGTTTCACAATATTAATATAATGAGCAGGATTACATTTTTTCATTTAAACATTGATGGAAAAAAAAAAAAAAAAAAACTGGTATAAAAAAAAACCTGTTTAAACCAAACAGGTTTTTTTCCCCCCCTATAACCATATAATCAGAGATGCGGATATACTTAGTAATTGCACATACATTACACTTGAACAATACATACAGCTTCCATGCTTCGTTCCTTCATCCTCGATCTTATTTTCCCAGCCAGATGGCAGCCTGCTCATACCTACACACTACTACAAGCCACAGACCACACCCATTGTAACAGTGTCACGCTGCAGCCAGCCACAGATGCTCCCCATTGTAACAGTGACACGCTGCAGCCAGCCACAGATGCTCCCCATTGTAACAGTGACACGCTGCAGCCAGCCACAGATGCTCCCCATGTAGCAGTCTATCACGCTGCAGCCAGCCACAGATGCTCACCATGTAGCAGCCTGTCCCACCGCAGCCAACCACAGATGCTCCCCATGTAGCAGTCTGTCCCACAGCAGCCAGCCAGATGCTCCCATGTAGCAGTCTGTCCCACTGCAGTTAGCCACAGATGCACCCCATGTAGCAGTCTATCCCACTGCAGCTAGCCACAGATGCTCCCCATGTAGCAGTCTGTCCCACTGCAGCCAGCCACAGATGCACCCCATGTAGCATCCGTACTGACACCGCTCACATTATACACAGGCCTTATTACGCCTTAAATACAAGTCATGTCTCAGTCAAAAAGTAAACGTAGCTTTTTTTTAAAGACAAATCGAAACAAGACGCAAATGTAAAATTTTAACTTTTTCTGCACTAATAAAAATATCAGCTGCATGTAGGAAATAGGCTTTATAAACAAAGCAAAAAAAGAAGCTAAAAGCCAAATAGTTACTTTACATTGGCATAATATGAGAGAATATATCAGCTACACAGTGTTATCCTATTCCTCTGTACACGCCAAGAGCAATTATGGTGCTGACAGCCATATTTCCATAGCTGACCCCGCCCAAAGAGTACATCCCATCAATCCCTACCATTAAGCCACACCCCTGAGATATTTTATTCTGTTGCAATATACTATCAGCCTCTAATATGCCTGAAGTTACTAACACTTTGCAGAAGTTAGAGATTCAACAAAAATAAAGTTATACATTAATCTCAAAATTACATTACAGACCAATATAATTTTTAAAAACACAAATATATGATTAGCCTGCGTTCAATTTACAGATGTGCCCTCGCTCATCTAGCCTCAATATGCCATGCAGCGCTATATATGCCTGGCGTGAGCGAGCCGCCAGGTCCCGTGCTACTCTGCTAGCATCGGGCGTCATCTTTTGCCGAAAATGCGTCTGAAGGTGCCTACACACTAAACTATGTGCTCACGATGCGATATCGAGAACGATTTCCCTTGAACTCTTCCCGGCAACTCCCTGGCACTCCAGGACACGATATGGTACTAAAAAGCGTCCAATCTGTCCAACGATTTCCAGTGCGTTGTGTACGAGATTGGCAGATCTTGCATGATCTAAAGATACGACTTACAACCCCCGCAGGTACGCGCATCGACATAGTTATCGTGAGTGGACACTCACGATTTGCCCATATTTTGCATGATTTGCCTTTAAGATTTGTTGAAATCGGGCAAGATATTGTCTACTGTGTAGGCTCCTTATGTCGGAGACTGTACGGATTAGTTTGATATGTGTGTGCTACTGCGTCTGAACAGAACTTGGCGTGGTAAACAGCTGTGGTCACTGCATGGTAGCACTTTGCATGTTGATTGAGAATCTCAGTCGCACACAGATATACAAGGGCTGCATATCAATTTAATCAGCACAGTGTCCTGCTGCATCCTAGTCGCATCACACTGCGACTTAGAAGCATTTTCAGCAAAAAAAAGACGTGCCTGTCGCTAGCAGAGTCTCACAGGGCGCCTAGAGGGGCTGTTTGGTGCAACTGCAGCAAAGACAGGCTCATATTCGTTAGAAAGACCTTTGGTAAATATGCTAAAATTTCAAGCAAAATCACCTGGAACAATAACCCGCTACAAACATTCACTACACATACATAAAAAACTACTGTACAAAAGGTGCGAGTGGCTCTATAAAATATGCATTTCTATAAATCACTACGGTTACCTGTCAGAAGATATGGTAATTTTTTAATAATGATGAGTTATAGTTTGCCACTAAGGCAGTCACTGGAAATATAATGTAGTGAGCAGAGAGGCTTTGGAATGATAGTAGCATAAACATGTGACCACTGAGGAGCTTGGTGACTGACTGGCTCAGACTAAAACTGGCCACACACTGAACGATAATTGCTCAGAATGGCCCCAATAAAACGGTTGTCCTGAACGATAATAGTTCAGTGTATTGACATGAACGATAATCGTTCAAAAACCTGAAAGCAGCTGAAAAAAAAACAAAAAAACAAAAAAAACGGTCAGGATCGTTTGACTGGATAATCATCCCAACTCTCCTCCCCTTCTACGTTGTGTTTGGATATCTGCACTAATGTGCAGCCTATTGCCGGCATAAGAGACCACACTCTGCAGAGAACAAACAGATACCTAATGTTTCCAGGGGGTAGACTTACTAAAGCTTCTAAACAACCAATCAGATTCTATCATTTTCTAAAATGCAACAGATAGATGATGGGCAGAATCTGTTGCTATGGGCATCGCCACCACTTGTCCGTTTTAGAATCTTTAGTAAATCGACCCCCAGGAGAGTGACTTTTTTTGGAGTGGGCGCCATATAAATCCCCACCAGAGAATCTATAAAATTAATATAATATAATATATATATATATATCTATATCTCTCTCTCTGCGCCTCGCCTGGAAATCCCGATCGTCGATAGGCAAGTATTGACCTAGTATTGACCGTCGATAGGTAGTATTTGGCCTCTATTCACCACCACAATGGAAACAAACAAGATGTGCTTTAACTACAGACTTTCAGATTTAATTTGAGGGTAATTACATCCAAATCAGATGAACGGTGTAGGAATTACAACGGTTTCTATATGTGCCTCCCACTTTTTAAGGGGCCAAAAGTAATGGGACAAACTAAACAATCCTATATCTAACTTTCACTTTTTAATACTTTGTTGCAAATCCTTTGCAGGCAATTACAGCCTGAAGTCTGGAACGCATAGACATCACCAGACGCTGGGGTTCATCCCTGGTGATGCTCTGCCAGGCCTCTACTGCAAATGTCTTCAGTTCCTGCTTGTTCTTGGGGCATTTTCCCTTCAGTTTTGTCTTCATCACGTGAAATGCATGCTCAATCGGATTCAGGTCAGGGGATTCACTTGGCCATTGCATAACATTCCACTTTTTAGCCTTAAAAAACTCTTTGGTTGCTTTTGCAGTATGCTTCGGGTCATTGTCCATCTGCACTGTGAAGCGCCGTCCAGTGAGTTCTGAAGCATATGACTGAATATGAGCATATGATATTGCCCGAAACACTTCAGAATTCATTCTGCTGCTTTTGTCAGCAGTCACATCATCAATAAATACAAGGGAACCAGTTCCATTGGCAGCCATACATGCCCACGCCATGACACTACCACCACCATGCTTCACTGATGAGGTGGTATGTTTTGGATCATGAGCAGTTCCTTTCCTTCTCTTCTCTTCCCATCACTCTGGTACAAGTTGATCTTTGTCTCATCTGTCCATAGGATGTTGTTCCAGAACTGTAATGGCTTTTTTAGATGTTGTTTGGCAAACTCTAATCTGGTCTTCGTGTTTTTGAGGCTCACCGATGGTTTAAATCTTGTGGTGAATCCTCTATATTCACTCTTGTGAAGTCTTCTCTTGATTGTTGACTGTGACACATATACACCTACCTCCTGGGGAGTGTTCTTGATTTGGCCAACTGTTGTGAGGGGGTTTTTCTTCACCAGGGAAATAATTCTTCTGTCATCCACCACAGTTGTTTTCCGTGGTCTTCCGGGTCTTTTGGTGTTGCTGAGCTCTCCGGTGCGTTCTTTCTTTTTAAGAATGTTCCAAACAGTTGATTTGGTCACGCCTAATGTTTTTGCTATCTCTTTGATGGGTTTGTTTTGATTTTTCAGCCTAATGATGGCTTGCTTCACTGATAGTGACAGCTCTTTGGATCTCATATTGAGAGTCGACAGCAACTGATTCCAAATGCAAATCTCACACCTAGAATCAACTCCAGACCTTTTACCTGCTTAATTGATAATGAAATAACGAGGGAATAGCCCACACCTGTCCATGAAATAGCTTTTGAGTTGATTGTCCCATTACTTTTGACCCTTAAAAAGTGGGAGGCACATATAGAAACTGTTGTAATTCCTACACCGTTCACCTGATTTGGATGTAATTACCCCCCCAAATTAAATCTGAAAGTCTGCAGTTAAAGCACATCTTGTTTGTTTCATTTCAAAGCCATTGTGGTGGTGAATAGAGGCCAAAATATGAAAATTCTGTCAGTGTCCCAATATTTATGCACCTGATTTTATATATATATATATATATATATATATATATATAACATATATACACACACACACAGTGGTGGCTAAAAATGCAGACACCTAAATTTTTTTTATGTCTTTCAACTTCGCATGTTTCTAAAAACTGTTACACTTCATGCAGTGCATGGATTCATATCAAATGAAAGGAAATTTAATGCTAAATTCAACACAAACAGTGGTCAAATATTTGCATTACAAGTGAAGTTATGCAGTAAAAACAACACTTAGGGTGAAAATCCCTGTGTACTTATGATGTTACTGTCCTATCAGTATTTTGTTGGGTATCCTTTATTTTTCAAGACAGCAGCACAGCGACGTGGCATTGAGCCAACCAATGTTTGGAGCTATTCCTTCTTTATTATGTGGTGCCCTGACACAATTATAGCCTCAATTAATTGTCTTTTATTGGATGGACGCCTCAGATGTACCGGTTTTTTCAAACTGAACCACAAATGTTCTATGGGGTTCAGGTCTGGGCTGTTTCCTGGCCACCCCAGCACCTGCATGTCATTCTCAGTGACCCACTGTTGGCATATCCGTGCAGTGTGGCAGGGAGCTGAATCCTGATGGAAAAAAAAAAAATGGGGCATTATCTGAAAAAGATCCCTGATAGAATGTAGAAGTTTTGGTTGTAGGATGGTGTCAATGTACTTTCTGCTGTTCAGTGTGCCATCTATGACATAAAGGTGGCTTACAGCATCTGCTGTCATACATGCCCAGATCATAACACTTGTAGGATTCTTTGTTGCTGCTTGAATGTAATCTGGATTTACCTCTTCCCCGATGCGACGTCTCACATATTTTCTCCCATCACTACCAAATATCAATATCTTAGTTTCGTCACTCCATATCACTTGTTTCCACTGACCTTCTGTCCATGCAATGTATTCTTTTGCCCACTGTATTAATTTCTGCCGCTGCTTTTTATTCAGCAATGGCTTTTTTCGGGGAAACCTACCTTTTAGGCCAACCTCCATTAGTCTTCTCCGTTCCGTTCTTGCACTGACAAAAACACAGTTGCACTCAGTTTACTGCTAATGGCCGCAGATGACATCCATCTGTTCCTGACGCAAATTAGTTTTATTCTCCTATCAACAGCTGTTGTGCACTTTTCCGGCCTTTCCCTTCTTTGTTTTGTATAGATTATGTTACCTGATAGCGTAAACAAAACTTTCGTACTCCTGATGTTGTCACATTCCCACCAACTTCTCTCGCAATTGCTGCATCCGAAAGACCATTTTCACGTAACACCACAAGTAGTGTCTGCTCTTTCCCAGCAATGCCCCATTTTCATGAACCGTATCTAAAAGGGTCTGCCGAAGCGACCGTCACACAGCAGGAGCATTGCAATACACCCTGCGAGCAGACACGAGCTGGGGACATTCCTGCAAGGCCCATTAGATAAACACATCTACGTCTGAAGGAAAAGCTCAGAGAACACGGTGTTTTCCATCAGACAAATAATTATCCGACTGAGGAATGTGGGGACATTCCCCGGCCATGTAACAGTTTAATCATATATAGACAAATATACACTATTCAGAGCCGCCAGCAATATACAAATTGCCCCGGTCAAACTGCAGGAGGCTGAAAGAGGCAGAAGGCAAAGGTAAGGATGTACCGATAAGAAGGTGGGATTAATAATGCAGAATTCAGAAGCCAGCAGGTGGGACACACAGGGATCAGTCAGGGAATATGCACTTTAATGAGTTATCAGCAAAGAAAGAACTGACAATGCTGTGTTACACTGTATTTATGTTTAATAGATGGAAGTTACTGCTCTGTTCTAGAATACCTTTTTCTGCCAAAGGAACTAAAAACAGGAAACCTGCTTTGCATCAAAAAACACCCCCCTCCCCTCCGCCTCGCACCCCACAATCACACCCAAATCTTACATATCACCCATTGTCATCCGTATATACACACACACACACAAGAATCCCGTTGAGTGTGTACGGTAAGGCAAACTGTTTACCCCTTTACGTGTAAGAGCTGAGAGGCGTTTCTGTGTGTGTGTGACATATGGAGGTCATTAAGTGCTTCTTATGTAAAGCACTGTCTTCATATGGCAGTGTTCACGGTTCCAAGTGTTCTATATTGTTCAGCTTCCACCCAGTCGGCTGCATATCACACGAGCTTGGAACGAAAGCCGGCTAGCAAAGACGGCTCTTCGGAAACTGCTCTCACCACAAAAATGCAAACAATACAGGTTGTACGTGTGAAGTCACAGCCACGAGTCTCTAGTTGTGAAGGGAAACATCCCCCTGTGCAAGCAAAGGGAGGAGGAGGAGGAGGAGGAGGAGGAAGGAGTTCTGCAGATCATCAGCAACCACGCAAATATCTCCTGTAAGATCCCACACAGAGGAGAACCAGACAGGAACAGCCTCCAGGTGACTGGTCACAAACTGGACGGATGCACCGTGGATTGCTTAATGCAGGAACAAAGACTTTTAGAGGACAACAGGGTGGAATCTCCACGTTAGTCCTGACAAATTGACAGTACACATTGATTTACCCCAGATTTATAACATCTATACTGCCATCAAAGCGTGGCGATGATAGGCAAGGCATTACATAATGATGGAATTGCTGTGGCCAGATTGGTTGAGGCAGACCAAAACAGAGAGTACATAACATTCACCCCCTTTTGTTAAACTGCCCCTAATCCATCATTTGTCTTCAGAAGTCCCGTAATTCGTTGGAGTCCACATGTGCACAATTAAAGCGCTTCAACCCATCACAAGCTAAATACAACGGTCTGGAATTTGCTTAATGCATTTCCAAACAAAAGCTTCATCATAAAGGTCAAAGAACATTCAAAGCAAATCTAACTTAAGGTTATAGAAAAGCACCAAATAAAGGCTATAACAGTTTCAAAAGACAGTTATTGTCATTTTATGGCCCAAGATATGAGGAACCAGGTAACGCAAATGACATCATGTCAGCCTATATACTCAGGGATCAGAAAGCACTCTGATAAATCCTGGGATACGCTGCAATCTCCAGTCCAAACATGGAAATTCCAAGAAATTACTGTTGTCCTGCCTCAACCTAGAGTAACATTACTGCCGTCAGCAGTCAGATCATTGAGGCCTTTGAGTAAAAAAAACGTAACTCGTGCACACAGCCTTCCTCACAGAATGTATGTGCGTCCAGCTCGTGTGCATGGGTACCATTTCTAAACAATAGAGATAAGGATCTGTACTGCTCTTTACGCTCATCACCTGGCAAAGCAAAGGCTGATTAAAGCAGTTTACCTAGACTTACACGTAACAAAGAGACTTAACAGGAATGGCAACTCTGCTCCAAAGCAGACAATCTAAAGGTAAAAAAGAAAACAGGAGAGAACCTTTAAGAGGACATAGCATTGCAAAAGCTAGCATCGGCAAGTGGTAAAAGTGTTAACAGATCAGGGCCATAAAACTGGCTTTTACAGCATCAGATTATAAACTTGTTAGATGCAATAGGCTGCGACTTGCAGGAACTGGTGCTATTCTGGCCATTTAGCCGAAGAATTTAAAGCTACAACAATGTAAAAGGCAATACCAACCGTTTAAATTATTGACACTTTAAAAGTATGGGCTAAATCGCTGGAATTGCGACGTTCCTACAACTCACAGGTCTCACTAGCACCATGCAGGATGGAGAGTGTCTGAGCCCAGTCTGCCACGTGTAATAATCAGTCTTCCCTAGCAGAGAGTTCAGCCGTAACATTAAAACCACCTGCCTGCTTGTGTAGGTCCCCATGGTGCCACCAAAACAGCTCTCACCCGTCAAGGCATGGACTCCTCAAGATCTCTGAAGGTGCCCTGTGGTATCTGGGACCAAAACGTTAGCAGCAGATCGTTTATGTTGCAATGTGGGGCCTCCATGGCTCGGACTTGTTTTTCTAGCACATCCCACAGATGCTCGATCGGATTCAGATCTGGGGAATTTGGAGGCAAAGTCAACACCTTGATCTCTTTGTCATGTTCCTCAAACCATCCCTGACCAATATTTGCAGTGTGACAGGGTGCATTGTCCCGCGGATATAGATCACGGTCATCAGGGAATACCGTTGCCATGAAGGGGCATACTTGGTCTGCAACAATGGTTAGGTAGGGGGTACATGTCAAAGTAACATCCACATGAATGCCAGGGACCCATGGTTTCCCAGAAGAAAATTGCCCAGAGCATCACAGTGACTCCGTCGGCTTGCCTTCTTCTCATAGTACATCCTAGTGCCTTCTCCAGGCAAATGACGTACACGTCCTGGTTGTCCACATGATGTAAAAGAAATCATGATTCATCAGAACCGGCCACCTTCTTCCATTGCTCCATGGTCTAGTTTTGACTTTCATGTGATCATTGTAGGCACTTTTGGCATTGGACAGGGGTCAGTATGTTCTCTGACCGGTCTATGGCTACACAGCAGGCTGCGATTCACTGTGTGTTCTGACACCTTTTGTCATAGCCAGCATTAACTCTTTCAGCAATTTGTGCAACAGTAGCTGTGGGTTCGGAGAAGACAAGGCAGTTTTTGCTTAACATGCACCTCAATGAGCCTTGGGCACAGATTACCCTGTTGCAAGATCACCGGTTGTCCTTCTTTGGACCACTTTTGTTAGGTCCTAATCACTGTATAGCAGTAACACCCCACAAGACCTGCTGTTTTCGAAATGCTCTGAATGCTCAGTCGTCTAGTCCTCATAATTTGGCCCTTGTCGCTCAGATCCTTACGTTGGCCCATGTTTCCCCGCTTCCAACACATCAACTTCAAGAACGGAGTATTCACCTGCTGCCTAATATACCCCACCCCTTGACAGGTGCCGTTGTAGCAAGATGATCAATGTTATTCACTGCACCTGTCAGAGGTTTTAATGTTATGGCTAACTGGTGTATGTCAGCTGTGTCTAATCCCCAGTAACAGGCCCAGTTTCTGGAGACGGGTCTCAGGAAATGTCTAAATCTGACATGTGTCTTGATTTTTATTGTGATCATCCAACAAGCTTGTGTGGTGTCTGTTGTTTGGAACTGAATTACTGCCCGTTAGGTGCAGTGTTTACTGTGTGTAGATTGCATCGGTACTGTACAATGGATCAGGCTTTCTTAGCTAGTTATGGTCCCATAATATTTCAAACCTGATCAATGTTGCTGTGTCCCTGAAAATTGCATTGTTATACTTGTCAGAATACTGTGACCCCTGGATTGTCTGTCTATGGAATAGAGCAGTGTTTCTCAAACCTGGTCCTCTTGGAACCCAAAATGCCCCGTACTCAATTAATGTGTGTATTGAGCGATATCAGCAGCGGCAGGCCCGGCGGAGGTGCCGGCATCGATAAGTGCATACACACTTGCCGATGCCAGCAATGTACGATAGGGGAGGGGGCCCATGCTGCATTAGGCAGCATGGCAGCGTTAACGATATCCCCATATTGAGCTGCATGTACGGACGACTGGGGATATCATTAACGCCCTGTGCATCGTTAATCGCTTAGTGCATACACGCTGGATGATTTGAATGATATATTGTTCAAAGATGTCGTTATCGTTCACAAATATCGTCCAGTGTGTATGGGGCTTTACAGTGCATGTTTTCCAGATCACCTAGCTGGAGCACAGGTGTTAATTGACTAACACAGATTCCCAAACTCAGTCCTCAACGCACCCCAACGGTCCAGGTTTTAAGGATACATACATGCTTGATCACAGCTACCAAAGTCAATTTGATTTAACTACCTGTGCTCAACCATGGTTAGCTCAAAAACCTGAACTGTTTGGAGTGCCTTCAGGACAGCGTTTGGGAACCTCTAGACTATACACCCCCAAACATCAGGCAACGTATTGTCCGATCCTGCGATCAGCAACATCAGTCGGAAATGCCGACCGGTGGCCATCGATGTTTCGTGATCCGTCAGGGGCATCGGTGAAAGTATTATGTTAAGGATCACGGCAATCCGTCGTCAGTGTATGGGGGCCATAGCGTAACAGATCTACAGGTGGTACTAATTATTCCTGAGGATACCTTGAAAACATGCACTGTTAGGGTTCCATGAGGGCAGAGTTTGAGAAATACTGGAATATGGCAATGTCACATGTAACTACCTCCCTCCAAAAGCAGCAGCCCTGAGGAAATACCAATAACGACACTTTATATTTTAATGTTATATTTGGTTAATAATCTAATAGACATAAATTAGAAATGTAATCACATTGTTGTTACACCTATGTGTTTGGTGATATCCAGATTTAATCCCAGCATCTGCCCACTCCAGTACATATAATCTCTTTGTCAGACAATGTGTGCCTGAGCCTACACTGAGGCTGTCCTTAAGCCATCAAAGAAAATGTAACAAGCTACGCATTAGATAATCCTGCTTAACTACAGGCAAGTATGGGGCTATGTGTCTCACTGTAATTATATAGCTTGTAATATAACATGAAACAATTACAACACTATAGATGTTAATTATTACTAAACTGTGGCATCTTTATTTTTCTGTGACACAAAGTGATAGAATTTCAGCATTACCAGTGAATTGTCCAGGGGTCGACAGAATGCACCCTGTAACGCACAGAGGCCGGCGGAGTGCACCCTGTAACGCACAGAGGCCGGCGGAGTGCACCCTGTAACGCACAGAGGCCGGCGGAGTGCATTCTGTGTGTTATCTGCCTGCCAAAGTTGTAGCACAATAAACCTATTATATCAGTATAGTTATATATTGTACATTTTAATGCTCAAAATCTCTTTAAAACTACTGATAAAGTGACAGCACAACAAAAATCCTAATTTGCTTACAATTTATTTGTCCATTAATTGCAATGTTGCTAAGTATTAATAATTGCCAATTATTTATAATGCACACATTCTGCAGAAATTTACATAGAATATTTAGCCACTCATCAGTCCCTGCCCCAGTGGAGCTTACAATCTATAGTCCCTACCACATGCACATACAACACACTAGGGCTCATTTTTTGTTGGGAGCCAATAAACCTATCAGCATATTTTTGAAGTGTGGGTGGAAACCAGAGTATCTGGGGGAAACCCACATGGAGAGAATATACAAACTCCACACAGTTAGGGCCATGGTGGGAATTGAACTCAAGACCTCAGTGCTGTGAGGCAGTAATGCTAACCATTACATCATTCTGTGCTGCAAGGTAAGAAGCTTTAATGAATGTATCAACACCCTCCTCTAAAAGAAGACTCAGCCATTGAGATCATTAGCAAACAGATACAGTACATGGCTTGCTCCCTTACGCCAGGATATCGGACAGCTCAAACTGGCTGCAGGTGTTTGTTTTTCAGCAACGCAGAACTAGATGATAACATTCAGCAGGTGGTTTAAAATGAAATATATAAATAATATATGACGCTTTTCCTATTTTCCTGTGGGATTAGGATCTAGATGCTCTCTAAAAAGCACTGCATAGCCAGAAGGCAGATCCTCAGGAGAGAACACTAAATATACTCCAAGTGTTTCAGTTATATACATTTAAACCAGGGGTGGGCAAATAAGCGACCCTCAAGCTGTTGCTGAACTACACATCCCAGCATGCTCCACAACAGTTTTAGCACGGCCAAATAGCAAAACTGTGGAAGGGCATTCTGTGACGTGTAGTTCTATAACAGCTGGGGGGGGCTTCGTGCCCACCCCTGATTTAAACAATGGCCTAGGCACATTTATAGCAAAGTTCCAAAAAAAAAAAAAGAGAGAATCTTCCTGCACTAAATTTAAAAACATGCGGCAGTGTGATCTTCAGAACCATCCCACGTCTGGTCCACTCCTTATATCTGCACCTACGCTGTGCCTAATTGTTCCAAATCACCCCCTAAATAAAGCAGAATAGCATATACTGCCGCTTGTACACACCCATAGTTTGTAACAACAGGGACTTAAAATTGGGTTTCCAATCAGGAACTGTTGCAGCACATTTTGTAACGGTTTGTATCCTAGTGACCCAACATGTTACCATATGAGAGGCTCAGTATATAAAATAGAATGACTATGTGGATGAGAATGCGTCATTTTCCTCCCTCTTACTAAAAGCATTTTAGTAGCACTTTGCCAGTTAAGGTTCTCACTAGAATGCTTGGGAGATAACAATGAAAAGGTTGTAGATACTGTGGGAATAGCACCACTCTCCGCAGGGGGCAAGGAAAAAGAGGACTTAGAGCAAAGGGACTGCAGTCCCCATTACATTACATGTCACCCCCATCCATAGCTGGGGGCACATACGCGCAGACAGACACGGTGTGCTCACACCAACGCTACATTCTTACACAATCCACAAAAAAAAAAAACACACAGTCATTTCCTGCATTCAGCCTTGATCTGGAACAAAACGGAACAGAGAACAATTACAGACAAGAATAGTGACAGCAGGAGATTAACACACCGACTGCCGGATGCGGGGGGCACAGGAGCCGGTGTATGGCAGAAGCTAATTGTTACCATGTGAGTACTTGACACGCTGCCCAGAGCAGATAAGGGCAGCAGCCAGCCTTGTTCCAAGAGCAATTTCATCTCAAGACAAAACACGAAAACATTAACGTCTTACGCACAGGCATCAGCACAACATGCAGGTGACTCCGGGAACAGGTCTATTCCCTTTGTTACGCCCCATAATCCTGCAGACACTTCCCAGAAACATTCCATCTCCCAGCATAGGGAACTTGGCAGCGCTATGAAACTATTTGCAGAATTCCTATTTCAGGAGCTTCCCCTCAGCACCAGACATGCCTGACTGCCAGCAGTTCTGTCGTGCTGCCTTCAGCCGGGAAAATAGTCATAATTAGTGACTATTTTACACGTTGTGTTAAAGATTGATGGCAGATTGCTGTCTCTGCAACTCTGTCGTGCCACCGTTACACGAGATCCGCCAGCTCCGACAACCACAGGACCTTTTTCCCATGTTATGTGCAATATAACAACCGGCACATCTGTCACACAAAATATATTCACAGAAAACATTTCACTAGCCGAAGCCACATTCATTTCCCAGTATTTACTGGGAAACAGTAACAACGTGTTAAATATGGCTAAGCTATAACAATACGGTTCTGCTTGTTGCCTAATCAGGTCTTCTTTTATAGGCACCTGGTGTCTCCATTACAGCAAAAGGAGTAAAAGTTATTCACCCAGAAAGTGATCTTATCTTTTAAATCGGTTTTGTACAATTAATATGGGTCTTCGTAAATAAACCTCCCTCCTATACAATAACCCCCTACCTGGAAACTGATTATATGTAGGCTTGCCATAATATCCCTTTAATCCGGGACACCTATGATTTACACGAGTTCTGTGGCTTTATTACAACCAGGTGAAATCCAGGCTTGAATTAGCCAGCCACAGAGTCTGTGTAATTCATGTGTGTTCCGGATTAACCACTTAACTGACGTGGTCGCAGGTAATGCGACCGGAGCCAGAAGTGCTTCAACTGGCAAGGTCGCATGACATGCGACCACGCCAGCACTCTGTCCCCCGGCTTTAGCAGAGGAGATTCGTTCTGCACAAGTGCAAAACGGATCTTCTCTGTCTCCTTGGACCCCCCTGCAGTGATGCGATGGTCTCTGACCGCCGACATCACTGCCAGAATGCTGTGCGAATGCGCCAATAGTAAAAGTGCGTGTGCAGAGATCAGCTGCAGAAGGGGGGAACTGATCATCACGGGAGGATTTTACACGCCATTCAAATATTTTTTTAGGCTGGGCGGCGGGGGTGTCGAATTTTTTTTTTTTAACATTTATAGTGACACATGGGGTGGGGGGGACTAAATTGGGCACCCATTGTCCCTGGGGGTGAGGGCTCTGCCAAAGATACTTATTATAACTAAGAGGGTGGGAGTTGTTATTGGGACATTAAATTACAATGGGAGCCTATGGACAGGGTGGTTGTGGGGGATACAAAACATCGCCTAGGTACATTTAATAAAAAAAATATTTAAAAATATATTTTAAAGGTTTTTAAACTTAATTAAAATTTTAAAAAAGATCATTTGTGTGCGGTTTTAATGAAATAGTGTCAGTTAAGTGGTTAAAGGGATATTATGGCAAGCCGAGCTATATGTAAGTACGGGAACCCTGCTAAACTCTGAATGGTGGGGACCGAGAGGAGCAACCACCAACACAAATGGATTCACTGTTTAAACGCCTTTCACAATGTTGAGACTATCAGGCTAGAATGAGCTTAATGTGGCCCCTCTTCTAATGTACCTGCATGTAACAGGACTCACCTGTCTAGATGTTGCACAGCGATGAGGCTGAGGCTGCTCTCCATCCTCCTGCACAGACAGAGGGAGAGTTACAGGTTATTAGCACCAGGACCCTGAGCTACTGATTGACAGAACTGGGCAAACTCTGAAACAAGTACTCAGATTCCACATGCTGTCCTTACCACCCCCATGTAGCAGGTCCTGTAGCCCCCACAAATACACACGTTCATTATGTCCTGTGCTCTCTTTATAGACCCTCTGCCTCATACATACACACATCATATACCAGGTCCACGTGACTTCCAATCCCTGTGTCCCACTCCCATATTTATGCTAGCCCCTATATCTCCACCATAGCGGTCCCTCTTATCCTCCCACCTCCCCATATCTGTGCCTGTATCCCCACAACCCCATACAAGCATCATTCTCTGTATCCACACCATAAACGTACCAGTTCCTGTAAGCCTCCCACCCTCCATACACATACCACCCCCACATGTACACACAGGTCCCTGTATCCCCTCAGACACATGCCAGTCTCTGTATCCCCCCACTCCCACATGTACACACCGGTCCCTGTATCCCCCCACTCCCACATGTACACACCGGTCCCTGTATCACTCATGCACACACCGGTCCCTGTATTCCCCAAACCCCCTCATACACATACCAGTCCCTGTATTCCCCAAACCCCCTCATACACATACCGGTCCCTGTATTCCCCAAACCCCCTCATACACATACCGGTCCCTGTATTCCCCAAACCCCCTCATACACATACCGGTCCCTGTATTCCCCAAACCCCCTCATACACATACCGGTCCCTGTATTCCCCAAACCCCCTCATACACATACCGGTCCCTGTATTCCCCAAACCCCCTCATACACATACCTGTCCCTGTATTCCCCAAACCCCCTCATACACATACCGGTCCCTGTATTCCCCAAACCCCCTCATACACATACCGGTCCCTGTATTCCCCAAACCCCTCATACACATACCGGTCCCTGTATTCCCCTAACCCCTCATGCACATACCGGTCCCTGTATTCCCCTAACCCCTCATGCACATACCGGTCCCTGTATTCCCCAAACCCCTCATACACATACCGGTCTCTGTATTCCCCAAACCCCTCATACACATACCGGTCCCTGTATTCCCCTAACCCCTCATGCACATACCGGTCCCTGTATTCCCCTAACCCCTCATGCACATACCGGTCCCTGTATTCCCCAAACCCCTCATACACATACCGGTCTCTGCATTCCCCAAACCCCCTCATACACATACCGGTCCCTGTATTCCCCAAACCCCCTCATACACATACCGGTCCCTGTATTCCCCTAAACCCCCTCATACACATACCGGTCCCTGTATTCCCCTAAACCCCCTCATACACATACCGGTCCCTGTATTCCCCTGACCCCCTCATACACATACCGGTCCCTGTATTCCCCAAACCCCTCATACACATACCGGTCCCTGTATTCCCCAAACCCCCTCATACACATACCGGTCTCTGTATTCCCCTGACCCCTCATACACATACCGGTCCCTGTATTCCCCAAACCCCTCATACACACACCGGTCCCTGTATTCCCCAAACCCCCTCATACACACACCGGTCTCTGTATTCCCCAAACCCCCTCATACACATACCGGTCCCTGTATTCCCCTGACCCCTCATACACACACCGGTCTCTGTATTCCCCAAACCCCTCATACACATACCGGTCCCTGTATTCCCCAAACCCCTCATACACACACCGGTCCCTGTATTCCCCAAACCCCCTCATACACATACCGGTCCCTGTATTCCCCAAACCCCCTCATACACATACCGGTCCCTGTATTCCCCAAACCCCCTCATACACATACCTGTCCCTGTATTCCCCAAACCCCCTCATACACATACCTGTCCCTGTATTCCCCAAACCCCCTCATACACATACCGGTCCCTGTATTCCCCAAACCCCCTCATACACATACCGGTCCCTGTATTCCCCAAACCCCTCATACACATACCGGTCCCTGTATTCCCCTAACCCCTCATGCACATACCGGTCCCTGTATTCCCCTAACCCCTCATGCACATACCGGTCCCTGTATTCCCCAAACCCCTCATACACATACCGGTCTCTGCATTCCCCAAACCCCCTCATACACATACCGGTCCCTGTATTCCCCAAACCCCCTCATACACATACCGGTCCCTGTATTCCCCTAAACCCCCTCATACACATACCGGTCCCTGTATTCCCCTAAACCCCCTCATACACACACCGGTCTCTGTATTCCCCAAACCCCCTCATACACATACCGGTCCCTGTATTCCCCAAACCCCTCATACACATACCGGTCCCTGTATTCCCCAAACCCCCTCATACACATACCGGTCTCTGTATTCCCCTGACCCCTCATACACATACCGGTCCCTGTATTCCCCAAACCCCTCATACACACACCGGTCCCTGTATTCCCCTAACCCCTCATACACACACCGGTCCCTGTATTCCCCAAACCCCCTCATACACACACCGGTCTCTGTATTCCCCAAACCCCCTCATACACATACCGGTCCCTGTATTCCCCTGACCCCTCATACACACACCGGTCTCTGTATTCCCCAAACCCCTCATACACATACCGGTCCCTGTATTCCCCAAACCCCTCATACACACACCGGTCCCTGTATTCCCCAAACCCCCTCATACACATACCGGTCTCTGTATTCCCCAAACCCCCTCATACACATACCGGTCCCTGTATTCCCCAAACCCCCTCATACACATACCGGTCCCTGTATTCCCCAAACCCCTCATACACATACCGGTCCCTGTATTCCCCAAACCCCTCATACACATACCGGTCCCTGTATTCCCCAAACCCCCTCATACACATACCGGTCCCTGTATTCCCCTAATCCCCTCATACACATACCGGTCCCTGTATTCCCCAAACCCCCTCATACACATACCGGTCTCTGCATTCCCCAAACCCCCTCATACACATACCGGTCCCTGTATTCCCCAAACCCCTCATACACATACCGGTCCCTGTATTCCCCTAACCCCCTCATACACATACCGGTCCCTGTATTCCCCTAATCCCCTCATACACATACCGGTCCCTGTATTCCCCTAACCCCCTCATACACATACCGGTCCCTGTATTCCCCAAACCCCCTCATACACACACCGGTCCCTGTATTCCCCTAATCCCCTCATACACATACCGGTCCCTGTATTCCCCTAACCCCCTCATACACATACCGGTCCCTGTATTCCCCTAACCCCCTCATACACATACCGGTCCCTGTATTCCCCAAACCCCCTCATACACACACCGGTCCCTGTATTCCCCTAATCCCCTCATACACATACCGGTCCCTGTATTCCCCTAACCCCCTCATACACATACCGGTCCCTGTATTCCCCTAACCCCCTCATACACATACCGGTCCCTGTATTCCCCAAACCCCCTCATAAACGTTCCGGTCCCTGTATCTCCGCCCCGCCCCCAAAATAACTCAAATGTGTATGCGCCACGGTTACTGCTCTCACCAGCGGCTCCGCCTGTCCCGTGTCCGGTCTCCCGGAGTCTCGGTGTCAGCTCCGCTCTCCCCACTCAGATCACACAGCGTCCCGCGCGCCCCCGGTACACGGAGAGTGACGTGCGCGCCCCCGAGCTGGCAATTCTGCGCATGCGTCCGTATGTGCGAGCGCTCCACCTACCGGTGGACAGGGAGAGGTGCATCTCCCCGGCCTACAGTCAGAGACTGACTGCTGACGTCACACTATTGACCACAGACACAGTAGCACCACCCTGGCCCCTCACAGTGCTCACACCACCAGGGCTGTCTTAGGAGCATTGTAGGCCCCGGGCAAAGCAATGCACTGGGGTACCTACCCACCCATTCATGTGAATACAAATGTAAACGGTAAATTAAACCTTTTAGATTTATTGGTACTTTCATCAAAATCAATGTTTAAACATAAAAAAGACATGATGTAAAGTTTGGACAATGGATTCCACATCATTCTCTTCTCAAGCTCGCAGTGCAGTTCCTGCTCTTCACTGCAGCTGTGATTAAAGTATAGGGGCACCCTGGGAGAGAAGGGCCCAAGGATTGAGCCTTCATCCCCTAAATCTGGCTCTGTAGCTGCAGGCTGGGAGGCAAGTAGAGAATGCAGTCTGGCCACTATGATTGTGTGTGTTACACAATTGGAGCAGTCAGGGAGCATCTGACTCTACCTGCCCCTCAGCTGGCTGCCCTATGCGCTGAGCGACCGGCCACAAACTACATGTAGATTCCCCCTGGCCCAGCCAGCCCCTGCTCGAAGGCCCCTAAATTCATGGGGCCCTGGGCAGCTGCCCAGTGTGCCTATAGGTTAAGATGGCCCTGCACACCACACTAAGGACCTCATTCAGAGTCGGTCGTAAGCGGCCACTCGGTCATACACATCCGATGTTTCCAAACCACGCATGCGTGCGGTTGTGCGCATTTGCGTACGAGACCTTGCGATCCAAAATGCTGTAGATCGTACGGCTTACGAGCAGGAAGTGGATTCCGAGATTTGATTGGCATGAAAGGCCGTTTGTGGGTGGTGACGGGGGTGGTGGTCTGAAAACGCAGGCGTTCCTCACCGTTTTCAGGGCGTTTCAGGGGTGTACATAAATTTCCTGCTACGACCGACATAGAAGACCGGAAGTAGTAAATCGTCACTCTGCGAGCAGGTTAGAGGCCTGGCTGATCGTACAGCTTGAGGTTGGGTATGTGCTCTCTCAAGCCCCAGAGTACAATCGATACTATCGAATGTGACTGATGTTATGTTTGATGTTTCTATTTTGTGCCACATAATGCAAGCAGCTAATAATCGTTTGTTTTTGCTAATAACACTGCTAATTGGCTTGTAATTGATTCAGTTGCGTTTGCATTAGCAATAATAAGAATAAATAAATTTCATGGGGATGGCTTATTCTATGCGTTTTTTTGTTAATTTTTGGTGTAATTTGCACACAACACAAGCGGCCGCAACCATCAGAAGAAAATTAACATACAGCGACTGACAACGATCGACTCGATCGCCAACTGCTATCACTCGTTAGCTAGAGGAGGTGTATGGGCGTCACTTTGGTTGCGATCGCCCGGCCGTGCGATTGTTTTTTTTCCTGATTCTCGATCGTTAGGTGTACGACCGAGCGGCCGCTTACGACCGACTCTGAAAGAGGTCCTAAATCCTCCAACAGGATACCAGTATAACCATGATGTCATCAGTGTAACTGTAAACATGTCACCCCTCTGCTGTGCACAAGTGTAACCATATCACCCCTCTGCTGTACACCAGTCTAAAAATATCACTTCTCTGCTGAGCACCAGTGTGACCACATGTCACTCTTCTGCAGAGCACCAGTGTAATCTCATGTCACTTTCTCGGCTGAGCATCAGTGTAACCACATGTCACTCCTCTGCTGAGCACCAGTGTAACCACATGTCACTCTTCTGCAGAGCACCAGTGTAATCTCATGTCACTTTCTCTGCTGAGCACCAGTGTAACCACATGTCACTTTCTCTGCTGAGCACCAGTGTAACCACATGTCACTCCTCTGCTGAGCACCAGTGTAATCTCATGTCACTTTCTCTGCTGAGCACCAGTATAACCACATGTCACTCTTCTGCTGAACACCAGTGTAACCACATGTCACTCCTCTGCTGAGCACCAGTGTAATCTCATGACACTCCTCTGCTGAGCACCAGGGTAATCTCATGTCACTTTCTCTGCTGAGCACCAGTGTAACCACATGTCACTCTTCTGCTGAACACCAGTGTAACCACATGTCACTCCTCTGCTGAGCATCAGTGTAACCACATGTCACTCCTCTACTGAGCACCAGGGTAATCTCATGTCACTTTCTCTGCTGAGCACCAGTGTAACCACATGTCACTCCTCTACTGAGCACCAGTGTAATCTCATGTCACTTTCTCTGCTGAGCACCAGTGTAACCACATGTCACTGTTCTGTTGAGCACCAGTGTAATCTCATGTCACTCCTCTGCTGTGCACCAGTGTAACCACATATCACTCTTCTGCTGAGCACCAGTGTAACCACATGTCACTCCTCTACTGAGCACCAGTGTAATCTCATGTCACTTTCTCTGCTGAGCACCAGTGTAACCACATGTCACTGTTCTGTTGAGCACCAGTGTAATCTCATGTCACTCCTCTGCTGTGCACCAGTGTAACCACATATCACTCTTCTGCTGAGCACCAGTGTAACCACATGTCACTCCTCTGCTGAGCACCAGTGTAATCTCATGTCACTTTCTCTGCTGAGCACCAGTATAACCACATGTCACTCTTCTGCTGAGCACCAGTGTAACCACATGTCACTCCTCTGTTGAGCACCAGTGTAACCACATGTCACTCCTCTGCAGAACAACAGTGTAATCTCATGTCACTTTCTCTGCTGAGCACCAGTGTAACCACATGTCACTCCTCTGCTGAGCACCAGTGTAATCTCATGTCACTCCTCTGCTGAGCACCAGTGTAATCTCATGTCACTCCTCTGCTGAGCACCAGTGTAACCACATGTCACTCCTCTGCTGAGCACCAGTGTAATCTCATGTTACTCCTCTGCTGAACACCAGTGTAACCACATGTCACTCCTCTACTGAGCACCAGTGTAATCTCATGTCACTTTCTCTGCTGAGCACTTGTGTAACCACATGTCACTCCTCTGCTGAGCATCAGTGTAATCTCATGTCACTCCTCTGCTGAGCATCAGTGTAATCTCATGTCACTCCTCTGCTGAGCACCAGTGTAACCACATGTCACTTTCTCTGCTGTGCACCAGTGTAACCACATGTCACTCCTCTGCTGTGCACCAGTGTAACCACATGTCACTCCTCTGCTGAGCACCAGTGTAACCACATTTCACTCCTCTACTGAGCACCAGTGTAATCTCATGTCACTCCTCTGCTGAGCACCAGTGTAACCACATGTCACTCCTCTGCTGAGCACCAGTGTAATCTCATGTCACTTTCTCTGCTGAGCACCAGTGTAACCACATGTCACTCCTCTACTGAGCACCAGTGTAACCACATGTCACTCCTCTGCTGTGCACCAGTGTAACCACATGTCACTCCTCTGCTGATCACCAATGTAATCTCATGTCACTTTCTCTACTGAGTACCAGTGTAATCTCATGTCACTTTCTCTGCTGAGCACCAGTGTAACCACATGTCACTCCTCTACTGAGCACCAGTGTAATCTCATGTCACTCCTCTGCTGAGCACCAGTGTAACCACATGTCACTCCTCTGCTGAGCATCAGTGTAATCTCATGTCATTTTCTCTGCTGAGCACCAGTGTAACCACATGTCACTCCTCTGCTGAGCATCAGTGTAACCACATGTCACTCCTCTACTGAGCACCAGTGTAACCACATGTCACTCCTCTGCTGAGCACCAGTGTAACCACATGTCACTCCTCTGCTGAGCACCAATGTAATCTCATGTCACTTTCTCTGATGTGCACCAGCGCAACCACATGTCACTCCTCTGCTGTGCACCAGTGTAACCATATGTCACTCCTCTGCTGAGCATCAGTGTAATCTCATGTCACTTTCTCTGATGTGCACCAGTGCAACCACATGTCACTCCTCTGCTGTGCACCAGTGTAACCACATGTCACTCCTCTGCTGAGCACCAGTGTAATCTCATGTCACTCCTCTGCTGAACACCAGTGTAACCACATGTCACTCCTCTACTGAGCACCAGTGTAATCTTATGTCACTTTCTCTACTGAGTACCAGTGTAATCTCATGTCACTTTCTCTGCTGAGCACCAGTGTAACCACATGTCACTCCTCTGCTGAGCACCACTGTAACCACATGTCACTCCTCGGCTGAGCACCACTGTAACCACATGTCACTCCTCGGGTGAGCACCAGTGTAACCACGTCACTCCACTGCTGAGCACCAGTGTAACCACATGTCACTCCTCTGCTGAGCACCAGTGTAACCACATGTCTCTTCCCTGCTGAGCAGCAGTGTAACCACATGTCTAACCTTATCCCCCCCCCACCCCCAGGGGTACCTAACCCTAACCTCCCCCCCAAAACCTACGGCTAACCTCTATGGTACCTAAACCTAACACTTTCCCCCCGCAGCTAAGACGCACCGGACTTACCTGGATCGGGCTGGCTTCTGTCTGTGGGCCTGATACCGAGCCGGACGCTATTTGCGCTTGCTCGTTCAGAAAAAGGCTGGCTATTTAGATTGACCGTTCGCTCTTTGCGGTCTGTTGACGCCTCTATGTCTGAACAAGCGTACAAAACATGCAGTCGTTATTTTGTAAAAACGCGCCCTGGCCGCTCGCATCATACGTCATCTCCGCTATTTATTTGATTAGGCGTATGAACTGCTCGCTATTCTTGTGGTTGCATTTTCCTACCGCAATCATGCGAGCAGTTCTGGCTAAAAGACACCCAACTGACGTGGTCGATGACGCTGCTTTGTTAATTATGCACACCCTTAAAACGCCCATTTTGACCTTTTGGCATGCCTGCGTTCGGAAATCCACTCCCCGTTTTCAAGCATCTTCCCCTGTTACCACCCACAAACGCCTCATTCTGTCACTCAAATTATCAGGTATTCGCTATTTTGCGAACACACGATTTTCGACCGCACTGACTGGTTCGCGCATGCGTACTAAAACCCATACGCATGCGCAGATGTTCGAACATTGCTCGGAGCGAACGAGCGGCCGCTTACGAGCGGCTCTGAATCAGGCCCTGTGTTCCGGGTCGGGATTAAGATAGGCATCGGTAAGTCGACGCCTATCGTAAGTAACGTGTCGGACTTCCCGCATTGCGATTCAGACCGACGGCATGCTGTCCGCCGGTCTGCTAACTACATCTCATATAAAGGGTACTACTGTGGGCATTATTTGTTTAAAGGGAACTACTGTGGGCATTATGTGTATAAGGGGCACTACGGTAATACGCGAGTGACTGAAGAAGCGCGTTCTGGGAGACCATCCACCACGGTTACAGATGTCAACATTGCCAAAGCTGCGGAGATGTTGCAACATGACATAAAGTAAACTTTATGAGCACTGGGGTCACTGTGGTCGGTTTTACCCAGTGCACCAAACACAGGGCCTGATTCAGCAAGGTTCGCAACTGCGATTACACATTCGATCAGGCGATTGTTGCATTCTGTGTATGCATAGCAATGCGCGAACCAGCCGCAGAATGATTGACAGCAAGTACCGTTTGAGGGAGGTGACTGGGGGGTGTTCAACGAAACGCAGAAGTGCCAGTGCGTTTGAACGCCGTTGCAGGGGCGTGCATAAATTAGGCACTGCGATGCCATACTCAGCTTGGGCTTTCACTGCGTGTGATGAGGTTAGCAATTCCTGAGTAAGGTCAGCTGCACTACATAAGGACGCCCACTTTACCTTAGACACATCCGTAATGTTTAGCAAGACTCGCGCACACTTGCACAAGCTCTGACCTTACTCAGAAATGCTAACTTCCACGCACGCTATCAGCCTCAGGCTGCGTAGGGCATCGCAGTGTATAATTTATGCACGCCCCTGCAATGGTATTGAGACGCACTGGCACGCCCTGCGTTCGCCTGACCACCCTCCCGTTACCACCCACTAACGGCACTTCCTGTCAATCACTCTGCGATGGGTCTGCGTAGATACTGTGATCGCAGTTGTCGGTTCGCGTACTGCGATCCAGTATGCAACAATCAGCCGATTGTGTGCATGTTAGCAACTGCGTTCCATGCTGAATCAGGCCCTCAGACACAGAGTTGCAGCCACAGAGGTCACGTTCAGACGGAGAAACTGCACCTGGCATCGGGCGCCTGCCACAGGGCTGGTGCAAGTGTTGATGGTGCATGCGATGCTGCGCCGATGGCGGCGTGTGAAGAATTACCGGCGGTGTTACCGCGTGCAGAGGCGCTGAAAGTGGGCGTTTCAGGACTTTCTGATGATGGCTACTACACCGGGGAGCGGCTGAAATGAGCATTCCATATTATCGCAACGGCGTCTCCGGCAATAGACGCAAGAGCGGATCTGCACCAGCGTCCACCCCTGGATCAGGCCCATTGTGTTCTATGGAGAGCAATAATTTCTAGTTATAATGTATTAGCATTTACCAATGTTCTCCCCTGAATATAACAGAAAATTGTACAATAATCACCTTCTAGAGCAGCGGTTCTCAAACTCGGTCCTCAAGGGGATGCAGTCAGGAAGACGACGGTCGCAATGCCGACCGCCGGTTTCCCAACTGTCAAATCCCGACAAGGTATTAATGACAGGCGTCAAAATCCCGACGCCTGTCATTAGACCTAAGCCAGGAGCCCGACGCCCGGCATACCGAAAGAACGTAAGCCGGACACGGACAGCCACGGGGGGGGTTGGGTTTTAGGGCTCCCGGGGATACAGGGTTAGGCACCCTCCGGTAGGGCTAGGGTTAGGCTAGGGGAAGGGGGGGTTAGGCACCCCCGGGGGGAGGTTAGTGTTATGCACCCCCTCGGGATACTTAGGTTTAGGCTACGGGGAGGGGGGGTTAGATTTAGGCACTTAGAGGGGTGTTAGGGTCAGGTACCATGGGGGGGAGGTTAGGGTTAGGCACCCCTAAAGGAGGGTTAGGGGGTACAATAGAGTTAGTTATACTTACCTTTTTTTTGCTGTCGGGATCTTCACCCCTGCCGGGCTTCTGCTGTCGTGATTTGAATCATGCGGCTGGCGGTATTACATACTGATTCCTCCTCAAGACCCCAAACAGTTCATGTTTTCCAGGTCACCTATAGATTTTTAAATTGTAAGAGTTGGTCACACTGTACAGTGAGGTGCGGTGACGTAAATGCCTGGGGAGGCAATGGCTAGTATTTAAAGCCAGATTTACATAGATAGATATATGAATTAGAGGGTTAATTTGGGCATTATACAAAGGTGCATTAGTATAGTGCTGGAAATTTGGTATGTTTTGATCAGGGATGTGTGGAAAATGTAGACAGGGGAGGCAGTGCCTCACCTGCCGCCATACACTTTTTACTCCAGAGTTTTGACTATAATAATGATTAGAATAATACGAGAAGATATGTATAATATTTCATTAAAAATTTTCTTATAATTTTTATAGTTAAATCTCTGGAGTATACCTAAGTATGACAGGAAAGGCTCTGCCCCACCTGACCGCACATCACTGGTCATACACCTGTGCACCTGCTAGGTGGTCTGGAACATGTGACCTGCTAGGGGTCCTGAGGACCGGGGTTGAGAAACACCAGACAAGTTAATACAGTCGCTGTAGCTGGGCACAGGTGTATGGCCAACTGTCACGTTTTAAAGATCCAAAGATGACCTGGAAAACATGGGGGCGATGTACTAAAGCCTCCGAGAGTGATAATGTATCAACCAGTCAGCTCCTAACTGACAGTTTACAAGCTGTGTTTTGAAAAATGACAGTTAGGAGCTGATTGGTTGGTACTGTGTTACTCTCCACTTTATCACTCTCCAAGAAGTCTGTTTACTAAGCTTTGTTAGGAGGTTAAGTGAACGCACATGAGGCACCAGCCAATCAGCTCCTAACTGCCATTTTTCAAACACAGCCTGTGACATGATAGTTAGGAGCTGATTGGCTGGTACCTTAACACCGTTCACTTTATCGCAGATTAGTAGGTCCAGCCCCTGTCTTCACCCTCCTGCTTCTCTTACCTAGGCTTCTCCCGGGAAGAGAAAATAAAAAAGTATGCCCCAAGGCTTTAGTCCATTTCCCCTGAACTGTTTAAAGTCCTGAGCACAGTGGGCCTGATTCAGACCCGGTCGCAAGCGCTGAGCGCTCGCAACCGGGTTGATGGTGGCCCCCAGCGCATGCGCACGACGGAGCCGGCTCCGTCGTGCTCATGCGCGAGACCCGGATAGCGACGGGCAATCCGTCGCTCCGGGTCTCGTACCAAAGGAGGCGTGCTGTCGATGTTGAGTGCAGCACGCCCCCTTTGGTGGGCGGGCCGGGGGAGTGGCTGCCCAAACGGAGGCGTTCCCATGTGAACGCCTCCGTTTGGGTCCAGCCCCACTGACATCACGAGTGATGTCAGTGGGAGAGATTTCGGCTCTGTTAGAGCCGAAATCTCTCTGGGGCTTGCGGCAACGAGACCCTACCACAAGGGTCTCGTCGCAAGCCCGATGGTCGCGATGGTCTTGACCATCGCGACCATCTTCCTGGCCGCTCGCTACAGCTATGGGTGTTCATAAATTCAGCGGGACGGCCCTGATTCACAGCTATTAGTATGGTGGCCAATGAGATCTGATGTAATATTTGTAGGTGGGAAGTTTAGATTATTTATTCATCGGTTCTTCGTAGCACTTATGTCAGACACTTTTATATTGAGATGCAAACCGCACAGTGAGGCTGATCCTGAGACGCAGGCAAAGTGGCTGTTGTTGTGAGCAACCGTGGAAGCCGGATTTACTACTTTATACTAATGCGAGAGTCCACAGGGCTATTGCGAGGGCTCATGCATCTGCAAGCAGAAGCCTGCCTCGCTGCACCATCATCATCAGAATCTGCACGTGTGCCAGCCCCATGCTACGTGCAAGAGACCCGTCAGACGCAGGCTTCCCTTCCCCGTGCGCGGGACACAGAATTGCACAGAATTTCTGATTTACGCCCAAAGGGCAGGTACAGTTCCGTGCGCTCGCAAAATTGGTGCCCCAAAATGTCCAATTTCACAGAAATGTCAGATCCGACCGTGTTCCGTTTGACTCAGAATTGAACCAACATACACAAAAATATGTAAATTCGCATCTGCGCAAGCGCTGTGTGCAAAAACTCGCCATTTGCGCCCATGCACAGAGATTCAACTCACAATCAGGCCCAGTAACTCTCAACAATCACTTTTGCAATTGCAAGAGACGTCCCCAAATCAGATTCAGGGGTGGGGCTTAGTGGGCCTCCGGGAGGCAGGGCTAAGCTCCCGCCATCCAGTAGAAGAAAGGAAAACATCGGGTCACAGTCTACCATCGTTGGTGGAGAACCATAGGATCCCTGCCATCGATGGCAAAAACATCAACCATTGTTAGTTCACCATTGATGGTTGACAGGCATCCCCAAGCCATAGTATCAGGGTAAAGACAGATAAATTGGTTTGGATTCATTACTAATATTAAATGGTGCTCCAACCAATCAGCTCCTAACTGTCATGTGTTTGAAAAATGACAGTTAGGAGCTGGCTGGCTGGAGCACCATTCAAGATAAGTAAGGGGTGATAAGAATATTACTCGTTGATAAATCTGGGCCTCACTGTTTAACATTTTGCTGCCATCTACTGGCCTTGTCTAGAATGTATGTTTTTATTATTATAATGATGATGATAATAATGATTATTATTATTATCATCATCTTTTATCCATATCTAGGCTTGCCATATCATCCCTTTAATTCGGGATACATATTAAATACACAGGGTCTGTGGCTGGCTGACTTCAAGTTTCCATTTCACCTTGTTTTAATCAGCCACAGAACCTGTGTAATTCACGTGTCCAGAATTAAAGGGATGATAGGGCAAGCCTAACAATACGGCACCACCAAGTGCCCATTCCAGCATACAGAGAACATGACAGTTATACATACAAAACAATACGATAAAAAAATGATCATACAGACATTAGTGGGGGGGGGGGGAATGAAACAGCCATATATTATACAATGAAGTAATTGAATAACCCTGTGCTCTGCGGAGGGCGAACAGGGTAACTATTGGTAGAACACAGGGGACAAAGATTGTGCAGGGTAAAAGAACCAAGAGAGTGGAGAGTGAAATCAGTGAATATGTTTTATAATTGCAAATATTTTCTTTTTCCCTCTGATTGCCAGGTGCAGTGTTATCTGTATGTTGTTGGTGAGCAGTCAGTTGTTACCCGCATTTCTTTACTATGAACCATGCACATAAACTGTGGGAAACTACCATTAAAGCAAAATAAATTGGTTATATGACTTGGTCTGATTCAAAGATGGACATTAATGCCATCGCAGCTGCGATCCTGTACCCACCTTCTGTGCGAACATATGCAAATGTTCGCAGACGCCCAGGAGTCTATTGAGACGCCCACCTGCGGCTTTGCAAATCTGCGCAGTTTTGGTCGCAGGTCATTGGATTAGTGGCTATGGTCGCACAGAATGACTGCGGGAACTGAGACGCCGGAGCCATTTTTATAGCGCACGGAATCACAGAGGCAGGCCCCGTGGACATGACACGCCTGCAGGTTTTTTTTTGCCACCACTCCCTATTACCGCTCCAAAATGCTCCCTGCCTGACAATCACACTGCGAGTAAAAGTAGTAATGTACCTTGACACATGCGCAGTTCACGATAATCGCAGAACAGCATACATATGGACACTGCGTCCATCTCTAAGTCACGTCCTCAGTTTCATATCAAGCCTGTTACTGTTATACAAGTATCCAGAGCCAGTAGCGAGGTCTCTCTGCACCCCAGGCAAAGATTCAGCCTAGGGCGCCCCCCACCACATTAGGGGGATGGAGGTGGCCACTGGATGGACTGTGGTGAATTCCCGCACCCCCGGAAGAGTATCCACTTCTCCCACATCCCGCCCAATTCCTAGTGAACTAGGCAGGATGGGGAGATAAATGCCGGGAATCACGGGTCCATATGGAGGGGGCGGAGCTAAATGGCGCAAAACCACGTCCCCTTGTCATGCTCCCGCGATTCGCGTCAATTTGCCATAACGGAGTCAAGGCCTTATGTAGTAAGCCGGTCCTGCCCTCCTAAGCGGTCACCAGTGTCTGCTCCCCGGGCATCTCCCTGGAAGCAATTAAGTAAAGTAGGTAAGTGTGCCTGCTCCTCATCTCTGAGAGGAAGAGGAGGAGCTAAGGCAGGGGTGGGGAACCTTTTTTCCGCCAAGGGCCATTTTGATTTTTAGAAAATCATTCGGGCCCATACAAAATTATTAACCTAAAATTTGCCTCCTATATTTGGTTAAAAACGTTATTAACTCACCCTTAATGCGATGGCTGTAAGTAACTGCTTCTCTTTGGTATGTTGCCAGGCAGAGTCTGGAGGGGCAGTCCCTATGGATGTGTGACAGGCAGAGTCTGGAGGGGCAGTCCCTATGGATGTGTGACAGGCAGAGTCTGGAGGGGCAGTCCCTATGGATGTGTGACAGGCAGAGTCTGGAGGGGCAGTCCCTATGGATGTGTGACAGGCAGAGTCTGGAGGGGCAGTCCCTATGGATGTGTGACAGGCAGAGTCTGGAGGGGCAGTCCCTATGGATGTGTGACAGGCAGAGTCTGGAGGGGCAGTCCCTATGGATGTGTGACAGGCAGAGTCTGGAGGGGCAGTCCCTATGGATGTGTGACAGGCCGATTGATAAGGCAGCCCTGGGGTCCTCTCAGTCCTAACCAGCATGATGACAACACTGACTGTACACACCCCCTGCTGTGCCACCACTGCCTGCTTCCCCGCGCTGTTAGGGTGAGACCCTGCGCGCCCCTACACTAATCAGCTCAATGGCAGCCATATGACAGCCCTGATTCCTCCCCCCTTGTGCGCTGCCTGCCTGTCGCCGCTGATGGGGTGAGAGCCCTGCATGCCACTCAATGACAGCCCTGACACACTGATCCCCCCCTGTGCTACCTGCCACCGCTGATAGGGAGAGAGCCCCTGCACTAATCCGCCCGATGACAGCCCTGACACCCTCCAACACTGCGCTACCTCCCGCCGCTGATAGCCGATGACATTCCTGACACACACACCCTCCGCTGTGTTACCTGCTGCCGCTGATAGCCGTTGACAGCCCTGACACACACCCTCCCCCTGCTGTGCTACCTCCCGCCGCTGATAGCCGATGACAGCCCTGACACCCTCCCCCTGCTATGCTACCTCCTGCCGCTGGTAGCCGATGACAGCCCTGACACACACACCCTCCCCCTGCTGTGCTTCCTGCCGCCGCTGATAGCGCAGCGGGGGGAAGGGGTGTGTCACGGCTGTCATCGGCTATCAGCGGTGGGAGGTAGCACAGCAGGGGGAGGGTGTCAGGGCTGTCATCGGCTATCAGCGGCGGGAGGTAGCACAGCAGGGGGAGGGTGTGTGTGTCAGGGCTGTCATCGGCTACCAGCGGCAGGAGGTAGCACAGCGGGGGGAGGGTGTCAGGGCTGTCATCGGCTATCAGCCGCCGATGACAAACCTGACATCTCCTCTCCCCCGCTGCGCTACCTGCCGCCGATGACAATCCTGACATCCCCGCTCTCCCGCTGCGCTACCTGCCGACGCTACACTACGCTGATTCTGCTGCCGCCGCTGACAGCCGGCCGGGCCGGATAATTTCTCCTTGCGGGCCGTATACGGCCCGCGGGCCGGAGGTTCCCCACCCTTGAGCTAAGGGAAAGACAGAGGAGGCCAGTGGGCGGGCGCCACAGCAAGCACACGTCAGCGCTGACAGGCAGCCCGGGCGGACGCTGCAGCTGCGGGGAGAAAGGAGACCAGTGTGCGGCGCTGTTGGTGCACACTGTCACAGTGACTGACAGGGGTGGCTAGACCAGCACCGCGGCCGCCACAAGACCATCACAGACAGCCATAGCACAATGTTATAACATATTTGAGTTATCGTCGGCGTGCAGCGCCCTCCAGTGGCCGGTGCCCCTAGCCATCTGCCTAAAACTGCCTAATGGTGGCCCGGCCCGGCCAGTACCCCTATGTCATTTTGCATTTTGAAAGAAACACAGAAGTTAGAGTTTACTTGACTTGCTGCTTTAGATACAGCGATACAGAGGGATATTTTATTTATTGGCTTATGATACAAGGACAATCTCTATACCGCAGGACAGCAGGAGGAAATTGTGTCCTCTTCCCAAGAAGTTGGTAAAGAGGAGAAATGAATGAAAAAAGAAAAATGATTGGCTCTCATATCTCATGCAAGGGGCATAGAATATTGTATCTATCAACCCTTACCAGGTACTTTAGCGGGCAACATCATCACACAACCTTTAGTACTGGCACCCTACTCAGCCACCCAATAAATGATGGGGAAATTAAAAAATTACCCCACCTTACCCCAAACTTACCTACTCTCCTGGAAGGTGTGATTTTTCGGGTAGTCCCCCGCAACTCCGAAAAAAGTGGGCAGATCTCTTGCATCCCGACCCACTACCTAGTGAAGTGTGCAAGATGGGGAATTAATACCAGGAATCGGGTATCTGTGGATATCCATGCAAATCACAATATTTAACCCCACATTTTGCAGCATTAAGCCACAATGGGGACGGGACCTAATAACGAAAACAGCCTGACCCCATACCCAAAGAGGTGCATCTCGGCTTCTCTCGGAGAGAGGAATTGACAAGTAGACAAGTATACCTTACCTTTCTGCTGTTTAATCCAGACTCGACCCTGTGAGGTGTGAGGATAGGCAGGCCTTACCTGGTGAGATGTGAGGATAGACAGGCCCTAGTGAGTGAAGTTTGAGCATGAGCAGGCCCTACCAGGTGAGATGCGTGAATGGACATGCCCTAAGAGGCGAGGTGTGAAGATGGGCAGGTGCTATGATGTGAGGAAGGGCAAGCCCTATCAGGTGAGGTGTGAAGATCGGCAGGCCCAACCAGGTGAGGTGTGAAGATGGGCAGGTACTATGGTGGGATTGGGTACGGGATTCTGACACTTGGAATCCCAGCAGTCAAAATCCCAATGCCATCATCCCGCCGGATACTGACCTGTCGGTCGTTATCGTAACGATCCCCCTTTCCCTACACCTAACCCTCCATTCCTGGTGCCTAAACCTAACCTCTCCACCTAGTGCCTAAACCTAACCTCCCCTTCCCTGCACCCTAAACCTAACCCTCTCAGTTTAGTGTCTAACCCTTCCCTAGTACCTAACCCTCCCCCTAGTGCCTAACCCTCCCCCCAACCTGAGTACTTACCTTAGGGATTCCAGCAGGCAGGATGCCAGAATCGGGATTCTGACAGGTGTCTGGATTCCGGTGCTGGCATTCTGAGCGCCTGAGTCCCTGCGGTCAAGATTATGACCACATCCACTATGGTGTCAGGAGGGGCAGGTCCTACCAGGTGAGGATGGGCAGGTTCTACGGGATGAGGTGTGAGGATGGGCAGGTGCGTCGGGATAAGGTGTGAGGATGGGCAGGTGCTACCAGGTAAGGATGGGCAGGTGCTATGGGATGAGGTGTGAGGATGGGCAGGTGCTATGGCATGAGGTGTGAGCATGAGCAGGTGCTTCCAGGTGAGATGAGCCAGTGCTATGGGGTGAGGTGTGAGGATGGGCAGGTGCCAGGTTGTGAGGTGTGAGGATATGCAGGTGCTACGGGATGAGGTGTGAGGATTGGCAGGTGCTACGGGGTGATGTGTGAGGATGGTCAGGTGCTACAGGATGAGGTGTGAGGATGGGCAGGTGCTACGCGATGAGGTGTGAGGATGGGCTGGTGCTACGGGATGAGGTGTGAGGATATGCAGGTGCAATGGGATGAGGTGTGAGGATATGCAGGTGGTACTGGATGAGGTGTGAGGATATGCAGGTGCTACTGGATGAGGTGTGAGGAAATGCAGGTGCTACGGGATGAGGTATGAGGATGGGCAGGTGCTACGGGATGTGGTGTGAGGTTATGCAGGTGCTACGGGATAAGGTGTGAGGATATGCAGGTGCTACGGGATGAGGTGTGAGGATATGCAGGTGGTACGGGATGAGGTGTGAGGATATGCAGGTGCTACGGGATGAGGTGTGAGAATGGGCAGGTGCTACAGGATGAGGTGTGAGGATATGCAGGTGCTACAGAATGAGGTGTGAGGATGATCAGGTGCTATGGGATGAGGTGTGAGAATGGGCAGGTGCTACAGGATGAGGTGTGAGGATATGCAGGTGCTACAGGATGAGGTGTGAGGATGGGCAGGTGTTATGGGATGAGGTGTGAGGATGAGCAGGCGCCACGGGATGAGGTGTGAGGATGGGCAGGTGCCACAGGATGAGGTGTGAGAATGGGCAGCTGCTACGGGGTGAGGATGGGCAGGTGCTTTGGGATGAAGTGTGAAGATGAGCACGTGCTACGGGATGAGGTGTGAGGATGGGCAGGTGCTATGGGATGAGGTGAGGATGGACAGGTGCTACGGGATGAGGTGTGAGGATGGGCAGGTGCTACGGGAAGAGGTGTGAGGATATGCAGGTGCTACGGGATGAGGTGTGAGGATGGGCAGGTGTTACGGGATGAGGTGTGAGGATATGCAGGTGCTATGGGATGAGGTGTGAGGATGGGCAGGTGCTACGGGATGAGGTGTGAGGATATGCAGGTGCTACGGGAAGAGGTGTGAGGATATGCAGGTGGTACTGGATGAGGTGTGAGGATGGGCAGGTGCTACGGGATGTGGTGTGAGGATATGCAGGTGCTACGGGATGAGGTGTGAGGATATGCAGGTGCTACGGGATGAGATTGAGGATGGTCAGGTGTTACGGGATGAGGTATGAGGATGGGCAGGTGCTACGGGATGAGGTGTGAGGATGGGCAGGTGCTACCGGATGAGGTGTGAGGATATGCAGGTGCTACGGGATGAGGTTTGAGGATATGCAGGTGGTACGGGATGAGGTGTGAGGATATGCAGGTGGTACGGGATGAGCTGTGAGAATGGGCAGGTGCTACGGGATGAGGTGTGAGGATATGCAGGTGCTAAAGGATGAGGTGTGAGGATGGTCAGGTGCTACAGGATGAGGTGTGAGGATGAGCAGGTGCTACGGGATGATGTGTGAGGATGGGCAGGTGCTATGGATTGAGGTGTGAGGATATGCAGGTGTTACGGAATGAGGTGTGAGGATGGGCAGGTGCTACGAGATGAGGTGTGGGGATATGCAGGCGTTACGGGATGAGGTGTGAGGATAGGCAGGTGCCACGGAATGAGGTGTGACGATGGGCAGGTGCCACGGGATGAGATGTGAGGATGGGCAGGTGCTACGGGATGAGGTGTGAAGATGGGCAGGTGCTACGGGATGAAGTGTGAGGATGGGCAGGTGTTCTGGGATGAGGTGTGAGGATTGGCAGGTGCTACAGGATGAGGTGTGAGGATATGCAGGTGTTACGAGATGAGGTGTGAGGATGGGCAGGTGCTACGGGATGAGGTGTGAGAATGGGCAGGTGCTACAGGATGAGGTGTGAGGAAATGCAGGTGGTACTGGAAGAGGTGTGAGGATGGGCAGGTGCTACGGGATGTGGTGTGAGGATATGCAGGTGCTACGGGATGAGGTGTGAGGATGATCAGGTGCTACGGGATGAGGTGTGAGAATGGGCAGGTGCTACAGGATGAGGTGTGAGGATATGCAGGTGCTACAGGATGAGGTGTGAGGATGGGCAGGTGTTACGGGATGAGGTGTGAGGATGGGCAGGTGCCACGGGATGAGGTGTGAGGATGGGCAGGTGCCACGGGATGAGGTGTGAGAATGGGCAGCTGCTACGGGGTGAGGATGGGCAGGTGCTACGGGATGAGGTGTGAGGATGGGCAAGTGCTATGGGATGAGGTGTGAGGATATGCAGGTGCTACAGGATGAGGTGTGAGGATGGGCAGGCGCTACGGGATGAGATGTGAAGATGGGCAGGTGCAACGGGATGAGGTGAGGATGGGCAGGTGCTTTGGGATGAAGTGTGAAGATGGGCACGTGCTACGGGATGAGGTGTGAGGATGGGCAGGTGCTATGGGATGAGGTGAGGATGGACAGGTGCTACGGGATGAGGTGTGAGGATGGGCAGGTGCTACGGGAAGAGGTGTGAGGATATGCAGGTGCTACGGGATGAGTGTGAGGATGGGCAGGTGTTACGGGATGAGGTGTGAGGATATGCAGGTGCTATGGGATGAGGTGTGAGGATGGGCAGGTGCTATGGGATGAGGTGTGAGGATATGCAGGTGCTACGGGAAGAGGTGTGAGGATATGCAGGTGCTACGGGATGAGGTGTGAGGATATGCAGGTGGTACGGGATGAGCTGTGAGAATGGGCAGGTGCTACGGGATGAGGTGTGAGGATATGCAGGTGCTAAAGGATGAGGTGTGAGGATGGTCAGGTGCTACAGGATGAGGTGTGAGGATGAGCAGGTGCTACGGGATGATGTGTGAGGATGGGCAGGTGCTATGGATTGAGGTGTGAGGATATGTAGGTGTTACGGAATGAGGTGTGAGGATGGGCAGGTGCTACGAGATGAGGTGTGGGGATATGCAGGCATTACGGGATGAGGTGTGAGGATAGGCAGGTGCCACGGAATGAGGTGTGACGATGGGCAGGTGCCACGGGATGAGATGTGAGGATGGGCAGGTGCTACGGGATGAGGTGTGAAGATGGGCAGGTGCTACGGGATGAAGTGTGAGGATGGGCAGGTGTTCTGGGATGAGGTGTGAGGATTGGCAGGTGCTACAGGATGAGGTGTGAGGATATGCAGGTGTTACGAGATGAGGTGTGAGGATGGGCAGGTGCTACGGGATGAGGTGTGAGAATGGGCAGGTGCTACAGGATGAGGTGTGAGGAAATGCAGGTGGTACTGGAAGAGGTGTGAGGATGGGCAGGTGCTACGGGATGTGGTGTGAGGATATGCAGGTGCTACGGGATGAGGTGTGAGGATGATCAGGTGCTACGGGATGAGGTGTGAGAATGGGCAGGTGCTACAGGATGAGGTGTGAGGATATGCAGGTGCTACAGGATGAGGTGTGAGGATGGGCAGGTGTTACGGGATGAGGTGTGAGGATGGGCAGGTGCCACGGGATGAGGTGTGAGGATGGGCAGGTGCCACGGGATGAGGTGTGAGAATGGGCAGCTGCTACGGGGTGAGGATGGGCAGGTGCTACGGGATGAGGTGTGAGGATGGGCAAGTGCTATGGGATGAGGTGTGAGGATATGCAGGTGCTACAGGATGAGGTGTGAGGATGGGCAGGCGCTACGGGATGAGATGTGAAGATGGGCAGGTGCAACGGGATGAGGTGAGGATGGGCAGGTGCTTTGGGATGAAGTGTGAAGATGGGCACGTGCTACGGGATGAGGTGTGAGGATGGGCAGGTGCTATGGGATGAGGTGAGGATGGACAGGTGCTACGGGATGAGGTGTGAGGATGGGCAGGTGCTGCGGGAAGAGGTGTGAGGATATGCAGGTGCTACGGGATGAGTGTGAGGATGGGCAGGTGTTACGGGATGAGGTGTGAGGATATGCAGGTGCTATGGGATGAGGTGTGAGGATGGGCAGGTGCTATGGGATGAGGTGTGAGGATATGCAGGTGCTACGGGAAGAGGTGTGAGGATATGCAGGTGCTATGGGAAGAGGTGTGAGGATATGCAGGTGGTACTGGATGAGGTGTGAGGATGGGCAGGTGCTACGGGATGAGGTGTGAGGATATGCTGGTGCTACGGGATGAGATTGAGGATGGTCAGGTGTTACGGGATGAGGTATGAGGATGGGCAGGTGCTACGGGATGAGGTGTGAGGATGGGCAGGTGCTACCGGATGAGGTGTGAGGATATGCAGGTGCTACGGGATGAGGTGTGAGGATATGCAGGTGGTACGGGATGAGGTGTGAGGATATGCAGGTGGTACAGGATGAGCTGTGAGAATGGGCAGGTGCTACGGGATGATGTGTGAGGATGGGCAGGTGCTATGGATTGAGGTGTAAGGATATGCAGGTGTTACGGAATGAGGTGTGAGGATGGGCAGGTGCTACGAGATGAGGTGTGGGGATATGCAGACATTACGGGATGAGGTGTGAGGATGGGCAGGTGCCACGGAATGAGGTGTGACGATGGGCAGGTGCCGCGGGATGAGATGTGAGGATGGGCAGGTGCTACGGGATGAGGTGTGAAGATGGGCAGGTGCTACGGGATGAAGTGTGAGGATGGGCAGGTGTTCTGGGATGAGGTGTGAGGATTGGCAGGTGCTACGGGATGAGGTGTGAGGATATGCAGGTGGTACGAGATGAGGTGTGAGGATGGGCAGGTGCTACGGGATGAGATGTGAAGATGGGCAGGTGCAACGGGATGAGGTGAGGATGGGCAGGTGCTTTGGGATGAAGTGTGAAGATGGGCAGGTGCTACGGGATGAGGTGTGAGGATGGGCAGGTGCTATGGGATGAGGTGAGGATGGACAGGTGCTACGGGATGAGGTGTGAGGATGGGCAGGTGCTACGGGATGAGGTGTGAGGATATGCAGGTGCTACGGGATGAGGTGTGAGGTTGGGCAGGTGTTACGGGATGAGGTGTGAGGATATGCAGGTGCTATGGGATGAGGTGTGAGGATGGGCAGGTGCTACAGGATGAGGTGTGAGGATATGCAGGTGCTACGGGAAGAGGTGTGAGGATATGCAGGTGGTACTGGATGAGGTGTGAGGATGGGCAGGTGCTACGGGATGTGGTGTGAGGATATGTAGGTGCTACGGGATGAGGTGTGAGGATATGCAGGTGCTACGGGATGAGATTGAGGATGGTCAGGTGTTACGGGATGAGGTATGAGGGTGGGCAGGTGCTACGGGATGAGGTGTGAGGATTGGCAGGTGCTACCGGATGAGGTGTGAGGATATGCAGGTGCTACGGGATGAGGTGTGAGGATATGCAGGTGGTACAGGATGAGGTGTGAGGATATGCAGGTGGTACAGGATGAGCTGTGAGAATGGGCAGGTGCTACGGGATGAGGTGTGAGGATATGCAGGTGCTAAAGGATGAGGTGTGAGGATGGTCAGGTGCTACATGATGAGGTGTGAGGATGAGCAGGTGCTACGGGATGAGGTGTGAGGATGGGCAGGTGCTATGGATTGAGGTGTGAGGATATGCAGGTGTTCCGGGATGAGGTGTGAGGATGGGCAGGTGCTGCGAGATGAGGTGTGGGGATATGCAGGCGTTACGGGATGAGGTGTGAGGATGGGCAGGTGCCACGGAATGAGGTGTGACGATGGGCAGGTGCCACGGGATGAGATGTGAGGATGGGCAGGTGCTATGGGATGAGGTGTGAAGATTGGCAGGTGCTACGGGATGAAGTGTGAGGCTGGGCAGGTGTTGGGGGATGAGGTGTGAGGATTGGCAGGTGCTACGGGATGAGGTGTGAGGATATGCAGGTGTTACGAGATGAGGTGTGAGGATGGGCAGGTGCTACGGGATGAGGTGTGAGGATTGGCAGGTGCTACGGGATGAGGTGTGAGGATTGGCAGGTGCTACTTGATGAGGTGTGAGGATATACAGGTGCTACGGGTTGAGGTGTAAGGATATGCAGGTGTCACGGGATGAGGTGTGAGGATATGCAGGTGCTACGGGATGAGGTGTGAGGATGGGCAGGTGTTACGGGATGAGGTGTGAGGATGGGCAGGTGTTACGGGATGAGGTGTGAGGATATGCAGGTGCTACGGGATGAGGTGTGGGGATGGGCAGGTGTTACGGGATGAGGTGTGAGGATTGACAGGTGCTATGGATGAGGTATGAGGATGGGCAGGTGTTACAGGAAGATGTGTGAGGATGGGCAGGTGTTACGGGATGAGGTGTGAGGATGGGCAGGTGCTACGGGATGAGATGTGAGGATGGGGAGGTGTTACGGGATGAGGTGTGAGGATATGCAGGTGCTACGGGATGAGGTGTGAGGATGGGCAGGTGTTACGGGATGAGGTGTGAGGATGGGCAGGTGTTATGGGATGAGGTGTGAGAATTGGCAGGTGCTATGGGATGAGGTGTGAGGATGGGCAGGTGTTACGGGATGAGGTGTGAGGATGGGCAGCTGTTACGGGATGAGGTGTGGGGATGGGCAGGTGCTACGGGATGAGATGTGAGGATGGTATATGCTCAGGAAGCCGGCAGACGGAATGCCAACCGCCGGCTTCCAGACATTGTTATCCCGACTAGGGACGAATGATAGGCGTCTAAATCTGGATGCCTGTCATTTGACCGTCTTCGGGAGACCGGCGCCCGACATCCTGATCGAACGGATGCCGGGCACCGCAGTGGTCAGCGGTGGGGGGGGGTTAGGTTTAGGGCTCCCAGGGGGGACTTAGGGTTAGGCACCCCCCCGGAAGGATATGGTTAGGCTAGGGGGAGGTAGGGTTAGGGTTAGGCACCCCGGGGAGAGGTTAGGGTTAGGCACTTAGAGGGGGGGTTAGGTTTAGGCACAGGGAGGGGAAGGTTAGGGTTAGGCACCCCTAAGGGAGGGTTAGGGCTAGGCTAGGGGGAGGTAGGGTTAGGGTTAGGCACCCCCGGGGAGAGGTTAGGGTTAGGCACTTAGAGGGGGGGTTAGGTTTAGGCACAGGGAGGGGAAGGTTAGGGTTAAGCACCCCTAAGGGAGGGTTAGTGTTAGGGGAGGGATTTCGGTTAATGAATACTTACCTAGGGACGATCGGGATTTCTTCCTCTGTTGGCCTGGCTCTGTCGGGATTTGAACCGCCGGCCAAGGGTCCAGCGGTAATTCATACCGATTCTGTGAGGATATGCAGGTCCTACCAGCTACTTATGTAGCTGCCGTGTGAAAATATGGAAATGTCACACCCGCCGAAGAATGTACTGAGCTGCCCACATGCGGCTTCGCAAATCTCAGCATCCGCATACAGAGATGCAGCACCGGTTGCAGATTATTCGGTTATCGCAGTTCTGAGTAGCCCTACGGTCGTTCAGAATGGCCGCTTGTACTGATACGCCGGAGCCACTTTCACTGCATACGAGATCACCAACGCAGGCACTCCCGAAATTGGTAGCATTTGCGTTCTTTGCTGTCACTGCCAGTTACCACCCACAAACACTCCCTGACTGTTAATCACACTGCGAGTAAAAAGTCGCTGCGAGCGACTATGGTAATATATCCTAGCGCATGCGCCGTGCAATTTCTATGCATGCTCATCTTACTGATAACTGCTCAACTGCGTAAATTTCGAGTACATTTCGGAACCAGGCCCTTAGTGTCAAAAGTTTGCAGCTGCATCTTGGATTGTGCATATTATATAGATATATGTTCAGTTCTCATTCGTTAATCATGTTTTTGTGAATGTTGCAAGTTATGTATCAGTTGTTCTTTGATGGTTTACAATGAAACAACTGTATCTTACTTGAAAATACTTTCAGTGCTAATCCTAAATCTGCCACCAGAGGGAGCAGTTTATCCAGTACTTTAATTGGATGCCCTTGTTGCACTGAGGGACTGAGGGCCTGATTCAGAGCCGCTTGTTCTGACAGAGCGCTCGCTCTGAATCAGGGCCGGGCATTTTTTTTTCAGATTTGGGGATGGGCAGGTGTTACGGGATGAGGTGTGAGGATGGGCAGGTGCTACGGGATGAGATTGAGGATGGTCAGGTGTTACGGGATGAGGTATGAGGATGGGCAGGTGCTACGGGATGAGGTGTGAGGATGGGCAGGTGCTACCGGATGAGGTGTGAGGATATGCAGGTGCTACGGGATGAGGTGTGAAGATATGCAGGTGGTACGGGATGAGGTGTGAGGATATGCAGGTGGTACAGGATGAGCTGTGAGAATGGGCAGGTGCTACGGGATGAGGTGTGAGGATATGCAGGTGCTAAAGGATGAGGTGTGAGGATGGTCAGGTGCTACAGGATGAGGTGTGAGGATGAGCAGGTGCTACGGGATGATGTGTGAGGATGGGCAGGTGCTATGGATTGAGGTGTGAGGATATGCAGGTGTTACGGAATGAGGTGTGAGGATGGGCAGGTGCTACGAGATGAGGTGTGGGGATATGCAGGCGTTACGGGATGAGGTGTGAGGATGGGCAGGTGCCACGGAATGAGGTGTGACGATGGGCAGGTGCCACGGGATGAGATGTGAGGATGGGCAGGTGCTACGGGATGAGGTGTGAAGATGGGCAGGTGCTACGGGATGAAGTGTGAGGATGGGCAGGTGTTCTGGGATGAGGTGTGAGGATTGGCAGGTGCTACGGGATGAGGTGTGAGGATATGAAGGTGTTACGAGATGAGGTGTGAGGATGGCAGGTGCTACGGGATGAGATGTGAAGATGGGCAGGTGCAACGGGATGAGGTGAGGATGGGCAGGTGCTTTGGGATGAAGTGTGAAGATGGGCAGGTGCTACGGGATGAGGTGTGAGGATGGGCAGGTGCTACGGGATGTGGTGTGAGGATATGCAGGTGCTACGGGATGAGGTGTGAGGATATGCAGGTGCTACGGGATGAGATTGAGGATGGTCAGGTGTTACGGGATGAGGTATGAGGATGGACAGGTGCTACTGGATGAGGTGTGAGGATATGCAGGTGCTACGGGATGAGGTGTGAGGATATGCAGGTGGTACAGGATGAGCTGTGAGAATGGGCAGGTGCTACGGGATGAGGTGTGAGGATATGCAGGTGCTAAAGGATGAGGTGTGAGGATGGTCAGGTGCTACATGATGAGGTGTGAGGATGAGCAGGTGCTACGGGATGAGGTGTGAGGATGGGCAGGTGCTATGGATTGAGGTGTGAGGATATGCAGGTGTTACGGGATGAGGTGTGAGGATGGGCAGGTGCTACGAGATGAGGTGTGGGGATATGCAGGCGTTACGGGATGAGGTGTGAGGATGGGCAGGTGCCACGGAATGAGGTGTGACGATGGGCAGGTGCCACGGGATGAGATGTGAGGATGGGCAGGTGCTATGGGATGAGGTGTGAAGATGGGCAGGTGCTACGGGATGAGGTGTGAGGCTGGGCAGGTGTTGTGGGATGAGGTGTGAGGATTGGCAGGTGTTACGGGATGAGGTGTGAGGATATGCAGGTGTTACTAGATGAAGTGTGAGGATGGGCAGGTGCTACGGGATGAGGTGTGAGGATTGGCAGGTGCTACAGGATGAGGTGTGAGGATTGGCAGGTGCTACGGGATGAGGTGTGAGGATATACAGGTGCTACGGGTTGAGGTGTGAGGATATGCAGGTGCTACGGGATGAGGTGTGAGGATGGGCAGGTGTTACGGGATGAGGTGTGAGGATGGGTAGGTGCTACGGGATGAGGTGTGATGATGGGCAGGTGCTACCGGATGAGGTGTGAGGATATGCAGGTGCTATGGGATGAGGTGTGAGGATATGCAGGTGGTACAGGATGAGGTGTGAGGATGGGCAGGTGCTACAGGATGAGCTGTGAGAATGGGCAGGTGCTACGGGATGAGGTGTGAGGATATGCAGGTGCTACAGGATGAGGTGTGAGGATGGTCAGGTGCTACAGGATGAGGTGTTAGGATGGGCAGGTGCTACGGGATGAAGCGTGAGGATGGGCAGGTGCTACGGGATGAGGTGTGAGGATGGGCAGGTGCCACGGAATGAGGTGTAAGGATGGGCAGGTGCCACGGGATGAGGTGTGAGGATGGGCAGGTGCTACGGGATGAAGTGTGAGGATGGGCAGGTGTTGTGGGATGAGGTGTGAGGATGGGCAGGTGCTACGGGATGAGGTGTGAGGATATGCAAGTGTTACGAGATAAGGTGTGAGTATGGGCAGGTGCTACAGGATGAGGTGTGAGGATTGGCAGGTGCTACGGGATGAGGTGTGAGGATATACAGGCGCTACGGGTTGAGGTGTAAGGATATGCAGGTGTTACGGGATGAGGTGTGAGGATATGCAGGTGCTACAGGATGAGGTGTGAGGATGGGCAGGTGTTATGGGATGAGGTGTGAGGATGGGCAGGTGTTACGGGATGAGGTGTGAGGATATGCAGATGCTACGGGATGAGGTTTGAGGATGGCAGTTGTTATGGGATGAGGTGTGAGGATGGGCAGGTGTTACGGGATGAGGTGTGAGGATATGCAGGTGCTGCGGGATGAGGTGTGAGAACGGGCAGGTGTTATGGGATTAGGTGTGAGGATGGGCAGGTGTTTACGGATGAGGTGTGAGGATGGGCAGGTGCTATGGGATGAGGTGTGAAGATGGGCAGGTGCTACGGGATGAAGTGTGAGGATGGGCAGGTGTTGTGGGATGAGGTGTGAGGATTGGCAGGTGCTACGGGATGAGGTGTGAGGCTATGCAGGTGTTACGAGATGAGGTGTGAGGATGGGCAGGTGCTACGGGATGAGGTGTGAGGATGGGCAGGTGCTACGGGATGAGGTGTGAGGATATACAGGTGCTACGGGTTGAGGTGTAAGGATATGCAGGTGTTACGGGATGAGGTGTGAGGAAATGCAGGTGCTACGGGATGAGGTGTGAGGATGGGCAGGTGTTACGGGATGAGGTGTGAGGATTGGCAGGTGTTACGGGATGAGGTGTGAGGATGGGCAGGTGCTACGGGATGACATGTGAGGATGGTATATGTTCAGGAAGCCGGCGGACGGAATGCCGACCGCTGGCTTCCAGACATTGTTATCCCGACTAGGGACGAATTATAGGCATCTAAATCTGGATGCCTGTCATTTGACCGACTTCGGGAGACCGGCGCCCGACATCCCGATCGAACGGATGCCGGGCACCGCAGCTGTCAGTGGTGGGGGGGAGGGTTAGGTTTAGGGCTCCCAGGGGGGACTTACGGTTAGGCACCCCCCCGGGAGGATAGGGTTAGGCTAGGGGGCGGGAGGGTTAGGCACCCCCCCGGGAGGTTAGGGCTAGGCTAGGGGGAGGTAGGGTTAGGGTTAGGCACCCCCGGGGGGAGGTTAGAGTTAGGCACTTAGAGGGGGGGATAGGGTTAGGCACAGGGAGGGGAAGGTTAGGGTTAGGCACCCCTAAGGGAGGGTTAGGATTAGGGGAGGGAATTCGGTTAGTGAATACTTCCCTAGGGACGATCGGGATTTCTTCCTCTGTTGGCCAGGCTCTGTCGGGATTTGAACCGCCGGCCAAGGGTCCAGCGGTAATTCATACCGATTCTGTGAGGATATGCAGGTCCTACCAGCTACTTATGTAGCTGCCGTGTAAAAATATGGAAATGTCGCACCCGCCAAAGAATCTACTGAGCCGCCCACATGCGGCTTTGCAAATCTCAGCATCCGCATACAGAGATGCAGCACCGGCCGCAGATTATTCGGTTATCGCAGTTCTGAGTAACCCTACGGTCGTGCAGAATGGCCGCGTGTACTGATACACCGGAGCCACTTTCACTGCATACGAGATCACCAACGCAGGCACTCCCGAAATTGGTAGCACTTGCGTTCTTTGCTGTCACTGCCAGTTACCACCCACAAACACTCCCAGACTGTTAATCACACTGCGAGTAAAAAGTCGCTGCGAGAGACTATGGTAATATATCCTGGCACATGCGCCGTGCAATTTATATGCATGCTCATCTTACTGATAACTGCTCAACTGCGTAAATTTCGAGTACATTTCGGAACCAGGCCCTTAGTGTCAAAAGTTTGCAGCTGCATCTTGGATTGTGCATATTATATAGATATATGTTCAGTTCTCATTCGTTAATCATGTTTTTGTGAATGTTGCAAGTTATGTATCAGTTGTTCTTTGATGGTTTACAATGAAACAACTGTATCTTACTTGAAAATACTTTCAGTGCTAATCCTAAATCTGCCACCAGAGGGAGCAGTTTATCCAGTACTTTAATTGGATGCCCTTGTTGCACTGAGGGACTGAGGGCCTGATTCAGAGCCGCTTGTTCTGACAGAGCGCTCGCTCTGAATCAGGGCCGGGCATTTTTTTTTCAGAACGGCCTACAGGCCGCTCGCATAGCTGTGGGGGACCACCCACGGCTATAGTAAGCGGCCATGATGATGGTCGCGATGTTCAAGACCATCGCGACCATCGGGCTTGCGACGAGACCCTTGTGGTAGGGTCTCGTTGCCGCAAGCCCTAGAGAGCTTTCGGCTCTAACAGAGCCGAAAACTCTCCCACTGACATCACTTGTGATGTCAGTGGGGCCGGCCCCAGACGGTAGGTGTTCAACATCGACAGCATGCCTCCTTTGGTACGAGACCCGGAGCGACGGAGTGCCCGTTGCTATCCCGGTCTCGCGCATGCGCATGACGGAGCCGGCTCCGTCGTGCGCATGCGCACTGGCCTACCATCGACCCGGTTGCGAGCGCACAGGCCCTGATTCAGCATGGCATGTGAGTGTACTTTGAACACAGATTCCCAAGTGTGCAAAATGAGTCCTGCTAAGACGCACGCCCCGTTTTCTGGGAGTGGCCAGCCCAGGGACTGCGTGGACGTACGTAAGGTGAGGCTTGCTCAGCTGGCCGGCCGCCCAGTGCCATCCACCATCGTGACCATCGACCACCGACGGTCGCGATGGTGATTCCAGGCTGCGACCTCCGTCACAGTGCTGGGATCGCAAATGCAACATGGAGTGTCATACACCTCATGCTGCATTTGCATTATTGCCTGCTTGCAGCTCTGCATTTGCCATCCTTGCTGAATCAGGCCCTCATTCAACAGGTTAGTGCAGATAAATTCACACTTCACTGAAAGTAATTACATACAATGATCTAAGGGCCTGATTCAGAGCCGGACGCAAGTGGCTGCTCGTTCGCTCCGAGCGATGTTTGTCCAACTGCGCATGCGTACAGATCATAATACGCATGCGCGAACCAGTCAGTGCGGCCGAAAATCGTTTGTTCGCTAAATTGCGAATGCCTGCTATTTTGATTGACAGAATGAGGCGTTTGTGGGTGGTAACAGGGGAAGGTGCTTGAAAATGGGGAGTGGAGATCCGAACGCAGGCGTGCTTAAAGGTCAAAACGGGCGTTTTATGGGTGTGCATAATTAATACAGCAGCGTCATTGACCACGTCACTGGGTTATTTTATAAATAGCGGACATGACGTAGGATGCGAGCGGCCAGGGGGCGTAGTTTCCCAAAAAACGACCGCAAGTTTTGTACGCTCGTTCAGACCTAGAGGTGTGAACAGACCGCAAACAGTGAACGGTTCATTTGAATAGCCACCCCTATTTTCTTGACGAGCGAGCGCAAATAGCGTCCGGCTCTGAATCAGGCCCTAAGACACCGAAGTGCTGGAACATTGATGCAACATGAGATGTTTTTGTTCGGTGGTGTCCTCACTCCATACCCATCTGATGTGTCCCAATAGCAATAAATCGAAGTGCATCCAAAACATATACTTAGTTATTACCTTTTATATAATGTTCTGGAGGAGTGGGGAGGTCTGTCCACACACCCTTATTTTTATATGCATTACACAAAGGTGCAGCCAGGGGCACACTTTCAACACCTTTGAATGCATTTGAAAATTAGGGAAGGCAGGCCAAACACCCCCCTGGAAGTTTAGTATATTAAAGGGGGGTGATTGCTTTCTTTTTGGCTCAGCACCCCGCCCATCAGTGGCAAACGCAGGATTTCTCAAGGGGGGTTTCCAAATGCTTGACTTTCCAAATGTGGCCAGTTCATGAAGAGGGCATAATTAGCACTTATCCTGATTTAATATGCGTCAAACAAAGTGTTTTGAACTTTTGAGTGTCATAATTCCAGCATATACAGGATCAGTGATCTAAGTGATCTAAGCCATTAAATGCGGCAGTAGGGCCATCCTGCCTGAGCTGAATGTTTTTGTTCCAGATGTGGGGACCACTCCAGAGTATGGGAGGAAGTCCGGGAGTCTCGGGGAGCAGCAGAAGAACCTAGCACTGCCCTGTACATCAGTGTTGCCTACCCTCCCGATTTGGGCAGGGGCCTCCCGATAAACGGGTGCAGTTCCCGCCCCCCCAGAAAGGCAGGCAAACCTCCCGCCTGCCGCCGATCCCCCCCGCCAGTACCTGATAAACCCCCGCAGCGGGGGGCCGCTGACGCGATTCGCATCATTTTGGCCCTGCCCCCTGCTTCACAATGCCTGTTTTTTTGGCATTGTGTAGTGGTCGCAGGGCCAAAATGACGCATTCGCGTGGCCCCACCCCGTCACACCCGCAAACTGCCTTCAGCCCGCCCAGCCACGCACCCTTTTGCCAGCCATGCCCCCTGTTTTGCAGGAGCAGCCAGATAGTCGGAAAGTATGCTGTACAAAAAAAAATAAAAAGAAAAAATATATATATATTGGTCTCGTTATGCACTGGATAGTGTATTATTATTATTATATGGTATTAATAATTAACCCTATAAATGGTCTATAGCAGTGCACCCCTAACAGTGCATGTTCTCTAGATCTTCTAGTTGATGCACAGGAGACACATGTTAAATATCCACAGGTGGTGCTAATTGTTTAATTTGTGATACTCAGAAGAACATGCAGCATTAGTAATATTCTATTATATTACTATATCTATTGTGGTCATGGTGGGTGTGGGCTGGGGAGGGGGGGTTTCCAGGCAGACGGAAACCCCCCCTGCGTTTGCCTATGCCATCTATCCATAGGTGTTTGTAATCAGAGCAGCATAAAGCCTGTTTCCTACAAATATAACTGGTATTTCAGAGGAGCTCTGTATGGTAAGCAGGGACGCTGAGGGGGGGGGGGGCGGGTACAAATTACCTGGGCCCGGGCTTGCTGCAGGGGCCCAGCATCGATCCCCCTCCCTCTTAAGTCACAGCAGCCCAGCACACGCTGCTGGGGAGGGGGGTGCTCTCTGCGTTCTGTGGCGGTTACTAGGGTTCTCTCTGTATTGCATTGCATTAGATTGCTCTCTGTGTTACATGACAATCAGTAGGATTCTCGTATAGCGTGGCAGTCACTAGCATGCTCTCTGCGTTCTGTGGCGGTTACTAGGGTGCTCTCTGTATTGATTTGCATTAGGTTGCTCTCTGTGTTACATGACAATCAGTAGGATTCTTGTAGAGCGTATCAGTCACTAGCATGCTCTCTGCGTTCTGTGGCGGTTACTAGGGTGCTCTCTGTATTGATTTGCATTAGGTTGCTCTCTGTGTTACATGACAACCAGTAGGATTCTCGTATAGCGTGGCAGTCACTAGGATGCTCTCTGTGTTCTGTGGCGGCTACTAGGGTGCTCTCTGTATTGCATTGCATTAGGGTGCTCTTTGTATTATTCAGATGTCCCTGGAAGGTTCTCTTAGGAATGCTATCTGTACTGTGCAGATGCCACAATAAGGCAACTGAAAGAGTGGTGGTGTATACTTTGCCCACCTCATGCCAGTTTGATCCAGACTACTGACAGTTTGTCACATCTATGATACCAGGCTACTTCAGAAATTCAGGATATTTTTACAGGGCCACTTTGAGTTCCAAACCCTACCATGGATGGGTTGCAGCACACTGGATGTATTTTTCAGTTACCTTTGACTAGCAAAGTAGAGCAGAGTATTTACAAAGCACAGAGTATATCAGGAGATGAGTGATGTGTTAGTGAGGACAGGGCTGCATGTGACAGGGGCAGTGACATGATGTGAGGAGGGGAATGGAGGCAGCAGGAAGCCACAGACTGAGAGTTATATAGTGGGAGGAGCAGGGTCCCCCAGCAGCACAGAGTATATCAGAAGATGAATGATGTGTCAGTGAGGACAGGGCTGCATGTGACAGGGGCAGTGACATGATGTGAGGAGGGGAATGGAGGCAGCAGGAAGCCACAGACTGAGAGTTACATAGTGGGAGAAGATGGGACCCCAGCAGCACAGAGTATATCAGGAGATGAGTGATGTGTCAGTGAGGACAGGGCTGCATGTGACAGGGGCAGTGACATAATGTGTGGAGGTGAATGGAGGCAGCAGGAAGCCACAGACTGAGAGTTATATAGTGGAAAGAGCAGGGTCACCAGCAGCACAGAGTATATCAGGAGATGAGTGATGGGTTAGTGAGGACAGGGCTGCATGTGACAGTGACAGTGACATGATGTAAGGAGGGGAACGGAGGCAGCAGGAAGCCACAGACTGAGAGCTATATAGTGGAAAGAGCAGGGTCACCAGCAGCACAGAGTATATCAGGAGATGAGTGATGGGTTAGTGAGGACAGGGCTGCATGTGACAGTGACAGTGACATGATGTAAGGAGGGGAACGGAGGCAGCAGAAAGCCACAGACTGAGAGTTATATAATGGACGGAGCAGGGTCCCCAAGAAAGAGTCCCATGCGCAGCCTCCGTATGCCCCCCCCCCCCAATCTCGCTGGCAGATTTTCTCACTATACTCTGCCAGTTTACTGCACATGTTCCAATATCTGGAAAAATGTTGCGGGTGGCATTTTCCCAGTGATTTCTGTATTGGGCATGTGCAGATTTCCAGAAATATAGCACTTGCACCCATGGCCGGTTCTAGACATTGTGGAGCTCACTGCGAAAGTTCCCAGTTGCGCCCTCCCCTCCCCCCCAAAAAAACCAAAACAAAACAAACAAAAAAATTTTTTAGATGGCGTTCCTCTGCGCACGCTGAAAGTGTGCACGCTTCCAGAAAGGGGGCGTGTCCTTGCGTAAAGCTCTCCCCTCATGGCGAATAATTGCCATGAGGGGAGAGCTTTTGCACGGTATGTCCTACACAGTAATGCCCTTTATAACACATTATGCCGCATGCAGTAATGCCCTTTATAACACATTATGCCGCATGCAGTAATGCCCTTTATAACACATTATGCCGCATGCAGTAATGCCCTGTATAACACATTATGCCACACGCAGTAATGCCCTTTATAACACATTATCCCGCATGCAGTAATGCCCTTTATAACACATTATGCCGCATGCAGTAATGCCCTTTATAACACATTATGCCGCATGCAGTAATGCCCTGTATAACACATTATGCCACACGCAGTAATGCCTTGTATAACACATTATGCCACATGCAGTAATGTCCTTTATAACACATTATGCCACATGCAGTAATGCCCTTTATAACACATTATGCCACACGCAGTAATGCCCTGTATAACACATTATGTCACACGCAGTAATGCCCTGTATAACACATTATGCCACACGTAGTAATGCCCTGTATAACACATTATGCCACATGCAGTAATGCCCTGTATAACACATTATGTCAAATGCAGTAATGCCCTGTATAACACATTATGCCACACGCAGTAATGATGTATATAACACATTATGCCATATGTACATTATGCCACATGCAGTAATGCCCTGTATAACACATTATGCCACACGCAGTAATGCCCTGTATAACACATTATGCCATACGCAGTAATGCCCTGTAGTATAACACTATATGCCACATGCAGTAATGCCCTGTATAATACATTATGCCACATGCAGTAATGCCCTTTATAACACATTATGTCACATGCAGTAATGCCCTGTATAACACATTATGCCACATGCAGTAATGCCCTGTATAACACATTATGTCACACGCAGTAATGCCCTGTATAACACATTATGTCACACGCAGTAATGCCCTGTATAACACATTATGTCACACGCAGTAATGCCCTGTATAACACATTATGTCACACGCAGTAATGCCCTGTATAACACATTATGTCACACGCAGTAATGCCCTGTATAACACATTATGCCACACGCAGTAATGCCCTGTATAACACATTATGTCACAGGCAGTAATGCCCTGTATAACACATTATGCCACAGGCAGTAATGCCCTGTATAACACATTATGCCATACTCAGTAATAACCTGTATAACACATTATGCCACATGCAGTTATGCCCTTTATAACACATTATGCCACACGCAGTAATGCCCTGTATAATACATTATGCCACACGCAGTAATGCCCTGTATAACACATTATGTCACATGCAGTAATGCCCTGTATAACACATTATGCCATACTCAGTAATAACCTGTATAACACATTATGCCACATGCAGTTATGCCCTTTATAACACATTATGCCACATGTAGTAATGCCCTGTATAACACATTATGCCATACTCAGTAATAACCTGTATAACACATTATGCCACACGCAGTAATGCCCTGTATAACACATTATGCCACACGCAGTAATGCCCTGTATAACACATTATGCCATACGCAGTAATGCCCTGTAGTATAACACTATATGCCACATGCAGTAATGCCCTGTATAATACATTATGCCACATGCAGTAATGCCCTTTATAACACATTATGTCACATGCAGTAATGCCCTGTATAACACATTATGCCACATGCAGTAATGCCCTGTATAACACATTATGTCACACGCAGTAATGCCCTGTATAACACATTATGTCACACGCAGTAATGCCCTGTATAACACATTATGTCACACGCAGTAATGCCCTGTATAACACATTATGTCACACGCAGTAATGCCCTGTATAACACATTATGTCACACGCAGTAATGCCCTGTATAACACATTATGCCACACGCAGTAATGCCCTGTATAACACATTATGTCACAGGCAGTAATGCCCTGTATAACACATTATGCCACAGGCAGTAATGCCCTGTATAACACATTATGCCATACTCAGTAATAACCTGTATAACACATTATGCCACATGCAGTTATGCCCTTTATAACACATTATGCCACACGCAGTAATGCCCTGTATAATACATTATGCCACACGCAGTAATGCCCTGTATAACACATTATGTCACATGCAGTAATGCCCTGTATAACACATTATGCCATACTCAGTAATAACCTGTATAACACATTATGCCACATGCAGTTATGCCCTTTATAACACATTATGCCACATGTAGTAATGCCCTGTATAACACATTATGCCATACTCAGTAATAACCTGTATAACACATTATGCCACACGCAGTAATGCCCTGTATAACACATTATGCCACACATAGTAATGCCCTTTATAAGACATTATGCCATATGCAGTAATGCCCTGTATAACACATTATGCCACACACAATAATGCCCTGTATAACACATTATGCCACATGCAGTAATGCCCTGTATAACACATTATGCCACACGCAGTAATAATCTGTATAACACATTATGCCATACTCAATAATAACCTGTATAACACATTATGCCACATGCAGTTATGCCCTTTATAACACATTATGCCACATGTAGTAATGCCCTGTATAACACATTATGCCATACTCAGTAATAACCTGTATAACACATTATGCCACACGCAGTAATGCCCTGTATAACACATTATGCCACACATAGTAATGCCCTTTATAAGACATTATGCCATATGCAGTAATGCCCTGTATAACACATTATGCCACACACAATAATGCCCTGTATAACACATTATGCCACATGCAGTAATGCCCTGTATAACACATTATGCCACACGCAGTAATAATCTGTATAACACATTATGTCACACGCAGTAATGCCCTGTATAATACATTGTGCCACACACAGTTATTCCCTTTATAATGCACTATCCCTAATTCAAATTACGCCACACAATAGTCCTTTATTCATGTTATGACACACAGTGGTGCCCCTTTTACACAATGCCCAAATTAGTTCCCCTTATACACAAGGCCCACAGTAGTAGTGCCCCTTATACAATGCCCACAGCAGTGGTGCCCCTTACACCATGGCCCCAGTAGTGTTGCTCCCCCTGCAGTGTCCTCATTAGTAGTGCCCGCAGTGGTAATGCCCACAGTATTAATGCCCCCAGTAGTAGTGCCCCCATTGGTAATGTCCCCTATAGTAATGCCCCAATAGTAGTGCCCACAGTAGCAATGCCCCCAATAATAGTGCCCACAGTAGTAATGCCCCCTACAGTAGTTCCCACAGTTGTAATGCCCACATTAGTAGCGCCCCCAGTAGTAATGGTCCCTATAGTAGTGCGCACAGTAGTAATGCTCCCTATAGTAATGCCCCCATTAGTAATTCCCCCATTAGTAGTGCCCACAGTTGTAATGCCCCCCTTTAGTCGTGCCCCCAGTAGTAATGCCCCTTATAGTAATCCCCCCAGTAGTAATGCCCCCTATAGTCGTGCCCCCAGTGCTGGTGCTTCTGAAAAAAAAAAAAATTAAAATACAAACACAATATTTACCTTAAGCCCCGCTCCTGCGTCCGCTGCTGTCTGGTCTGAATGCGGCTCCACGGATCTATTGGAGAGACGTCATGACGTCCCTCCCATAGTGCTCTCTGCAGGAGCCGGGTGTCCGCTGCAGGGAGGAAGCCGGGTGTCTGCTGATAACAAATATCAGCGGGCGCACGGCAAATGGAGCCTCCCTGTGGCGGCTAGAGGGGGGGACCGGCACTGTTTTTTTTTTTTTTGTCTTCTGGGGACTCAGTGGCGCCCACTAGGGGCCGGTGCTCCGGGCGACGGCCATTTATCTCGCCCCTAGAACCGCCCATCCTCCTGGTGATGAATATTACGCTGTCTGAGAGGTAAGTATTGTAGTTGGGTATAGTGTGAGTGGCGCAGGCCCCCTGGATCCATGTGCACCCTGCACCCATTATAGATACACCCACGCCAACCGGCGGCAGAGAGTAAAGATTGGAGACTCTAATCGCACTAATCTAGGGAGATTGTGGGTCACAAGCTCAGTCATATATAACTACAGATACAGATGTGTCCTGCTACATCTTTGTTTCTTGCATGGCAATTCGCACCACGCAGCATGGAGTGAGGCGTGCGCCCGCGAGTGGATACGTGCATTGCTTTCACACTCGCAACTCCATAGGATTGAATGGTGCGATCACAGTGCGTGCCATAGTGTACCGTAGCATACACTGCTGCGGGTAATCGCATGGAGACATGTGTGCGCACGTTTGTAGCGCGATCAAGGATGTATTAGTTATCTTCCATTCAACAAATGCAAAGTGTTAGTAGCAGCGTAGAGTACATTTCATGACACAATGACTTCTGAATGTGTTTGCAGAAATAGAATCACTTTCCATATAAATGCGGAAATGAACCATGAGGGCACATCCTCTGTGCAGACGTGTTATTACAACAAGACAATACATTTAGGTATATTGATTGCGTAATTAATAGAAACCAGAGAAATGATGTAAATGACAATAATAAAAGGACCTTCTGTCTGGCCTGCATGGGCATGGGCTAATGTAACCCACACTGTACAGTCTTAGCATGTTTGCAGACGATGAGGACCTGTGTGACTATTTCTACTTTATACAGTATATACAGTAGACCTATCGGGATGGGAACGGGAAGCCGGTGCTTGGGATCCTGGCGGTCAAAATCTTGACGCCAGCATCGTGACAGGGTTAGGATACTGACACCTGTCGATTGGTACCATAACCCCCCCACCCTTAACCCTCCCTTGCCGATGCCTAAACCTAACCTCCCCTTGTGCCTAAAACTAACCTCCTCCTCCCCGATGCTTAAACCTAACCCTCCCCCTTAGTGCCTAATCCTAACCCTCCTCCTAGTACCTATCACCTAACCCTTCCCCTGGGATCCAGTCTAAAGATGTACAGTAAAAAAGGTAGACAATGTCTAGATAGATACCAGATGTTAGACAGTCAATAGGTCGACAGGGACAAAATGTGGACACACTAAAGATCGACATGTAAGAAGGTTGACGGGTACACATGGTGTCAAAGATCGACATAAAAATGGTCAACACGAAAATGGTCGACACATTGATTTTTTTTTTGTTAGGGTTAGGCACTTAACCCAATGGTTAGTGTTTGGCACTTTCTCCAGTAGTTAGGGTTAGGCAACAGCAGGGAGGGTTAGGGTTAGGCACCAGTAGGGAGGGTTAGGGTTAGGGTGAAGATTAGATAAAAAAAAGTGTCGACCATATTTGTGTCGACCATATGCATGTCAACCTTTTGACCCTGTCAACCATTTCAACCCGTCGAGCTTCTTACATGTCGACTTTTAGTGTGTTGACCTTTTGCCCCTATCGATATTTTGTCCCTGTCGACCTACTGACTGTCTAACATCTGGTGTCTATCTAGACATTTTCTACCTTTTTACTGTAGATCTTTCAATCCCCATCCCCTTCCTCTAACCCCGCTACTTACCTTCAGTATGCCGGCTCCGGGATCCTGACAGGTGTCGGTTTTCTGGTGCCGGTATTCCAAGCGCCGGCATCCCCTATTTAGGGTCCACTTGTAAATTGAGAAAAGCTCCTTCTCCTATTTTTACCAGAAAAAGGGTGTTCCTCAAGTTTTGTCAATTCGGCAACAGTTTACCCCCATAGATTTCAGCAGCAGTCTTCTCTGTCTGCATGATGTATGGGGTCAGCGTGATCGCCCCCCCGGATCTGCGCTGGCTGAGGGGCAAGTGGCGCTTGCTTGTGCAGCATGTGGCACCATGCATACTGTTTGTGTCATTTTTTTTGTGGGGTGCGTGACCATGTCTACACAATTAGGTTAATACCTACAGTACCCAAGCCCGGCCACGTTCTTTACGGCCCTACTTGGTATCATTATTTAATCATTAATAAAAAGTGCAATAATCAGCAATTTGACACCTTTTAAGAACCTCCAGTACTTTCCTTATGGCCACTAACAGCCGTCTATATGGTCCTGCTGTCTCAGTTGGAGTCCAGTACGGTTACCCCACTTTTCAAGCACTTATTCCAGGTCACTTGTTGTAGAAAAGTTGCGCAATCTCACCGCAAGTACAGTGAATTGTGCATTTCTATTTGGATCTTGCATGTCTCGGGTGCGTGCATTCACGCGATGGATGCAAATATGAACCAAACTCGCTCCTGATGAATTGACTCCTTACAGTTTGTGTAGGGTCTACATAAATAGGAAAGAAAACATTTTGGGTCCATTTTCCCCATTGGTTTTTTTTTGTTTATAATCACAGACATCCCCCACCTACCCATCGTCCCACTTACTGTACGTAATCTAGTGATGGCCTTCGAAAGCTCTGCCATTAATGGTTCATGGTATTTCGCCATCAGTAATTAACCATCAATGGTGAGCCACAGAAGACACATGCACATAGCAAGGCTGGCGCTCACCCTCGAGGATCAGCCACCGATGTTTTACCATCTATGACATTCCATTGATGGTGAAACCACTCACCATCGCCATCAGACGATCAATGGTCAACGGCCATCTCTAACATGCACAATGGCAGCTGTTCCTACCAGGCATGGTGCCAGCTGTGATCTCAGCATGTTGTGTCCAGATCAGCAATAGGGGTGACCCGATACTACTGGACAGTAAATATTACCTCCTGGGATGTATATAATCGGTGTATTCTGATGCCAGTGTGCGTCAGTTATACATGTACTACCACAGAAACATCAATACACTCTGGGCCTGTTTCAGACCCGCTCGCGAGCGCTGAATGCTCGCAAGCGGGTCGATGGTGCCCAAGTGCGCATGTGCACGACGGAGGCGCCTCCATCGTGCGCATGCGCGAGACTCGTCGTTAAGGGTCTTGCACCAAAGGGGGCGTGCTGTCGATGGTGATTGACAGCACGCCCCCTTTGGTGGGCGTGCCGGGGGCGTGGCTGCCCAGATGGAGGCGTTCCCATGGGAACGCCTACCGTGATGTCAGTGGGAGTGCTTTTGGCTCTGATAGAGCCAAAAGCACTCCTGGGCTTGCGGCAGCGAGACCCTACCGCAGGGTCTCGTCGCAAGCCCGATGGTCGCGATGGTCTTGACCATCGCGACCATCATTTTGGCCGCTCGCTATAGCTGTGGGTGGTCACCCACAGCTATGCGAGCGGCCAGGAGGCCGCTCCAAAAAGGAGCAGGGACGGCCCTGATTCAGAGCGAGCGCTCTGTCAGAGGGTCCGGCTCTGAATCAGGGCCTCTGTGCAGCATGAGGAGATCATCACCTGCTCCCTGATCAAAAAGCTTCTGCCACCCACAAACATAAAACATTCGTTAGTAACTGCTCCATCATCTTCTTTATAAACTACTTTCTGCAGCTGAATAGTAAAAGAGCAGCTTTCACTGCCCTCCCTGGCATATTACAGGGGTGGTAGAGTCTGCACCTGCCATACAACTTGCTCTGCCCCCCCCCCCCCAATACCCCCGGGAGTCACGGCACAGTCAACTCGCATTGATAATCATTTGCATACTTGTCACCAGGTGTCTGAGGAGCGGTGAGGCATTAAATGTCAGTAAATTCCATCCTACACAAGTAGCTGTGTATAGTGATGCCGAGTATGAATGTCCTCACACTATAAGTTAGCAATCCGAGCATGGCGACGCCCGCCGCTGCTTTCTCATATGCGTTACGATGTCGCTTATCTGCATAAATATCGGTAACATCGACACACATCGAGCCCCCCCCAAATGCTGACTACCTGTCACTCACTTTGCAAATGGATCCTCTCTGCTTACGTAATCGCAAAGTCATTGCGGCGCATGCGCATTGCGGCTTACACGCATGCACGCTGGCAAACAATCGCTCGAACTGCGGAAATAGCGCTATTGCCTCCATCGCTGAATCAGGCCCATAGGTACCATTTTTATGCTGATAATTGGGTCTGGCTTAAGGAGTGCATCTAATGCGCTTATAGCAGCAGAAAGATGGCACACTCCTGGCGCAGAGCTGGATTCAGACCTCTTGGGTTCCTGGGCAACATAATGGTACAGGGCCCCCTTCCTCTGTCAAAACAAAAATTAGAAAAGTGTATTAGGGTATTCTGGGCCTCTCAGTGCCCACTTGGCTCTGTGCAGTAGCCTAGGTTGCATAATGGGTGATCCGGCTATGCCCTGACTGTTACTGTCACCAGGGACACATAGAGAGGGGGGGGGGGGCAGGTACTAATTGCCCAGGCCTGTTGGAGGAGCCCAATGGGGGCCCAGGGCAACTGCCCCCCCCCCCTTTGCAGCGCAGTGCTCGGCAGTGTTTTTTATTTTATACCCAAAGTGTCCAAGTGTGTAGCTTAGGTGACACTATTCTACCGAGCCATAGGCCTTATCGCAATCTGATAAGAACGTTACCCTGTTACTAGCATTATTGTGTAGACCAGGGGTTCACAACCACGGTCTTCAAGGCACTCTAACAGTCCAAGTTTTGAGGATAGCCATACTTGAGCACAGGTGCTTAATTAGTAATCTTAATTAGTATCTCAGATATTTTGATTTAACCATCTGAGCTCAAGCATGGTCATCACTACCACCTGGACTGTTAGTGTACCTTGAGGACTGAGGTTGGGAAACACTGGTATAGAGACTCGGGGGCTCATTTATGTGAAGATGCGTATTTATCACAATCCGCATGGCCAGGGGTGCTGGGGATAGCCTAGGCCTGGGGTGCACTGGAGAGGGGGACCCCTTTATTGGAGAGGGGGGTCCCTAGCTCTCCAGAGATTCGTGGCCTAAGCTGACTAGCAGTCAGGGTTGATGCTTCAGCTGGGGGGCCCCGGTGAAAGGGCTCCCCTGGCTGTGGCATCAGCTCTCCGTTAGAAAAAGGCCGGTGCTGGTTCTGGAAAATACAGGGGAACCCTATTCATTTTTTTCTCCTGTATTTCCAGAACCAGGACTGTCTCAGAGCCCAGTGCTGGTTGCGCTGAATATGGGGGACCTCTACGTTGTTTGTCCCCCGTATTTTAGCAACCAGGACTGGTTCTGATTAGCTTGGTACTGGTTGTGCTTCATACGGGGGACCCCTACATCGTTTGCCCTCTGTATTTTGCACAACTAGCACTGGGTCACTAAAAGCCCGGTGCTGGTTGCTCTGTTGGGGGGGCCACGCCGTTTTTTTTTTTTTTTTACACATGTTAAATCTTTTTTACTCACAGATGCAGGCTTCATGAGCCTGCATCTGCTGCTGATGCCAGCTACCTCCCCCGGGTCCTACTGCCCACCGCTGATCCCGCCTAGGTCGTGAACGGCCGCAACAATGCCACTGTCGCCTGCTTTCTCCACTGGGTCTCAGCCACCGCTAACGCCTGCTACCTCCCCCCAGGTCCCGGCCACAGCTACCACCCACACTAGCCAGCCATCTGGATGCACCCAAGTGAAGCCACGGTGAGTACACCTGATGAAGGCTCCTACTGAGCAAGGAACTTTCTATCGCTATAATGGCGTATTTGGGAGGTAATAGTTTAAAAACTGTAACTTTCTCAATTACCTGGACCCCTAAAGGCCCTACCCTGGAACAATAGCTACCTAATAAAACAAACCCCAAGGGCTCTATTTATTAACATTAGTTTAACTAAAATAAAGTGAAAAAGGGTGTTTTCACACCCTTTTCACATTATTTTAGTATCACCTATAGTTATTACAGGGCAATTGGAGTAGAATTCGTAAAATTCTACTCCAACCCCTAAGTATCACTTATTTTTAGTAAAGCAGATCGCATTTTCCATAATTGTAATGGGAAATGTGATCCGACCAAAGTTACTAAAAATAAAATGTGAAAACATATCGGGGAAAGCCCTGTGATAATAATGCCACCTGGAGGTGGCATTATCCAGGGTCTCCCCCGGGTACCGGTCTCCTGCCCTGCTCTAACGGGGAGAGCAGAGACCCGGGAGTCGGTCCCAGTAATCAGCTGTGTGGTCTAAACAGACCGCAAGCTGATTACTGTAAAAAAAAAAAAATTACTTACCTGACTCCAGGGACCGGTGATCGGGCCTCCGGTGATGACTCCCTTCTGGTCAGCTGGTCTCCCATAGTGCACTGCTGCCTGGTCATCAGGTGATCGGGCCACGATGCAGTAGTATGGGAGATCACCTGACCGGAGGAATGGAGAACATCACCGGAGGCCTGGAGCATGCAGGTAAGTGTAATTAAGGAAGAGGGGGGTCACGGTGTGGGGGAGGGGGGTCGCGGGGGGGTCCGTGATCATGGGAGTGGGGCTTAGCGCCGGGGGCAGGGCTTAGCGCTGGGGGGGTTTAGCAGCGGCGACCGGTTGGCGCATGCGCGGGCACTTAATCACGGTATTTTTTGCAAAAATACCGTGATAAGGCTCCGAAGGGGATTTGCAGGGACAGAGCTTTATCGCAAGCTCTGTCTCTGCAAGGGATTTGTAGTAAATCCCTGTGATATTACCTGAATTCGCAATGCGAATTCACTCAGTAATATCACACTACAATCTGCATTCAATATGCGGATTGTAGTAAATAGAGCCCCAAGTCTAAATTCGCCCCCTACCCCGAGTTATGCCTTCCCAAATATCCCCCATAGAGAACAGCAGAAAAGTGCTCCTAACTGAGAGCATCAGAAAAAAATTACAGTTGGAACTTTAGATTACTCCCAAATCCTCATTTTTTATGGGTTTGCCTTAAAATTCGGCATAAAGCACTGAACACCAGTTCTACCCTCCCATGCCAAATTTCAGCTCGGTACCTCCAATAGCTTTTGAGGTGTAGCCCCTTAAACAGTATGCCCCCCCCTACAGAATTCTCTATGGAGAAATCCATTTTTTTCGATTTAGCCTTATTATAAGGGCACAACTGTGCCCTTATAATATATATATATATGTGTGTGTGTGTGAGTGTATGTATATATATAATATATATATATATATATATATATATATATATATATATATATATATATATATTTATATATATATATAATTTTCCAAAAGAGTACTTGTTCCATTGCCATCCTCATAGATATTGTAGAATCAAGAACCCTGAAGGGAAGCAGGCACATTGGGCCTGATTCAGAGTTGGGAATGGAGAGAGAGATAGCACTTGACTGTGTACCTGGGCAAACCATGTTGCAATGCAAGGGGTGTATATACATACATTTTTTTGCATGTAGAGTAAATACTGGCTGCTTTTGCATGTAGCCCACAAATACTGCACAGTATATTATTACGCTGCACTTTAGATGTCAGTTTGGATACCTCCCTCCCAAATCTAAATCTCTCTGCACATTTTAAATCTGCCCCACCTGCAGTGCAGCATGGTTTCACCAAGATGATCAGTTGAGAGAGATATCGCTCTCTGGCCCTGATTCAGAGCTGGTCGCTCTGAATCAGGACCGTCCATCTTAATTTTTAGAGGGGTCACCTGGCCGCTCGTATAGCTGTGGGTGACCACCCACAGCTATAGCGAGCGGCCAGGAAGATGGTCATGATGGTCAAGACCGTCGCGACCATCAGGCTTGCGACGAGACCCTTGTGGTAGGGTGTCGTTGCCGCAAGCCCTGGAGTGCTTTCGGCTCTATCAGAGCAGAAGGCACTCCCACTGACATCACTTGTGCCCTCTATTGCTAACTCTGAATCAGGCCCTGTGTTCTTCCAACTGCTCCATATAGCATAAGGTAAACATTTTCATTTATCTTGATTTAAAAATCACATTAAAGCCTGTGGGGCTCATGCGGAGTTGAACATAATTTGCAAACATAAAGGGGGAAATGTCTCAAAAGAAGAGCAAAAAGAAGGCGCACAAATGGAATGAATATCAATTGTTTTAATGTATAAAACACCAATGAAAAATAAGTATACATAAAAAGGACATATGTGCATATATATGTTGTTCAAGTACACAATTTGTTAAAATAAAAAGGCAAGCACATGTATCTCTCAGTTCATGAATAAATAGGTGAATACCAATAGACAATATTTTGAACGATTTGGGCGATTCCGGCCCATTGGAATGACAAATCATTCATAGCGTCCAGTGCGTACGCTCTATCACGATGCTGATGTGCGCTCCTGCGGCATCGTTCGTCGCATCTTTAGATCTTTTGTACATGCAGGAAGACCTGTCAATCTCGTTTTCCCTCTGATCGTGCAGTGTGTACGCTCTACCGAACAACGAACGATATGTCGTTCTGTGCTGGACGATACGGGCGTCACTTGACAGGCATTCCCTGGACACTCCCCTCCACCTGCTTCATGCTGGCGATATGAATGACACAGATGCATGCACAGATCAGTGAGATCCGCGCATGCACAGGGGCGCCGAGAGGGGGGGGGCGGGTACTAATTACCCTGGCCCGGGCTTGCTGGAAGGGCCCAGTGGGGGCTCAGGTCCAGCAACGTCCCCCCCTCTCTTACATCACAGCAGCCCAGCACATGCTGTTGTGTGCTGGGCTGCACTGGGAGACTGCTGGCAGGTGTTAAGAAGCAGCCACAGAAGTCTTTTCGGTGCCCTGTGCCAGAAAGAGCATTGGCACGCCCCCATTTTTCAAATTAGGACATAATGCACCCAAAAAAGAGGAATGGCCTCATGGGGAAGGGCCAGGGAAGAGATAGGGGAGGCCAAGAGATGCTGGGGATGAAAATAGAGGAAGCCACAAGTGAGAATGATAATAAACAGAAAATTGACAGGCCAGAACAATGCCCCTTGTTTTGCTGTGCCCTGTGCCACGGCACAGGTCGCACAACCATAGTAACGGCCCTGAGTCTCCTATGCCTGTGCGGCGAGCAATCAAGCTGATCGCGCCCCCCACTGGTTATGCCTCGGGCTACGGGGGCTCACAGGGCCGCTGCAAAACTTTTTTTTAACCTAAGGAGGCATGGCCACGACTCCCGCAATTAGGCCATGCCCCCTTTTACCCCGGCCCGGCGCGGCTCTTGGCGGGCCTGTGCATGCATCTGTGTGTAATTAGCTTGTAGTGTAAAAATAATGTGGGGTCCCCCCTAAAAGCACAACCAGCACTGGAGTTTTCAGAGCCAGTCCTGCTTGTGTAAATATGGGGGGACAAAAGACGTAGTGGTCCCCTGTATTTTGCACAACCAGCACTGGGCTCGGTGAGCTAGTGATGTTTTTGTAAAAGGACAAAATGAGTATTTTCCATAACCAGCACTGAACTCTTTCTAGCGGGGGTGTAATTCCACAGCCTGGGGCACCGTTTTACTCAGTCCCCCGGTCAAAGCATTACAGCCGTCTAGTCAGCTCAAGCCAGGGATCCCTGGGGAGGTGGGGACCCCCCCCAATAAAGCCTATCCCTGGCACCCCTGGCTGGTGGGAGCCGAGTTGATTGTGTAGAGTGTATGTAATAATAGATGTACTAATATTGTCTTTGCTGGAGAACTACAGGTCCCAGCAAGCCTCCCCCCGCATGCTAGTACTTGGAGAACCATAAGTACCAGGATGCGGACCATTAAGGGCCTGCTGGTACGTGTAGTTCATCTGCGAAAATAAATATTAAAATAGACACACACACCATGAAAGTAAAGCTTTATTAAAGCATACATGCACACTCACATTCAAACTCAGACTCACATTCATGCATACTCACCTAGAATCCCTGTAGCCATTTACGTCCTCTTCCCCAGTAGAATCCACGGCACCTGTAAAAAAAAATTCTATACTCGTCTATTCCTAGCATAGATCATGACCTCCACGGTCCACGTCTTCTTAAAACAAAAAAAAGCCAAGTCCCGACCAACGGACATAAGTCGGGACGGACATAAGTACCGTCCTCTAAGGATGGTACTTCCAGAATTACAGCTCAGTCACTGCATTTCTCTTAGAAAAACCTGGGCTGAGCATCCATTGGCTGAGAGAGGCGAGAACTTCAATGGTGAGAACCGCTAATTAACCTTCATTAACCTATGATAAATAGGCCCCTTATTCTGAAAATCAATAAAAATTACTTGATTTAAAATTCAATGCACTTTTATGTCAATGGTCCTGCATCCATCCCTAAATCAGGCTGTATACACATTGGTGCTCCTAATCAGTGACAAATTGTGCCTGTAAATAATTTTTAATAGAATATATGCTGCAATAATTAAAGCTGGAGGTGTAAGTGTTCAGGTTCGTTAGAGGGAATGCACAAGAAATGCACACTGTCCCTGGATGCAAGCGCTGATGATTAACATGCAAACTTGCAGACAAAACTTCAACTTATTGCATTTGAAACCTCTGATCTGGTTACTGTGTAACTTTCCGTGCATACAAATGGATTCATTGTCCTCCCTGTGTGTTCATTAGGGGAAGTCATGTCACTGTGGGCTCTGATTGGTTTGAGGTAGGAAGAGGTCACATGATTGGGAGGGGAGCAACCTGAAAATCCGATGAACCAGTCACTCGCACTGGAGGAGACTTTGTAGAGTGGAGGCAGGAACTCTCTGCTCCCTGGGAAACACAATGGCCCTGAAAGAAGATTTACTGAAGCCGATCTGGCACGCATTCACTGCCCTGGACGTGGACAAGAGCGGAAAAGTTTCCAAGTCTCAGTTGAAGGTAAGTCAGATGCATCCTTTTTAAGGTTCCTCCAACTATTAATCTACTACAACTCCCAATATCCTCCAGCGATCTGCTATGATGACCGAGAACCTGTCGCTTTACCTCTGATTTTGGATTACAACAGTGGTTCTCAAGCATGGTCCTCAGGACCCCTAGCAGGTATCATTTTCCAGACCACCCAGCAGGTGCCCAGATGTCTGACCAACTGTCACTATTTAAAGACCCATAGGGGACCTGGAATATTGATAACTACAGGACTGTTACTATTATCATCCTGTTTCTAATGTTATGCTGGGCACTAGACATGTTACAGTGCAACTAACTGTTTGCAGCACAATCACACCCATGTGTACATATTGAGTCCACACTCCTATAACACCCAATCTGCGGGATGACCGCCCTGCACCAAACACTAAAGGGATTATATTTTAGCAACTGATAATAATGTGACTCAGTGACACTAACCAGAATATAATATCACAACGTGGTGTGCATGAATGATTTTGACTCGTGCGCACCTTACACTGTTAACTTACAGGACTGTGATTGTTTATTGGCAGAGGGACAGATTTACAGCTGAGTGACCCCGGAAAGCCGCCTCTAACACAAGATGCGCATTCTGATGTTTCAAACGTTATTTTACAGGAATAAATGGAGATTAGGGGCAGGCAACGTGTGGCACTCCAGCTGCTGTGAAACTACATATCCTAAAATGCCCTGCTGTCAGTGTATGCCAGGCCTGGCCAAACTGTGGCTGTCTAGCTGTTGTGAAACTACAAGTCACAGCATGCTTTAGCAGCTAATCGGTGGGAGGGTATGCTGGGATTTGTAGTTTAACAACAGCTGGAGAGCCACAGGTTGGCCAGGCCTGGTGTATGCTAAATCTGTGTCAATGCATGCCGAAAAGTGTAGTTCCACAGCAGCTGGAGTGGCACACATTGCCGACCACTGTTATAGACTATAACAGATAAATGATAGCTAGAAGTTGATAGGTTGCTATGGGTAACTTCTCCACTCTTCCTCTTTAAAAGGTTTGAGACATCTCCTCCTAAAATAGTCTGGACAGAAGAGAATTGCACCCATCGGTTATTAGGTGCCTCATGTTTTTATGAACATCCCTGAACATGGTTGCAATCGTTTTTTTGGGGGGGGCAAAGCGTGTGAATGCCAATCACGCCAGCCAGCATTAGTTTGCAAATAAGCAACCTGAAGCCCTCTAGTCATGGTGGAACTACAAGTACCAGCATATAAGAATAATATTTTTATTTTTGCAACACCATGCAATGTTGTTTCTGTAAAGTGAATTACCAGTGTGAAGGATACAGGGTGCGTGTTACAGGACCGTATGTAAGCCTGCGTTAACCGTAAAGCTAATTGCTAGCTCATTCAATTAAGCCCTGTATCCCCCGTGTGTTAAGCCGCGAGGATGCACTTTTCCTCGCAGCCTCAGGAGCTGCGTTTTAATGCACCCTCTTGGATTAACGCGCGTTAAGACCCATAGATTCCGCATTTTACTCGGAGCCTTTCTCAGCGCGGTAAACCACACATCTAATTGGATATGCCACCTAGCATACATTTTCATAAGTGGTGGTTCCCCTACCAGCAGCCATGTGCATGTGTGGAGTTTCCTCTACCCTAGCCTCCTGCAGGGAAATTACCCAGCTAGTAAAATATATGTGAAGGGTGTTGGTTCAGCTTTAAATATCTGATTTCTTAGCTGTTTGTTTTTCATCTTTTACTTCCTGGAGAGCAATGTGAACACCTGACTCAGTGCAGGGACCATTGGGGTATCTATGCAGTGCGCAGTGTGTGCAGTTCACATGGACCCCTAGGTCCCAGTGGGGCACAAGCCCTGCACCATTATAATTATACATGCGTCCCTGGAGTCCCTTGTAAGCACTGCAGCAGAAATTCCTGGAAAAATGGCACTCCGGATATTTTCCCGGACATTTGTGTATGCACACAAGAGAAGTCTCGGGAAAGATGGTGCGGGCTAAGGGGTGTGCGCACAGTGCTGCCATCCAGGGCGCCAGGCTGAAGGAGCGGCACAGGCTGCAAGGGGGCATCTGTATTTAGCTTACAGGGTGCCTGCAATGGCAGCCTGCAAAGATGCCCATCTGGTCCTAAAGAGGTGGTGCTCAGCTTCCTGGTCCCGTTCCCTCTTCATGTTGTCAAGACTTCACATGTGCGCAGAGTGGGGGGTGGACCGGACCGTGGCGCCCATGCAAGCCCTGCTACAGCACGGTTTCAGTGACACTTCTAGTACATACCTCCCAACATGACCCTCTCCAGGAGGGATACAATGCTCTGGTCCTGGACTTCCCTGGTATTTATGATTGGTGGAGGCTCCAGAGGCGGGGCTGCAGTACAGTCCAACATTCAAATAGGGGAGTCACACCAACTGCCAGTGAGTCCCAGCCAGTGATGTTTGGCAGTGTGTGAAATGACAGTTGGTGTGGCTCCCCTATTTGACTTTTGAACTGCGCTGCAGCCCCGCCTCTTACCAGGGAAGTCCAGGACCAGATCATTGTGACCTCCTGGAGAGGGTCATGTTGGGAGGTATGCTAGTAGCCTTGTCCAGTGGTGGCTCAAGAGCTGGAGCTGCTGCACAGTCCAAAATTCAGAGGGAGCCACACCAACTGCCACCCCAAACACTGCCAAACAGGACTCACTGGCAGTTGGTGTTTCTCCCCTATTTGAATTTTGGACTGTGCTGCAGCATCTCCTCTGGAGCCACAACTGGTCTTGTCTATGAGGGGTTAACTACACTTGAAACTTAGGTACTCATTCAGAGCCGCTCGCAAAAAGTGAGCGCTCGCTCTGAATGAGGGCGGACACTTTTTTTTTTTAAGCCGGCCTCCTGCCTGCTTGCTAAGCTGTGGGTGACCACCCACAGCTTTTGCGAGTGGCCAGGTGATGGTTGCGACCATCACGACCATCAGGCTTGCGATGAGACCCTTTTGGTAGGGTCTCGTCTGCTGCAAGCCCCAGTGAGCTTCCTGCTTTAATAGAGCTGGAGGCTCACTACTGACATCACGAGTGATGTCAGTAGGGCCGCCCACAAACGGCAGGCGTTCCTCCAGGAACACCTCTGTTTGTCCAGCTACCCCCCTCCCCGCCTACAAAATGGGGCGAGCTGTCGAAAAACATCTCACTCGCTCCGGGGCTTGCGCACGCGCAGTGCCCCACCATTGACCGCTTGCGAGCGGGTCTGAATGAGGGCCTTAGTTCTCAACACAGGTATGAAACATCTCATATTGTATATATTCAATACAATACAGTACATATTATGTGTGCAGGAGCCGGGTACCACAGCACAGCAGATGCCTATTGGCAGACCTCAAATGAATATATTCTGTGGGGTCCAATAATTCCGCAAATGTGTCAGAAATGACACATTTCTGTCTGGTTTTTTTCCCATTAAAGTATTCGTGTCAGCTGTGCCCCCAACCCAGTATCCCTGTAGAGGCAGCTGAGCCCCGCAGGCAGTGACGTGCGGTGAGGTCAATGGCTGGGGAGGCACACATGTATAGAAACTCAGTTTTTATATGAAAACTCTGGAGCATGGCAGGGAGTATGATAGCAGAGAGGAGTAAGACAGAGGAAGCTCTGCCTCCCCTGACTGCACGTCCCTGCCTACTGGGACACTGGGTTGGGGGGCAGTGATACAAATGCAGACCGTGAGGTCGGAACTTGCTAGTTACAGATTCAAAAGTTTCACAATACGGGTAGGAACCGCCAATGTTAACTCTGCAGAGGAAGTTCTGACATAATCAGGGAAAATGCACCAAAGATCTTTATGATACATTTCATATCTTACTCAGTGGAAATAAGGTACTCTGGTGATTTTGAAGTAAGGTCGGAAAATGCCATCCTATTTGCCCTTCAGAGCTCAAGTAGCAAGTGCGGTTTAGCTAATTGGATCTGTAATGAGATATCTCCATAGGTTTATATGGGATCGAGCCTCCAATGGTGGAAGAAAACTCTAAGCTTGGAGAACCCTTTTCCCCAACACCGTTTAGTGATGTCACTGGTTCCTAGTAAAGTGATCGGTTGCCTCTTTGAAACCATTGGTTGAGCATGCGCACATGGAGGGTGGGCCAGTGACACAGAGAGGGGGAGAGCGGGTACATATTTATGGGCTCTCTGTAGGGGCACGGGTGTGTGAGTGTGGTGTAACCATGGCCCCTCTAATATCTAAATATAATATCGCAAAAAATTGTCGCAGGAGAAGCCTGAATGGGAGCGTTACTGCATTGCAACCAGTCCTGGATCCATCCATGAATACATCATCACTCTTCTTTGCTAGTTAACCAATGTGCGCCGGAACTGGGAGCCCAAACTTAAGCTTTCAATTCTACTTTTATATATAAAAAAAAGAATAAATAAGAAAAACAAAATATTAAAAAATAGTAAATAAAAATATATATATATATTTTTTTCTATCAATATACCCTGCAATCCTCATCCTGAGATAGCCATAGGAGAATCGCGGCTGGAAATGTATCACTGCAATGCTCCATAATTAGACCTTCCCTTATCCAATTAGGGCTATTGCTGGTGATAACACGGCGTTAGGGCTTTTCCTTATCTAGCAAGGGCTATTTCAGATAAAAGATTACTTAACTTACCGTTTGGTGGGCTAAATTCCTTATTTGTGCGCAGGTGCGATCTGGCTTGTTACTTTTTTTTTTTTACTTAAAATATTGAGCAATTTTATATGCAGACAAGAAATAAAAGTCTAGTGCGATATTTCCATTTGCAGCGCTCACAACAGAGACGTGGAAATGACGGAGGGGCATTTATAATGCATGAGGCCCCTGACAGTTTAATTGTCACATTTCAGAGAAAACCTATTATGTATCATAGGAAAAAAAATGTTCAATTCTACCTCCAGTGAAGTCAGTGTTGTGTTACCGAAAGATCTTTATCCTCCTTTATCCTTTATTTTTATATATATATATATATATATATATATATATAGATATATAGATATATAGATATATAGATATATATATTTTTTTTATTTTTTTTTCACAATTGCAAATAGATGTTTTTGTAATGGTTGTTTATAAAAATTACTTTAAAAAAAAATCTATATATTTCTTTAAACATCCATCCTATCTAATGCTTTCCTCCCTCTACAGCTGTATGTGTGTGTGTGCGCTCAGTGACACGTTTTATGAGGAATCACATCACCAAGCCCCTGAACCATCCACTTTAACTCTGGAAGTGGACAACATGCTGGGAGTCTCCTTAACATTCCATGTGGTGTATGTAATTGTATGGCAATATGATATTATAGAGAAATCGACAAGTTGATTGACTTTTTCAAAAACTAAGTTGGTTCCAGATTAAACTGTTAGTGAATTCAGTGGTGTGGACATTCTCAGAAATATGGCAACAATCAGTGAGGATTGCATTGAACTGGATGAATGTGTTTTCTGGTTGAATGGAAATCTTGTGATGGCTAATGAGGCATGACCACACATTACATGTCGTAATCTGATATTTGCAAAGAATGTTGTGACACAGGTGTGTCATTGGTTTTCACTAACACCTGTGATTTTTGGGTTATTCATTCAATCCTTAACCTGGCCTGATACCTGGATCATGTTGCAGGTTTGCTCTAAGCAAAACATGTGTTTAGACTATAAGGGGTAAATTTACTAAAATGAGGGTTTTTAGAAGTGAGTTTTAAAAGTGATGTTGCCCATAGCAACCAATCAGATTATACTTAACATTTAACTAGCACCTACTAGAAGATAATAGCTAGAATCTGATTCTTTGCTATGGGCAACAACACTTTTAAAACTAACTTCTAAAATCTCTCACTTTAGTCAATTTACCCCTTAGTATTTTCCTTGTAAAACACACGTCAATGTTGATTTGGTGGTATAGAATAATAACCTGGTTGGCTGCTATATACATATAATATCTCATTACTGTGTATAAGAGGTTGACTGTCTGGAAAGTAACAAGTAAGCTTAGGGGAAGTTTGTGCTCCAGTCACGGTAACGGTATCTGCACTATAACCAGATCCGAGTGATGTTTTTTTTGCCTCACATGAGCAGGGCCACATCACCCAGATGCAGGGTTCCGAAACCCTGCATCTGGGTGATGTGGCCCTGCTCATGTGAGGCAAAAAAAAAAACATCCTCAGATCTGGTTATAGAGCAGAAACCGTTACTCGATAGCCGAGGAAAAAGTAGACTTCAGTTGTCTTCCAAATGTTCTGTTTTACCTGTCCCTAATTTCCAGGGAGAATCCCATCCCATCTTATATAGCTATATCCCAGGAAGCCAGGGTAAAATCAATTCTAAAAAAGGAGAGTTAATGTAGACCTGTACCTACCCTCCAACATGACCCCTGTCCACCGGGTACCCGGCAAACTGCAATCATCAATTAAGAAGGAAGTCCTGGAGCAGAGCATTTTGTACAGGCTGGAAGGGGTCATGTTGGAGGGTCTGCATGTATTTAAGACTAGGCTGCAGCCCTACTCACTGGAACAGCTTAGGAAAGAAGGCCGACCTCCCAATGGTGCATCTGAGGAGATCCTGAGAGGGATTGCACCTTTCCTAAACTGTCCCGGGGGAGGATAAATAATAAAAGGGGATAATGGTAAAGGATGAGACGGGATGTGTTCGGGATGCTGGCGGATGAGATGCCGGTCGTCAGTATATCGATGCCGGAATCGCGATGCCTGTCTAAATGCTGATGACGCCATCCTGAAGAGATAAAGATACCGGGATCGGCATCCCGGCTGCCAGCATCCCGATGGTAAGTATGCAGGTTAGGGTTAGGCCAGGGATAAAGGGGTTAGGTTTAGGGACCTCCCGGGGTGGGTTAGGCACTGACCAGGGGGGGGTTAGGGTTAGGCACCACTGGGGGTAGGTTAGGATTAGGCACCATCCAAGGGAGGGTTAAGTTTAGGTTTCTGGAAGGGGGGGGTTTAGGCACTGCCAGGGGGAGGTTAGGGTTAGGTACCACCGTTTGAGGGGTAGGGTTAGGCTGCAGGGTGGGGGGGTTAGCCCATGGCCGGAAATGGGGCGTGGCTTCATCCTGCAAAGCCACGCCCACTCATGGTTTACACTTTTGGGGGAGTGACCGTATGTCACCCTCCGTCCTCAGCACTCAATGGCCAGGGGAGAGGCTAGGGGCTGCCCAGTAGCTGCTGTGCTGCTCTGCTGAGTTAGCCCGGCTCAGGGCAGCAGCTGCTGGACAGCCAACAGCCTTTTACTGCAGTGTGGCTGCTCGGTGACACCATCCGAGGGGGTGACACCAAAATAGCAGAGCAGCTCTGCTATTTTGATGTCAACCCCTCGGATAATGTCACCCGGTGCGGCCCGCATCCCCCACACCTCCCTTGTGACGCCAGTGGGTTAGGGTTAGGCAACACCGGTGGAAGGTTAGGGGGTGAGAGGGGGGCGGTTAGGCTACTTACTGGCCCCTGTCGGGATCCTGAACATCGGGATGCCACTGTTGGTCTTCTGACTGCCGGCATCCCAACCGCCGGTCAATCAAATGTATTCTGGTGAGACTTATGAAGGGGGTTTAAAAGATGGTATATAATTATATATATATAAAAAAAGGTTTTTGTAGAGTCCGCACTAGTAAATCAAAAATGGTTATGCAGAGTAGAAAAGAGTAATCAAATCAACCAACATCTTGGTCTTAACTATTCTAATATTTGTAAGACGCTTAGTTGGTGGTGGGGGATCAGTATGAAATACCGCCGGTTCGAATCCCGTCGGAAGACCGGCAGTGAAGATCCCGACAGGTATTTTCTATATTCACTAACTTAACCCCCCCTAACCCTAACCCTTCCTTAGGGGTGCCTAACCCTAACCTCCCCTCTCAAGTGCCTAACCCTAACCCCCCCTGTAAGTGCCCAAACCTAACCCCCCCCCTTCCCCGCAGCCTAAACCTGTCTCCCAGGGGTGGGGGTGCCTAACCCTAACCTCCCCCCCAGGGGTGCCTAACCCTAACCCCCCATTCCCCTAGCCTAACCCTAACCCTCCCGGGGGGGGGTGCCTAACCCTAAGTCCCCCCCAGGAGCCCCTAACCTAACCCTCCCCCCCATGGCTATCCGCGCCCACCGCCAGGCTTACCTTCGAACGGTCGGGCTCCCGGCGTAGGTAAAATGACAAGCGTCGGGATTTCGATGCCTGTCATTAGACCCCTGCCGGTATTAGACAGTTGGGAAGCCGGCAGTCGGCATTTTGACCGTTGGCTTCTTGACTACATCCCGGTGGTGCTACTAGACAACCTTTGTGAAGAACACAATCATAAATTTGTTGCAGAGAAGCAGAAGAACAAAATAGTCTGTCTGGTGCACTCTTATATATAGTAAATAGTCAAAAAGAATATAAATAAATATATAATTATGGACACATAATACTTAACTTTTATTAATTAACCTTTTAAAAGGTAGTATATTAAGAATACACTTCTTACCTGGGATCAAAAAGAGAAAATGCTAATACTAATAAAATAGGTATATATGTATCACTATAATTGCTTTACACAGTGTGTGTGTGTGTGTGTATATATATATATATATATATATATATAAACATTAATGGTTATTGTGGCGAAAATTTGTCATTCTCAACAAATTCTCTATTATAATCATAAATTACCATTCTATTGATAATTAATAGGGAATTAGAGTAGATATCCATCTTAGGCCCGTATTCAATTAGAGCGGACCCGCAATACTTTTTCGCCTCCCCGGACTTTCTGTCTACTTCGCCTGTTTTGCAGGCGGAAAAGTATTGCCAGCGTATCGCCGTATTCATTTTGAAAGTAGGCGAAAACGGGACCCGACAGGCAGAAAGTACTGTCAGATTTGGGGAAATCAGCCTGACACCCCCCAAAAGATGCTCTGACATGGGGGTTCCCTGTGGTTACCCCCGATTTGGCTTGCTGAAGGTATTTGGTGTTTTTAAATTGGCTCAATAGCTGCTAAATAGCGTTTTTGTATAAGTGGTGCAGAATAGTATTCAGGAGGTTTTTTTATGGAAATGACATCCCATCAAATTTGGGGTACTTGAAAATGGGGGCCAGCATATTTAAAAGTTGCTAAAGTAAATTTGAAAAAATCGTGAAAAATCCACCTGCCGCATGCACCTGGAATAAAAAAAAACACCTGGGGCGTACTTGGGGATCCCCCAGAGTCAAGTTCGCTAGTTTTTAACTTTGTACCCCAACTTTTTTTTTTTTAAGCCCCCTTTCTCAAAGTCATTTTTTGGGGTGTTCTTAATTGTTTAAAAAATTTTTTTTTACACAGTTTCCCTTTGGGGGACTGTCTGAAGGCTGCATGGGGGTTCCCGCAACGTTACACCCCAAAACCCTAATTCTGCACTTTTTTCCACCTGCTATTCATAGGCGAAACTTTTTCGCCTATGACATTGCATTGACTTTCCGCCTAGGCGGAAAGTCTTTCAAATTGAATACGGGGTAAAAGCAAAACAGGCGAAAATGACGTAATTGGCGAAAAGTTTCCACCAAAAACACGCGAAAACGGCTTTTCGCTCCAAATTGAATACGGCCCATATTCTGATGTGTAATATGTCAGACATGTAAGTATTATCAAACCATGGATTGGTGTCAATTAATTACCAAAAGTTAAGTATTGTGGGCCTGATTCAGAGCCGCTCGTAAGCGGCCGCTCGTTCGCTCCGAGCGATGTTTGCCCAACTGCGCATGCGTACGTATCGTTATATGCATGCGCGAACCAGTCAGTGCGGTCGAATTTCATGTGCTCGCAAAATAGCGAATGCCTGATAATTTCAGTGACAGAAAGAGGCGTATGTGGGTGGTAACAGGAGAAGGTGCTTGAAAACGGGGAGTGGAGATCCGATCGCAGGCGTGCTTAAAGTTCAAAACGGGCGTTTTATGGGTGTGCATAATTAATACAGCAGCGTCATTGACCACGTCACTGGGTTATTTTATAGCCAGAACTGCTCGCAAAATTGTGGTAGCAAAAACCAACCACAAGAATAGCGAGCAGCTCATACCCTGGTCGATGTACTCGATTAATCTAATAAATAGCGGACATGACGTAGGATGCGAGCGGCCAGGGGGCGTAGTTTCCCAAAAAACGACCGCAAGTTTTGTTCGCTCGTTCAGACCTAGAGGCGTGAACAGACCGCAAAGAGCGAACGGTTCATTTGAATAGCCACCCCTTTTTTTTGAACGAACGACCGCAAATAGCGACCGGCTCTGAATCAGGCCCAGTGTCCATAATTATATATTTATTTATATTCCTTTTGACTATTCTACTATACACAGTTTAAGACTATTTGGTTTAAAAGATGGAACTGGGATAATTAATATGGGGTGAGATGTACACGGGGACTGAAAGAAAAGGTCACCAAATACTTGTACTCCCTTGAAACTACGTAATTGTCCTTCGTGCTGAATTTTATCCTCCTAAGAAATAGATAACATAGGGGGGACGAATGGGGACGAATGAGAACAAGAGACCTAAAGCAGAGAGGTTATAAATGTGATTTAATAGTATCACTGAAGTTGTGTAACAGTGGTAAATAATACCAGGTAGAGCTTTGCTAAATTCAATCCTAGTTATCTTGTCATAGTTGCCGACATTCATCTCCCTCCTTCCGGGAGGAAGCTGAATGCCTGCACACAGAGGGGGGCGTGGCTGGGCACTGACTCTGCATGGGGGCGGGGCCATACGATCGTGTCATCGTGGGCCCACCCCCTCTTCACAATGCCAAAAATAAAGCATTGTGAAGCAAGGGGCGGAGCCACGATAACGCGATTTAGAGCGAATCGCGTCATCGGGCTCCTTGCTGTGGGGGGTTTCTAGTTGTAATCGGGGGATCAGGCGGCAGCCGGGAGGCTTGCCTGCCTTTCTGGGGGGTCGGGAGCGGCACCCGATATTCGGAAGGCTCCCGACCAAAGTGGAAGGGTAGGCAAGCCTGTATCTTGTACAGTATTAAAGTAATTGGACATAATAATAAACCCAGGTATTTGGTATCTGAGGTCATCAGACTATGTTAAGCTGGCCACACACTAGACCAACTTTCATCCGGCCATCCAACTAGTTGATTGGTTGGAATGAAAATCTGGTAACGTATGGGAGTAACTGATGATCAGAAATTTGCTCCTAAATGCCAGAAAACAGATGAAAATGGTCGGTCAGACAAGTTTGTTAAATGTTTGATCTAAACAATTTGTTCAAACAACAGTTTTTGTCCATTTTCTGGCGTTTGGCAGCAAATTGCTGATTGTCATTTGCTTTCATACATTACCAGGTTTTCATTCCAACCAATCAACTAATTGGCTGGTTGGACAGATAATCTTTAGATGTGTGGCCAGCTTTAGGCACAGGTTCTCAAACTCGTTCCTCAGGACCCCAAACCATGCATGTTTTGCAGGTCTCCTCACAGGATCACAAGTGAAATAATTAGCTCCACCTGTGGATTTTTTAAAATGTGTCCGTGAGTAATGAGTACACCTGTGCACCTGCTGAGTGACCTGGAAAACGTGAACTGTTTGGGGTCCTGAGTTTGAGAACCACTGCTCTAATATTCAATAAATAAGTTTTAATTCTTGAGAAGTTGAGGTCAGTGCTGAAGAGAAACATGACATAGATTGCACTATATTGTTGGTCTACAAAGGTATATTTAGCGTACTTGCCTACTTTTGAAAAAGATTTTCAGGTAGACTGTGAAAGTAACACCTATGAGCAGGGCGATAAAGTGGGCGTGTCCTACTACATCTGAGGGGTGTGTCATAAACCTGACTTAGGACCTGATTCAGAGCCGGACGAAATTAGCGGTCGCTCGTCCAGAAAATAGGGGTGGCTATTCAAATCAACCGTTCGCTCTTTGCGGTCTGTTCACGCCTCTAGGTCTGAACGAGCGTACAAAACTTGCGGTCGTTTTTTGGGAAACTACGCCCCATGGCCGCTCGCATCCTACGTCATGTCCGCTATTTATTAGATTAATCGAGTACATCGACCAGGGTATGAACTGCTCGCTATTCTTGTGGTTGGTTTTTGCTACCACAATTTTGCGAGCAGTTCTGGCTATAAAATAACCCAGTGACGTGGTCAATGACGCTGCTGTTTTAATTATGCACACCCATAAAACGCCCGTTTTGACCTTTAAGCACTCCTGCGATCGGATCTCCACTCCCCGTTTTCAAGCACCTTCCCCTGTTACCACCCACATACGCCTCCTCCTGTCACTCAAATTATCAGGCATTCGCTATTTTGCGAGCACATGAATTTCGACCGCACTGACTGGTTCACGCATGCGTATAACGATCCGTACGCATGCGCAGTTGGGCAAACATCGCTCGGAGCGAACGAACGGCCGCTTGCGAGCGGCTCTGAATCAGGCCCTTACATCCCAATGTAAACGAGTCCAAAAGTAGTCAGTAAGATCTATTTGTTGATGAAAACACACTGATACTTTTTAGAAAATGCATGTAACCATAGGGATCATTGGGGTAGATGTATGATAGCTTCACTTAACGTGCCGTTATAATACTTAAGTATTAGTGTGTTTACATTTGGATGCCCCCCTTTGCTGCACCACGCCCCCCTGCTTGGTCAACCTGGCTGCCCCCTCACGGAGGAGGCTGCCAGAATGTAGGCAAGCATGATATAAGGTGCATTTTCGAAGTGCTGCCATATTCCCCTCTTGTCTAACACAGGGTTATATACAGAAACACCCATATACAGAGATACATAAATAGGGAGGCTTCACATATATAGACTCCTACATAATATACACAGGGAGGGGGTTTACATAGATGCACACATACATTTATGGGGGGTACATATAGAGACATACCCATAGACAGGGTGTATCACACTTAGGGCTTTATTCAACATGTTAATCATCGGGGTCCGAAAGTGTACGGGGACAGCGGACCTTTCTGGTAAGCAGGAGATATCTGTGATACTAGTGTATGGGGAGATATTTGTGATACTAGTGTATGGGGAGATATTTGTGATACTAGTGTATGGGGAGATATTTGTGATACTAGTGTATGGGGAGATATCTGTGATACTAGTGTATGGGGAGATATCTGTGATACTAGTGTATGGTAGGGGTGTGCACCGGCCACTTTTCGTGTTTTGTGTTTTGGTTTTGGATCTGGATCTTTCTTCGTGTTTTGGATCTGGATTGGTTTTGCCAAAACCACCCTTCCGTGTTTTGGGTTCTGGGTTTTGTGTTTTGGATCTGTATTTTTTTGAAAAAAAGCATAAAAACAGCTAAAATCACAGAATTTGTAGGTTTTTCTGCTCCTATGCTATTATTAACCTCAATAACCTTAATTTCCACTCATTTCCAGTCTATTCTGAACACCTCACACCTCACAATAGTGTTTTTATGTCCAAAAGGTTGCACCGAGGTAGCTGGATGACTATGCTAAGCGACACGAGTGGGCGGCACAAACACGTGACCCATCTAGGAGTGACACTGCAGTGGCAGACAGGATGGCAGATAGAAAAACTAGGCCCCAAACTGTACATAATGCAAAGAAAAAAAGAGGTGCAAGATGGAATTGTCCTTGGGCCCTCCCACCCACCCTTATGTTGTATAAACAGGACATGCACACTTTAACAAATCAATCATTTCAGCGCCAGGGTCTGCCACACAACTGTGGCTGAAATGATTGGTTCGTTTGGGCCCCCACAAAACAAGCTGGCAATTAATGTGTCCCTGCACAAACTGGCTCTACGGAGGCAAGATGTCATCCTCATCCTCCTCATCCACCGATTCCTCACCCTCTTCAGTGTGTACATCCTCATCCTCACAAAGTATTAACTCGTCCCCACTTGAATCCACCACCACAGGTCCCTCTGTACCTTCTGGAGGCTGGTCTCCCTGGAAGAGCTGATAATTCATTTTGATGAACATCATCTTCTCCACATTCTGTGGAAGCAACCTCCTACGCCTTTCGCTGACAAGGTTCCCGGCTGCACTAAACACTCTTTCGGAGTACACACTGGAGGGGGGGCAACTCAGGTAAAATAGAGCCAGTTTGTACAGCGGCCTCCAAATTGCCTCTTTTTCCTGCCAGTACAGGTATGGACTGTCTGACATGCCTACTTGGATGCTGTCACCGATGTAATCCTCCACCATTCTGTCAATGGTGACAGTATCATATGCAGTGACAGTAGACATGTCAGAAATTGTTGCCAGGTCCTTCAGTCCGGACCAGATGTCCAAACTTGGTCCTGCCTGCCCTGCATCACCGCCAGCGGGTTGCTTAGGATACCTAAGTTTTTTCCTGGCAGCCCCAGTTGCGGGAGAAAATGAAGAAGGAGCCGTTGACGTGTCACGTTCCGCTTCAGCTGACAGTGTGTTCACCAGCAGGTCTTTGCACCTCTGCAGGCTTGTGTCGGCCGGAAAGAGAGACACCACATAGGCTTTAAACCTAGGATCGAGCACGGTGGCCAAAATGTAGTGGTCTGATTTCAACAGATTGACCACCCTGGAATCCTGGCAAAGCGAATGAAGGGCTTCATCCACAAGTCCCACATGCCGAGCGGAATCGCTCCGTCTTAGCTCCTCCTTCACTTTCTCCAGCTGCTTCTGCAAAAGCCTGATGAGGGGAATGACCTGACTCAAGCTGGCAGTGTCTGAACTGACTTCACGTGTGGCAAGTTCGAAGGGCTGAAGAACCTTGCACAACACGGAAATCATTCTCCACTGCGCTTGAGTCAGGTGCATACCCCCTCCTTTGCCTATGTCATAGGTGGATGTATAGGCTTGTATGGCCTTTTGCTGCTCCTCCATCCTCTGAAGCATATAGAGGGTTGAGTTCCACCGCGTCACAACCTCTTGCTTCAGGTGATGGCGGGGCAGGTTCAAGAGTGTTTGCTGGCGCTCCAGTCTTCGGCACGCAGTCGCTGAATGGCGAAAGTGGCCAGAAATTTTTCGGGCCACCCAAAGCGTCTCCTGCACACCCCTGTCGCTTTTCAGAAAATTCTGCACCACCAAGTTTATTGTGTGAGCAAAACATGGGACGTGCTGGAATTTGCCCAGATGTAATGCCCGCACAATATTAGTGGCGTTGTCAGATATCACAAATCCCCAGGAGAGTCTAAGTGGGGTAAGCCACTGGGCGATGATTTCCCTCAGTTTCTCTAAGAGGTTGTCGGCGGTGTGCCTCTTACTGAAACCGGTGATACACAGCGTAGCCTGCCTTGTAACGAGCTGGCGTTTCTGAGATGCTGCTACTGGTGACACTGCTGCTGTTGCTGCGTAAGGTGATACATCTACCCAGTGGGCTGTCACAGTCATATAGTCCTTAGTCTGCCCTGTTCCACTTGTCCACATGTCCGTGGTTAAGTGGACATTGTGTACAACGGCATTTTTCAGGACACTGAGGACACTTTTTCTGACGTTTCTGTACAGTCTCGGTATCGCCTGCCTAGTGAAGTGGAATCTAGACGGGATTTGGAACCGGGGACACACTACCTCCATCAATTGTCTAAATCCCACTGCACTAATGGCGGATACCGGATGCACGTCTAACACCAACATAGCAGTCAAGGCCTCAGTTATACGTTTTGCTTCAGGATGACTGCTGTCGTACTTCATCCTCCTCGCTAAGGACTGTTGGAGGGTCAATTGTTTAGTAAAAGTAGTGGTGTTCCTACTTCCTCTCTGGGATGATGAACGACTCCCAGCAGCAGCAACAGCAGCAGCGGCAGCAGTAGGCGTAGCAATGCAGGATCCTCCGGAGGAATCCCGGATAGGAGAGTCAGTCATGCCAGTGATATGGCCTGCAGGACTACTTCCGATCCTGACTAAGGAGGAAATTGACGAGGAGGGAGTTGACGGTGTGGTTTGCAGGCGCTTGGATACAACAGGACAACGGGATTTAGGTGTCCCTGGACTGCTTACGGTCTGAGCCAAAGTTTCTGAACTTGACAGTAACTTTTTATGAACGCGCTGCAGGTGCCGTATAAGGGAGGATGTTCCTAGGTGGTTGACGTCCCTACCCCTACTTATTTCACCTTTACATATGGTACATATGGCAAGACAGTTGTTGTCCGGATTTGGATAGAAATATTGCCAGACCAAAGAGGTGGAATGTTTGGTCTTCTCCCCAGGCATGACCGTGATGGGCTTTTTCATCCCACGGACAACAACTGTCTCCCCCGGAGCCTGATTTAAACAAACCACATCACCATCAGAATCCTCCTCGCCAACTTCCTCCTCAGCGCCAGCTACACCAGTATCCTCATCCTGTTGTACTTCAACAGTGACATCTTCAATTTGCATATCAGCAAGTGGACTGTGGGTGCTCCTTTCAGCACTTGCAGGGGGCGTGCAAATGGTGGAAAGAGCCACCTCTTCCCGTCCAGTGCTGGGAAGGTCAGGCATCGCAACCACCACCACACTTGGACTCTCCTTGGGGATTTGTGATATCTTCTTAGAAAGCACAGTTCTTCGCTGTGCTTTTGCCAGCTTAACTCTTTTGATTTTTTTAGTGGGAGGAGTGCTTCCATCGTCATGTGAAGCTGAACCACTAGTCATGAACATACTAGGGATCGACCTTAGCCGTTCCTTGCCACTCCGTGTCGTAAATGGCATATTGGCAAGTTTACGTTTCTCTTCAGCTGATTTAAATGTCTTTTTCAAGGTCATTTTCCTGAACTTTGCCATTTGGGATTGTATGTGCCCTCTACTATGACATTGGGCATCGGCCTTGGCAGACGACGTTGATGGCATGTTATCGTCTATGTCATGACTAGTGGCAGCAGCTTCAGCACTAGGAGGAAGTGGTTCTTGATCTTTCTCTATTTTATTTTTATCGGAGAAAGTTTGGTCCTCCATTTATGTTATATCGATTTGATATATACGTGCGGCTAAACACAGAAAATAATTTTTTTTTTGGTTTGGACTGGAGTGTACTTTGTGGGTTACAGCACCCTTTAACGGTCAAGCCAGCCGGCCCTTTACTTATGACACAGGCGCACTCTTGGCACTACTTTGTTGATGCACGTGCGGCTACTGCGCACACAATTCACAAACACAGAAAATAATTTTTTTTTGGTTTGGACTGGAGTGTACTTTCGGGGGTTACAGCACCCTTAACGGTCAAGCCAGCCGGCCCTTTACTTATGACACAGGCGCACGCTTGGCACTACTTTGTTGATGCACGTGCGGCTACTGCGCACACAATTCACAAACACAGAAAATAATTTTTTTTTTGGTTTGGACTGGAGTGTACTTTCGGGGGTTACAGCACCCTTAACGGTCAAGCCAGCCGGCCCTTTACTTATGACACAGGCGCACGCTTGGCACTACTTTGTTGATGCACGTGCGGCTACTGCGCACACAATTCACAAACACAGAAAATAATTTTTTTTTGGTTTGGACTGGAGTGTACTTTCGGGGGTTACAGCACCCTTTAACGGTCAAGCCAGCCGGCCCTTTACTTATGACACAGGCGCACGCTTGGCACTACTTTGTTGATGCACGTGCGGCTACTGCGCACACAATTCACTAACACAGAAAATATATTATTTTTTTAGCACTTGGGGGGAGCACCCCTGATGGACAGAGCACCCCCTGGACAACACTACAGCACTCCTTTAGGACTGGGACACTGCACAGGACTTTGGAGTGGACACAGCCCCTATGGAGAACTGACTGCACAACACAGTCCAGCCAGCCCCTATGGACTTTGAAGTAGTGGACACAGCCCCTATTAACAACAGCAGCACAGCACAACACAGCCAGCCCCTATGGACTTTGAAGTAGTGGACAACAGCAGCACTACACTACACTACACTACACAGCCCTAACTCCCACCCTCCCTCTTCACTGTCCACAGCCGAGTGAGAAAATGGCGCCGACGCGGGTACCTTATATAGGATCCAAAACCCGCGAGACTCGGAAGGCGGGATGATGACGTTTTGCCTCGATTTCAGATCCGAGTCAGGCGGGAAAAGTCGAGCCTGACTCGGATCGGACTCGGATCGGGGGGGCTCGGGGGGGTTCGGATTTTAGAAATCCGAACCCGCTCACCCCTAGTGTATGGGGAGATATTTGTGATACAAGTGTATGGGGAGATATTTGTCATACTAGTGTATGGGGAGATATTTGTGATACTAGTGTATGGGGAGATATCTGTGATACTAGTGTATGGGGAGATATCTGTGATACTAGTGTATGGAGAGATCTGTGATACTAGTGTATGGGGAGAGATCTGTGATACTAGTGTATGGGAAGATATCTGTGATACTAGTGTATGGGGAGATATCTGTGATACTAGTGTATGGGGAGATATCTGTGATACTAGTGTATGGGGAGATATCTGTGATACTAATGTATGGGGAGATATCTGTGATACTAGTGTATGGGGAGATATCTGTGATACTAGTGTATGGGAAGATATCTGTGATACTAGTGTATGGGGAGATATCTGTGATACTAGTGTATGGGGAGATATCTGTGATACTAATGTATGGGGAGATATCTGTGATACTAGTGTATGGGAAGATATCTGTGATACTAGTGTATGGGGAGATATCTGTGATACTAGTGTATGGGGAGATATCTGTGATACTAGTGTATGGGGAGATATCTCCTGCTTTACCATTATGATGAATGACCTAAAACTTAATTTCTACAATTGCAGGTGAAAATGTTCATTTCCACCTGCTTTTGTAGAAATGAAGTGATGATAAATAACAGAGTTGTAACTAGACTTTTTGGTGCCCCTCCCCCTCACATGTAGGGTTACATATAGAGACTTAAATCCAGGGTCATATACTTGGAGGGTCACAGGTAGAGCAGGGATGTGCAGGCAGGGGAGGCGGAGAGCCCCCTCCCCCCCTGTCGAACTCCTGAGATTTGATATAAAAATTATTAGAATAATACAAAGAAGAAATTTATAACTTATAAACATCTTGTTTATTGTAATAATTTTTATAGGAAACACTCACCAGCTTTGTGAAGCTCCCTGGGACTGCAGGGACACGAGGGATGAGGCGGCAACAGCTCAGCCTCGCTTCTGTATAGTCACATTGCTTGCAGAGCTGGGGGTGGGGCCAAACCTTGGGCAATAAGCTGCACAGAAAGAGAACTAATAGAGGCATGCTTCTTAGTATGGGGGGAGTGCCTTGAGCACTGATGGACATCTTGGATGTGTCATGTGACCAGGAAGTGCACTTCAGTGTTGAGAGATCGGAGCTCAGTCAGCAGCAGCAAGAGAAGACACAGTGATGCAGGTAGGAGAATCAATGGACACTGAAGCTTAGTGTGAGTTACAGTGAGGCAGGCTTCCAGTACTCAGACCTATAGCATCTCTAGGGCCCTCAGCATACTTACTGACAATCTGGCTTCCCCCTCTGTGAGGAGTCAGCCAGGTCGGCACAGTGGGGGGGTGAGATGCATGATTAGGGGTAGAGCGGGGCGGGGGGGGGGCGTGACTGCGTGATCGTGCCATTGCAGCCCCGCCCCTGCTACACAATGCAGAGATTACTAGCATTGTGCAGCAGGGGGCGGTGCCACGATGATGCGAGTCAGCGCGACTTGCATCATCAGCTCCCCCCGTACCACCCACTTGTATTCTATAGGTTAGTGTCTACGGAGGAAAAGTGGGCGGAGGGTGCGGGCAGGTGGCAGACGGCCCGGGAGATTTGCCCTCTCTTCCGGGGGTGGCCAGGAGTGCCACTTGATTTTCGTGAGCCACCTGGTAGGCAAGTATGGCCCGGAGCGGCCGCCTGCACTGCCTTATGGGTTATCCGGCTCTGATACCAATGTATTGAGTATATATCCTGCTTTCATGTAAGTAACATAGAAGACTGCAGCTCTCATTATTCCTAATAATGCGAACTGTGTGCTGCACCCATTCATAAAGCTTGGAAAAGCTTAGCTAAGTCTCCGTGCCATTGAGCTTCTGGACCGCCCACTTCACTGGGGAAATAATTGGGATCCATGACCCTGTTCAACTCTCCAGAAATCCCAAGAGAGTCCCCAGAATCCGTGAGTCTCCCGGAAGTTCCGGGATAGTGGACAAGTAGAGCTTTAACCTGTCTCACCTTATATTACCTGCATATGAGACAGCCGACCCCGGACTGCCCTGCTGGTTGGATCAGGTGCGGTGTCCCTAGTCTGACCTCACTTGTATTAAAACAGGCTGGCTCACACTTGCACAGAAAGTGACAATACAATGCTTTGCTTGGCACAGGGCGACGTTGAGGGCACAGCAGGGTGACGGAGAGATTTAATTAGGGGTGAGCGGGTTCGGATTTCTGAAATCCGAACCCCCCCGAGCCCCCCCGATCCGAGTCCGATCCGAGTCAGGCTCGACTTTTCCCGCCTGACTCGGATCTGAAATCGAGGCAAAACGTCATCTTCCCGCCTTCCGAGTCTCGCGGGTTTTGGATCCTATATAAGGTACACACGTCGGCGCCATTTTCTCACTCGGCTGTGGACAGTGAAGAGGGAGGGTGGGAGTTAGGGCTGTGTAGTGTAGTGTAGTGTAGTGCTGCTGTTGTCCACTACTTCAAAGTCCATAGGGGCTGGCTGTGTTGTGCTGTGCTGCTGTTGTTAATAGGGGCTGTGTCCACTACTTCAAAGTCCATAGGGGCTGGCTGGACTGTGTTGTGCAGTCAGTTCTCCATAGGGGCTGTGTCCACTCCAAAGTCCTGTGCAGTGTCCCAGTCCTAAAGGAGTGCTGTAGTGTTGTCCAGGGGGTGCTCTGTCCATCAGGGGTGCTCCCCCCAAGTGCTAAAAAAATAATATATTTTCTGTGTTTGTGAATTGTGTGCGCAGTAGCCGCACGTGCATCAACAAAGTAGTGCCAAGCGTGCGCCTGTGTCATAAGTAAAGGGCCGGCTGGCTTGACCGTTAAGGGTGCTGTAACCCCCGAAAGTACACTCCAGTCCAAACCAAAAAAAAAATTATTTTCTGTGTTTGTGAATTGTGTGCGCAGTAGCCGCACGTGCATCAACAAAGTAGTGCCAAGCGTGCGCCTGTGTCATAAGTAAAGGGCCGGCTGGCTTGACCGTTAAGGGTGCTGTAACCCCCGAAAGTACACTCCAGTCCAAACCAAAAAAAAAATTATTTTCTGTGTTTGTGAATTGTGTGCGCAGTAGCCGCACGTGCATCAACAAAGTAGTGCCAAGCGTGCGCCTGTGTCATAAGTAAAGGGCCGGCTGGCTTGACCGTTAAGGGTGCTGTAACCCCCGAAAGTACACTCCAGTCCAAACCAAAAAAAATATTATTTTCTGTGTTTGTGAATTGTGTGCGCAGTAGTCGCACGTGCATCAACAAAGTAGTGCCAAGCGTGCGCCTGTGTCATAAGTAAAGGGCCGGCTGGCTTGACCGTTAAAGGGTGCTGTAACCCCCAAGTACACTCCAGTCCAAACCAAAAAAAAAATTATTTTCTGTGTTTGTGAATTGTGTGCGCAGTAGCCGCACGTGCATCAACAAAGTAGTGCCAAGCGTGCGCCTGTGTCATAAGTAAAGGGCCGGCTGGCTTGACCGTTAAGGGTGCTGTAACCCCCGAAAGTACACTCCAGTCCAAACCAAAAAAAAAATTATTTTCTGTGTTTGTGAATTGTGTGCGCAGTAGCCGCACGTGCATCAACAAAGTAGTGCCAAGCGTGCGCCTGTGTCATAAGTAAAGGGCCGGCTGGCTTGACCGTTAAAGGGTGCTGTAACCCCCGAAAGTACACTCCAGTCCTAACCAAAAAAAAATTATTTTCTGTGTTTGTGAATTGTGTGCGCAGTAGCCGCACGTGCATCAACAAAGTAGTGCCAAGAGTGCGCCTGTGTCATAAGTAAAGGGCCGGCTGGCTTGACCGTTAAGGGTGCTGTAACCCCCGAAAGTACACTCCAGTCCAAACCAAAAAAAAAATTATTTTCTGTGTTTGTGAATTGTGTGCGCAGTAGCCGCACGTGCATCAACAAAGTAGTGCCAAGCGTGCGCCTGTGTCATAAGTAAAGGGCCGGCTGGCTTGACCGTTAAGGGTGCTGTAACCCCCGAAAGTACACTCCAGTCCAAACCAAAAAAAAATTATTTTCTGTGTTTGTGAATTGTGTGCGCAGTAGCCGCACGTGCATCAACAAAGTAGTGCCAAGCGTGCGCCTGTGTCATAAGTAAAGGGCCGGCTGGCTTGACCGTTAAGGGTGCTGTAACCCCCGAAAGTACACTCCAGTCCAAACCAAAAAAAAAATTATTTTCTGTGTTTGTGAATTGTGTGCGCAGTAGCCACACGTGCATCAACAAAGTAGTGCCAAGCGTGCGCCTGTGTCATAAGTAAAGGGCCGGCTGGCTTGACCGTTAAGGGTGCTGTAACCCCCGAAAGTACACTCCAGTCCAAACCAAAAAAAAAATTATTTTCTGTGTTTGTGAATTGTGTGCGCAGTAGCCACACGTGCATCAACAAAGTAGTGCCAAGCGTGCGCCTGTGTCATAAGTAAAGGGCCGGCTGGCTTGACCGTTAAGGGTGCTGTAACCCCCGAAAGTACACTCCAGTCCAAACCAAAAAAAAAATTATTTTCTGTGTTTGTGAATTGTGTGCGCAGTAGCCACACGTGCATCAAAAAAGTAGTGCCAAGCGTGCGCCTGTGTCATAAGTAAAGGGCCGGCTGGCTTGACCGTTAAGGGTGCTGTAACCCCCGAAAGTACACTCCAGTCCAAACCAAAAAAAAAATTATTTTCTGTGTTTGTGAATTGTGTGCGCAGTAGCCGCACGTGCATCAACAAAGTAGTGCCAAGCGTGCGCCTGTGTCATAAGTAAAGGGCCGGCTGGCTTGACCGTTAAGGGTGCTGTAACCCCCGAAAGTACACTCCAGTCCAAACCAAAAAAAAAATTATTTTCTGTGTTTGTGAATTGTGTGCGCAGTAGCCGCACGTGCATCAACAAAGTAGTGCCAAGCGTGCGCCTGTGTCATAAGTAAAGGGCCGGCTGGCTTGACCGTTAAAGGGTGCTGTAACCCCCGAAAGTACACTCCAGTCCAAACCAAAAAAAAATTATTTTCTGTGTTTGTGAATTGTGTGCGCAGTAGCCGCACGTGCATCAACAAAGTAGTGCCAAGAGTGCGCCTGTGTCATAAGTAAAGGGCCGGCTGGCTTGACCGTTAAAGGGTGCTGTAACCCCCGAAAGTACACTCCAGGCCAAACCAAAAAAAAATTATTTTCTGTGTTTGTGAATTGTGTGCGCAGTAGCCGCACGTGCATCAACAAAGTAGTGCCAAGAGTGCGCCTGTGTCATAAGTAAAGGGCCGGCTGGCTTGACCGTTAAAGGGTGCTGTAACCCACAAAGTACACTCCAGTCCAAACCAAAAAAAAAATTATTTTCTGTGTTTAGCCGCACGTATATATCAAATCGATATAACATAAATGGAGGACCAAACTTTCTCCGATAAAAATAAAATAGAGAAAGATCAAGAACCACTTCCTCCTAGTGCTGAAGCTGCTGCCACTAGTCATGACATAGACGATAACATGCCATCAACGTCGTCTGCCAAGGCCGATGCCCAATGTCATAGTAGAGGGCACATACAATCCCAAATGGCAAAGTTCAGGAAAATGACCTTGAAAAAGACATTTAAATCAGCTGAAGAGAAACGTAAACTTGCCAATATGCCATTTACGACACGGAGTGGCAAGGAACGGCTAAGGTCGATCCCTAGTATGTTCATGACTAGTGGTTCAGCTTCACATGACGATGGAAGCCCTCCTCCCACTAAAAAAATCAAAAGAGTTAAGCTGGCAAAAGCACAGCGAAGAACTGTGCTTTCTAAGAAGATATCACAAATCCCCAAGGAGAGTCCAAGTGTGGTGGTGGTTGCGATGCCTGACCTTCCCAGCACTGGACGGGAAGAGGTGGCTCTTTCCACCATTTGCATGCCCCCTGCAAGTGCTGAAAGGAGCACCCACAGTCCACTTGCTGATATGCAAATTGAAGATGTCACTGTTGAAGTACAACAGGATGAGGATACTGGTGTAGCTGGCGCTGAGGAGGAAGTTGGCGAGGAGGATTCTGATGGTGATGTGGTTTGTTTAAATCAGGCTCCGGGGGAGACAGTTGTTGTCCGTGGGATGAAAAAGCCCATCACGGTCATGCCTGGGCAGAAGACCAAACATTCCACCTCTTTGGTCTGGCAATATTTCTATCCAAATCCGGACAACAACTGTCTTGCCATATGTACCATATGTAAAGGTGAAATAAGTAGGGGTAGGGACGTCAACCACCTAGGAACATCCTCCCTTATACGGCACCTGCAGCGCGTTCATAAAAAGTTACTGTCAAGTTCAGAAACTTTGGCTAAGACCGTAAGCAGTCCAGGGACACCTAAATCCCGTTGTCCTGTTGTATCCAAGCGCCTGCAAACCACACCGTCAACTCCCTCCTCGTCAATTTCCTCCTTAGTCAGGATCGGAAGTAGTCCTGCAGGCCATGTCACTGGCATGACTGACTCTCCTATCCGGGATTCCTCTGGAGGATCCTGCATTGCTACGCCTACTGCTGCCGCTGCTGCTGTTGCTGCTGCTGGGAGTCGTTCATCATCCCAGAGAGGAAGTAGGAACACCACTACTTTTACTAAACAATTGACCCTCCAACAGTCCTTAGCGAGGAGGATGAAGTACGACAGCAGTCATCCTGAAGCAAAACGTATAACTGAGGCCTTGACTGCTATGTTGGTGTTAGACGTGCGTCCGGTATCCGCCATTAGTGCAGTGGGATTTAGACAATTGATGGAGGTAGTGTGTCCCCGGTTCCAAATACCGTCTAGATTCCACTTCACTAGGCAGGCGATACCGAGACTGTACAGAAACGTCAGAAAAAGTGTCCTCAGTGTCCTGAAAAATGCCGTTGTACACAATGTCCACTTAACCACGGACATGTGGACAAGTGGAACAGGGCAGACTAAGGACTATATGACTGTGACAGCCCACTGGGTAGATGTATCACCTTACGCAGCAACAGCAGCAGCGTCACCAGTAGCAGCATCTCAGAAACGCCAGCTCGTTACAAGGCAGGCTACGCTGTGTATCACCGGTTTCAGTAAGAGGCACACCGCCGACAACCTCTTAGAGAAACTGAGGGAAATCATCGCCCAGTGGCTTACCCCACTTAGACTCTCCTGGGGATTTGTGATATCTGACAACGCCACCAATATTGTGCGGGCATTACATCTGGGCAAATTCCAGCACGTCCCATGTTTTGCTCACACAATAAACTTGGTGGTGCAGAATTTTCTGAAAAGCGACAGGGGCGTGCAGGAGACGCTTTGGGTGGCCCGAAAAATTTCTGGCCACTTTCGCCATTCAGCGACTGCGTGCCGAAGACTGGAGCGCCAGCAAACACTCTTGAACCTGCCCCGCCATCACCTGAAGCAAGAGGTTGTGACACGGTGGAACTCAACCCTCTATATGCTTCAGAGGATGGAGGAGCAGCAAAAGGCCATACAAGCCTATACATCCACCTATGACATAGGCAAAGGAGGGGGTATGCACCTGACTCAAGCGCAGTGGAGAATGATTTCCGTGTTGTGCAAGGTTCTCCAGCCCTTCGAACTTGCCACACGTGAAGTCAGTTCAGACACTGCCAGCTTGAGTCAGGTCATTCCCCTCATCAGGCTTTTGCAGAAGCAGCTGGAGAAAGTGAAGGAGGAGCTAAGACGGAGCGATTCCGCTCGGCATGTGGGACTTGTGGATGAAGCCCTTCATTCGCTTTGCCAGGATTCCAGGGTGGTCAATCTGTTGAAATCAGACCACTACATTTTGGCCACCGTGCTCGATCCTAGGTTTAAAGCCTATGTGGTGTCTCTCTTTCCGGCCGACACAAGCCTGCAGAGGTGCAAAGACCTGCTGGTGAACACACTGTCAGCTGAAGCGGAACGTGACACGTCAACAGCTCCTTTTTCATTTTCTCCTGCAACTGGGGCTGCCAGGAAAAAACTTAGGTATCCTAAGCAACCCGCTGGCGGTGATGCAGGACAGGCAGGACCAAGTTTGGACATCTGGTCCGGACTGAAGGACCTGGCAACAATTTCTGACATGTCTACTGTCACTGCATATGATACTGTCACCATTGACAGAATGGTGGAGGATTACATCGGTGACAGCATCCAAGTAGGCATGGCAGACAGTCCATACCTGTACTGGCAGGAAAAAGAGGCAATTTGGAGGCCCCTGTACAAACTGGCTCTATTTTACCTGAGTTGCCCCCCCTCCAGTGTGTACTCCGAAAGAGTGTTTAGTGCAGCCGGGAACCTTGTCAGCGAAAGGCGTAGGAGGTTGCTTCCACAGAATGTGGAGAAGATGATGTTCATCAAAATGAATTATCAGCTCTTCCAGGGAGACCAGCCTCCAGAAGGTACAGAGGGACCTGTGGTGGTGGATTCAAGTGGGGACGAGTTAATACTTTGTGAGGATGAGGATGTACACACTGAAGAGGGTGAGGAATCGGTGGATGAGGAGGATGAGGATGACATCTTGCCTCCATAGAGCCAGTTTGTGCAGGGACACATTAATTGCCAGCTTGTTTTGTGGGGGCCCAAACGAACCAATCATTTCAGCCACAGTTGTGTGGCAGACCCTGGCGCTGAAATGATTGGTTTGTTAAAGTGTGCATGTCCTGTTTATACAACATAAGGGTGGGTGGGAGGGCCCAAGGACAATTCCATCTTGCACCTCTTTTTTTTCTTTGCATTATGTACAGTTTGGGGCCTAGTTTTTCAAACTGCCATCCTGTCTGCCACTGCAGTTTCACGCCTAGATGGGTCACGTGTTTGTGCCGCCCACTCGTGTCGCTTAGCATAGTCATCCAGCTACCTCGGTGCAACGTTTTGGACATAAAAACACTATTGTGAGGTGTGAGGTGTTCAGAATAGACTGGAAATGAGTGGAAATTAAGGTTATTGAGGTTAATAATAGCATAGGAGCAGAAAAACCTACAAATTCTGTGATTTTAGCTGTTTTTATGCTTTTTTAAAAAAAAATACAGATCCAAAACACAAAACCCAGAACCCAAAACACGGAAGGGTGGTTTTGGCAAAACCAATCCAGATCCAAAACACGAAGAAAGATCCAGATCCAAAACCAAAACACAAAACACGAAAAGTGGCCGGTGCACACCCCTAGATTTAATAGCACTGAACGGAGGCTCAACAGCATATACTGTAAGTGATCAGAGTCTCTAATCATTATTATGCCCGGCAGTTTATTTGCTTGTGTGACAGGTTCACATGGAGTTAAGATGCAAGTCCCCCATTGCTGTGGCTCCACCTCTAGATGACCTCACCTATCAGCAGAAAACTTTGCTTTCCACTGCTTGATAAATTAAGAAGACACCACAGTCCCCATAGCAGGCTATGACCACGGGTATGTGGTAAATTGCAAAACTGATGGACTGCAAGAGAGAAATCGGTTATTTCTCTGCAGTATCGCTGTTCAATAGAAGGAAGCTCGTATAACCCCTTTCTCCAGCAAAAAGCCAGAACGGGGATAATTGTTTCTTCATAAACAGACCTCTTAGTCCATTACCAGGAAGCATCTGATGGGCCCATTTAAGGATCATCCATTGGCAATTTAGGCATCCAAAAAGGGCCCAATGGCCACTGAGAGGCCCAGATTACCCTAACTTATTTAAATCTTACAAATGTAGACGGATAGGGTGCCCCAAACCAATTTGCTGCCCAGGGACCCAATGGGTTATAAACCTGTGTGCACTGCTCCTGAACTTTGGCCAGCACTGAACATGACTCTGCTTGGGCCAGTCTGACCACCGTTGTTAGTCATCACCGGCCCAGATAAACCCTCCAGGACAGGACCCTAACTAGAGTGGTGCAACATGTGCCATGACACCTCAGGGCAGGGGGCCGCTGCTCGGGCCTGTCAATTTTCGTTTTATAATCATTCTCACTTGTAGTTTCCTTTTCTTTTATCCCCACCATCTCCTGGCCGCCCCTATCTCCTCCTAGCCAACTCCCCTTCCACCTGGCCACCTCCCCAAGCACCTTCAGTCACATCTTCTTTTGTTTAAAATGCACACATTTCAAAATACTGTCATACCCGGGACTCAAACCCATCACCTCTCACATGGCAGTCAGACACCTTAAAGATGGAGCGATCAGCCCCACAATTTCTGATGGCAGCCCATGAGTCCACACTCCTTTTTGGGGCACGTGTCTTATTTCCCTATTTTAAAAATGAGGAGGGGGCTGCCAAAGCTCTTTCTGGCCAGTTGTGGCTCTGCTCCCGGAACTAGTCACTCCCTTACGAAAGTCCCTGATGAACACCAAAAAAACCGGCATAGTGGGCTCACAACTATACATGACAAGAAGGCTGTTTGATCTGTCTCCGCCCCCTCATTTACATAAAATACAATGTGCAGGAGATGGGGCTCTTTAAGAAGAATATAAATCTGGAGACAGATTAAAAAAAAGAGCAAATGAGTAAAAAAAAATTTTTTTAATATCTTAAACAAATGTCAGCACATGGTATACAGGAAGTCTCTATATAAAGACAGCAGGAACACTGTGACTAATGGTGACTGTTATTCTCCAGGGGCTGCACATTCTTCTGGGATATTTTTGTTTTTTTTAGCTGCTGTATTACTCTTTTGTTCTGGGACAGACAAGGTGGGGTGATTTCCTCCTCGCAGCTGATGTCAACCGTGACTATTGCACAAATGTACTGTAAGATTACTGTAACCACTATCTTTTATCACCGGTATGGTCTCTGTAATTGTGTGGGCCACATCTGATTTAAATAGATTCACAGGAACAATAATAGAGATTAGTAAACAAATATAAGTTAAGGTTCATGTAAGAGTGTAACTAGCACTGTACCATAGTAGTAGGGGGTGCTGTTGCTACATGGCAGGGACGTGCGGTGAGGTCAATGGATGGGGTGGCACTGGCCCCTAGCAGCAGACCCTCCTCACCTTTTTCTCCTTTGTGTGTTTCCTCTATCTGCATATGACAATTTCCTTCCCTCCCCAGTGCTGAGCTGTGATGCCTGAGTAAGGCTGACCATAGATGATTCAAAATCATCGATGGTTTATGGCCAATGTCGAATATTTTTAACACCGATTACAGAGCCCATGGTTCTTTGCCATCGATGTAAGAGTAGCAGCCGATAATTTTTTTATTTTATGGACGGGACGGAGCTTAACCCGACGACCGCTAAGCCCCCCTTTTTTTGATTGGCCCGCGGGCCCCGTTCCCAACAGCAGTGGTGGTCATCGAGGGGTGCAAACCATGGATGATTCACCATAGATGGTTTGTGTACCATCGATGGTAACCACCGATGGACCCATCGACGGCAATTATGAACACCCCTCTGATGGCCATCCCTAGGCCTGACTACTTCTTGGACTGGTTACCTGATCGTTAGTGGTGTCCATCAGCACTCAAGGCATACCCCCTTCTTAATGAGGCATGCCTCCATTAGCTCTTTTTCACTATTAGCTCTTTTTCTTATTGGCTGTTTCGTGGTCTAGCCCCCAGCTCCAGGCAGTCTCTGAGCGATCAGAGAATCTGAGCTCTTACTGCCTCATCTTTCCCAGGGAGTGCTGCAATTTTGGTGTGTTTTGCCTATAAAAACAGACTAATACAAAGAAGATATTTATAAGTTAGTCTAATCATTTTTATAGTCCAAACTCTGCAGTCTGTCAGGGAGGCTCTGCCTCCCCTGACTGCACGTCCCTGCTACACGGCATCCAGGTGGGGAATTGGGCGCCCGTCTTCTCTGTCCGAGCCCTCATGAGTATACCATGTGTGTTTGTGTTTTTTTCCCTTTGGATGTACATGAGGCCCATAAAGTATGTTGATGTGAGGCACACCTATATCTAGTTACGTTACACCCCTCGGTCCCTGACATTTATTTTGGGTTAGGAGCTAACTTAAAACGCAGTACGGCTTCTGTAATCCTCTTTCTATAGAGGAGGTAATCGCGTTCCTGACTGAAACCTGCCCCATCTCCAAACCACAGTTGCCCAACGACGGGGTCGGGACCCGCTTTATCCATTTCCTGGCTCGCATCTGTAAAAACATATTTCCTATAACATATCAGTTGTACCCCCTATGACTCCCTAACATGAGCCTAGAGAACCTGTGGCTCTACCGATATAGGGAAACCAGCAATATGTAAGTGGGCAGATATCAAGGAAATGGTGGAGACCTGCGCTAGGATAGTTATGTGGCTGTATATGTTGCAGTGCTTGCTGCGGACCTCTCTGGGGATACCCACCCCAAATTTTATAGGATAAACAATTGTGGATAGGAGGTCGGCGCTACACTTGGTGTAATACGTAAAACTGACACAGTAGATGAAAGTGTAAAAAGGGATTATTTTATTAATTAATAAGATAGGGGGTCACAATGCCCCTTGCGTGTGTAACTTATTGCAGAGTGGTGAATCTCAGTGGGAGAACTGGATTCGGGGCAGGGTATATGCAAGATGGCGATGAATCTCAGTATAGGAACTGGAATTCGGGGCAGGATATATATAGGATGGTGGGGGTATGTATCAACTGGGATACAGGGCAGTCAGTGATACTACCTAGGGTAGTGTACCATGGAAGGTGTAGCTGTGAGTCAATTCGAAGTCCTAAACGCGGGGTATCCAAGTCTGTGTCTGGCGGGGCGGCGTCCCGTATCCCCCAGGTGCACAAAACTTACCCTCGACGTGCTTGTCTCTTCACCTCCGGGCTCCGGGGTTAGTGAAATCCTCTTCTCCCGTCTGTGGTCCTCCGGTCCTTGGCTCCGCTGTGTAGGGCAGCGCGTGTCAGGACGCGCTGCTGGACGAGCTGTGTCCCCACCGGCGGTCTGCGAGACTTCCGGGTGTATGCACTCTCGCGAGATTGTGCAACTCCTGGGCTCAGCAGGCACTGCACGGCGGCTCGACTCGTCGCCGCGAGGAGACTAAGGAGTGGGACTCCGCTGTGATGATGAGTCTCTGATAGAATCGGAGTGATCGGTGTGTAGTTCCCAACGCGTATTGGCTTGTGCCTTCCTCAGTGGGCAGAGCATACTAGGGCTTGTAGTTTCACAACACCCAGAGAGCAATAACTTTTCCAGGCTGCCCTAATACATTGAGCAACTTTTTGAAAGAAAAAATAAAAAAAATAATATTAATACTTCTCCCAGCTAACAATTTTTTTTTCAATTTCAATCTGTTACCAAAAGAAGCCTCCAAATGCCCCCCCAAAATATATACTTCAGTAGATTTAGAAAATGAAAACATTGCCGTTGTTGCAACCAATATCATGTGGAACCATGAAACGCGTCTGCTCATGCAACGCATGGGGTCATATTTGTTAAACAATATTAGCAGGTGTTTTTTCTGTTTTTACCTTCAAATATTAAGGTTTAACATTTTTGACTGCAAAGCCGCCCCATAGGTTTCTATAAGGGCTGCTATACATTTGGATTTACCAGGTTCTGGAACATGAAGCATTCTGGAGAGTGGCCACTGGTAGCTACTGCCATCTGAAGATGGCATAGGCCGATAGGAGCCTATTGGCTACGGTATCGGGGATTCTTTCAAAGAGGGAAACTTGACGTTGCCTCCCACTGGCGCATGCGCAGTATGTGCTCAGATGCCGTACCAGCTAGCAGAGTGATGGTGTAAATGTAAGCTATCACTCTCCTTCCCGCTCTTTACCAGGACAGGCTCTTATCGGAGACTGTCTCCTGGCAAGATTACAATGCTAAATTCATGTGAGAATTATGTCTTGTATGCAGAGAGAGGCAGGTGGTATCATGCAGGTGGTCAATATACTAAAACTAGTACATTACCTAGAGACGAAAACTTACAGTACCACAGGGCACACCCCAACGTGATGTAACCATGCCCCATGTGCTCCGTGTCATGATTAGGGAAAAATAAAGTTGGGATTTATACAACGTACAGCCCTAAGGGCCTGTGACCGAGGTGCGCACCTTCCTGTCAGCATCCAGTCCTGTGCATTAGCTGTGACTGACCGTACATTATAATTATTGCCCACTAGCCCCTCCCCTAAAAATGGCCATGGCTGAATAGAGTTAATTTTATCAGGGCTTCAATTACCATTTAGGCCAAGTGATCATATGTCAGTGTCAGAGGACACACTAGTCGGGGGCCACAGATAAATGTTTTTATTTACTGGTTTTGCCCTTTTTGTTTTGTTGTCTTTTTATTTTATTCTAATACTAGTTAACTATTTTTCTGTACAGAATTATGTGGTTTTTGTATATAAGATTATAGGAATTTGTAGGGGGGGCTTTTTAGCTAAGTGGCCTGTGCAGGGCTGGATAGTGGAAATCCTAATTCTGAAAAATGACAGAGGTGACTGACTGTTTTCTACTTTTCTGTGCTTTGCGGTGGAGGTCGTATACCGGCATAAACAGGTGCCAGGTGCATCGACTGTTACGCCTCATCTCCTTTTGCCCTGGATGTCATGTCCACAAGGGTCGCACACCCCTCCCAAAGACCCTGCCCTAGATTGTAAGCTCGCCTCTGAGCGAGGTCCTCCCTACCCTTTGCTGTGTTGGAAATGATGTGTGTACAGGTGTTGTTATTGCAGAGTTATATAGGAACACACTGGTGGATTACTGTTACATGCACACTGGTGATGGAGTGGAGCTTGTGCCTAGCGGGGTTCCATACTGCCGGTGAGTACATGCTGCAAACGGCTAGCGGTGAAGAGATGCTGAAACAGCCTTATATGCAGGTGCGCTGAGAGGGCGCCGAGCGGGTACTAATTACCTGACCTTGATGGAAGGGCCTGGGTCCACTGCCCATCCCTCCTGCCCTACCTGTCATTGGCGGCAGCCTGTGTCTTCTCAGTACATGCTGCAGTATGCTCGGCTGCAGTAGGACCAGGGAGACTGCTGCAGCTGATTAGCTGCAGCAGTCTCCTCTAGCTGTGCAGGGAGGGGAGCGATCACACTGATCACAGCCCCCACCGATGCCCGGGAAGGCTCACTACGGCCCTGCAGGTAATAGCCAGGTTTTCTCATAGGAGCTAAGCAGGAGACTTCGGTCTCCCACCACGTCACTATTACATGGCTGCAGGCACATGTGCAGTAGCACATCAGGTTGGAGGTTGGACCTCCCTACAGACTCTGGGTCCTAGTACCCAGCATGTATGCACTGTGAGGTTTTCCTACTACACATAGCAATGAAGCACAGTGCATAGTTGCCTACCTTTTATAATCTCTTCCCGGGAGAAGCCCGGATAAGAGAAGCAGCAGGGGGCCGATGGGGGCGGGGCCTAACGATTCACGTCATTAAGCCACGCCCCCTCGCGACGAAACATTGGGAAAAATTTACATAGGGGGTGGGGCCAAATGCTGTGATTCATGCAGAATCACATCTTAAGCCCCGCCCCCTTCACAGAGACCCGCGATCGCAGCGGGTATTCTCCTCATTCTGCCCACTTCACTAGGAAGTGGGCAGAATGCGGGAGAAATACCTACCCTTCCGGGGGTGCGGGGGGTTACCCGAAAAATCGGAAGCCTCCCGCGAAAACCGGGAGGGTAGGCATGTATGGCACAGTGGTGCCTTACAAATGGATGATGACGATACTATATAATTAGCAGATTGTACCTTTTGGAACAAAAAGTTAAAATCCAGATTGTGTACTGTACGCTGCGGCTTAACGCAATCCCTATAGAGGCGCAGTGTGTCGCCATCAGTCTGTTAGACACTCACTAGTGTAAGAGAGCAAGGAACTCTAAGGTCCAAAATAATATCCAGTTTATTGTAGTGCAAACTAATTTATATGGTTTTTATTATTATTATTTTTATTAGTTACTGTGCTGCATTTGTGCTCCAGCTTTATACGGCCAACTATATAAACAAATCTCTAACAGCGTCATTGTTCTCAATAAATCGCTTACTGCATCCAGGTGTGTTTGTATTGTGTGTTACTGGTATCCACTTACTGGAGTTCCCTTTCAAAGGTTCCTCTTTTCCTCCTTATTGCAGTTACGTTGGGGACTATTGTGCAATTCACACTTGAGGATATATACTGTAGTGAATTGTTGTTTTCTTCCTTGTATTTGCGTTTCAGGCTTCTGGATATTTTAGATTTTGTGCCCATCATATTTAATTTCCTACCCCCCCCCCACTATGGTAACTGAGCTCTCATGTTATGTAATAGATTGGTCTATTCATCATCACTTAGGGGTCTATTTACTAAGCAGTGTTAGGAGACAGAGTGAAAAGTGATAAGAAAGTGATAAGGTGCCAGCCAATTAGCTCCCAACTGTCATATTTCAAACACAGCCTGTGAGATGGCAGTTAGGAGTGGATTGGCTGGTACCTTATCACTTTTCACTCTGTCTCCTAACTAGGGGTGAGCGGGTTCGGATTTCTGAAATCCGAACCCCCCCGAGCCCCCCCGATCCGAGTCCGATCCGAATCAGGCTCGACTTTTCCCGCCTGACTCGGATCTGAAATCGAGGCAAAACGTCATCATCCCGCCTTCCGAGTCTCGCAGGTTTTGGATCCTATATAAGGTACCCACGTCGGCGCCATTTTCTCACTCGGCTGTGGACAGTGAAGAGGGAGGGTGGGAGTTAGGGCTGTGTAGTGTAGTGTAGTGTAGTGCTGCTGTTGTCCACTACTTCAAAGTCCATAGGGGCTGGCTGTGTTGTGCTGTGCTGCTGTTGTTAATAGGGGCTGTGTCCACTACTTCAAAGTCCATAGGGGCTGGCTGGACTGTGTTGTGCAGTCAGTTCTCCATAGGGGCTGTGTCCACTCCAAAGTCCTGTGCAGTGTCCCAGTCCTAAAGGAGTGCTGCAGTGTTGTCCAGGGGGTGCTCTGTCCATCAGGGGTGCTCCCCCCAAGTGCTAAAAAAATAATATATTTTCTGTGTTTGTGAATTGTGTGCGCAGTAGCCGCACGTGCATCAACAAAGTAGTGCCAAGCGTGCGCCTGTGTCATAAGTAAAGGGCCGGCTGGCTTGACCGTTAAGGGTGCTGTAACCCCCGAAAGTACACTCCAGTCCAAACCAAAAAAAAAATTATTTTCTGTGTTTGTGAATTGTGTGCGCAGTAGCCGCACGTGCATCAACAAAGTAGTGCCAAGCGTGCGCCTGTGTCATAAGTAAAGGGCCGGCTGGCTTGACCGTTAAGGGTGCTGTAACCCCCGAAAGTACACTCCAGTCCAAACCAAAAAAAAAATTATTTTCTGTGTTTGTGAATTGTGTGCGCAGTAGCCGCACGTGCATCAACAAAGTAGTGCCAAGCGTGCGCCTGTGTCATAAGTAAAGGGCCGGCTGGCTTGACCGTTAAGGGTGCTGTAACCCCCGAAAGTACACTCCAGTCCAAACCAAAAAAAAAATTATTTTCTGTGTTTGTGAATTGTGTGCGCAGTAGCCGCACCTGCATCAACAAAGTAGTGCCAAGCGTGCGCCTGTGTCATAAGTAAAGGGCCGGCTGGCTTGACCGTTAAGGGTGCTGTAACCCCCGAAAGTACACTCCAGTCCAAACCAAAAAAAAAATTATTTTCTGTGTTTGTGAATTGTGTGCGCAGTAGCCGCACGTGCATCAACAAAGTAGTGCCAAGCGTGCGCCTGTGTCATAAGTAAAGGGCCGGCTGGCTTGACCGTTAAGGGTGCTGTAACCCCCGAAAGTACACTCCAGTCCAAACCAAAAAAAAAATTATTTTCTGTGTTTGTGAATTGTGTGCGCACTGTGGCTGCACGTGCATCAACAAAGGAGCAGCGCCAAGCGTGCGCCTGTGTCCCATAAGTAAAGAGCCGGCTGGCTCATTTCTTAAAGGGTGGTGTAACCCACAAAGTGCACTACTCTCCAGCAAAAATAAAATAATATTTTCTGTGTTTGTGTGCGCTTTAGCCGCACGTATATATATCAATATAACATAAATGGAGGACCAAACTTTCTCCGATAAAAATAAAATAGGGAAAGATCAAGAACCTCTTCCTCCTAGTGCTGTTGCTGCTGCTGGGAGTTGTTCATCATCCCAGAGAGGAAGTAGGAACATCACTACTTTTACTAAACAATTGACCCTCCAACAGTCCCTAGCGATGAGGATGAAGTACGACAGCAGTCATCCTGAAGCAAAACGTATAACTGAGGCCTTGACTGCTATGTTGGTGTTAGACGTGCGTCCGGTATCCGACATTAGTGCAGTGGGATTTAGACAATTGATGGAGTTAGTGTGTCCTCGGTTCCAAATCCCGTCTAGATTCCACCTGCATCCTCAAAGCAGCAGCGACAAGCGTGCGTCTGTCTGTTAAAGGGTGGTGACACCCTCAAAGTGTGCTACACAAACAATTAAAATATTGTTCTTTTATTTTTGGTCTTTGTGAAATGTGTGGGCTGTAGCCGCACCTGCATCCTTAAAGCAGCAGCGACAAGCGTGCGTCTGTCTGTTAAAGGGTGGTGACACCCTCAAAGTGTTCTACACAAACAATTAAAATATTGTTCTTTTTTTTTCGGTCTTTGTGAAATGTGTGGGCTGTAGCCGCACCTGCATCCTTAAAGCAGCAGCGACAAGCGTGCGTCTGTCTGTTAAAGGGTGGTGTAACTCTCAAAGTGTTCCAAAAAATAAAAAACTATTTTTTTAATGTGTTTGTGACTTGTGTGCGATGTAGCCACACTTGCATCCTCAAAGCAGCAGCGACAAGCGTGCGTCTGTCTGTTAAAGGGTGGTGACACCCTCAAAGTGTGCTACACAAACAATTAAAATATTGTTCTTTTTTTTTTGGTCTTTGTGAAATGTGTGGGCTGTAGCCGCACCTGCATCCTTAAAGCAGCAGCGACAAGCGTGCGTCTGTCTGTTAAAGGGTGGTGACACCCTCAAAGTGTTCTACACAAACAATTAAAATATTGTTCTTTTTTTTTCGGTCTTTGTGAAATGTGTGGGCTGTAGCCGCACCTGCATCCTTAAAGCAGCAGCGACAAGCGTGCGTCTGTCTGTTAAAGGGTGGTGTAACTCTCAAAGTGTTCCAAAAAATAAAAAACTATTTTTTTAATGTGTTTGTGACTTGTGTGCGATGTAGCCACACTTGCATCCTCAAAGCAGCAGCGACAAGCGTGCGTCTGTCTGTTAAAGGGTGGTGACACCCTCAAAGTGTGCTACAGAAACAATTAAAATATTGTTCTTTTTTTTTCTGTCTATGTGAATTGTGTGGGCTGTAGCCGCACCTGCATCCTTAAAGCAGCAGCGACAAGCGTGCGTCTGTCTGTTAAAGAGTGATGACACCTCAAAGTGTTCTACACAAACAATTAAAATATTGTTCTTTTTTTTTTCGGTCTTTGTGAAATGTGTGGGCTGTAGCCGCACCTGCATCCTTAAAGCAGCAGCGACAAGCGTGCGTCTGTCTGTTAAAGGGTGGTGACACCTCAGAGTGTTCTACACAAACAATTAAAATATTCTTCTTCTTTTTTCTGTCTTTGTGAATTGTGTGGGCTGTAGCCGCACTTGCATCCTCAAAGCAGCAGCGACAAGCGTGCGTCTGTCTGTTAAAGGGTGGTGTAACCCTCAAAGTGTGCTCCACAAACAATAAAAATATTCTTTTTTTTTTTCTGTCTTTGTGAATTGTGTGGGCTGTAGCCGCACTTGAATCCTCAAAGCAGCAGCGACAAGCGTGCGTCTGTCTGTTAAAGGATTACATCGGTGACAGCATCCAAGTAGGCATGTCAGACAGTCCGTACCTGTACTGGCAGGAAAAAGAAGCAATTTGGAGGTCCCTGTACAAACTGGCTCTATTTTACCTGAGTTGCCCCCCCTCCAGTGTGTACTCCGAAAGAGTGTTTAGTGCAGCCGGGAACCTTGTCAGCGAAAGGCGTAGGAGGTTGCTTCCACAAAATGTGGAGAAGATGATGTTCATAAAATGAATTATCAACTCTTCCAGGGAGACCAGCCTCCAGAACATACAGAGGGACCTGTGGTTCCAGCAGGGACGAATTAATACTCTGTGAGGATGAGGATGTACACACTGAAGAGGGTGAGGAATCGGTGGATGAGGAGGATGAGGATGACATCTTGCCTCCGTAGAGCCAGTTTGTGCAGGGACACATTAATTGCCAGCTTGTTTTGTGGGGGCCCAAACGAACCAATCATTTCAGCCACAGTTGTGTGGCAGACCCTGGCGCTGAAATGATTGGTTTGTTAAAGTGTGCATGTCCTGTTTATACAACATAAGGGTGGGTGGGAGGGCCCAAGGACAATTCCATCTTGCACTTCTTTTTTTTCTTTGCATTATGTACAGTTTGGGGCCTAGTTTTTCTAACTGCCATCCTGTCTGCCACTGCAGTGTCACTCCTAGATGGGTCACGTGTTTGTGCCGCCCACTCGTGTCGCTTAGCATAGTCATCCAGCTACCTCGGTGCAACCTTTTGGACATGAAAACACTATTGTGAGGTGTGAGGTGTGAGGTGTTCAGAATAGACTGGAAATGAGTGGAAATTAAGGTTATTGAGGTTAATAATAGCATAGGAGCAGAGAAACCAACAAATTCTGTGATTTTAGCTGTTTTTATGCTTTTTTAAAAAAAAATACAGATCCAAAACACAAAACCCAGAACCCAAAACACGGAAGGGTGGTTTTGGCAAAACCAATCCAGATCCAAAACACGAAGAAAGATCCAGATCCAAAACCAAAACACGAAAAGTGGCCGGTGCACACCCCTACTCCTAACATTGCTTAGTACACAGACCCCTTAATTTGTTACAAAAGCATGTGAAAAAAATCAAAATTTTCATCTACTTTTGTATAAATGAAGTGTCAGGGCCATTCATCAATTTTTGAAAAAGCATATTTTTGGGGGAGGAATTTGGTGGTGTTACTGTATGCCATCCTGAGATGGCGTATAGGCCCCCGATAATCTTCACAGGCTGCCTCTCCGCTGTGTCTGCATACCTCTGGGAGCTGAGAGCTCTGTCTACCTCCCTCCCAAGCATTCAGGGATCCGGCTGTAGTTCCTCCTCCCATCCAGACTCCGTCCAGGGTCCATGGCACCGATGCTGGGTAGGAATTGTAGCCATAATTTATATACAGTATGGCTAGTATTTAGGGAAGTGTATATGGACATATCTGTATGTTTGGTGTATACTTCCAGGTATATATGGATAAACTCTTGTGTTTAGATGTTATTTATTCAGAAGGGATTGTCACTGTAATATAGGTACTAAATATATATATCGAATATATAAGAATATATAACTGCATAAGATAAAATCTATGTAATGGAATGCATTATATGTATTGTGTATATTAACATTGTAAGCAAGTTGGATCCTCGAAGTAGAGCCAGTAGCAGTGGCATGAGACTACCTAGGAGAGTGCTAGAAATGGCATGAGCAGCTAGGTAGTCTATTAGTAATGCAGGGACAGGAGAGAAGGGTTTGTGCTGCTGGCAGTTAGGGACTGGTCGCACGGCTGTAGGGTGGGGATATAGGCACCGGGGTGACAGTTAGGGACTGGTCGCACGGCTGTAGGGTGGGGATATAGGCACTGGGGTGACAGTTAAGTCAGTCTGCAGTTCCCCCTTGAGCGCTGAGGTCGGATAGTCTCTCTGGTACCGCTTGACTATTAGCGACGTTTGGTGGCAGTGCCGGAGAGCCTACGGCACTGAAGCCGGTGAGGGCTCTTACCGTGAGCTGGGAGAAGTCACCGCAGGACCTGCTGAGCTCCGGCGGGCCGCGAACTTTGTATCTGCAGAAATGCAGCAGTGAAAAGGGGCGGCGGCTATTCCGGAAGATCCGGATGCTGGTCGTAAGCAGGCTGCCGTATCAGAAGGCGGAGAGTCGTCTGACAGGCAGTTAGAGGCGGAGAGCCGCGACAGGCAGCTACAGAGGCAGTGGGCGTGGCCTCCATTCGGTCTCCCTGTACGTCAGCTAAACAGTGTAACAGAGTGGCAGTTACAGGTAACTGTAGCCCTAGCCCACCCTTCATGATCAGCTGAGTCGCAGCGCAGGACGGAGCGAGTGAGTAGATAAAGTACACTGCCCTGCAAGCAGCATTAAGTAGCCACAGTAGTCCACTAGTTGCTCCGAACTCAGAGATAAATATATATAGTATAGAAGCTGACACCCATACTGCGGATAACGGGCCTGATTCAGACCCGCTTGCGAGCGCTATGTGCTCGCGAGCGGGTCATTGTTAGGCCACTGTTTATGCACACACCGGAGCCGGCTCCGACGCGCACATACGCGAGACCCGGCTAGTGACGGGCACTCCGTCGCTCCGGGTCTCGCACCAAAAGGGGGCGGCTATCGATTTTGATCGACAGCTCGCACCGTTTTGGAGGCGTGGCATGGGGGTGGCTTCACAAACGGAGGCGTTCCCATGCTAACGCCTGCCGTTTGTGGGCGGCCCAACTGACTTCACCAATGATGTCAGCGGGAGAGCTTCCAGGTCTATTAGATCCAGAAGCTCTCTGGGGCTTGCGGCCACGAGACCCTACCACAAGGGTCTTGTCACGAGCCCGATGGTCGCGATGGTCTTGACCATCGCGACCATCATCCTGGCCGCTCGCAATAGCTGTGGGTGGTCACCCACAGCTATGCCCCTGTAGCAGTGCCCCCATATAGTGCCCCTGTAGTAGTGCCCCATATAATGCCCCTGTAGCAGTGCCCCCATATAATGCCCCTGTAGCAGTGCCCCCATATAATGCCCCTTTAGTAGTGCCCCTTGTACAAAGAAAAAACAAAAAACAAAATGGCCAATTAACCTTAGCATTTCAGAGCTTGGCAACTATAGCTGGCATTAGCCATTTTTCTTATAGGCCCTAAATAAGATGCGCTGGTAAATCGATGATGAAATCCGTCCGGACTATGGTATATGATCTGCGAACCGCAGGCTGAGCCCTTGGAATGTGGTTGCTCTGGATTCTAAAACCAGTCTGTTCTCTGTTATCTGATGTTGCCACAGACCCGAGAGGCTACAGAATGCATAGTGACCACATTCCTAGAGCTCGGTAAAAGGAGGGAAAAACTTTCATTACATCGGACAACACATTTAAAACTGTACACCTGAAAACTCTGTTTGTGTGTGTACTGTGCATACAGTATAACTATCTCCCAATATAACCATTTGCTGGCAACAAAATCTGTTTACTGAACTGTTTCTAGAAAGAAGCCTTCTGATCTCTATGAAGCGGAAACGTCACAGTCAATGTGTGCGGATGACCACAGGTTACACCGACTGGGGCTGCACAGGTGAAGCAAAAAGAAAAGATAGTAACATGGCACCTGGGCAACCCATGCTGCAATGCAAGGTGCAAGGGGGCAAATTCATTCACTATTTTGCATGCAGGGCAGGCTTGCCTACCCTCCCGATTTGGTCGGGAGCCTCCCGAATATCGGGTGTCGCTCCCGACCCCCCGGAAAGGCAGGCAAGCCTCCCGGCTGCCGCCTACCCCCCCAGACTACTAGTAAAAACCCCCGCTGCCGGGGGCCCCGATGACGCGATTCGCGCTGAATCGCGTAATTGAGGCTCCGCCCCCTGCTTTACAATGCCTTTTTTCCGGCATTGTGAAGAGGGGGCGGGGCCACGATGACGCGATTGGGCGGTCACTCCCCCAGCCCCGCCCCCAAAACGGCATCACAGTCCGGCCACGCCCCCCACAGAATGCAGGCATTCAGCTCCCTCCCGGAAGTATGATGCAGGGTAATTACTGGCGGCTTTTAAATGTAGCCCACAAAATACTGGTCAGATTTATTTCTACACTGCAATATAGATTTCAGTTTGGACACATCTCTCCCAAATCTAAAGCTTGGCAAACACCATATGATGGCACAACCCAGCGATGGTGCGATGGAACGATACATCACACACACGCCATACACAATACACGGTCTGGTGTACGATGGAACGATGTATCATTACATGCTGCGTGTAACTGCACCGTGTCATTCACTTTATTGTCCCATCTGACATGCAGAACAGCGGATGGGACGATCTGGCGTACACACTAGGGGTGTGCACCGGCCACTTTTCGTGTTTTGTGTTTTGGTTTTGGATCTGGATCTTTCTTCATGTTTTGGATCTGGATTGGTTTTGCCAAAACCACCCTTCCGTGTTTTGGGTTCTGGGTTTTGTGTTTTGGATCTGTATTTTTTTGAAAAAAAGCATAAAAACAGCTAAAATCACAGAATTTGTAGGTTTTTCTGCTCCTATGCTATTATTAGCCTCAATAACCTTAATTTCCACTTATTTCCAGTCTATTCTGAACACCTCACACCTCACAATAGTGCTTTTATGTCCAAAAGGTTGCACCGAGGTAGCTGGATGACTATGCTAAGCGACACGAGTGGGCGGCACAAACACGTGACCCATCTAGGCGTGAAACTGCAGTGGCAGACAGGATGGCAGTTTGAAAAACTAGGCCCCAAACTGTACATAATGCAAAGAAAAAAAAGAGGTGCAAGATGGAATTGTCCTTGGGCCCTCCCACCCACCCTTATGTTGTATAAACAGGACATGCACACTTTAACAAACCAATCATTTCAGCGCCAGGGTCTGCCACACGACTGTGGCTGAAATGATTGGTTCGTTTGGGCCCCCACAAAACAAGCTGGCAATTAATCTGTCCCTGCACAAACTGGCTCTACGGAGGCAAGATGTCATCCTCATCCTCCTCATCCACCGATTCCTCACCCTCTTCAGTGTGTACATCCTCATCCTCACAGAGTATTAATTCGTCCCCGCTGGAATCCACAACCACAGGTCCCTCTGTACGTTCTGGAGGCTGGTCTCCCTGGAAGAGTTGATAATTCATTTTATGAACATCATCTTCTCCACATTTTGTGGAAGCAACCTCCTACGCCTTTCGCTGACAAGGTTCCCGGCTGCACTAAACACTCTTTCGGAGTACACACTGGAGGGGGGGCAACTCAGGTAAAATAGAGCCAGTTTGTACAGGGACCTCCAAATTGCTTCTTTTTCCTGCCAGTACAGGTATGGGCTGTCTGACATGCCTACTTGGATGCTGTCACCGATGTAATCCTTTAACAGACAGACGCACGCTTGTCGCTGCTGCTTTGAGGATGCAAGTGCGGCTACAGCCCACACAATTCACAAAGACAGAAAAAAGAAGAATATTTTTATTGTTTGTGTAGCACACTTTGAGGGTGTCACCACCCTTTAACAGACAGACGCATGCTTGTCGCTGCTGCTTTAAGGATGCAGGTGCGGCTACAGCCCACACATTTCACAAAGACAGAAAAAAAAAGAACAATATTTTTATTGTTTGTGTAGCACACTTTGAGGGTGTCACCACCCTTTAACAGACAGACGCATGCTTGTCGCTGCTGCTTTAAGGATGCAGGTGCGGCTACAGCCCACACATTTCACAAAGACCGAAAAAAAAGAACAATATTTTTATTGTTTGTGTAGCACACTTTGAGGGTGTCACCACCCTTTAACAGACAGACGCACGCTTGTCGCTGCTGCTTTGAGGATGCAGGTGGAATCTAGACGGGATTTGGAACCGGGGACACACTACCTCCATCAATTGTCTAAATCCCACTGCACTAATGTCGGATACCGGACGCACGTCTAACACCAACATAGCAGTCAAGGCCTCAGTTATACGTTTTGCTTCAGGATGACTGCTGTCGTACTTCATCCTCATCGCTAGGGACTGTTGGAGGGTCAATTGTTTAGTAAAAGTAGTGATGTTCCTACTTCCTCTCTGGGATGATGAACAACTCCCAGCAGCAGCAACAGCACTAGGAGGAAGTGGTTCTTGATCTTTCCCTATTTTATTTTTATCGGAGAAAGTTTGGTCCTCCATTTATGTTATATTGATATATACGTGCGGCTAAAGCGCACACAAACACAGAAAATATTTTTTTATTTTTGCTGGAGAGTAGTGCACTTTGTGGGTTACACCACCCTTTAAGAAATGAGCCAGCCGGCTCTTTACTTATGGGACACAGGCGCACGCTTCGCGCTGCTCCTTTGTTGATGCACGTGCAGCCACAGTGCACACAAGTCACAAACACAGAAAATATATATTTTTTTGGTTTGGACTGGAGTGTACTTTGGGGGTTACAGCACCCTTTAACGGTCAAGCCAGCCGGCCCTTTACTTATGACACAGGCGCACGCTTGGCACTACTTTGTTGATGCACGTGCGGCTACTGCGCACACAATTCACAAACACAGAAAATATATATTTTTTTGGTTTGGAGTGTACTTTGGGGTTACAGCACCCTTTAACGGTCAAGCCAGCCGGCCCTTTACTTATGACACAGGCGCACGCTTGGCACTACTTTGTTGATGCACGTGCGGCTACTGCGCACACAATTCACAAACACAGAAAATATTTTTGTTTTTGGTTTGGACTGGAGTGTACTTTGGGGGTTACAGCACCCTTTAACAGTCAAGCCAGCCGGCCCTTTACTTATGACACAGGCGCACGCTTGGCACTACTTTGTTGATGCACGTGCGGCTACTGCGCACACAATTCACAAACACAGAAAATATATTATTTTTTTAGCACTTGGGGGGAGCACCCCTGATGGACAGAGCACCCCCTGGACAACACTAAAGCACCCCTTTAGGACTGGGACACTGCACAGGACTTTGGAGTGGACACAGCCCCTATGGAGAACTGACTGCACAACACAGTCCAGCCAGCCCCTATGGACTTTGAAGTAGTGGACACAGTCCCTATTAACAACAGCAGCACAGCACAACACAGCCAGCCCCTATGGACTTTGAAGTAGTGGACAACAGCAGCACTACACTACACTACACTACACAGCCCTAACTCCCACCCTCCCTCTTCACTGTCCACAGCCGAGTGAGAAAATGGCGCCGACGCGGGTACCTTATATAGGATCCAAAACCCGCGAGACTCGGAAGGCGGGATGATTAAGTTTTGCCTCGATTTCAGATCCGAGTCAGGCGGGAAAAGTCGAGCCTGACTCGGATCGGACTTGGATCGGATGGCTCGGGGGGGTTCGGATTTCAGAAATCCGAACCCGCTCACCCCTAGTACACACTATACGATGTGAACAGAATATGGTTAGGATACCAATACCTGTCGGTGTGTATCCTAGCCTACCCTACCCTGCCCCTTCCTTCCTGGTGCCTAAACCTAACCTCTCCCTCCCCGCACCCTAAACTTTACCATAGTGCCTAACCCTGACCCTTCCTCTAGTGCCTAACCCTAACCATCCCCCTAACCCTGCTACTTACCTTCGGGATGCCGTCCGGTCAGGATGCTGGCGCCGGGATTCTGATAGGTATCGGGAGTTCGGTGCAAGCATTCTGAGCGTCTGAATCTCTGCGGTCAGTATTATGCCCGCATCCCGAATACATATCTGATTAGGATCAAAGACAGAGGGGCCTATTCATCATTACAAAAAATTCTGTGGAGGTAATTAGGTTTAGAACTGGCATGGAGTTCTACCTAATTACAGGAGGTAATCATCATTCCTCCTCTCCATAACTATCTATTCCGAAAAGCTGCCATTTTTGCGATGACAGCTTTCCGGGAAATAAATACTTTTCCCTGCCTGCTCTAACTTACTGCAGCTGCAATCAGTGCTGCGCATGCGCTGTTACATCCGTAAAAGCAGCGCATGCGCAGCACTGCCTACAGCTGCGGTAATTCTCTGTCCCACCCAACCCCCCGTTCTCTGCCTCCAGCCCCCCCCCCCCGTCACCCACTTCCCTGGCCACTGCAGCTGCCTGCGGCTACTGCTCTGACACTGTGTTCTTCCAGCAGAACACAGTAGAGTTAAGAAAAAAAAAAAAAACTGTGTCAGAGCAGCAGCCGCTGCCAGAGGAGGGACAAGGGAGGAGGACCTGCCCAGATGAAGGCAGGTAAGTATCACCCGCTATACGCCACCTGCAGTGGCAAACGCAGGATTTCTAGATGGGGGGTTTCCAAATGAATGATTTTAGAGTGAGTGTGGCCAGTCCATGAAGATGGCATAATTACCACTTATCCAGCTTTTATATGCATCATACAAAGTGTATTGTGTGTCATAATTCCAGCATATACAAGCGATCACAGTAAGCCATCAGATGCGGCAGTAGAGCCATCCTGCCAGAGCTGAATGTTTTTATATTAGATATACCATTCCAGAGCATGGGAGCAAGTCCAGGAGTCTGGGGGAGCAGCAGTATAACCTAACACTGCCCTGGACATATATGTACATATTGGGATCTATAGCAGCATATCCCTAACAGTGCATGTTTTCCAGATCTTCAGTTGGTACACAGGTGTATTTATTACTGACTGACACATGTTAAAAGATCCCCAGGTGATGCTAATTATGTCTTTTGTGATACTGTGAAGAACATGCAGGACTCCTAAAATTCTATTACATTACTACTTCTATTGTGGTCATGGTGTTGGCTGGGGAGGGGGGTTTCCAGGCAGACGGAAACCCCCCCTGCATTTGCCTATGACCTCAGAGTGGCGTATAGTAGCATCATCAAATTCCGAAAATACATAATTTTCGGAATTTGATGAATAGCCTAATTTCCATATCCCCATACTAATGTACTAATGTATGGGGAGTGTGGAAATTAACGCAGGAGGACTTAACCAGGAGATATCAGTGATATCTCCTGTGTTTACTGTGTTCATGAGTACTAAAATAATGGTAATCAAGGAAAATGTTCTTTAAAACCGTTATTTTAGTGTCGCTGAATAGGCCCCTCAATCTGTCCATTGGGTGGCTGTGAAACGGTTTTAATTTAGCTAAAGTATCTGCTGCAGTCCCCCCTTGTTACATCCTGGGGATAGTTAGATTTTATGGGGCTGTTTTCAGGGGGGGAAGAATATAAAGATTTTGCCCGTAAATCGGCTTCACAGCATATAATCCAGGTAAGTTAATAATTGATTTCCTGTTCATAAATTCATTGTTCACTAGTACTTACAGTGTTTGTATTGAGATGGAAACCTACCGAATATATAAAAGTTATTACAGTTATAAAAATGACTTTCACAATTGCTTAAATTCCTTGACTAACAGCCACAGAATGCCCACTAACAGAGTGATAGGAGTATCCCCACTAAAAGAGTGATGTGAGTATCCCCACTGACAGAGTGATGGGAGTATCCCCACTGACAGAGTGATGGGAGTATCCCCACTGACAGAGTGATGTGAGCATTCCCACTAACAGAGTGATGTGAGTATCCCCACTGACAGAGTGATGGGACTATCTCCACTGACAGAGTGATGGGAGTATCCCCACTAACAGAGTGATGTGAGCATTCCCACTGACAGAGTGATGGGAGTATCCCCACTGACAGAGTAATGGGAGTATCCCCATTACAGAGTGATGGGACTATCTCCACTGACAGAGTGATGGGACTATCTCCACTGACAGAGTGATGGGAGTATCCCCACTGACAGAGTGATGTGAGCATCCCCACTGACAGAGTGATGTGAGTATCCCCACTGACAAGAGTGATGGGAGTATCCCCACTGACAAGAGTGATGGGAGTATCCCCACTGACAAGAGTGATGGGAGTATCCCCACTGACAGAGTGATGGGAGTATCCCCACTGACAGAGTTATGGGAGCATCCCCACTGACAGAGTGATGTGAGCATCCCCACTGACAGAGTGATGTGAGTATCCCCACTGACAGAGTGATGTGAGTATCCCCACTGACGGAGTGATGTGAGTATCCCCACTGACAAGAGTGATGGGAGTATCCCCACTGACAAGAGTGATGGGAGTATCCCCACTGACAAGAGTGATGGGAGTATCCCCACTGACAGAGTGATGGGAGTATCCCCACTGACAGAGTGATGGGAGTATCCCCACTGACAGAGTGATGGGAGTATCGCCACTGACAGAGTGATGGGAGTATCCCCACTGACAGAGTGATGGAAGTATCCCCACTGACAGTTGCTGGTTGAAGGTGGAGATTTTCACTTAGTGGAATAGAGGGGTCTATTTACTAAGCCTTGGATGGAGATAAAGTGAACAGAGATAAAGTACCAGCTAACCAGCTCCTAACTGACATATCACAGGCTGTGTTTGGAAAATGACAGTTAGGAGCTAATTGGTTGGTACTTTATCTCCGAACACTTTTTATCTCCATCCAAGGCTTAGTAATTAGGCTGCTAAGTTTCTGTAACTATTATTCAATCAGTGTTTTAGGCGGGTTGGGTATGAAATACCGGCATCCCAACAGGGGTCTGGTAAGTATGCTACCACTCCCCCCTAACCCTCCCCACTTGCACCCTAATAGTAACCCTCCCCATTAGTGCCTAAACCTAACCCTCCACGTTAGTAGTACCTAAACAACCCCCCTTGGTGTCTGAACCCAACTGTCCCACCTTAGTGCCTAACCCAGTGTTGGCTAACCTTGACACTCCAGCTGTTATGGAACTATATATCCCAGCATGCCCTGCCACAGTTTTAGCATGCCCTAATAGCAAAACTGTAGCAGTGCATGCTGGGTTATGTAACAGCTGGAGTGTCAAGGTTAGCCAACACTGGCCTAACCCTAACCTCCCCCTAGTGGTGCCTAACCCTAACCTCCCCCTAGTGGTGCCTAACCCTAACCCCCCCAGTGGTGCCTAACCATAACCTCCCCCTCAGAGCTTAACTCTAACCCCCCTGTGATGTCTAAACCTAACCCTCCGCGTGGGCTGACAATTATGGTGCCTTGCTATACTTATGATCGGGATGGCGGCAGTCGGGATTCCGGCGTCTGTATCTAAACAGGCGTCAGGATTTCGACACCTTATGTTTAGTCCCGCTTCGGGATCCCGATGCAGGGATTTCAACAGCCAGCTTCCTATCCACTGGCACCCTCTACTGTCACACCTGAAGTGATCGCCTAGTAGCGCAGACACTGCCTATAAAATGATCCTGCATTCCTATTGGCTGACATGTTGGCATGTTTTAGCTGCAAAGTGGCATCTAGGCTACAGTGAGCTAATAGAAATCCCTCTTGTGTGGGTGCCTAGTAAAAGGGACATGTCATTAAATATACTCTGAGTCTTTTCCAGTTTGAAAGTATATCACGTACATATTCAAAGGAATTGTACCGTAGCTTTATAAGCTGTACAAATAGGGGCTGATTTAGGGGTCAGGGTGTTGCTAGGCACAACAGTAATGGCCGCCCCCTCTGCCCAATTTTATTTTTTCAATTGTTTGGTTGAGAGCTGTTGTTTGATGTTTGGCAATTTAATATAATAATATTAATATTAATAATAATAATATTAATAATAAATAAGCCATGAACTGACATTTAATGTTATTTTTAATTACAGTATGTGTATACATATTTACTAAGTAGGGCAGCTTACAAGGGCAGTCTGTGCATGTCCTACCCGTTTTACCACTCCACCCAAGATGGCGTATGGTGCAGTACAGGGTATATATTTTGTAGTTATTGCTAAATTTTGAACTGACAGTATTAAAGCATCCAAATGCCTCTACACATGTACCTCATGTGCCTATTGGGAATTCACCACTGTGTATGTTTTACAACTGGTAATTGTATTGCCTTGGGTAACATGATCTTTCCTAATGGCCAAGTGGGACAAACCTCCAATGAACTCACCCTTTATGTCTCTCCCCAGGTCCTCTCTCACAATCTTTGCACTTTGCTGAATGTCCCACACGATCCGGTGGCCTTGGAGGAGCATTTCAGAGATGACGATGAAGGTCCAGTGTCTAACCAGGGATATATGCCTTACCTCAACAAATTCATCCTGGATAAGGTAATATCCTCCACAAGAACTGACGCAGCTCTCATTTCTTATCACTTGGAACCATGGTGATACTTGAAACTGGAAAACAATACCATTGCACTTTCCATTCTTGAGTGTGGCCAAACCTAGCGTAATGTCTGGAATAGTTGTGTCTCACGCACCGCCGGTTATCGCATCTGTCTGATATTGTTTTGCTCCTCTGTGCTTGTGTTTTGACCCATGCCTGTTTGACTTCTGCCTGCCGATTGCCTGACCTTGGATACTATTTGACTAATCTGTTTGCCATTATTCAGACCATAAATTGTATCATGGCCGCTCTTTTTGGCGGCTGCTGCTGCTTTCTCACCCTTTTCTATCTTTGGGATCTATTTACTAAGCAGTGATAAGAGACAGAGTGAAAAGTGATAAGGTGCCAGCCAATCAGCTGCCAACTGTCATTTTTCAAACACAGCATGTGTGATGGCAGTTGGGAGCTGATTGGCTGGTACCTTATCACTTTTCACTCTGTCTCCTAACACTGCTTAGTAAATAGACCCCTTTATCTCTAAACTCCTAGCTGCCTGCTCTGACTGTTGGCCTGTCAGTGGTTTATTTTATATGCCGCCAGCCCAGACTCTGTTCATTGTCACTGTTTGGCCTTATATCCACACACTGGGCCTCATTCAGAGAGGTAAGCAAACCAGTTGGGGGGAGCTGGAGTGACACGCGGGGAACTGAAACCAAAAAAGATGAGGGGAAGCTAAAATGAAAACTGAATTTTAAGGGCGCACTCGAAGGCTGGGAGTCTGGATGAGCATCTAATGGAGTGTTGAAGGGCATTCTAGAGGATGGGAGCAACCTGGGAGAATTCCCGAATGCGAGAGTGGGAAATGGTGAACAGGAAGAAGGTAACGTTCAGTGGCAAACGCAGGATTTCCAGAGAGGGGTTTCCAAAGGCTTCATTTTAGAGTGAGTGTGGCCTGTCAATGAAGAGGGCAGAATTAGTACTTAACCAGCTTTAATAAGCGTCATACAAAGTGTATTGTGTGCAATAATTCCAGCATATACAGGACTAGTGATCACAGTAACCCATTCGATGCGTCAGTAAGCCATCTTGACTAAGCTGAATGTATTTATTTTGGATGTGAGCACCATTCCAGACTATTGGAGCAAGTCCGGGAGCCTGGAGGAGCAGCAGAAGAACCTAGCACTGCCCTGGACATACTGTATCTGTACATATTGGGCTCTATAGCAGTGCATCTCTAATAGTGCCTGTTTTCCAGATTTTCTAGTTGGTGCACAGGTTATTTGTTACTGGCTGATACATGTTAAAAGAACCACATGCGGTGCTAATTATTTCATTTGTGATACTGAGAAGAACATGTAGCACTAGTATCAATCTATTATATTACTATTTCTATTGTGGTCATGGTGTGGGCTGGGGAGGGGGGTTTCCAGGCAGATGGAAACCCCCCCTGCATTTGCCTATGACGTTGGTCACGTTCCCCGTTACTAGGGACTGATATAGTCTGACCAAGCATGTGAGGGTATGGCTATACCTTATTGTGAATACTGGGGCCCTCTGGAAAGACTGCAAGCCTCTTAGACAAGCCAAGGTCCCGCTCCCTCCCCACCCCTGAGGTAGAGAATCGTCTTCTGGAGAATGGTCAAGCATAGCAGGAGGTCATGGGCGCACATTCAGTATTGGTAGTCAGGAATGAAGTAGGGGACCTGCATTAGCAGCTATCTCAACTTCCAGAGGGACCTCTGTTATTCGGCAATTTCCTGGTGCATTCTCATGGATTTTACAACTGACTCCCTATTATCTGGAGATTTGTATGTCTACTGTCAACAAAAGAAAATTGCAACGGCAATCAGCGTGTGTTGGGCAACTTTGCGCTTATAATCACAAACTATTATATTCATATATACAGTATAAACATGTAATCGCTGGATTCAATGCAATTTAGCAAAATCAGAGGTCCCCCCCCCTTACTAAGTTTATCAGTTCTAAAATTATTTTCACTTGAAGCTCAAGTAATAACAGCCATCTGCCCCACAGCAAAACACAAACCAGGGCAATCTACAGAGTGACATTATTGCCAATGAAAACATTTGAAAACTACATTTATAACAGTCACCCATTTCGTCCCAGCTTTACAACAAATAATCTGATATTTTCTTTACCTTAGCAAAGAGAATGTTCCTAGAATGTAAGCTCTTACGAGCAGGGCCCTCTACCCCCTTGTGCTTCTCCTTACTTTACTTTCATCTACTTCTTACTCCCAACTAGGGCACCTAACACTTGGTTGCTTAAGCTCTGTTGCTTTTTAGGGTGTTATGGTCGCTAATGTAGCAATGTATATTATCCATGTCCTTGTCCTGCATTGTATTGTATTGTATTGTATTGTATTGTATTGTACATAGTCGCTGGTATGTACATATGTTTATGTACTTTGTAAGACGCTGTGGAACACTTGTGGCACCATATAAATAAATAATAATAATAATAATAATAATAATAATAATAATAATAATAATAATTCTGGCTTGTGGTGCACCCAAAAGGACCCAATATGCAAACATTCTAGAAAGATGAACTGTTTCTCCTCCATTCACTTTGGCCAAAGGTTTCTTATGTTTTCCATAGTAGTTTTTTCTTTTGTCTTCCAATCTCTTGAAGTGTATCAGTAGTAACTACATAATAAGCATCAATGCTATAAATTTGTCAGGACAAATTCACTGCACAATGGGCCTGATTCAGAGCCGTTCATAAGCGGCCGCTCGTTCGCTCCGAGCGATTTTCGCACAACTGCGCATGCGTATGAGTTGTAATACGCATGCGCAAACTAGTCATTGCGGTCGGAAATTGTGTGCTGGCAAAATAGCGAATGCCTGCTAATTTGAGTGACAGGATGAGGCGTTTGTGGGTGGTAACAGGGGAAGGTGCTTGAAAACGGGGAGTGGAGATCCGAACGCAGGCGTGCCAGACGGTCAAAACGGGCGTTTTAAGGATGTGCATAATTAACAAAGCAGCGTCACCGACCACGTCACTTGGTTGTCTTTTAGCCTGAACTGTTCGCATGATTGCGGTAGGAAAATGCTACCACAAGCACTGCGAGCAGTTCATACGCCGTTCGATGTACTCGATTAATCTAATAAATAGCGGAGATGACATAGGATGCGAGCGGCCAGGGGGCGTTTTTTAAAAAATAGCGAGCGCATGTTTCGTTCGCTCATTCAGACATTGAGGCGTCAACAGACCGCAAAGAGCAAGCGCTCTATTTAAATATCCGGCCCCTTTTTTCTGAACGAGCGAGCGCAAATAGCGTCCGGCTCTGAATCAGGCCCAAAGTGAGTTCATCCTAGTGACATGGTGATGTTTGGACAAAACCTCCACCTGTGATATATATATATTTAGGGAAACATTGACCAGAATGGGTGGAACCGCCGCACTGCAATCTCTGGGGAGGTGACATTAGGTTAAACAAATGATGCAGTTTTGCTCCCCATTGTCGTGTAATGTGAGCTGATCCTTATCCCAATTTGTATTGAATTTCTCGCCATGACCTGTACAATGGCTGTGTCAGGGGCAAACGCAGGATTTTTACAGGAGGGTTTTCACACATACATAAATTTATACTGTGTATGTATGTGTATATATTTTTATTTTTATATATATATATCTATATATATATATAGATATATATATATACACACACATACATACATACATATACTGTATATACACACACATACATATGTCACACATACCTTACACACACATACTGTATATATATATATATATATATATATATATAATATATACACACACATACATGTCATACCTTATACACACACATCTATTGTATGTCACACATGCATTACACACACACTTGTCTTGCATCAGCTGCTGGCACTATGTCATTAGGCCCCTCCCCCTAGCGACAAAAATGCTGCGATTCGTGGGTCAAAAGGGAGCGGGCGGAGCCAAACGATGTAATTATAATGGAATCACGTCATATTGGCTCCGCCTCCTCCTGATTGACTCGTGAATCACTGCATGTTGCCGTGAGGGGCAGGGCTTAAGAAGATGGTGCCTACTCTCCAGTCTATGGGGGGGGGGTTCTGGGGCACTCAGACCCCCCCCTGCATGCGCTAGTGTGTGTGGATGCTGCAGGTAAAAGGGCAGCACGGATGGTGCATTGGTTAATATTACTGTCTCGCATCACTGAGGTCATTCACTTAATTCCCGGTCATGGTTCATCTGTGTGGAGTTTATATGTCCTCCTAAGTGTTCTACGGGTACTCCTGTGTCCTCCCACACACCAAAAACATACTGGTAGGTTAACTGGGTTCTGCCGGAGACTTTACCCTAGTGTGTATGTGTGTGTCTATGTGATAGGGGATATACGGGGTGATATACTAAGTCGTGGATGGAGAGAAAGTACCAATCAATCTGCTCCTGTCATTCTTCAAACACAGCCTGTAAAGTGACAGGAGCTGATTGGTTGGTACTTTATCTCGGTCCACTTTATCTCTCTCCAAGGTTTAGTACATAGATCCCAGGGGCGTTCTATAATGGGTGCAGGGTGTGCGGTGCACACGGGTCCCTGGGTCCAGTGGGGGCCCACACCACACACCCTGCACCCATATTTTCTAATGCTTACCTCTCCGAAGTCCCATCTTGGCTGTAGCAGCCCTGCGCAAAACGCCTGGAAAATGGCCACCGCAGCCATTTTCCCACCATTTTGCGCATGCGCAGTGGGGAAATCGCCGGGAAAAATGCCCAGAATCTACTGCAGTGGTAAGTCTGCTGCCAGCCGCCTGGGCGAAGCACATGGGACCCCTCCTCTCTTAATACCCTTGATAGACCCTGTAGATTGTAAGCTCCACGGGGGCTGTGAAAGACTGAAATACTCTCTGTAAAACATAACATGTGTATGCTATATAAATAGCCATTAGTGATAAAATAAGATACGTGGATTGAATATAAAGAGAAAGCTTAAACTTAATACAGCTCTATACTGGGGCCTGGGCCGTTCAACTGGTGACCTTCGAAGTAAACCTCTATAATCTGTGGCTGCCAACCACTGAACATACTCTTGCTAACAATTTGTAACAGTTTAACTGATATCTTTATTTCTGATAGATTATTTATTTAATTCTAAAATGCATCAAAGAGGGGCATTTGTAACATCAGTAGTTAAAAAGTATCCGGTGACTGAGGAATAACCTCAAACCATTTTTTATTCTTTTTTTACAACCTACAAAGATATAAAGGGGTCTATTTACTAAGCAGTGTTAGGAGACAGAGGGCCTGATTCAGACCCGCTCGCGAGCGCTCGCAAGCTGGTCGATGTTGGGGCAGTGTGCATGCGCACGACGGACCCGGCTTCGTCGTGCGCATACGCGAGACCCGGATAGCGACGGGCAAGTTGTCGCTATGGGTCTCGCTACAAAGGGGGCGTGCTGTCGATGGTGAGTGACAGCACGCCCCCTTTGGTGGGTGTGCCGGGGGCGTGGCTGGCCAGACGGAGGCGTTCTCATGGGAACGCCTACCGTCTGGGGCCGGCCCCACTGACATCACTAGTGATGTCAGTGGGAGTGCTTTTGGCTCTGATAGAGCCAAAAGCACTCTAGGGCTTGCGGCAGACGAGACCCTACCACAAGGGTCTCGTCGCAAGCAAGATGGTCGCGATGGTCTTGACCATCGCGACCATCTTTTTGGCCACTCGCTATAGCTGTGGGTGGTCACCCACAGCTATGCGAGCGGTCAGGAGGCCGCTCTAAAAAATGAGAGGGAGGGCGCTGATTCAGAGCGAGTGCTCTGAAAGAGCGTCCGGCTCTGAATCAGGCCCAGAGTGAAAAGTGATAAGGTGCCAGCCAATCAGCTCCCAACTGTCATTTTTCAAACACAGCCTGTGAGATGGCAGTTAAGAGCTGATTGGCTGGCACCTTATCACTTTTCACTCTGGTGTCTATTTACTAAGCAGTGTTAGGAGACAAACAGGGGAATTCAATATGAAACGTAAACTTCGCCGTCTATGCATGTCGAAGTTTTCGCCGCACATCGGAGCTTTTGCCGGCGAAAAAGTATCGTGCGCGCCCCCGATTATACCCCTATTCAATATGAAATCGGTAAAAACGGCACCCGGCGAATGTGAAATCAGCAAAAACGTTGCTGATTTTTGGGGAAATGACCCTAACACCCCCAAAAAGATGCCCTGACATGGGGGATCACTGTGGATACCGCCGTTTAGCCCTGCTGAAGGTTTTTGGGCTCTTTAAACGGGTTCAATAGCTGCTATTTTGGGGATTTGGGAAGGTGGTGAAGAATAGTATTTAGAAGTGTTTTTTGCAGAAAATAAGTAGTCCCAGCAAATTTTGGGTACTTGAAAATGGGGGTGACCATATTTTAAAGTTGCTAAAGTGAAGTTTTAAAAAACGTGAAAAATCCACCTGCGCAAACACCTGCAATGGAAAAAACACCTGTGGCATACTTGGGCACCCTCCTAGATTGTAGTTCGCTAATTTTTTATTTTGTGCCCCCCAATTTTTTTTTTCACCCCCAAAATGAAAATGCTTTTTTGGGGTCTTCTGAGGTATTTTTTTTTTATTTTTTGACACAGTTTACCTTTGGGGGACTGTCTGAAGGTTGCAAGGTGGTTTCCGAAATGTTGCACCCCAAAACCCCGATTACGCACGTTTTTTCGCCACCCATTCCTTGGTGATACTTTTTCGCAGGGTCGAATGCAATATACTTTTCGCACCGGCGAAAAGTTTTCAAATTGAATATGGTGTAAAAGTAAAAGCGGCGAAAATGACGTCATCCGAGTGAAAACATCGCAGAAACTGCGTTTTCGCTCCATATTGAATACCCCTAATAGTGTTTTACGGGATACATGCTTCTTGTTTGCCTTCACAATGTCGACATGCAGGATGTGTGCCCTGGAATGTTGGACCGGGAGAGTGACAAGACCACCGCATACTGTTTCTAATGGTTGTCAGTAAATTTACTGATGGTTGGTAAACGTGTCCTTAGATGCTACCACACAAAGTATATTGGACGTCGTCCTGTAAATTTGGGTAAGGGTCCCACAATGCAAACATTGGCCCTCATTCAGAGCCGCTCGCTAGCGGCAGTACGCTCGTTCCGAGCGATGTTTGCACATCTACGCATGCGCGAACCAGTCAGTGCGGCCGAAAATCGTTTGTACGCTATATAGCGAGTGCCTGCTATTTTCAGTGACAGAATGAGGCGTATGTGGGTGATAACAGGGGAAGGTGCTTGAAAACGGGGGAGTGGAATTCGGACGCAGGCGTGCTTAAAGGTCAAAACGGGCGTTTTAAGGGAGTGCATAATTAATACAGCAGCGTCATTGACCACGTCACTTGTTTTTTTTTAACTCAGAACTGCTCGCAAAATAGCGGTTGAAAAAACCAACCACAAGAATAGCGAGCAGTTCATACGCTGTACGATGTACTCGATTAATCTAATAAATAGCGGACATGACGTATGGTGCGAGCGGCCAGGGGGCGTTTTTATCAAATAAACGAGCGTATGTTTTGCTCGCTCGTTCAGACTTAGAGGTGTGAACAGACTGCAATTTGCGAACGGATCATTTGAATAGCCACCCCTTGTTTTTGAACGAACGACCGCAAATAGCGAATGGCTCTGAATCAGACCCATAGTTTTCTGGTTCCCCACTAAATAGCAAAGTGGGGGCCAAACCCTGAGCATGCATGGTCCAGTACTTGTGCCCACTACATGTGTGCCGACTCAGTTGGTGACTTCCGAATGGGCCCCTCACCTCTGGGTCGTGTAGTGGCCTCCCTGTCCCTGATGTGGTCGGTCTTTCTCCACATGAATAGGCGGCAGATCATAGAAAACTTATTACTTATTAGTCTTATTTCAGGCTCTCTGATGAGAAACCAGAAAACATGTCAATCATATATATCTCTGTATCAGGGGCGTATCTATAATGGGTGCAGGGTGTGTCGTGCACACCAGGGCCAGATTAACAATGGGGTGGATGGAGCTACAGCTCCAGGCCTCACATAAAAATAGGCCCTTTGTCATGACAACATGATGTTGACTGGCCATCTGCTCTCCACACAGTCGGCCATAAATCATAAGTAGAAAAATTGTATTTCTATTTACCTCACAAAATGAAGCATTTTTTTCTTTAATATATTTAGGGAGACACTGGGGCTGAGAGTATAGGGGGGTACACGCCCACATGGCACTGGCCACACCCACACAGCACTGGTCACACCTCCTCTCTTCTCATAATAGGCCCTTGGTCATTTTCAGCTCCAGGCCCATGTGGCCCTCAATCCGGCCCTGGTGCACACGGGCCCCCGGGTCCGGGGGGGCCCGCACCGCCCACCCTGCATGCATATTACTTAAAACTCACCTCTCTGTGGTCCCGCGCCGGGTATCAACGCTGTACAAAAAGCCGGAAAAATGTCAGCCGCGGCCATTTCTCCGGCGTTTTGCGCATCCGCAGTAGACTCCGGGCACACCCTAGTGCTCCGGTGGCTGGCCAGACGCATTAGTCAGCTGCCGGGAATAGAGGAGGGGGCTCTGGACGAGGAATGCACACTGGTCCCCTCCTCTCTAAAGACGCCCCTGCTCTGTATATAATTATTTTTTGATAATTTATATACATACAAAGAAAGTCTCACTTGTATCACACATCGCATCCACAAATAAATCTCAATTTTATCCCAGGAGCTTGTCATAGGCGGTTATTTCCCATGCCGTGTTGTGGGAGTAAGAAGTGACGTTACCACCTTCAGGTGACTTTATTTTATTATCTTGCACATAGATAAACGCTATTCCACTGTTCACGCAGATGAGTGATTATCGGTGGTATGCGCACGTGTCACAGCCTCATTGCACTGCAAATGAATTGCGCTCAATGTGAGGATTCTCTTACAATTGATTGACCTGAAGAGATCGTTTTCTGGGTGGTTACCAGGAGGACCAGCCAAAACGTGGGTGTGTCGGGGCTCTTTCACGGGTCGCGTACGCAGAGAACAAAGCTCCAGCATCTCAATTACGGCGGCCATTTTGAGTGACCACAGACTAACTCGAGGAGTCAATGTTTTTAGGATCGGGGTCCAGTGCTGCGTTTGTGTACGCAGTCGCGGGCAGCTGCGAACGCTCTGGTGGGCGTCTCAATGCAAAATCCTCCGGCTGATGCATTAGCGTATTTTAGCAATTGCTAAGCAACAAAATTTGCAAATGCGTTTGCATTAGCGCACGGCTCTGGCTTCCTGGAATCTTTACTAGTATGCTTTTATTTCACCAGACAGGGCTGTTCCTATTTAATAGCTCTGACCATGAATTCAGCGTCCCGTCATCTTGTATCCATGGTTAGTCCTGTGCTCACCAAATACGGAAATGATGGATCAGTTGGAAATTAATTATAGTGATGCACATAAATCCTCCAGCCCCCCATTTCTTCTACCCCAGCCATAACTTTCTGTTACTTGTCAGTAAGGAACCGTAACACAAGGATGAGCCGGGACTATATTCTGCATGTACACACAGACATCTCTGGCGCAGCGCCCAGGTCATGATAGAGGAAAGTGATCATTATAAAAACTCCTCACCCCCTGGTCTGATAATTGAGGCACAAGGAATGTATGTGCAGGAATACAAAGAGGGCAGTCAGCAGGGATATATACTGTATGTCTGTGTGTGTATTCATTATTTTATGTTAAAAATCACAGAGGGGGGAAGCGGATATGCCCAGTCTTGCTGGAGGGGCCTGGTGGGGGTCTTACCTCACAGCAGCCCAGCACATGCTGCTGTATGCTGGGCTGCAGTGGGAGACTGTACGAGGCTGCAGCAGTCTCCTATGCCTGGGGAGGGGAGGGGGCAATGACACTAATCGCGCCACCCTCCCTGGCTTTGCGCCAGCGCCTTTTTAGAAATAAATAAATATATATATATATATATATATATATCCTATGGGTGCGTGGCCATGCCTCCCACAATTAGGCCACACCCCATTCCACGGCCCAGCTCGTCTCTCAGCGCCCCTGGGCACCAGGCAACATGTAATGTGTTCACCATTCATTCATGTCTTGAATTCAGAAGTGTGCAGAATATATTACTGCAAAGCTAAATTGTTCAGGAGTAGCACAGTCACATGACTCTGTTCAAGTCACATGACACTGTTCACAATCACATGACGATAGATGCATGCTTTCTTTTTCCAATGTGTCGCTTGAGGTGCCAGGTTTCCAGATCATCCTGTCTCATGTGACTCCCTCTCAACACACCCTGGATTAAAGGAACATTTCAAGTTCATTCATTAAAGGCTTGGTACGTCTCCCCCCCCACCCCCGAAAGAACTACTTGATATGTAGGATGAGGACCCGGAAAGGACAGTGGGCCTGATTCAGTCCCACTCGCTAGATGTGGCTGCTCGCTCCCAGTGTATGGAAATTCAGCTAAGTGACGTCAAGGCAGGAGATCGTACGGCAAGACTATGTCTTGGCTAGCGATCACTTTGTGTTTATAGACGCCCACCAGCCTGTCTTTAGCCGCCCACTAGCGTACGTCATCCCCAGGAAGTATATACAACCATTGGTACATCGAGTTCCATCGAATCTGACCGCAGCGCTTATGGTTGACTGTACCCTATCGCAAGCACTGCGAGCACTTCAGTGTATTATTCAACCAGGTGACGTGTACTATGATGCTGCCTGTTAATTATGCATGCCCCAGAAACGGCGTTAAAACACTCTGGCACGCCTGCGTCCGCAACTCCATTCCCCCGTTACTACTGGCCTGCCCCTGTTACCACCCACAAACGGCCTCTCCTGTCACTCATTCCACTGGGCTGTCTCTGCAGGGCGAACGACCACATTCCGATCGCTCGTACTAGTTTGCGCACGCGCACTGCGAACTACATGCATGCGCACATTAGCGAACATCATCTGCAACGAGTGGCCACTTGCTAGCGAGCGGGTCTGAATCAGGCCCAGTGTTCTGATGTCCTAGGGATTGTAGCGTCTGTGGGGTCTATTCATGAAGTTGTGGAAAGCCCTGCTTAACTGAAAACAGGGCTTTTCACTGCTTCATTCAGTTCATGAAGCCGGTTACCGTTGAGAAGTTCATGACTTCTCCAGCATCGCCCCTGCTCCATGGCTGGATGGCTTCCCCCATAGAGAAGTATGGGGAGAGCGATTCATAGAAGAACGGAAAGCTCATCTTACAGCATACAGATTCACCATTGTAGCATGGCGTAATCTGTACTACGAAACGAAAAGAGCAGCGGAAGATGAATACTTCCCTGCTCCCAGCCTGTCACAAGGCACTTGCTCCTCCCCCTTTAGACCAACGTCCTTTGTAGCAGGTCTGACGTGACCTGCTTATCTCAGGTGTATGCGCAGTGGGAAGAAGACATATCGGGCTCTCGATGCAAGTCGCAGGACTGCGGAGAGATAAGTATAACTACATATGGGGGCAGGGTGTGCGGTGTGGGGCTCCTATCTATTAGACATACTCCATTGAGGACAGTATAAAATATATAGATTAATCTATGCTGCATACACACAGGACGATTTTCCTGAAAGATAACGATATCGTTCAACGATAAATCGTTCATATTTATGCAGTGAACGATCGACCAACGATGCACGTTCCAGCATGAACGATAACGATATCTTTCGTCGTCCATGCATGCAGGCCAACTTGTATAATATCGTCAACTTTGCCTGTTCAGAGATGTGGCAGGATGAGCCGCTGAAAGATCTTTGAACGATATCTTTGAAAGACATCTTTCAAGCCATTGGTGGTACAGATCGTATCGTGTATATGCAAGTTTGTTAAAATTTTTGTAAAACTTTAAATGTTGTCCCATTATGTCAACAATTTAAATCCCTACAGTCCAGGTGTAAGCGTGCACTTCCGTTAGATCTATTAATTGTACTTTACATCCCTTTTATTTCCCGGATTTTCAGTTTTACTCGAGGGAAAATAATTGTATTGCTGTACGTACATAACACTGGACAAATCTTTTATAAAACACTCCAGATCTCTCTCTCTCTCTTTTTTTGAAAGTCACAGACTATTTTCATAAAGATTCCCTTGTGGAACTGACTGTAAAAGATTATCATCTGTAGAGACGGGATATAGTCAATATCCCGGCAAAGGGGATGTCGGCACTTAGAATACCGACGCCGGAATGCCGACACATGACAGAATCCCGGTGCCGGCTTCCCGAAGGCACCGGGATGGGTTAGGTTTAGGGAGGGGGAGGTTAGGTTTAGCAACCGGGAAGGGAGGATTTGGGTTAGGGGTAGAAGGATAGGATACCTACCGACAGGTGTCGGTATCCTAACTCTGTCAGGATGCCGACGTTGGGATTTTGACCGACGGGATCCCGAGCGTCGGCATCCCGTACCCAACCTGTAGAGACATATTTCACAAATAAGTGTCGCTTAGGGAGGGATCAACCTTTTTTTTTATTATTATTCTGAGGGTCCCCCCCCCAAAAAAAACATGCTAAAAAAAAGCCTAAAACCGACCGGTTTCATGATTTGTTTCTTATATCGTCTGTACAACAATCATTATTTTTTGGACCACAGAGCTGCCTAATGCCAATAGGAACAGGTCTGGAACCAAGCAACACAGGCATATTTACACCATAGGCAAATTTACAATGGGATAAGGGTATGTGGTCCTACAGGCCCTGCGCCGGTAATTCTGCACCCATAGTATACTTACTAGTAGCAGCAATCGGATCCCTCCCCCGCAGCGGCACCATTTTCTTAGTGACCTCTTCGGGTAGATGGCGCAACGCAGTGAAAGGAAAGAGCAGTGACTCGCCAGCCGGCACAAGGTAAGATGTGGGGTTTAGGGGGACCCCATCACTCAAATGCGGGGGAGCCCTGCAGATGGGCCCCCTCAGGCATTAATACGCCGCTGCACAGGACCCTGCAAAGTTTAAAGGATGGAGGATCCGGAGCTTCCCAACTTGAACTATTATCATTGCTCCGCTTGTTGCTGGATTTGGTACAGTTCCAATATTTATATTGGACTACGCCATTTATTTTATTTATATTGATGTTGACTATGTTTTATGTGTGTTATTAAATTACGCTATAAAGATAACGCACTGTGCGGCTCATTTATTCTGGTTTTGGGCACACGGAGAAGCTGCTAATGGGGTATCTCCGTTGGATTGCTGTGCCGATAATTGTTCTCTAAGGGGCCTATTCATCATCACTTAGGAGCCTATTCATCATTACTAAAAAAATCGATGGAGGTAATTAGGTTTAGAACTTGCATGAAGTTCTACCTAATTACCGGAGGAATCCATCATTCCTCCTATCCATCAGTATCTATTCCGAAAAGCTGTCATTTTTGCGATGACAGCTTTTCAGAAAATAGATACTTTTCCGTGCCTACTGTAACTTACCGTTACGTTGACAGAAGCTGCGCATGCACAGAACTGATTACAGCTGCGGTAATTTAGCTGTAATCAGCTGTATGGGGAATGTGGAAATTAACGCAGACGGACTTAGGGGCCTATTCATTAAACGTAAAAATTCAATGGAGATAATTAGCTTTAGAACTCTCATGGAGTTCTAGCTAATTATAGGTGGAATTCATCATTCCACCTCTCCATAAGTATCTATTCCGAAAAGCTGTCATTTTTGCGATGACAGCTTTTCGGGAAATAGATACTTTTCCCTCTCTACACTACCTTATGGCGTCTGGAAACAGTGCTGCGCATGCGCTGTTACATCTGTAAAACCAGCGCATGCGCAGCACTGCCTACAGATGCGGTAAGTTTCGTACCCCCCCCCGACCCCCCCCACCCCCCTCCGCTCACCTTCCCCCCCCCCCCCGACTTACCTGTCCGCGCAGCAGCCTCCGGCTCCGTCCTGCTGGTCTGTCATGTGGTTTCCCAGCAGACCACATGACAGATTAGAAAAAAAAAAAAAAAAATTTTTCTTTTTCTAAACTTTCTTGTGCTCTGCTGGGGAGCACACATGACAGACCAGCCTCCGGAGCCTGAGGACGGAGCAGAGCGCCGGAGGGACTCGTCGGGGGAGCTGCACATGCTGATACAGGTTAGTGGATTCTGCTATTCGCCACCTCACAGTGGCGAATAGTAACTGCATCAAATTCCGAAAATTTATAATTTTCGGAATTTGATGAATTCCATAATTTCCACATCCCCATACTAATGTACGGGGAGTGTGGAAATTAACGCAGGGGGACTTAGCAAGGAGATATCTTTGATATCTCCTGTGTTAAGGGGTCTATTCATCAACACTAAAATAACGTTTTTAAGGACATTTTCCTTAAATAACGTTATTTTGGTATTCATGAACAGACTTAACACAGGAGATATCACAGATATCTCCTTGCTAAGTCCCCCTGCGTTAATTTCCACACTCCCCAAACATTAGTACATTAGTATGGGGATGTGGAAATTATGGTATTCATCAAATTCCGAAAATTATAAATTTTCGGAATTTGATGCAGTTACTATTCGCCACTGTGAGGCAGGGCCAGATTAACAATGGGGCGGATGGAGCTCCAGCTCCAGGCCTCCACATAAAAATAGGCCCATTGTCATGACAACATGATGTTGACTGGCCATCTGCTCTCCACACGGTCAGCCATAAATCATAAGTAGTAAAATTGTATTTCTATTTACCTCACAAAATTAAGCATTTTTTTCTTTTACATATTTGGGGAAACATTGGGTATAGGGGTGTACATGCCCACATGGCACTGGCCACACCCTCACAGCACTGGTCACGTCTCCTCTGCTTCTCATAATAGGCCCTTGGTCATTTTCAGCTCCAGGCCCATGTGGCCCTCAATCCGGCCCTGCTGTGAGGTGGCGAATAGCAGAATCCACTAACCTGTATCAGCGTGTGCAGGTCCCCCGACGAGTCCCTCCGGCGCTCTGCTCCGTCCTCAGGCTCCGGAGGCTGGACTGTCATGTGTGCTCCCCAGCAGAGCACAAGAAACTTTAGAAAAAGAAAAATTTTTTTTTTTTATTTCTAATCTGTCATGTGGTCTGCTGGGAAACCACATGACAGACCAGCAGGACGGAGCCGGAGGCTGCTGCACGGACAGGTAAGTCGGGGGGGTGGGGGGGAAGGTGAGCGGAGGGGGGGTGGGGGGGAGTCGGGGGGGGGTACGAAACTTACCGCATCTGTAGGCAGTGCTGTGCATGCGCTGGTTTTACAGATGTAACAGCGCATGCGCAGCACTGTTTCCAGACGCGATAAGGTAGTGTAGAGAGGGAAAAGTATCTATTTCCCGAAAAGCTGTCATCGCAAAAATGACAGCTTTTCGGAATAGATACTTATGGAGAGGTGGAATGATGAATTCCACCTATAATTAGCTAGAACTCCATGAGAGTTCTAAAGCTAATTATCTCCATTGAATTTTTACGTTTAATGAATAGGCCCCTCAGTCTGTTCATGAATACCAAAATAACGTTATTTAAGGAAAATGTCCTTAAAAACGTTATTTTAGTGTTGATGAATAGGCCCCTTAACCAGGAGATATCAGTGATATCTCCTGTGTTAAGTGTGTTAATGAATACTAAAAAAAACGGTAATTAAGGAAAATGTCCTTTACAGTCGTTATTTTATTGTTGATGAATAGACCCCTATATTTCTACAAAATCAGGTAAAAATGGACGTTTTCACCTGCAATTGTAGAAATGAAGTTTTCGGGCCATTCATCAAGAGGATGCTTACAGGAGTGGCCTGCTCAGGGTTGCCTACCCTCCCGATTTGGGCGGGAGCCTCCCGATAATCGGGTGCAGCTCCCGCCCCCCCGGAAAGGCAGGCAAGCCTCCCGCCGATCCCCCGACATCCCCCCGCAATTTACACCTAACCCCCCGCTGCAAGGGCAGCCAGTGACGCAATTCGCGTCATTTTGGCCCCGCCTCCTGCCTCACAATGCCTGTATTATCGGCATTGTGTAGTGGGGGCGGGGCCAAAATGACGCGATCGCGTGACCCCGCCCCTGTGATGCCTACAAATGCCAGGCACCTGCCGGACACGCCCCCTTTTGGCCACGCCCCCCACTGCCCTGCCGATCTGGCTGCTCCCCCCCGGAAGGAGCAGCCAGAAAGTCGGCAACTATGGGCCTGCTGTTCCCATACACTAGTATGAGGACCGTATTCATCAAGCTGACTGCTGGAGCATTCGCCATCTTCAGATGGTGAGTGCTCCCGCAACCCACTCCTTCCCTATGGGAGGGTGTCCCGGGTAGCGAAGGGGTTCCTTTCAGATCCTTCTGCCACTGTCCGGTGGACGCCGGGGCTCTTGTGCGCATGTGTGACCTGTAGGTCACGCAGGCGCACTTGTTACACTGCTCCGAAAGGAGCAGTGAAAAGTTCCATGGAGACAGCTGATTTTTCGGATCAGCAGTTTCCGTGCCAGAGAAACGATTAAATGCTCCGGCGCTCGCGGCGAGTTCAAATGTTAATTATCGGGGTCCATTTGGCACACGATAATTAACAAGAAGAATAGAGCCCTAAATCTCTAGCACACTCAGGGGTAAATTTACTAAAGTGCAGGTTTATAGAAGTGTAGTTGTTGCCCGTAGCAACCAACCAATCAGATTCTAGCTATTATCTTCTAGAAGGTGCTAGATAAATGATAAGTAGAATCTGATTGGTTGCTATGGGAAACAACACTTTAGTAAATATACCCCTCAAAATCAATATTTAAGTAAGCGTATCACCTTTACCCTGAAAGTTTTGAGAAATAGTTTATATTATTCTTGTCCATCCAGTTGATTTTTGTCAGATTCTCAAAGACTGTATCACCCTATGGACCTGATTCAGACCCGCTCGCTAGATGCGTATGCAAAGTTGTCAAGGCAGGGGATCGCACGACAAGGCATTAGTATGCCCACTATGTCTTAGCGTGCGATCACATTGTGTATGCAGACGCCCACTAGCCTGTCTTAAGACGCCCACTAATGTACGTCATCTCCAGGAAGAGTATGCAACCATCGGTAACATCGAGTACCATCAGAAGCGATCGTAGCACTTGTGGTTGACCCTGCCACAAACACTGCGATCGCTTCAGTGTGTAATTAAGCCAAGTAGCGTGTACTATGACGCTGCCTCTTAATTATGCACACTTCTGAAACGGCGTTAAGACGCCAAGGCCCGCCTGCGTTCGCACCTCCACTCCTCCGTTTATAGCGGCCAGCCCCTGTCAGCACCCACAAATGGCTTCCCCTGTCACTCATTCTGCCGGGCTGTCTATGCGCAGCGAGCGAACGCTTCCTGATCGCTCGCACTAGTTCACGTGCGCATGCTCAGAATGCAAACAATCGGCTAGCTGCGTGCGAACGCATCCTAGCGAGCGGGTCTGAATCAGGCCCTATGTTCGTTCTGTTTTGTTCTGTATTCTATGTAATAGACCAATTCACTGGACCCAACTGTCCTATGGGAAGAGAAAGTATTATTTCATAACTGCTTAAGTTTGTCTCTGAGTACTGCATTAACTTTGTATTGTTATCTTTTGCATCTTTATGGGTAGAACCTAGTGTTTGAGCGGCTTAAAATACTTTTTAGTTTGCCCCAATCTGTATACCACTAAGGGGCCTATTCATCATTACTAAACATTCCCTGGAGGTAATTAGGTTTAGAACTTGCATGGAGTTCTACCTAATTACCGGAGGAATTCATCATTCCTCCTCCCTATAACTATCTATTCCGAAAAGCTGTCATTTTTGCGATGACAGCTTTTCAGGAAATAGATAGTTATCCCTGTCTACACTAACTTACCGCAGCTGGAAACAGCGCTGCGCATGCGCTGTTAAATTCGTTAATCCAGCGCATGCGCAGCACTGCCTACACATGCGGTAAGTTTGTCCCCCCCCTCCGCTCACCTGATGCTCACCTCCCCCCCCACCTTCAGCACTTACCTGTCCGCCCAGCAGCCTCTGGCTCCGTCCCGCTGGTCTGTCACATGGTCTCCCAGCAGACCACAGTACAGATTAGAAAAAAAATATATATTTTTTTCTAGTCTTTATTGTGTTCTGCTGGGAGAACACAGTGTCCGACCAGCCTCCGGAGCCAGAGGACGCACCAGACCGCCGGAGGAAGACGCCGGGGGACCTGTCCAACTGGAAGCAGGTACGTATCACCTGCTATTCGCCACCTCACAGTGGCGGATAGTACCTCCATCAAATTCCGAAAATACATAATTTTCGGAATTTGATGAATACCATAATTTATATCCCCATACTAATGTACTAATGTATGGGGAGTGTAGAAATTAACGCAGGGGGAGCTTAGCAAGGAGATATCAGTGATATCTCCTGTGCTAAGTGGCTTTGTGAATACTAAAATAACGTTATTTAAGGAAAATGTCCTTAAAAACGTTAATTTAGTGTTGATGAATAGGCCCCTTAGTTTTATATATTCATACAGTATCTATGCAGACATTTACCCCATCTAAGAGGGGATTTATACACAATGTTACTGTTTTTACCCAAACGCTCAACTAATTTGACCCCATACAGTTTGCCGCCCTCTTTCCACAATCATGCCATGCACTATCCACCTCCCTCTCCTCGTCCATAACCTCAACTCTCTTCTGCTCAATTCCCTCCCCTGATTCACATGCAGACCCCTTTCTTCCCCTATGCAAATCATTGCCTGTGCTGTATGTGATGCAGGGGGCATCGGGTCTCATTGCCCCCTTGTGTGCTACGGTCCTGATTAGGAAATCACTATTCTTCACTGTTATTGTGTAAAGACAATCTATCACCATCACTTGTTAGAAGACAGCTATGAGGAAGCACCTCTGTTGTTTGTATTCTACAGATAACGTATATCAGTTTTACGGTTTTAATGTGAAACTCAATTGTGCTGCTGCTGCAAATTGCTGTCTCTGGTTTGTGGCTGTCAGTCAAAGTACAGCCATGGCCAAAAGTTTTGAGAATGACACACGTATTGGTTTTCACAAAGTTTGCTGCTTCAGGGGCCTTTTCATCAAACTATAAATGGCCCGGTAACCATGCGGAAAGGCTAGTTTCCGCATTTCTAAGTTACCGGGCCATTCATTATTAGGGGTCCAACAGGACCCCCCCAGTACTCAGCAAACTCTGAAAAACTGAAAGTTTTCGGAGTTTGCTGCCGAGAACAAGAGCCATCTTCAGACGGCGCTTGTTGTCGGATCCCCGAGTTCCGGGGATGCGAAGACGGATCCCAGCGGATCCCTTCGCCCCCGCCTCCTCACTCCCTCCTGGCGCTATGCGAGGTCACGCATCCGTTGCCAGGACGACAGGGAGAAGGTAAGTAACGCAGCTACATGTGTAGCTGCGACACTTTCAACGGGGACAACTGCTTTTCGGAGCAGTTGTCCCCTCACCGGAGCAATGATGAATTGCTCCGGTGTCCGGCTTCCCCTGCTGCGTATCCCTCGCAGCGAGTTCTAAACTTCATCATCGGAGGCCCCTCTGTGTTTTTAGACCTTTAAGTCAGATGTTACTATGGTATACTGAAGTAAAATTACAAGCATTTCATAAGTGTCAAAGGGGCCTATTCATCATTACTAAAAATGATCTGGAGGTAATTAGGTTTAGAACTTGCATGAAGTTCTACCTAATTACCGGAGGAACTCATCATTCCTCCTCTCCATAAGTATCTATTCCGAAAAGCTGTCATTTTTGCGATGACAACTTTTTGGGAAATAGATACTTTTCCCTGCCTGCTCTAACCTACCGACCAGGGAGTGCCGGACTGAGCCGGAGGAGGACCTGCCCAGCTGAAGACAGGTATCACTCGCTATACGCCACCTGAGAGTGGCGTAGAACAACACCATCAAATTCCGAAAATACATAATTTTCGGAATTTGATGAATAGCCTAATTTCCATATCCCCATACTAATGTACTAATGTATGGGGAGTGTGGAAATTAACGCAGGCGGACTTAACCAGGATATATCAGTGATAGCTCCTGTGTTAAGTGTGTTCATGAATACTAAAAAAAACGGTAATTAAAGAAAATCTCCTTAAAACCGTTATTTTAGTGCTGATGAATAGGTCCCAAAGGCTTTTATTTACAATTACAGTAAGTTTAGGCAAAGAGTAAATATTTGCAGTGTTTACCCTTCTTTCTCAAGACCTCTGCAATTCGCCCTGGCATGCTGTCAATCAACTTCTGGGCCACATACTGGCTGATGGCCGCCCATTCTTGCCTAATCAATGCTTGGAGTTTGTCAGAATTTGTGGGTTTTTGTTTGTCCACCCGCCTCCTGAGGATTGATGACAAGTTATCAATGGGATGAAGGTCAGTAAAGCATCCTGAGACCATTCATGTGTGGGGTTGCTTCTCAGCCAAGGGAGTGGGCTCACTCACAATTTTAACTAAGAACACAGCCATGAATAAAGAATGGTACCAAAACATCCTCCGAAGAGCAACTTCTCCCATCCATCCAAGAACAGTTTGGTGATGAACAATGCCTTCTCCAGCATGATGGAGCACCTTGTCATAAGGCAAAAGTGATAACTAAGTGGCTCGGGGAACAAAACATTGAAATGTTGGGTCCATGGCCAGGAAACTCCCCAGACCTTAATCCCATTGATAACTTGTGGTCAATCCTCAGGAGGCGGGTGGACAAACAAAAACCCACAAATTCTGACAAACTCCAAGCACTGATTAGGCAAAAATGGGCGGCCATCAGTCAGTATGTGGCCCAGAATTTGATTCATAGCATGCCAGGGCGAATTGCAAGGTCTTGAACTGTGATTCTCCTCTTGACTGCGACTCCCACCTCTTGTCGTAACTGGGTCTCATGTAGCTGGATCCCGACTGGGTTCACTGGGTTCACATTTCTAAAAGAAAACGAAATCACAGTACACAATGGAAACAAGTTACAGTTAATGGCCGGATAGAGCAGATCTGAATTACCCAAGGGGATTGGAGGCGGGGGGGGGGGGGGGGGCAGAGCCATGATGATGCATTTTTGTGGTGTCATGCCCTCCCCATCCCCCGCACTGCCCACCAATGGCGCGCCATGCCTGCCGCTGTGCTGAACTGGCTTCCCCTCCCGGATTGTGAATTTGCTCCCATTCAAACCCCATGTTTAGCTCCCTAGTTGCAAGTCACCTATCTGACTAAAATAAATAAATAAAATACATGGATTGTGAACATTTTGTGCACATGCAAAAAGCAACTTGAGGCAAAAAAAAAAAAGTAAATCGTGTATCTGTCTGACTCTGTATAAGGCCCTAAATATTCACCTCCAAGGGCTGTATGTACTAAACAGCGGGTTAGACCTGAAAATTTATACGACCCTAACATTCAGTGTAAACCTGCCACATGGTAAATATAGCCCCATGTGCCTGCAGCTCTAAATAAAAATGTAAAGTTAGGGGACAGTGTCAGCGAGGCTCGCTCTGCGCAGCCTCTGGCTGCAGCCCTGAAACAGCTGGGGACTAGGACACAGGGGCTCTCTCCCCGGAGGCCTGACCTCCGACATGTGCTGCTGCTCATGTACGGCTAGACTGCGCGTCTTCCACCTGTGGCGTCCTATGTGTTTGACGTGCCCCCGAGCTACTCCTCTCTACAGAAAACAGTCCCTCATATAGACCACAGTACCCTATATCACCAACACTGTGTACAGGGAGAATCCTGCTATAAGCCTACAGGGTGTATGTTCCCATACCACCCGGTGCACTACAATGCCCAGCATACCCTATACGCTCCAGGCTGACACACCATCTGTTTAATCCATTGTCCTACTCTACCTGGTTAATAAACCAACGACCTGGTTGAGCCGTCATCTGTGTGGACTAACCTCCATTTGCACACCCACTGCGCACCCATAGCTCCAGCAGTTCTGCATACTCTGCCAAATGCTACCAAAGGTGGACTAAGCATTTGTACCATGTCGGAAAGTCTCATGAAGCAAGAAATGCGTGAGTGTGACTGACTGTTGTGCAAGACTCTTGTAGCGACACCATGAGTATTGCGTTTACAAATCGTGTTCCTCCCCATTAAATCTTCATAGCCTTTTTTCCTCCATTTATCTGGTAAACTTCCCAGAATATACCTTTGGTTGCTGCAAACCCAGACAGCCGGGTTGCCATGACAATATCCTTGTTAGGTTGTTGTGCACATCTCCTGGCTTTTTCCAAGAATCCCTCCTTTACAAGGAGCATTCAGATGTCTGCCAGGATGCTGAAGAAAATTCTTCTGTGACTCCTTGACACAGATGCAAATGAATTATTTATCTTACGGGAAGGAAATGAGCTGTGGTAACAGTGGGGTCATTGTGAGAGGGGGGACCGTGGCCCAAGGCCCAGATTAACAACTTCACTTCAGGTTGTGTATTGCAGAGAGAGGGAAATACTCCCATATTCCTGCATCCTCCCCTTACTCGCTGTGATCCTGGTGTTTGCCCCTCAGTAGTCAAATGTCTTGTACACAACCGGCGGTAAACTCTTCAAAGAAACACAAAAAAATGTCCTTTTATTTAATCTTCGGACCGGTTCATCGGGTACTAAATCCCCCTCATAGGAGAAAATCCGGGCTCTTTGAGAATCGGCCAAATCGTGCTTAATAATGTTAGTAGCTGGTGTACAGAATAATAATGACTTTGGTAATAAGTGCTTAGAATACAAATGAGAGCATTAGTTTAGTCATTGGATATGAGTAGGGTTTGGATTTCTGAACCTGGATGAAAGCAAATGTACTGTAAAAAGCAAGTTGGATGTGTGACATGGTTGCCTATTCTCCCGATTCGGCCGGGAGCCCCTCGCGTCATCGTAGCCCCGTCCCTGATGGCCACGATGACGCTGGCACGTCCCCGCACCATCCACTTACGCCCCCACCACGCCCCCTGCTGCAACAACCAGAGAGCCGGTAAGTATGATGTAAGTATGATGTGTGATCCCTTATTGTATGGGCTATATAAGCAGGAGATATCTGTGATACTAGTGTATGGGGACAGCGGGCCATTCCGGGAGAGGAAGGTAAGCAGGAGATATCTGTGGCCCTGATTCAGAGCCGGACGCTCTGACCAGAGCACTCGCTCTGAATCAGGGCCCATAAATATGGAGCGTCCTCCTGGACGCTCGTATAGCTGTGGGTCACCACCCACAGCCTATACGAGCGTGCAGGATGATGGTCGCGATGGTCTTGACCATCGCGACCATCGCCAGTGCGAGCAGAAGCCTGCGGTTGAGTTTCTCAACCGCAAGGCCAGGAGTGATTTTGGCTCTATCAGAGCCAAAATAACTCCCACTGACATCACTAGTGATGTCAGTGGGGCCGGCTTCTGACGGTAGGCGTTCCCTTGGGAACGCCTCCATCTGGCAAGCACGCCCCCGGCACGCCCACCAAAGGGGGCGTGCTGTCAATCAACATCGACAGCACGCCCCCTTTGATCAGACACAACGAGCAAAGGAAAGTCCTTCGCTCGTCGCGTCTCGCGCATGCGCACGACGGAGCTCCCTCCGTCGTGCGCATGCGCAGTGCACACCATCGACCCACTTGCGAGCGGAGAGCCGCTCGCGAATGGGTCTGAATCAGGCCCTGTGATACTAGTGTATGGGGACAGTGGGCCATTCCTGGAGAGGAAGGTAAGCAGGAGATATCTGTGATACTAGTGTATGGGGACAGTGGGCCATTCCGGGAGAGAAAGGTAAGCAGGAGATATCTGTGATACTAATGTATGGGGACAATGGGCTACATCGGGAGAAAAAGGTAAGCAGGAGATATCTCTGATACAAGTGTATGGGGACATCGTGCCATTCCAGTAGAGAAAGGTAAGTAGGAGATACCTGTGATACTAGTGTATGGGGACAGCGGGCCATTCCGGGAGAGAAAGGTAAGCAGGAGATATCTGTGATACTAGTGTATGGGGACAGCAGGCCATTCTGGGAGAGAAAAGTAAACAGGAGATATCTGTGGCCCTGATTCAGAGCCGGACGCTCTGACCAGAGCACTCGCTCTGAATCAGGGCCCATAAATATGGAGCGTCCTCCTGGTCGCTCGTATAGCTGTGGGTCACCACCCACAGCCTATACGAGCGTGCAGGATGATGGTCGCGATGGTCTTGACCATCGCGACCATCGCCAGTGCGAGCAGAAGCCTGCGGTTGAGTTTCTCAACCGCAAGGCCAGGAGTGATTTTGGCTCTATCAGAGCCAAAATAACTCCCACTGACATCACTAGTGATGTCAGTGGGGCCGGCTTCTGACGGTAGGCGTTCCCTTGGGAACGCCTCCATCTGGCAAGCACGCCCCCGGCACGCCCACCAAAGGGGGCGTGCTGTCAATCAACATCGACAGCACGCCCCCTTTGATCAGACACAACGAGCAAAGGAAAGTCCTTCGCTCGTCGCGTCTCGCGCATGCGCACGACGGAGCTCCCTCCGTCGTGCGCATGCGCAGTGCACACCATCGACCCACTTGCGAGCGGACAGCGGCTCGCGAATGGGTCTGAATCAGGCCCTGTGATACTAGTGTATGGGGACAGTGGGCCATTCCGGGAGAGGAAGGTAAGCAGGAGATATCTGTGATACTAGTGTATGGGGACAGTGGGCCATTCCGGGAGAGAAAGGTAAGCAGGAGATATCTGTGATACTAATGTATGGGGACAATGGGCTACATCGGGAGAAAAAGGTAAGCAGGAGATATCTCTGATACAAGTATATGGGGACATCGTGCCATTCCAATAGAGAAAGGTAAGTAGGAGATACCTGTGATACTAGTGTATGGGGACAGCGGGCCATTCCGGGAGAGAAAGGTAAGCAGGAGATATCTGTGATACTAGCGTATGGGGACAGCAGGCCATTCTGGGAGAGAAAGGTAAACAGGAGATATCTGTGATGCTAGTGTATGGGGACAGTGGGCTACATCGGGAGATAAAGGTAAGCAGGAGATATCTCTGATACTAGTGTATGGGGACAGCGGGCCATTCCGGGAGAGAAAGGTAAGCAGGAGATATCTGTGATACTAGTGTATGGGGACAGTGGGCTACATCGGGAGAGAAAGGTAAGCAGGAGATATCTGTGATACTAGTGTATGGGAACAGCGGGCCATTCCGGGAGAGGAAGGTAAGCAGGAGATATCTGTGATACTAGTGTATGGGGACAGCGGGCCATTCCAGTAGAGAAAGGTAAGCAGGAGTTATCTGTGATACTAGTGTATGGGGACAGCGGGCCATTCCGGGAGAGAAAGGTAAGCAGGAGATATCTGTGATACTAGTGTATGGGGACAGCGGGCCATTCTGGGAGAGAAAGGTAAGCAGGAGATATCTGTAATACTAGTGTATGGGGACAGTGGGCCATTCCGGGAGAAAAAGGAAAGCAGGAGATATCTGTGATACTAGTGTATGGGGACAGCGGGCCATTCCGGGAGAGAAAGGTAAACAGGAGATATCTGTGATACTAGCGTATGGCGACAGTGGGCCATTCCGGGAGAGAAAGGTAAGCAGGAAATATCTTTGATACTAATGTATGGGGACAGCCGGCCATTCGGGTGGAGAAAGGTAAGCAGGAGATATCTGTGATACTAGTGTATGGGGACAGGGCTACATCGGGAGAAAAAGGTAAGCAGGAGATATCTCTGATACTAGTGTATGGGGTCAGCTGGCAATTCAGGTAGAGAAAGGTAAGCAGGAGATATCTGTGATACTAGTGTATGGGGACATCGGGCCATTCCGGGATAGAAAGGTAAGCAGGAAATATCTGGATACTAGTGTATGGGGACAGCAGGCCACATCGGGAGAGAAAGGCAAGTAGGAGATATCTGTGATACTAGTGTATGGGGACAGCGGGATACATTGAGAGTGAAAGGAGATATCTGTGATACTAGTGTATGGGGAGATCATACTTGCCGACATTCAGCTCCCTCCTTCCGGGAGGGGGCTGAATGGCAGCTTACAGCGGGGGGCGTGGCCGCACGATAATGTTGTTGCAGGGGCGTGGCCAGTGTGATCACGTCATCGTGGCTCCACCCCCTCTTCACAATGCCGGAGTAAACGGCATTGTAAAGCGGGGGGCAGGGCAACGGTGACGCGATTGAGCTCGAATCGCGTCACCGGGCCCCCCCCTGCTGCGGGGGTTTTACTAGTAACTCTGCAGGGCGGGGTAGGGAGGGATGGCGGCTTGCGGGAGGCTTGCCTGCCTTCCCGGGGGGGGGCGGGAGCGGCACCCGATAATCAGGAGGCTCCCGGCCAAATCGGGAGGGTAGGCAAGCCTGGGGAAGATATCCGTGACACTAGTGTATGGGAAGATATCTGTGATACTAGTGTATGGGGAGATATCTGTGATACTAGTGTATGGGGAGATATCTGTGATACTAGTGTATGGGGAGATATCTGTGATACTAGTGTATGGGACGATATCTGTGATATTAGTGTATGGGGAGATATCTGTGATACTAGTGTATGGGGAGATATCTGTGATACTAGTGTATGGGAAGATAACTGTGATACTAGTGTATGGGAAGATATCTGTGATACTAGTGTATGGGAAGATATCTGTGATACTTGTGTATGGGAAGATATCTGTGATACTAGTGTATGGGGAGATATCTGTGATACTAGTGTATGGGAAGATATCTGTGATACTAGTGTATGGGAAGATATCTGTGATACTAGTGTATGGGGAGATACCTGTGATACTAGTGTATGGGGAGATACCTGTGATACTAGTGTATGGGGAGATATCTGTGATACTAGTGTATGGGGAGATATCTGTGATACTAGTGTATGGGAAGATATCTGTGATACTAGTGTATGGGGAGATATCTGTGATACTAGTGTATGGGAAGATATCTGTGATACTTGTGTATGGGAAGATATCTGTGATACTAGTGCAGGGGCGGATTGGGATGAAAAACCAGCCTGGGAAATTTATGGAAGCAGCCCTAATGGGGGTGGGATCTTTTGAGGGGGTGGCGTCTGTCAAGGGGGGCAGGACCCCTCCTCATATGGCCTGATTTCTTACGTTGGACACAGTTGGAGGCTTTCTTATGTCTTTTGCAGTTGGGTCTGCAACTCTATGCTAATTACGCTACAATGCCCTTCCCTGGTGTACATAAGTGCTTTTGAACAAGCAAGGACTAAGACACCTACAGCAATTATGCTTTGAGCATCTTTAGACGCCACCGTCGGTTGCGCCATTTAAACTTTCACCAGCCCTATGCTATATGCAGATCATCAGTCTGTGTATGGCCTCCAATGTGAGTAATACAGCGTCTCTATAGCCAACCCCCTGTAACTGCCCAGGAGCCCCCAAAACATTTCTAATACACTTGGTGCATGCGTCTGAATCCGTCTGCAACTCTGTGCGAACATCATCAGGACGCATGCGCAGTGTAACTCACACACATGCGCCGAGGAAGAGCAATGCACAAAAAAAAAAACATTGGCCCCCACAGGAAAAAAAAACAACAATCACAGTGGCCCTTACAGAAAGCAATAAAACAACATTGGCCCCCACAAAAAAATAATAAAACATATTGACCCCCACCGGAGAAAAGAAACACACTGACCCCCCTACAGAAAACAATAAAACACACTGACCCTCGACAGGAAAAAAAAAACACATGGCACCTACAGAAAGCAATAAGACAGACTGACACCCCCCGGCAGGTAAAAAAACCCCCAAAATACACATTAGCCCCCACAAGAAAAACAAAATACACATTAGCCCCCACAAGAAAACATAGCACACATTGGCCCCCACAGATTAAAAAAAAAAAAAAAACATTGGCCCCAGCAGGAAAAAATTAAAACAAATTGGCCTCCACAATAAAAAAATAGGGTGAGCAGTGTACGTCCCTGTGGCCAGGAGGTATGGTGGGTAGTGTATGTCCCTGGCCTGGGGGGATATTGTATGTCTACGGGGCCAGGGAGTAGGGTAAAATCCGGAAGCCTGGGGGTAGGGTGGGTTACTGGTATGTTCCAGAGGCAGGGATGGTAGTTAGGGTGGGTACTGCATTGTGAGGCCATGGGGTAGTCTGGTTAGTCAATCGCCACCACCGAAGCCAGCTACTGGAGCATGAGCTCCATACACTCTGCCACTGCTGGGGTCAGAATGCAGAAGTAGCGGGTTGCAAGGGCAGGACGGGAGTAGTAATAGTGGGAAGGAGGGGGTTGGATGGGAGTAGTAGTAGTGCAGATCAAGGGCAGGATGGGAATAGTAGTGGGGAGTGGGGGCAGCATGGGAGTAGTAGTAATGCGGGGCAGGCTTGGAATAGTAGTAGTGCAGAGCAGGGGGCAGGCTGAGAATAATAGTAGGGACGGGATGTAATAGTGGAAAGCTGGGGCATGATGAGAGTAGTAGTGTGGAGCAGGGGGCAGGGAGAAAGTAGTTGTGTGGAGCAGGGGGCAGGGTTGGACTGGTAGTGTGGAGCAGGGGGCAGGGTGGGAGTAGTAGTAGTTCAGGGCAGGATGGAAGTAAAAGTGGTCAGCAGGGGCAAGATGGGAGTAGTAGTGAGGAGCAGGGTGGGAGCAGTGGTGGGAATAAGTGCGCAGGATGGGCTGTAAACTAGAAAGCTGAACACAAATTACCTTCACTCCGGGCCAGGGTCACCTTCTATCCGCATGGGTCCTACCTCTCACGCTGACAGCAGACAGTGTGCACATGAGTGGATAGCTCCTGTAACCCACGTGACGTCCTGCTCCTCCAGGTCCTACTGTACACAGTCAGTTGCAGCCTGCACTCATCCCTTGCCCTTTCAACCCTGCATGGTTCACCTCGGCTCCCGCAGCCCCGGAGGATGGCCAGACCTTAATCATTTCATTTAGACAGGGGAGCTGATGGCTGATGAGGCTGAGGGGGCTGACGGCGGACAGCTAAGGCTGAGAGGGCTGACGGCGGGTGGCTGAGAAGGCTGACGGCGGACAGCTAAGGCTGAGGGGGCTGACGGCGGGCAGCTGAGGGGGCTGACGGCGGGCGGCTGAGGAGGCTGACGGCGGGCGGCTGAGGAGGCTGATGGCGGGCGGCTGACGGCGGAAAGCTAAGGCTGAGGGGGCTGACGGCGGGCGGCTAGGGTTCAGCAAAAAGGGCATTTATATTGAGGGAGAGTAGAACACTGCACAGCACAGTGATGTAGCTGGGAGCCTCCGGTTTACATTCCTGGAAGCGCGGCAGCCGGCAGGCAGTGTCGGCCAGCCCAGCAGAGGGGTTCAAGGGACCGGCCCAGCGGGAACTCTCCCGCTTTCCCGGCGGCCCAATCCGCCCCTGTACTAGTGTATGGGAAGATATCTGTGATACTAGTGTATGGGAAGATAACTGTGATACTAGTGTATGGGAAGATATCTGTGATACTTGTGTATGGGAAGATATCTGTGATACTAGTGTATGGGAAGATAACTGTGATACTAGTGTATGGGAAGATATCTGTGATACTTGTGTATGGGGAGATATCTGTGATACTAGCGTATGGGGAGATATCTGTGATACTAGCGTATGGGGAGATATCTGTGATACTAGCGTATGGGAAGATATCTGTGATACTAGCGTATGGGGAGATATCTGTGATACTAGCGTATGGGAAGATATCTGTGATACTAGCGTATGGGGAGATATCTGTGATACTAGTGTATGGGAAGATAACTGTGATACTAGTGTATGGGAAGATATCTGTGATACTTGTGTATGGGAAGATATCTGTGATACTAGTGTATGGGAAGATAACTGTGATACTAGTGTATGGGAAGATATCTGTGATCCTTGTGTATGGGGAGATATCTGTGATACTAGCGTATGGGGAGATATCTGTGATACTAGCGTATGGGAAGATATCTGTGATACTAGCGTATGGGAAGATATCTGTGATACTAGCGTATGGGGAGATATCTGTGATACTAGCGTATGGGAAGATATCTGTGATACTAGCGTATGGGGAGATATCTGTGATACTAGCGTATGGGAAGATATCTGTGATACTAGCGTATGGGGAGATATCTGTGATACTAGTGTATGGGGAGATATCTGTGATACTAGCGTATGGGGAGATATCTGTGATACTAGCGTATGGGAAGATATCTGTGATACTAGCGTATGGGAAGATATCTGTGATACTAGTGTATGGGAAGATATCTGTGATACTAGTGTATGGGAAGATATCTGTGATACTAGTGTATGGGAAGATATCTGTGATACTAGTGTATGGGGAGATATCTGTGATACTAGTGTATGGGAAGATATCTGTGATACTAGTGTATGGGGAGATATCTGTGATACTAGTGTATGGGGAGATATCTGTGATACTAGTGTATGGGAAGATATCTGTGATACTAGTGTATGGGGAGATATCTGTGATACTAGTGTATGGGGAGATATCTGTGATACTAGTGTATGGGGAGATATCTGTGATACTAGTGTATGGGGAGATATCTGTGATACTAGTGTATGGGGAGATATCTGTGATACTAGTGTATGGGGAGATATCTGTGATACTAGTGTATGGGGAGATATCTGTGATACTAGTGTATGGGAAGATATCTGTGATACTAGTGTATGGGGAGATATCTGTGATACTAGTGTATGGGGAGATATCTGTGATACTAGTGTATGGGGAGATATCTGTGATACTAGTGTATGGGGAGATATCCTTGATACTAGTGTATGGGGAGATATCTGTGATACTAGTGTATGGGGAGATATCTGTGATACTAGTGTATGGGAAGATATCTGTGATACTAGTGTATGGGAAGATATCTGTGATACTAGTGTATGGGGAGATATCTGTGATACTAGTGTATGGGAAGATATCTGTGATACTAGTGTATGGGGAGATATCTGTGATACTAGTGTATGGGGAGATATCTGTGATACTAGTGTATGGGGAGATATCTGTGATACTAGTGTATGGGGAGATATCTGTGATACTAGTGTATGGGGAGATATCTGTGATACTAGTGTATGGGGAGATATCTGTGATACTAGTGTATGGGAAGATATCTGTGATACTAGTGTATGGGAAGATATCTGTGATACTAGTGTATGGGGAGATATCTGTGATACTAGTGTATGGGGAGATATCTGTGATACTAGTGTATGGGAAGATATCTGTGATACTAGTGTATGGGGAGATATCTGTGATACTAGTGTATGGGGAGATATCTGTGATACTAGTGTATGGGGAGATATCTGTGATACTAGTGTATGGGGAGATATCCTTGATACTAGTGTATGGGGAGATATCTGTGATACTAGTGTATGGGGAGATATCTGTGATACTAGTGTATGGGAAGATATCTGTGATACTAGTGTATGGGAAGATATCTGTGATACTAGTGTATGGGGAGATATCTGTGATACTAGTGTATGGGAAGATATCTGTGATACTAGTGTATGGGGAGATATCTGTGATACTAGTGTATGGGGAGATATCTGTGATACTAGTGTATGGGGAGATATCTGTGATACTAGTGTATGGGGACATCGGGCCATTCCGGGATAGAAAGGTAAGCAGGAAATATCTGGATACTAGTGTATGGGGACAGCAGGCCACATCGGGAGAGAAAGGCAAGTAGGAGATATCTGTGATACTAGTGTATGGGGACAGCGGGATACATTGAGAGTGAAAGGAGATATCTGTGATACTAGTGTATGGGGAGATCATACTTGCCGACATTCAGCTCCCTCCTTCCGGGAGGGGGCTGAATGGCAGCTTACAGCGGGGGGCGTGGCCGCACGATAATGTTGTTGCAGGGGCGTGGCCAGTGTGATCACGTCATCGTGGCTCCACCCCCTCTTCACAATGCCGGAGTAAACGGCATTGTAAAGCGGGGGGCAGGGCAACGGTGACGCGATTGAGCTCGAATCGCGTCACCGGGCCCCCCCCTGCTGCGGGGGTTTTACTAGTAACTCTGCAGGGCGGGGTAGGGAGGGATGGCGGCTTGCGGGAGGCTTGCCTGCCTTCCCGGGGGGGGGCGGGAGCGGCACCCGATAATCAGGAGGCTCCCGGCCAAATCGGGAGGGTAGGCAAGCCTGGGGAAGATATCCGTGACACTAGTGTATGGGAAGATATCTGTGATACTAGTGTATGGGGAGATATCTGTGATACTAGTGTATGGGGAGATATCTGTGATACTAGTGTATGGGGAGATATCTGTGATACTAGTGTATGGGACGATATCTGTGATATTAGTGTATGGGGAGATATCTGTGATACTAGTGTATGGGGAGATATCTGTGATACTAGTGTATGGGAAGATAACTGTGATACTAGTGTATGGGAAGATATCTGTGATACTAGTGTATGGGAAGATATCTGTGATACTTGTGTATGGGAAGATATCTGTGATACTAGTGTATGGGGAGATATCTGTGATACTAGTGTATGGGAAGATATCTGTGATACTAGTGTATGGGAAGATATCTGTGATACTAGTGTATGGGGAGATACCTGTGATACTAGTGTATGGGGAGATACCTGTGATACTAGTGTATGGGGAGATATCTGTGATACTAGTGTATGGGGAGATATCTGTGATACTAGTGTATGGGAAGATATCTGTGATACTAGTGTATGGGGAGATATCTGTGATACTAGTGTATGGGAAGATATCTGTGATACTTGTGTATGGGAAGATATCTGTGATACTAGTGCAGGGGCGGATTGGGATGAAAAACCAGCCTGGGAAATTTATGGAAGCAGCCCTAATGGGGGTGGGATCTTTTGAGGGGGTGGCGTCTGTCAAGGGGGGCAGGACCCCTCCTCATATGGCCTGATTTCTTACGTTGGACACAGTTGGAGGCTTTCTTATGTCTTTTGCAGTTGGGTCTGCAACTCTATGCTAATTACGCTACAATGCCCTTCCCTGGTGTACATAAGTGCTTTTGAACAAGCAAGGACTAAGACACCTACAGCAATTATGCTTTGAGCATCTTTAGACGCCACCGTCGGTTGCGCCATTTAAACTTTCACCAGCCCTATGCTATATGCAGATCATCAGTCTGTGTATGGCCTCCAATGTGAGTAATACAGCGTCTCTATAGCCAACCCCCTGTAACTGCCCAGGAGCCCCCAAAACATTTCTAATACACTTGGTGCATGCGTCTGAATCCGTCTGCAACTCTGTGCGAACATCATCAGGACGCATGCGCAGTGTAACTCACACACATGCGCCGAGGAAGAGCAATGCACAAAAAAAAAAACATTGGCCCCCACAGGAAAAAAAAACAACAATCACAGTGGCCCTTACAGAAAGCAATAAAACAACATTGGCCCCCACAAAAAAATAATAAAACATATTGACCCCCACCGGAGAAAAGAAACACACTGACCCCCCTACAGAAAACAATAAAACACACTGACCCTCGACAGGAAAAAAAAAACACATGGCACCTACAGAAAGCAATAAGACAGACTGACACCCCCCGGCAGGTAAAAAACCCCCCAAAATACACATTAGCCCCCACAAGAAAAACAAAATACACATTAGCCCCCACAAGAAAACATAGCACACATTGGCCCCCACAGATTAAAAAAAAAAAAAAAACATTGGCCCCAGCAGGAAAAAATTAAAACAAATTGGCCTCCACAATAAAAAAATAGGGTGAGCAGTGTACGTCCCTGTGGCCAGGAGGTATGGTGGGTAGTGTATGTCCCTGGCCTGGGGGGATATTGTATGTCTACGGGGCCAGGGAGTAGGGTAAAATCCGGAAGCCTGGGGGTAGGGTGGGTTACTGGTATGTTCCAGAGGCAGGGATGGTAGTTAGGGTGGGTACTGCATTGTGAGGCCATGGGGTAGTCTGGTTAGTCAATCGCCACCACCGAAGCCAGCTACTGGAGCATGAGCTCCATACACTCTGCCACTGCTGGGGTCAGAATGCAGAAGTAGCGGGTTGCAAGGGCAGGACGGGAGTAGTAATAGTGGGAAGGAGGGGGTTGGATGGGAGTAGTAGTAGTGCAGATCAAGGGCAGGATGGGAATAGTAGTGGGGAGTGGGGGCAGCATGGGAGTAGTAGTAATGCGGGGCAGGCTTGGAATAGTAGTAGTGCAGAGCAGGGGGCAGGCTGAGAATAATAGTAGGGACGGGATGTAATAGTGGAAAGCTGGGGCATGATGAGAGTAGTAGTGTGGAGCAGGGGGCAGGGAGAAAGTAGTTGTGTGGAGCAGGGGGCAGGGTTGGACTGGTAGTGTGGAGCAGGGGGCAGGGTGGGAGTAGTAGTAGTTCAGGGCAGGATGGAAGTAAAAGTGGTCAGCAGGGGCAAGATGGGAGTAGTAGTGAGGAGCAGGGTGGGAGCAGTGGTGGGAATAAGTGCGCAGGATGGGCTGTAAACTAGAAAGCTGAACACAAATTACCTTCACTCCGGGCCAGGGTCACCTTCTATCCGCATGGGTCCTACCTCTCACGCTGACAGCAGACAGTGTGCACATGAGTGGATAGCTCCTGTAACCCACGTGACGTCCTGCTCCTCCAGGTCCTACTGTACACAGTCAGTTGCAGCCTGCACTCATCCCTTGCCCTTTCAACCCTGCATGGTTCACCTCGGCTCCCGCAGCCCCGGAGGATGGCCAGACCTTAATCATTTCATTTAGACAGGGGAGCTGATGGCTGATGAGGCTGAGGGGGCTGACGGCGGACAGCTAAGGCTGAGAGGGCTGACGGCGGGTGGCTGAGAAGGCTGACGGCGGACAGCTAAGGCTGAGGGGGCTGACGGCGGGCAGCTGAGGGGGCTGACGGCGGGCGGCTGAGGAGGCTGACGGCGGGCGGCTGAGGAGGCTGATGGCGGGCGGCTGACGGCGGAAAGCTAAGGCTGAGGGGGCTGACGGCGGGCGGCTAGGGTTCAGCAAAAAGGGCATTTATATTGAGGGAGAGTAGAACACTGCACAGCACAGTGATGTAGCTGGGAGCCTCCGGTTTACATTCCTGGAAGCGCGGCAGCCGGCAGGCAGTGTCGGCCAGCCCAGCAGAGGGGTTCAAGGGACCGGCCCAGCGGGAACTCTCCCGCTTTCCCGGCGGCCCAATCCGCCCCTGTACTAGTGTATGGGAAGATATCTGTGATACTAGTGTATGGGAAGATATCTGTGATACTAGTGTATGGGAAGATAACTGTGATACTAGTGTATGGGAAGATATCTGTGATACTTGTGTATGGGGAGATATCTGTGATACTAGCGTATGGGGAGATATCTGTGATACTAGCGTATGGGAAGATATCTGTGATACTAGCGTATGGGAAGATATCTGTGATACTAGCGTATGGGAAGATATCTGTGATACTAGCGTATGGGAAGATATCTGTGATACTAGCGTATGGGGAGATATCTGTGATACTAGTGTATGGGAAGATAACTGTGATACTAGTGTATGGGAAGATATCTGTGATACTTGTGTATGGGAAGATATCTGTGATACTAGTGTATGGGAAGATAACTGTGATACTAGTGTATGGGAAGATAACTGTGATACTAGTGTATGGGAAGATATCTGTGATACTAGCGTATGGGGAGATATCTGTGATACTAGCGTATGGGAAGATATCTGTGATACTAGCGTATGGGAAGATATCTGTGATACTAGCGTATGGGGAGATATCTGTGATACTAGCGTATGGGAAGATATCTGTGATACTAGCGTATGGGGAGATATCTGTGATACTAGCGTATGGGAAGATATCTGTGATACTAGCGTATGGGGAGATATCTGTGATACTAGCGTATGGGAAGATATCTGTGATACTAGCGTATGGGGAGATATCTGTGATACTAGCGTATGGGAAGATATCTGTGATACTAGCGTATGGGGAGATATCTGTGATACTAGCGTATGGGAAGATATCTGTGATACTAGCGTATGGGAAGATATCTGTGATACTAGTGTATGGGAAGATATCTGTGATACTAGTGTATGGGAAGATATCTGTGATACTAGTGTATGGGAAGATATCTGTGATACTAGTGTATGGGAAGATATCTGTGATACTAGTGTATGGGGAGATATCTGTGATACTAGTGTATGGGAAGATATCTGTGATACTAGTGTATGGGGAGATATCTGTGATACTAGTGTATGGGGAGATATCTGTGATACTAGTGTATGGGAAGATATCTGTGATACTAGTGTATGGGGAGATATCTGTGATACTAGTGTATGGGGAGATATCTGTGATACTAGTGTATGGGGAGATATCTGTGATACTAGTGTATGGGGAGATATCTGTGATACTAGTGTATGGGGAGATATCTGTGATACTAGTGTATGGGGAGATATCTGTGATACTAGTGTATGGGGAGATATCTGTGATACTAGTGTATGGGAAGATATCTGTGATACTAGTGTATGGGGAGATATCTGTGATACTAGTGTATGGGGAGATATCTGTGATACTAGTGTATGGGGAGATATCTGTGATACTAGTGTATGGGGAGATATCCTTGATACTAGTGTATGGGGAGATATCTGTGATACTAGTGTATGGGGAGATATCTGTGATACTAGTGTATGGGAAGATATCTGTGATACTAGTGTATGGGAAGATATCTGTGATACTAGTGTATGGGGAGATATCTGTGATACTAGTGTATGGGAAGATATCTGTGATACTAGTGTATGGGGAGATATCTGTGATACTAGTGTATGGGGAGATATCTGTGATACTAGTGTATGGGGAGATATCTGTGATACTAGTGTATGGGGAGATATCTGTGATACTAGTGTATGGGGAGATATCTGTGATACTAGTGTATGGGGAGATATCTGTGATACTAGTGTATGGGAAGATATCTGTGATACTAGTGTATGGGAAGATATCTGTGATACTAGTGTATGGGGAGATATCTGTGATACTAGTGTATGGGGAGATATCTGTGATACTAGTGTATGGGAAGATATCTGTGATACTAGTGTATGGGGAGATATCTGTGATACTAGTGTATGGGGAGATATCTGTGATACTAGTGTATGGGGAGATATCTGTGATACTAGTGTATGGGGAGATATCCTTGATACTAGTGTATGGGGAGATATCTGTGATACTAGTGTATGGGGAGATATCTGTGATACTAGTGTATGGGAAGATATCTGTGATACTAGTGTATGGGAAGATATCTGTGATACTAGTGTATGGGGAGATATCTGTGATACTAGTGTATGGGAAGATATCTGTGATACTAGTGTATGGGGAGATATCTGTGATACTAGTGTATGGGGAGATATCTGTGATACTAGTGTATGGGGAGATATCTGTGATACTAGTGTATGGGGACATCGGGCCATTCCGGGATAGAAAGGTAAGCAGGAAATATCTGGATACTAGTGTATGGGGACAGCAGGCCACATCGGGAGAGAAAGGCAAGTAGGAGATATCTGTGATACTAGTGTATGGGGACAGCGGGATACATTGAGAGTGAAAGGAGATATCTGTGATACTAGTGTATGGGGAGATCATACTTGCCGACATTCAGCTCCCTCCTTCCGGGAGGGGGCTGAATGGCAGCTTACAGCGGGGGGCGTGGCCGCACGATAATGTTGTTGCAGGGGCGTGGCCAGTGTGATCACGTCATCGTGGCTCCACCCCCTCTTCACAATGCCGGAGTAAACGGCATTGTAAAGCGGGGGGCAGGGCAACGGTGACGCGATTGAGCTCGAATCGCGTCACCGGGCCCCCCCCTGCTGCGGGGGTTTTACTAGTAACTCTGCAGGGCGGGGTAGGGAGGGATGGCGGCTTGCGGGAGGCTTGCCTGGCTTCCCGGGGGGGGGCGGGAGCGGCACCCGATAATCAGGAGGCTCCCGGCCAAATCGGGAGGGTAGGCAAGCCTGGGGAAGATATCCGTGACACTAGTGTATGGGAAGATATCTGTGATACTAGTGTATGGGGAGATATCTGTGATACTAGTGTATGGGGAGATATCTGTGATACTAGTGTATGGGGAGATATCTGTGATACTAGTGTATGGGACGATATCTGTGATATTAGTGTATGGGGAGATATCTGTGATACTAGTGTATGGGGAGATATCTGTGATACTAGTGTATGGGAAGATAACTGTGATACTAGTGTATGGGAAGATATCTGTGATACTAGTGTATGGGAAGATATCTGTGATACTTGTGTATGGGAAGATATCTGTGATACTAGTGTATGGGGAGATATCTGTGATACTAGTGTATGGGAAGATATCTGTGATACTAGTGTATGGGAAGATATCTGTGATACTAGTGTATGGGGAGATACCTGTGATACTAGTGTATGGGGAGATACCTGTGATACTAGTGTATGGGGAGATATCTGTGATACTAGTGTATGGGGAGATATCTGTGATACTAGTGTATGGGAAGATATCTGTGATACTAGTGTATGGGGAGATATCTGTGATACTAGTGTATGGGAAGATATCTGTGATACTTGTGTATGGGAAGATATCTGTGATACTAGTGCAGGGGCGGATTGGGATGAAAAACCAGCCTGGGAAATTTATGGAAGCAGCCCTAATGGGGGTGGGATCTTTTGAGGGGGTGGCGTCTGTCAAGGGGGGCAGGACCCCTCCTCATATGGCCTGATTTCTTACGTTGGACACAGTTGGAGGCTTTCTTATGTCTTTTGCAGTTGGGTCTGCAACTCTATGCTAATTACGCTACAATGCCCTTCCCTGGTGTACATAAGTGCTTTTGAACAAGCAAGGACTAAGACACCTACAGCAATTATGCTTTGAGCATCTTTAGACGCCACCGTCGGTTGCGCCATTTAAACTTTCACCAGCCCTATGCTATATGCAGATCATCAGTCTGTGTATGGCCTCCAATGTGAGTAATACAGCGTCTCTATAGCCAACCCCCTGTAACTGCCCAGGAGCCCCCAAAACATTTCTAATACACTTGGTGCATGCGTCTGAATCCGTCTGCAACTCTGTGCGAACATCATCAGGACGCATGCGCAGTGTAACTCACACACATGCGCCGAGGAAGAGCAATGCACAAAAAAAAAAACATTGGCCCCCACAGGAAAAAAAAACAACAATCACAGTGGCCCTTACAGAAAGCAATAAAACAACATTGGCCCCCACAAAAAAATAATAAAACATATTGACCCCCACAGGAGAAAAGAAACACACTGACCCCCCTACAGAAAACAATAAAACACACTGAACCCCTGCAGCAAACAATAAAACACACTGACCCTCGACAGGAAAAAAAAAACACATGGCACCTACAGAAAGCAATAAGACAGACTGACACCCCCCGGCAGGTAAAAAAACCCCCAAAATACACATTAGCCCCCACAAGAAAAACAAAATACACATTAGCCCCCACAAGAAAACATAGCACACATTGGCCCCCACAGATTAAAAAAAAAAAAAAAACATTGGCCCCAGCAGGAAAAAATTAAAACAAATTGGCCTCCACAATAAAAAAATAGGGTGAGCAGTGTACGTCCCTGTGGCCAGGAGGTATGGTGGGTAGTGTATGTCCCTGGCCTGGGGGGATATTGTATGTCTACGGGGCCAGGGAGTAGGGTAAAATCCGGAAGCCTGGGGGTAGGGTGGGTTACTGGTATGTTCCAGAGGCAGGGATGGTAGTTAGGGTGGGTACTGCATTGTGAGGCCATGGGGTAGTCTGGTTAGTCAATCGCCACCACCGAAGCCAGCTCCTGGAGCATGAGCTCCATACACTCTGCCACTGCTGGGGTCAGAATGCAGAAGTAGCGGGTTGCAAGGGCAGGACGGGAGTAGTAATAGTGGGAAGGAGGGGGTTGGATGGGAGTAGTAGTAGTGCAGATCAAGGGCAGGATGGGAATAGTAGTGGGGAGTGGGGGCAGCATGGGAGTAGTAGTAATGCGGGGCAGGCTTGGAATAGTAGTAGTGCAGAGCAGGGGGCAGGCTGAGAATAATAGTAGGGACGGGATGTAATAGTGGAAAGCTGGGGCATGATGAGAGTAGTAGTGTGGAGCAGGGGGCAGGGAGAAAGTAGTTGTGTGGAGCAGGGGGCAGGGTTGGACTGGTAGTGTGGAGCAGGGGGCAGGGTGGGAGTAGTAGTAGTTCAGGGCAGGATGGAAGTAAAAGTGGTCAGCAGGGGCAAGATGGGAGTAGTAGTGAGGAGCAGGGTGGGAGCAGTGGTGGGAATAAGTGCGCAGGATGGGCTGTAAACTAGAAAGCTGAACACAAATTACCTTCACTCCGGGCCAGGGTCACCTTCTATCCGCATGGGTCCTACCTCTCACGCTGACAGCAGACAGTGTGCACATGAGTGGATAGCTCCTGTAACCCACGTGACGTCCTGCTCCTCCAGGTCCTACTGTACACAGTCAGTTGCAGCCTGCACTCATCCCTTGCCCTTTCAACCCTGCATGGTTCACCTCGGCTCCCGCAGCCCCGGAGGATGGCCAGACCTTAATCATTTCATTTAGACAGGGGAGCTGATGGCTGATGAGGCTGAGGGGGCTGACGGCGGACAGCTAAGGCTGAGAGGGCTGACGGCGGGTGGCTGAGAAGGCTGACGGCGGACAGCTAAGGCTGAGGGGGCTGACGGCGGGCAGCTGAGGGGGCTGACGGCGGGCGGCTGAGGAGGCTGACGGCGGGCGGCTGAGGAGGCTGATGGCGGGCGGCTGACGGCGGAAAGCTAAGGCTGAGGGGGCTGACGGCGGGCGGCTAGGGTTCAGCAAAAAGGGCATTTATATTGAGGGAGAGTAGAACACTGCACAGCACAGTGATGTAGCTGGGAGCCTCCGGTTTACATTCCTGGAAGCGCGGCAGCCGGCAGGCAGTGTCGGCCAGCCCAGCAGAGGGGTTCAAGGGACCGGCCCAGCGGGAACTCTCCCGCTTTCCCGGCGGCCCAATCCGCCCCTGTACTAGTGTATGGGAAGATATCTGTGATACTAGTGTATGGGAAGATAACTGTGATACTAGTGTATGGGAAGATATCTGTGATACTTGTGTATGGGAAGATATCTGTGATACTAGTGTATGGGAAGATAACTGTGATACTAGTGTATGGGAAGATATCTGTGATACTTGTGTATGGGGAGATATCTGTGATACTAGCGTATGGGGAGATATCTGTGATACTAGCGTATGGGAAGATATCTGTGATACTAGCGTATGGGAAGATATCTGTGATACTAGCGTATGGGAAGATATCTGTGATACTAGCGTATGGGGAGATATCTGTGATACTAGCGTATGGGAAGATATCTGTGATACTAGCGTATGGGGAGATATCTGTGATACTAGCGTATGGGAAGATATCTGTGATACTAGCGTATGGGGAGATATCTGTGATACTAGTGTATGGGAAGATATCTGTGATACTAGCGTATGGGGAGATATCTGTGATACTAGCGTATGGGAAGATATCTGTGATACTAGCGTATGGGAAGATATCTGTGATACTAGCGTATGGGAAGATATCTGTGATACTAGTGTATGGGAAGATATCTGTGATACTAGTGTATGGGAAGATATCTGTGATACTAGTGTATGGGGAGATATCTGTGATACTAGTGTATGGGGAGATATCTGTGATACTAGTGTATGGGGAGATATCTGTGATACTAGTGTATGGGAAGATATCTGTGATACTAGTGTATGGGGAGATATCTGTGATACTAGTGTATGGGGAGATATCTGTGATACTAGTGTATGGGGAGATATCTGTGATACTAGTGTATGGGGAGATATCTGTGATACTAGTGTATGGGGAGATATCTGTGATACTAGTGTATGGGGAGATATCTGTGATACTAGTGTATGGGGAGATATCTGTGATACTAGTGTATGGGGAGATATCTGTGATACTAGTGTATGGGAAGATATCTGTGATACTAGTGTATGGGGAGATATCTGTGATACTAGTGTATGGGGAGATATCTGTGATACTAGTGTATGGGGAGATATCTGTGATACTAGTGTATGGGGAGATATCCTTGATACTAGTGTATGGGGAGATATCTGTGATACTAGTGTATGGGGAGATATCTGTGATTCTAGTGTATGGGAAGATATCTGTGATACTAGTGTATGGGAAGATATCTGTGATACTAGTGTATGGGGAGATATCTGTGATACTAGTGTATGGGAAGATATCTGTGATACTAGTGTATGGGGAGATATCTGTGATACTAGTGTATGGGGAGATATCTGTGATACTAGTGTATGGGGAGATATCTGTGATACTAGTGTATGGGGAGATATCTGTGATACTAGTGTATGGGGAGATATCTGTGATACTAGTGTATGGGGAGATATCTGTGATACTAGTGTATGGGAAGATATCTGTGATACTAGTGTATGGGAAGATATCTGTGATACTAGTGTATGGGGAGATATCTGTGATACTAGTGTATGGGGAGATATCTGTGATACTAGTGTATGGGAAGATATCTGTGATACTAGTGTATGGGGAGATATCTGTGATACTAGTGTATGGGGAGATATCTGTGATACTAGTGTATGGGGAGATATCTGTGATACTAGTGTATGGGGAGATATCTGTGATACTAGTGTATGGGGAGATATCCTTGATACTAGTGTATGGGGAGATATCTGTGATACTAGTGTATGGGGAGATATCTGTGATACTAGTGTATGGGAAGATATCTGTGATACTAGTGTATGGGAAGATATCTGTGATACTAGTGTATGGGGAGATATCTGTGATACTAGTGTATGGGGAGATATCTGTGATACTAGTGTATGGGGAGATATCTGTGATACTAGTGTATGGGGAGATATCTGTGATACTAGTGTATGGGGAGATATCTGTGATACTAGTGTATGGGGAAATATCTGTGATACTAGTGTATGGGGAGATATCTGTGATATCTCCTGCGTTACATTTATGATGAAGGGGCCCCAAAATTTAATTTCTACAAAAGTAGGGGAAAATGTAAATTTTTACCTGCTTTTGTAGAAATTAAGTGATGATGAATAGACCCCTTAGGGTCAAGTTACAGTACTTCTCCATAGGGGCCGTCTCTATATAGGGTATGGTGAGCTAGAGGGCAGTGCTATAGCTTCGCTGGTAGCATCCTTACAACCTGCGGAAACGCGTGACTGTCAGCAGGGCTTTTTGCTGTTTAAGAAGTTGTTCTGAAGAGTTTCAAAACGATCATTAACATAGTATTCCATTCAACAAGTTATGAGCCATATGTAGGTAAAGTGCATATGGGGAAGTTTGACAAGGAGAAATTTTACTGCTCTGTAATAAAATGCAGGCATGCAACTTTCCTATACAGTAATTACTGGGCGCGGTGTGCACACTGAAGTGAAGGAGAAGGGGCTCAGTCAATACGGATGTTTGTGGACCTCCCTTTCCCATGGCTGCGGTTTGCTCTCCAGCTATCAGTATCAGCTGTGGGGTCCAGTGAATGCTCCAGGCGGGAAATTTACTAAGAATTGTGCCGGGCCGTGATCTTTAATCTCACCTGATTGCCGGAAAGTTTTTACCTTTAAATCTCAAAATTACTAAGAATCGTGTTGGGCTGACTCGTGTTGTCTGATGGTGAGAGGAATCGTGCTGGGAGATTGTCACATTTGTGCGCATTTAGCTGTGATAAAGGAGCATGTTTGCTACGAAATCTGCACGGCTCAGTGAGATCCGTGCAGGCTTTTATGTTAAAAGTGTATTTAAAAAGTTTAATTAATAAAAAACAAAATCATCATGGGATCCCCCCCAAAAGGCACAACAAGAACCAGGCTTTGTGAGACGGTCCTGGTTGTGAAAATACAGGGAAAAAATGGCTTGGGGGTCCCTCATATTTTCAACAACCAGCACCATGCTCCTGAGACAGTCATGGTGCTGAAAATACAGGGAAAAAAATGAGTAGGGTCTCCCATATTTCCAGGACCAGAACCGAGCTCTTACTAGCAGGGAAAGATGCTTCACTGGGTACCTCGGCCAAAGCATTCATTTCCCCCCTAACTAGTCAGGCCAGACCGCGGATTCTTTGGGAAGTGGGGATCTCACGGATCCGTGCTGGCTTCAAATCAACACAATTCTTTGTTTTTGTCTCTATTCATTCCGTGCATTGCTTAGTGATTTGGGTGTGAGTTTGCAAACATGATTCGTAGTAAATTTGCGGTGATGTCGATGTGATTCCAACAATATTTCATCCGATGGTGAGATGCTGTGATTTGGTTTACGAATTTGGGTTTGACATGCGATATCTATGCGAATTGGCCCTTAGTAAATTTCCCCCCAGGAATTGATTTGTTTAGAGATTAGCCAATGGTCACAGGGCAGGGAGCATACTCTACATGTGGTGGTGCTTGTGCAAACTGGGGGAAATCTTCTGTACTGGTTACTGCTAGACATACTTGCAGGGGCATATCTATAATGGGTGCAGGGTGTGCGAGGAACACGGGCCCCTGGGTCCAGGGGTGCCCTGCATCGCACACCCTGCACCCATAGCATTACTTACCTCTCCGGAGTCCAACGTCGGCGCGGGCGTCCGGCGCTGTAAAATGACTGGAAAATGGCTGCGGAGGCCATTTCCCGTCGTATGCGCAGTACAGGGAAAATGGCCACCGCGGTCATTTTCCCGGTGACCTGTGCAGACACTATAGACTCTGGGCACACTCTACTGCCCAGAGTCTATAACTCTGGCGCTGGCCGCGCACAGCTCAGTGCGCTGCCGGCCGCCAGGTGGAGAGGAGGCGGCCCATGTCGGACACTGCACACGGGCCCCCTCCTCTCTAGAAACGCCCCTGCATACTTGCCAACCTTTTGGCTGCCTCCTCCGGGAGGTGGCAGCCAGGTTGGCACTGTGGGGGGAATCAGCGAAGTTGGGCGGGTCTGGGGACGGAATGAGGTGGGTCTCAGCTGAAGAGGGCGGGTCTGGCGGTGTGATGATGCAATCGCGTCATCATAGCCCCGTCCCCCGCTTATGCTGGGGGCGGAGCCACAATGACGTGATTGAACACCAATTGCATCTTTGGCCACCTGTGCCGCCCACTTTCTCCGGGAGACTTGTAGACCTTCCGGTGGCTGGGAGCACCACCCTATTTTCCGGAGCCTCGTGGTCATTCCGGAAGAGTAGGCAAATATGCTGCTAGATCCAGTGTGTATTACACTGCCTGTAGTAGAGCTTGGATATGTTCGGCATTCCGGGGGCCGGCATACCATCAAGTAGCGGGGTTGAGGTAAGGGATAGGTTTAGGGGTTAGACTTAGGCACTAAGAGAAGGGTTAGGGTTAGGCACTAAGGTGGGAGGTTTAGGGTGCGGGGAGGAGGAGATTAGGTTTATGCACTAGGGGAGGAGGTTATGGTCAGGCATCGGGGAAGGGTTAAGGTTAGGGTAGGTAGAGAGGGAAGGTTAGCATACCGACCAACGGGTTCCGGACTATAGACAGACAGTAATTAGTTACACCAGATGTTAGACAGTTAATAGTTAGACAAGGATAAAAGTTCGACACAGACAAAAGTCACGCACACTAAAGTTAGACATGTAAAAAGATCGACAGGTACAAAAGATCGACAGAAAAATGGTCGACACTTTTTTTTTTTCTTAGGGTTAGGGTTAGGCATTTACCCCCACAGTTAGGGTTAGGCACTTACCCCCACAGTTAGGGTTAGGCACCTACCCCCACGGTTAGGGTTAGGCACCAGGAGAGAGGGTTAGCGTTAGGCACCAAGAGGAGGGTTATGGTTAGGGTAAAGATTACTGCTAAAAACAAAAAAAAAATAATAATTGTCGACCATTTCATGTCAAACTTTTGACCCTGTCAACCTTTCGTACTTGTCAAACTTTTTACATGTCTAGCTTTAATGTATCTGATATTTGTTTGTGTTTAACTTTTTTCCCTGTCTAACTATTGACTGTCTAACATCTGGTGTCTATCTAGACATTGTCTAACTAATAACACGTCAGTATGCTAACCCTGTCGGTATAGCGGAATCGGGATTCTGACCACCGGGATCCCACGTGCCGGCATCCCATACCCAACCGAAATAGTCCTATGTTATCTACATACCAGTGAACACAGTAATGATACTGGAGAGTCAGCACTCAGGTGGGGCCCCTTGTAATGTCCTTGTCTCACCTGGAAACGTTTACACTATCCATATAAGGGGAATCCCCTCTAGATGCAGGAATACGTGTCTCCTATATGTAGATTTAAATTAATCTATTTTGCATCTTGCACCATTTTACTTTTTTTTTTATTTTGGTTCATAATATCCTTCCTGAAGGAACAATATATTTTCTAACAGTCGGATTACAATGATTACCCTTCATCTATAAGGAAATTGCAGATAGTGTCAGTCCGGGACAAGCCATAGCCATAGTGCGCTGTGTTAGTGAGAACTTACCTACATAAAGAAGGCTTGCTCAGTGCATTGTATACACAGTAATACCTGGATGGTGAGGTGTCTTCTATACGCTCCATCCTTCTGACTCTACAGCCCAGAGCACTGTGCGTTATACCGGCGTTTAAAGTGGCAACATCTAATTGGATAGGTCAGCGGTGGCCTGTCTTGTGGATTGTTCAGACAGAACATCAGAGACCATAAATTTCAGGGTTTATAGGGAATATGGTGGAAGTGTAAGAGAGGTGAGACTCGGTGTAAAGTTGAACAGAAGTTGATAGCTCTTTACTTAAGTAGATTAATGTAACATGACCATTTTGTTTTATTTTGCAGGTACAAGGAGACTTTAACAAGGTGGAGTTTTATAGAATGTGCTGGACTCTGTGTGCTAAGAAACATATGGTCCTTAGGAGCCCTCTGTGCATAAGTGATGACAGTGCCTTCAAAGTGTGGACCATATTTAACTTCCTGTCAGATGACAAGTACCCACTGACCATCGTTCCTGAAGAGGTAAGTGCCACCTACTATTGTATGAGCAAGTCTGCAAGAATAGCATTCCTGGCTCCGCTGCCCAGCCTCCCTCTGTTACCTGTCAGTGGCAGCAGCCTATGGGGCCTATTCTTCATACGTAAACTTTCTCTGGAGGTAATTAGGTTTAGAATTCGCATGGAGTTCTACCTAATTACCGGAGGAATTCATCATTCCTCCTCTCCATAACTATTCCGAAAAGCTGTCATTTTTGCGATGACAGCTTTTCAGGAAATAGATAGTTATCCCTCTCTGCACTAACTTACCGCAGCTGGAATACGTGCTGTTCATGCGCTGTTACATCTGTAAAACCAGCGCATGCACAGCACTGCCTACAGCTGCGGTAATTTTGTGTGTCCTCCCCCCTCCTCCCTCCGCTCACCTGCCCCCGCTCCCCCCTCAGCTCACCTCTCCCCCGTCCCCGACTCCCCTGCCCGGGCATCCGCCTCTGGCTCCGTCTGCTGTGCTGACATGTGTTCTCCCGGCAGAACACAGTACAGTTTAGGGAAAAAAAAAACTTTTTATTTTTTCTAAACTTTATTGTGCTCTGATGGGAGAACACAGTGTCAGAGCAGCCATCTGAGCCAGAGGACGGAACAGAGAGTCGGAGGAAGATGCTGGGGGTCCTGCCCAGCTGAAAGCAGGTAAGTGCCACCTACTATACGCCACCTCACAGTGGTGTATAGTGAAACAATCAAATTCCGAAAATACATAATTTTCAGAATTTGATGAATAGCATAATTTCCATATCCCCATACTAATGTACTAATGTATGGGGAGTGTGGAAATTAACGCAGGCGAACTTAACCAGGAGATATCAGTGATATCTCCTGTACTAAGTGTGTTAATGGATACTAAAATAACGGTAATTAAGGAAAATGTCCTTAAAAACATTATTTAGTGTTGATGAATAGGCCCCTGTGTCTCCCCAGCCCAGTACACGTTGCTGTGAGCTGGGCTGCGGTGGGACCAGGGAGGTTGCTGACACTGATCATCATCAACAGTCTCTTCTGGCTGTGTGTGTGTGGGTTTAGAGTTGGGGGGGGGGGGGTTTGAGCGATCACACTGATCGTTCGCCCCCCCCTGGATTTGCCCCTGGCTGAGGTGCACATGGCGCCCCCCTGTGGATAGCACAATGCAGTAAATACTATATTTTTTAATTTACATTAGGTCAGGCCCCCGAAAGTACAAGGGCACGGCACAGCTCTCTACAGCTCTGAGCCTGTCACAGCTGTACTAGCTACAGTCCAGTCCTCCTAAATATAGACTTAGTCATGCTTCCGACACTCACTCCAGTGTTTCTCAGTCTGCTGCCCCTTACAGAAAAAAATACCTTTTTGTAGAATTGCAAAGTGGAGCTGTGCACTGGGGAAGGGGGCCCTGTGAGCCCCTCAGCCTGGTGCAATTCCGGGGGGCGGGATGGGGGGCACAATCATTATGATCACTCACCCCCCCCCACAGGCAGAGGGGACTGCTGCTGCTTGTCACTGCAGCCCAACACACTGCCCTTGCCAGTGACCTCATTCAGAATTCAGAATGCACCTGTAGTCGGTGACATCACTAAGAATGCACCCTATCCATTCACTAGGAACCAGTGACATCACTGAGCATGCAGCCTATACATTCACTAGGAACCAGTGACATCACTGAGCATGCAGCCTATACATTCACTAGGAACCAGTGACATCACTGAGCATGCAGCCTATACATTCACTAGGAACCAGTGACATCACTGAGCATGCAGCCTATACATTCACTAGGAACCAGTGACATCACTGAGCATGCAGCCTATCCATTCACTAGGAGCCAGTGACATCACTGAGAATGCAGCCTATCCATTCACTAGGAACCAGTGACATCACTGAGAATGCACCCTATCCATTCACTAGGAACCAGTGACATCACTGAGAATGCACCCTATCCATTCACTAGGAACCAGTGACATCACTGAGCATGCAGCCTATACATTCACTAGGAACCAGTGACATCACTGAGAATGCACCCTATCCTTTCACTAGGAACCGGTAACATCACTGAGAATGCAGCCTATCCATTCACTAGGAACCAGTGACATCACTGAGCATGCAGCCTATACATTCACTAGGAACCAGTGACATCACTGAGAATGCAGCCTATCCATTCACTAGGAACCAGTGACATCACTGAGAATGCAGCCTATCCATTCACTAGGAGCCAGTGACATCACTGAGAATGCAGCCTATCCATTCACTAGGAACCAGTGACATCACTGAGCATGCAGCCTATACATTCACTAGGAACCAGTGACATCACTGAGCATGCAGTTTATCCGTTCACTAGGAACCAGTGACATCACTGAGAATGCACCCTATCCATTCACTAGGAACCAGTGACATCACTGAGAATGCACCCTATCCATTCACTAGGAACCAGTGACATCACTGAGAATGCACCGTATCCATTCACTAGGAACCAGTGACATTACTGAGAATGCAGCCTATCCATTCACTAGGAACCGGTGACATCACTGAGAATGCAGCCTATCCATTCACTAGGAGCCAGTGACATCACTGAGAATGCAGCCTATCCATTCACTAGGAACCAGTGACATCACTGAGAATGCACCCTATCCATTCACTAGGAACCAGTGACATCACTGAGAATGCAGCCTATCCATTCACTAGGAACCGGTGACATCACTGAGAATGCACCCTATCCATTCACTAGGAACCAGTGACATCACTGAGAATGCAGCCTATCCATTCACTAGGAGCCAGTGACATCACTGAGAATGCAGCCTATCCATTCACTAGGAGCCAGTGACATCACTGAGAATGCACCCTATCCATTCACTAGGAGCCAGTGACATCACTGAGAATGCACCCTATCCATTCACTAGGAGCCAGTGACATCACTGAGAATGCAGCCTATCCATTCACTAGGAGCCAGTGACATCACTGAGAATGCACCCTATCCATTCACTAGGAGCCAGTGACATCACTGAGAATGCAGCCTATCCATTCACTAGGAGCCAGTGACATCACTGAGAATGCACCCTATCCTTTCACTAGGAACCAGTGACATCACTGAGAATGCAATTTATCCATTCGCTATGAGCCAATGACATCACTGAGAATGCAGCCTAACCAGGGGCGTATTAAGAGAGGAGGGGGCCCATGTGCAGTCTCCGTCCGGGGCCCCCTCCTTTCTCTACGGCGGTTGGCAGCACACTGAGCGCAGCAGTAGGCTCTGGGCATTAGCCATTTTACGGGCGATTTCCCATGTGCAAAAAGCTGGGAAAATGGCCACATTGGCCGTTTTACAGTCGATTTTTACAGCACTGTTAGGACCAACGTGGGACTCTGTAGAGGTAAGTATTAAAAATATGGGTGCAGTGTGTCCACCCGTTAAAGATACGCCCCTGAGTCTAACCATTCGCTAGGAACCGTGACATTACTGAGAATGCAGCCTAACTATTCACTAGGAACCCATAACATCAACGAGAATGCAGCCTATCCATTCACTAAGAACTAGTGACATCACTGAGAAGAATAAAGCCTATCAATTTACTACTACTCAGTCACATGACTGAGGCATCGTAATATTACTGATGCTTATGAATGGATTGGCTCCATCTAGTGTTTTTCTATTGGTTCAGCCCAAATGCTTCAAGGCCTGATTCAGAGATGTAGGCTAATGCCATTGCGGCTACAAATTTGTAAAATGCAAATGGATTGCGTACAAAGGTAAATTTGGAGTTACTGACACCAAATTCCCAATTTTATTTTTCAGAAAATTTCTAGCGAAATAGAAGTACAATAAATATGTGTATAAAAACTATAATAATAAATAATTACTATTATTATTTTATTAATTATTATAAGTAATAAAAACTTGTATCTATGATCTGTTACAATCCCTTTAATAGTATAGAAGATAGGTGAGTTTCTGTATTTCAGATTAAGGGGCCTATTCATTAAACCTAAAAATTCTCTAGAGATAATTAGCTTTAGAACTCGCATGGAGTTCTACCTAATTATAGGTGGAATACATCATTCCACCTCTCTATAAGTATCTATTCCGAAAAGCTGTCATTTTTGCGATGACAGCTTTTCGGGAAATAGATACTTTTCCCTGCCTACACTACCTTATCGCATCTGGAAACAGTGCTGCGCATGCGGTTACATCTGTAAAACCAGCGCATGCGCAGCACTGCCTACAGATGCTTTAAGTTTGTGTAACCCCCCTCCCCCCTCCGCTCACCTCCCCCCCCCGACTTACCTGTCCGCGCAGCAGCCTCCGGCTCCGTCCTGTTGGTCTGTCATGTGGTTTCCCAGCAGACCACATGACAGATTAGAATAAAACCCCCCCCTTTTTTTTTTCTAAACTTTCTTGTGCTCTGCTGGGGAGCACACATGACAGACCAGCCTCCAGAGCCTGAGGACGGAGCAGAGCGCTGGAGGGACTCGTCGGGGGACCTGCACACGCGGATACAGGTAAGTCGATTCTGCTATTCGCCACCTCACAGTGGCAAATAGTAACTGCATCAAATTCCGAAAATTCATAATTTTCGGAATTTGATGAATACCACAATTTCCACATCCCCATACTAATGTACTAATATACCCATACTAATGTACTAATGTATGGGGAGTGTGGAAATTAACGCAGGGGAACTTAGCAAGGAGATATCTGTGATATCTCCTGTGCTAAGTCTGTTCATGAATACCAAAATAACGTTATTTAAGGAAAATGTCCTTAAAACGTTATTTTAGTGTTGATGAATAGGCCCCTAATTTATATATATATATTTTTTTGTTTCTCATTTTCTGTTTTATTACAATTCCCTGTTGTAGTTGCTGACGTGACGACTTTACTTAACATCTGTGGTTACATGCTGATGGATTTCGTAATAATGGCTGACAGCTTTACTCAAAGATGTTTTCTACTCCAAATATGAGAATTTCATAGAGCCTAGAGTTTCAGTGACAACAGAATTGGTCTACGGGGAAGACTTACATCCTCATTGATGTCCTATTCTTAGAGTACCCATGTGGTAGCAACACATCATGATATATGCCCTGCAAACATTGAAAAGTTAGCTGGGCTCGTATGTTGGGCTCGTCACTTTTTCTTTATAGAGGCTGAAACGTGTCAAGAGGAGATTTAAACATTGAAAACCAACCTGCTGTGTTTGTTTGCTGATGACCAAATACTACATTTTAAACTACAGTTTAAAATACTCATTACTTTTATGTGACCGGATGGCCTCAACCCGACTCCTGATCACAGATTGGGGTTTGATCCCCACTGGATCCTGGGATATCAGGGATTCCCGCTTACTGTCATTGACTCTGCCCACTGCACCGTGGGCTTGTAACGATGCTGCCACCACCAAACTCTACCGTCGGCGTTTGGAACCGCTTCTTAGGTACACTCAGACTCCTACCTCTGGTGCCTGGAACCTTCTGCTGTGTATGCGTCGACTAGCTGCGGCCACACCTCCTGTTTGTTGTCGGCTGTTTTCACCTAATCCCTCTCAATGTACCAGGTCAGCACGGTGGCTGGCAGAGGGCTTGAGCTTTGGAGATGCTTGGCTCAACCCAGAACAGTAGAAGAATGGAATAACGCTAGGTGCAATTCTGTTGGTCGCAGGATTCAGATGCAATTGTAGTCAGGCAAGGTGTTTATTGCTCAAAGTCTTAAAAAAGACTCGTCCTTCAGATTGAAGGGGAATATCATACAAAAGATGTTACAGCAGTTCTTCTCCACAAAGGATATACAAAGATGTACAATTTTACCAGGCATGAAGCCTTCTTTTATGCCACTCCAATACACATTACCACAGGGGGTAAGTTCACCCTGTGGTTTCCAACCAATCACCTTAAGTGCATGTCCTGTGCATGTGCTTGCCACATGCACGTTTAACATTGTCCCCTATGGACAGGGGGGAGTGGTCACTACCCTATGCCCGAGCCTACCTGGTGTTTTAGTCGCCACCCAGGAGTCAGCTCATCTAGGGCCGGGGGAGGTTTCCCTCCAAAACCGAATTCCAGAAATCTGCTAAGGGGCCAAGCCTGCCACCTCTGCCTGAATCTGAGCTCCAGAGGTGGGCAAGCAAGGTCCCCGGCTAGCCCCGTCCCCCTGTGTACCAGCTACCATGGTCCCGCTGCTGTGCTGTAGTGGGAGCCGGCTTCTCTAGTCTCCCAGTGTGTGGCCTCTCCTCCATGCTGCAGTTTGAGGCTGGGCGCCGGGAGCTAAGCTCCTGGACCCCCAGCGGTTACCCTTGTAAAAATGGCACCGCAGCACGGGGGTTAAGCCCTTCAGTGCCGCGTCCGACATTAAACACGTGGGGCCGGCCTCTGGCCACACTTTGTAAGGGCAATTCAATCGTCTAAGCATGAAGGGGCAGATCCAAGTTCCCCAACTAAAAGACACAGGGCAAAATTTAGAAATTGGGAGGTCTGTGCATCTTAGTCGTGCCATATGGCTTACGGACATCCAGTAAGTGAGGACACGTCCCTACATGCAATTAAAAAAATAATTATTTCATTTTCAAAGAGAGACATTTTTTCTAATATTTTAACAATATTCTGGGCAAAATTTAGTAAGTGGCGGTTTGACGGCGGGTTCTATTCTATTCTAAACCCCGGGGGTGGTGGTCTGAAAACGCAGGCGTTCCTCACCATTTTCAGGGCGTTTTAGGGGCATACATAAATTACCTGCTACGACCGACATAGAAGGCCGTAAGTAGTAAAACGTCACTCTGCGAGCAGGTTCGAGGCCTGGCTGATCGTACAGCTTGAGGTTGGGTATGTGCTCTCTCAAGCCCCAGAGTACAATTGATACTATCGAATGTTACTGATGTTTGGAGTGATGTTTCTATTTTGAGCCACACAATGCAAGCAGCTATTAATCGTTTGTTGTAGCTAATAACACTGCTAATTGGCATGTAATTGATTCAGCCGCATTTGCATTAGCGAATAATAATAAATAAATTTCATGGGGATGGCTTATTCTATGCGTTTTTTTTGTTAATTTTTGGTGTAATTTGCACACAACACAAGCGGCCGCAACCATCAGAAGAAAATTAACATACAGCGACTGACAACGACTGACTCAATCGCTAGCTGCTATCACTTGCTAGCTAGAGGAGGTGCATTGTTCACGTATGGGCGTCACTTTGGTTGCGACCGACAAGCCGTGCGATTGCTTCCTTTTTCAGTTTTGCGGTCGTTAGGCGTACGAACGAGCGGCCGCTTAGGACCAACTCTGAATGAGGTCCACAGTGTTCCCACACCAATCCCACAACCAGCACCACACTTTGAGAAAAAAAAAGAAAAAAAATCATTAATTGACTTACCCTCCGGGCCGAGGCAATAACACAGCAGCAGCAAGTGACCCGAGGCAGCACCTGCAACTCCTGTCTTCGATTCACCTCTGTGGGCTCCAGACCCGGCTGTGGAGGGGGTGGGCTGGCATGGGGCTGCGCAGCGTGACTTCTGACATCACGCCTGCATTGCTGCACAGCCCCGCTGCACAGCCTGCCTGCCGGAGCAGTGCCGCGCTCTGAGGCCAAGTGCTCAGCGAGCGCTGCCCGGCTAAAGTGATGGAGGACCGCAGCGGAGACAGCTAAATACTGTACTCCGCCGGTCTCAGTAGCAGTGGCAGGGGACAGGGTGTGGGGCCCCCCTATGTGTGGGGGCCCAGGGACGACCGTCCCTGTCGCCCTGCCTATAATCCGGCCCTGCTAGGTACACTTTAAAGCCACAGAAATGGGGAAAACCGTCTATTTTATTCTTGGGTACCCACCTATAAAGATCTTCGAATTCCCTACCCGTTCATACAATAAGAGTGTAGACGTGTCTACGATCATGTTTTATCAGAAGAAACAAGATCGCGTCTGAAGATCTGGTTTTATGGGCTTCCTAATAGTCATCAGATACGGTTGTACAAGGTCGGACCAACCGGCAAAGTGTGCACGTACTACCGACAGTTCTATCCAATACTTCTGCTGTTACTTCTACAGCCACGACCATTTCAACAGATGGTCTCAGGAGATGAGGATCACAGATCATGTAATAGTATCTACGCATAATTCTGCATGTTCAAGAAAAATCTGATCTCAAGTAGGAATGTAAAAGTGCACCTACAGTACCTTTACCCGTACTATTAAATCATCACTATTCAGTTTTCTGACTGCTGTTGCCGGACCCACTGGTCAAACGAGTTGAAAGAGCCAAACAAACAGGTTTCTCGCCTTCAGGGAATATTTACTTTTTTTTTTGTTACGTTCTTCCTGGAGAGCTAAAAAAAAAGTTAGAGGAGGTGCAGCAGTAAGAAGGCCTTGCTGGGACTAAGAGGATAAGTAGACATGATGTCATTGAGAATTATACTCTCAGCACATTATTGTTACTGGGAAATTCCAGGTAACAGATCTGGCACGGGAAAGGATTCTTGAAGCCGCGTGTAATGTTGTACTGTGTCAGCGCACTGTGGTGTAAGGGTGCAAAGAACAAAGATTGCTTTTTTAGATTATATTGAGGATTGAAAAAAAAGTAAATTCTCTTCGATTAGTCCTGGGCAGGATTCTGAAACTCGACCGGATTTCACAACCTAGCCTATGTCTCATTACTGCACCGGTATTTTACAACTTTACATGGCCAGGGCAGATCTATCTAGCTGTCCTTATCGGCCGAACGAGTTCATGATGATCCCATTCCATTTGCGTCAGTATCTAAAATCAGTTAAAGGCCCATTTATTTTTGACCCGGTAATTATAATTTTGGATATTATTTGCCACCACCATGTATTAAAGAACACTGCAGAACAAGTGCAGACTGGAGGGGAGGGGTGCTATGCAGGGGCGTATTTATAATAGGTGCGGGGAACAGAGGGGGCCCTCACCGCACACCATGCACTCTTAAAACTTACCTCTCCGGAGTCCCACGTCGGCTCCGGTGTCTGCGCCTGTAAAAAACGGCTGGAAAATGGCCGCTGCGGCCATTTTACGGTTGTTTGCGCATGTGCTGTAGATTCCGGGCACACTCTAGTGCCCAGAGTCTATAAGTGCGGCGCTGGCCGCGCACCGCTCAGTGCACAGCCAGACGGAGAGGAGGGGGCCCGTGACGGAGACTGCACACGGGCCCCCTCCTCTCTAGAAGTGCCCTTTGTCCTATGGATCCCACTCCTGTTACTTTTTGCGGGCTGTAGCCAATAGGTATTAGCTGCCAGGGCCAAGCTCCAGAATGCATAGCATTCCGGAGCTTGGTAAATCCGGCAAGAAAGCAGACCCCAATAGGTTTCTATGGAGGCTGCTTTTGCAGTCGAAAATGGGGGTCTGCAGCAGATATTTCCGATATCTGCTTCAGCTCTCTGTAGATACATTCGGGGGAATAGTTAATATTTGCTGTAGCCCAAAAAACACCAGAAATATCCCGCAAATATTAATTGATAAATAGGCCCCTTAATTTCTGAACTTTTTCAATATTTTAGGTCTCTAACCTCTAACTTAGGGGCCTAAGCTGAAAAAAGGCATAAAAAATTTTCCGTCTATCACGGCATTTCACTTGTAAGTTTCATCCGTATTTATATATTTTGTCATGCCGCTGTAAATTGGCAAGGAGAAAAGGAGCCTGAACTGACTTCCTTTTGTCATCTTTCACATTTGCAAAGGATGGCACAGGGCTGTCTTAACTGCATTCTGGGCCCCTACCCACCCATTCACAGGAGTGCAAATGTAACGGTTAATATAATTAAACCTTTAGATTTATTGGTACTTTCAACAAAATCAATGTTTAAACATAAAAAAACATGATGTAATGCAAGTATTATGGATTCCACATCCTTCTCTTCTCCAGCTTGCAGTGGAGTTCCAAGAGACAGAGCTCCTGACTGGGAACTAGACGCCCAGGTGATAGGACAAGGAGTGGCTACTTTTAGGGGTCCTGGATCTTAGTTGACTCTGGATAATTTACACCACTGTGTCACAGTTCGTACAAGAGACCTCAAGTACAGACCCTGCTACTTACCAGTCCGGGCATGCTGCTGCCACACTACCACTTCCCGGCGGTCAGTGACTACCGCTGCTCTATGCTCAGGCGCTCCTGCATGGTCACCCAGACTCCTCTCTCCCCATCCGTGCCTGCAGTCTCTCCATGACTGCAGGTCCGGCGTCCAATGTGCTCTGTCAGCCATTTCTTCAGTAGTATGGGCGCAGCCATCTTGGGTCACATCAGCTGGCCCCAAAGCATCCAATGGAGCGGCTCTCCTGTGGTTTCCAGCCAATCAGCAACAGGCAGTCACTATAAAGGAGAATCCTGCAGTTCAGTCTGGTTGCCATTGCAACAAGACTCATAGCCCTCAGCGCGAGTTCTGTATCTTGTGCTACCCAGAGTGGTGCCAGTGAACTCTCTGACTTTGGTCTTCTGGACAAATTCTCTAGTTCCAGCCCAGAGGTCTGTCAACAACTCTCCGGTACCAGCCTGGAGTCCAGTCCGTGTATCTCCAATACCAGCCCGGAATCCAGTCCGAGTTTCCCCGAAACCTACCTGGCATCTCAACCACATCTGCCCTGTAGCAGTTCAGGAGTCTAACCATACTATTCAGGAATTAGATAGACTTTAGTTCGTGCCTAAAGCAGGGATTGGGAACCTCAGGCCCGAGGGCAATATAAGGCGCCCGGAATCATTTGGTCTGACCCTCTGAGCTTTTTTCAGCTGGCCCCATCTGGCTAGCAAGGTGCCTAGAATGGCATTTGTACAATCAGTGAAGGGGAAAGGAGTGGGAGGATGACACACCGCACAGAGGAGGTAGTGGAGAAGTAATGGAAGTCTCAAACATTGCAACAGAATAGTAAATAATAAATAATAAGTTCCTATATTGATACCATATGAAGGTGCACCCTAGGAGCAGAAATCTAGAGCAACAGAAAACAGAAAAGAGGTACTCCTATACATAGGGGCACACCTCATTAATAAAATCTAACTTTTAATGAATGATTAGTAAAATACTGGAGGCAATATAAGATACATAAGAAACTTCAAAAGGACATAAATGAGATCCCCAACAAACTCCAAACATGGTGAAATAATACAAAAACAGAAAAAATATAAATCTATAGAAAAAAATAATTAAATTCACATAAATAATGATCACATTTCAATGTGTCAAAAATAAATAGTGAAAAACGTCCATGCAGAAATTGAAAATGAGTGTAATAAATCACCACAAACACGTGACCCATCTAGGAGTGACACTGCAGTGGCAGACAGGATGGCAGTTTGAAAAACTAGGCCCCAAACAGTACATACTGCAAAGAAAAAAAAGAGGTGCAAGATGGAATTGTCCTTGGGCCCTCCCACCCACCCTTATGTTGTATAAATAGGACATGCACACTTTAACAAACCAATCATTTCAGCGCCAGGGTCTGCCACATGACTGTGGCTGAAATGATTGGTTCGTTTGGGCCCCCACAAAACAATCTGGCAATTAATGTGTCCCTGCACAAACTGGCTCTACGGAGGCAAGATGTCGTCCTCATCCTCCTCATCCACCACCGATTCCTTGGATAAAACAGGAAAAAGGGATTTAGGTGTCCCTGGACTGCTTACGGTCTTAGCCAAAGTTTCTGAACTTGACAGTAAATTTTTATGAACGCGCTGCAGGTGCCGTATAAGGGAGGATGTTCCTAGGTGGTTAACGTCTCTACCCCTACTTATTTCACCTTTACATATGGCAAGACAGTTGTTGTCCGGATTTGGATAGAAATATTGCCAGACCAAAGAGGTGGAATGTTTGGTCTTCTGCCCAGGCATGACCGTGATGGGCTTTTTCATCCCACGGACAACAACTGTCTCCCCCGGAGCATGATTTAAACAAACCACATCACCATCAGAATCCTCCTCGCCAACTTCCTCCTCAGCGCCAGCTACACCAGTATCCTTATCCTGTTGTACTTCAACAGTGACATCTGCAATTTGCATATCAGCAAGTGGACTGTGGGTGCTCCTTTCAGCACTTGCAGGGGGCGTGCAAATGGTGGAAAGAGCCACCTCTTCCCGTCCAGTGCTGGGAAGGTCAGGCATCGCAACCGCCACCACACTTGGACTCTCCTTGGGGATTTGTGATATCTTCTTAGAACGCACAGTTCTTTGCTGTGCTTTTGCCAGCTTAACTCGTTTGATTTTTTTAGCGGGAGGAGGGCTTCCATCGTCATGTGAAGCTGAACCACTAGTCATGAACATACTAGTCATACTAGTATGACACACACTAGTTATAGGGAAAGACCTTAGCCGTTCCTTGCCACTCCGTGTCATAAATGGCATATTGGCAAGTTTACGTTTCTCTTCAGATGATTTAAATGTTTTTTTTAAGGTCATTTTCCTGAACTTTGTCATTTGGGATTGTATGTGGCCTCTACTATGACATTGGGCATCGGCCTTGGCAGACGACGTTGATGGCATGTTATCGTCTGTCATGACTAGTGGCAGCAGCTTCAGCACTACGAGGAAGTGGTTCTTGATCTTTCTCTATTTTATTTTTATCGGAGAAAGTTTGGTCCTCCATTTATGTTATATCGATTTGATATATACGTGCGGCTAAGGCGCACACAAACACAGAAAATATTTTTTTATTTTTGCTGGAGAGTAGTGCACTTTGTGGGTTACACCACCCTTTAAGAAATGAGCCAGCCAGCTCTTTACTTATGGGACACAGGCGCACGCTTGGCGCTGCTCCTTTGTTGATACACGTGCAGCCACAGTGCACACAATTCACAAACACAGAAAATATTTTTTTATTTTGTTTGGAGTGTACTTTGGGGGTTACAGCACCCTTTAATGGTCAAGCCAGCCGGTCCTTTACTTATGACACAGGCGCACGCTTGGCACTACTTTGTTGATGCACGTGCGGCTACTGCGCACACAATTCACAAACACAGAAAATAATTTTTTTTTTGGTTTGGACTGGAGTGTACTTTCGGGGGTTACAGCACCCTTAAGGGTCAAGCCAGCCGGCCCTTTACTTATGACACAGGCGCACGCTTGGCACTACTTTGTTGTTGCACGTGCGGCTACTGCGCACACAATTCACAAACACAGAAAATATTTTTTTATTTGGTTTGGAGTGTACTTTGGGGGTTACAGCACCCTTTAATGGTCAATCCAGCCAGCCCTTTACTTATGACACAGGCGCACGCTTGGCACTACTTTGTTGTTGCACGTGCGGCTACTGCGCACACAATTCACAAACACAGAAAATATTTTTTTATTTTGTTTGGAGTGCCCTTTGGGGGTTACAGCACCCTTTAACGGTCAAGCCAGCCGGCCCTTTACTTATGACACAGGCGCACGCTTGGCACTACTTTGTTGATGCACGTGCGGCTACTGCGCACACAATTCACAAACACAGAAAATATTTTTTTATTTGGTTTGGAGTGTACTTTGGGGGTTACAACACCCTTTAACGGTCAAGCCAGCCAGCCCTTTACTTATGACACAGGCGCACGCTTGGCACTACTTTGTTGATGCACGTGCGGCTACTGCGCACACAATTCACAAACACAGAAAATATTTTTTTATTTGGTTTGGAGTGTACTTTGGGGGTTACAACACCCTTTAACGGTCAAGCCAGCCGGCCCTTTAGTTATGACACAGGCGCACGCTTGGCACTACTTTGTTGATGCACGTGCGGCTACTGCGCACACAATTCACAAACACAGAAAATATATATATTTTTGTTTGGAGTGTACGTTTTGGGTTACAGCACCATTTAACGGACTAGCCAGCCGGCCCTTTACTAATGGGACACAGGCGCACGCTTGGCGCTGCTCCTTTGTTGATGCACGTGCAGCCACAGTGCACACAATTCACAAACACAGAAAAAATATATTTTTTTTTAGCACTTGGGGGGAGCACCCCTGATGGACAGAGCACCCCCTGGACAACACTACAGCACCCCTTTAGGACTGGGACACTGCACAGGACTTTGGAGTGGACACAGCCCCTATGGACAACTGACTGCACAACACAGTCCAGCCAGCCCCTATGGACTTTGAAGTAGGGGTGTGCACCGGCCACTTTTCGTGTTTTGTGTTTTGGTTTTGGATCTGGATCTTTCTTCGTGTTTTGGATCTGGATTGGTTTTGCCAAAACCACCCTTCCGTGTTTTGGGTTCTGGGTTTTGTGTTTTGGATCTGTATTTTTTTGAAAAAAAGCATAAAAACAGCTAAAATCACAGAATTTGTAGGTTTTTCTGCTCCTATGCTATTATTAACCTCAATAACCTTAATTTCCACTCATTTCCAGTCTATTCTGAATACCTCACACCTCACAATAGTGTTTTTATGTCCAAAAGGTTGCACCGAGGTAGCTGGATGACTATGCTAAGCGACACGAGTGGGCAGCACAAACACGTGACCCATCTAGGCGTGAAACTGCAGTGGCTGACAGGATGGCATTGAAAAACTAGGCCCCAAACTGTACATAATGCAAAGAAAAAAAAGAGGTGCAAGATGGAATTGTCCTTGGGCCCTCCCACCCACCCTTATGTTGTATAAACAGGACATGCACACTTTAACAAACCAATCATTTCAGCGCCAGGGTCTGTCACACAACTGTGGCTGAAATGATTGGTTCGTTTGGGCCCCCACAAAACAAGCTGGCAATTTATCTGTCCCTGCACAAACTGGCTCTACGGAGGCAAGATGTCATCCTCATCCTCCTCATCCACCGATTCCTCACCCTCTTCAGTGTGTACATCCTCATCCTCACAGAGTATTAATTCGTCCCTGCTGGAACCACAGGTCCCTCTGTACGTTCTGGAGGCTGGTCTCCCTGGAAGAGTTGATAATTCATTTTATGAACATCATCTTCTCCACATTTTGTGGAAGCAACCTCCTACGCCTTTCGCTGACAAGGTTCCCGGCTGCACTAAACACTCTTTCGGAGTACACACTGGAGGGGGGGCAACTCAGGTAAAATAGAGCCAGTTTGTACAGGGACCTCCAAATTGCTTCTTTTTCCTGCCAGTACAGGTACGGACTGTCTGACATGCCTACTTGGATGCTGTCACCGATGTAATCCTTTAACAGACAGACGCACGCTTGTCGCTGCTGCTTTGAGGATTCAAGTGCGGCTACAGCCCACACAATTCACAAAGACAGAAAAAAAAAAAGAATATTTTTATTGTTTGTGGAGCACACTTTGAGGGTTACACCACCCTTTAACAGACAGACGCACGCTTGTCGCTGCTGCTTTGAGGATGCAAGTGCGGCTACAGCCCACACAATTCACAAAGACAGAAAAAAGAAGAATATTTTTATTGTTTGTGTAGCACACTTTGAGGGTGTCACCACCCTTTAACAGACAGACGCACGCTTGTCGCTGCTGCTTTAAGGATGCAGGTGCGGCTACAGCCCACACATTTCACAAAGACCGAAAAAAAAAGAACAATATTTTAATTGTTTGTGTAGCACACTTTGAGGGTGTCACCACCCTTTAACAGACAGACGCACGCTTGTCGCTGCTGCTTTAAGGATGCAGGTGCGGCTACAGCCCACACAATTCACAAAGACAGAAAAAAGAAGAAGAATATTTTTATTGTTTGTGTAGCACACTTTGAGGGTGTCACCACGCTTTAACAGACAGACGCACGCTTGTCGCTGCTGCTTTGAGGATGCAGGTGGAATCTAGACGGGATTTGGAACCGAGGACACACTACCTCCATCAATTGTCTAAATCCCACTGCACTAATGTCGGATACCGGACGCACGTCTAACACCAACATAGCAGTCAAGGCCTCAGTTATACGTTTTGCTTCAGGATGACTGCTGTCGTACTTCATCCTCATCGCTAGGGACTGTTGGAGGGTCAATTGTTTAGTAAAAGTAGTGATGTTCCTACTTCCTCTCTGGGATGATGAACAACTCCCAGCAGCAGCAACAGCACTAGGAGGAAGTGGTTCTTGATCTTTCCCTATTTTATTTTTATCGGAGAAAGTTTGGTCCTCCATTTATGTTATATTGATATATATACGTGCGGCTAAAGCGCACACAAACACAGAAAATAATTTTTTTTGGGGTTTGGACTGGACTGTACTTTCGGGGGTTACAGCACCCTTTAACGGTCAAGCCAGCCGGCCCTTTACTTATGACACAGGCGCACGCTTGGCACTACTTTGTTGATGCACGTGCGGCTACTGCGCACACAATTCACAAACACAGAAAATAATTTTTTTTTTGGTTTGGACTGGAGTGTACTTTGGGGGTTACAGCACCCTTTAACGGTCAAGCCAGCCGGCCCTTTACTTATGACACAGGCGCACGCTTGGCACTACTTTGTTGATGCACATGCGGCTACTGCGCACACAATTCACAAACACAGAAAATAATTTTTTTTTTGGTTTGGACTGGAGTGTACTTTCGGGGGTTACAGCACCCTTTAACGGTCAAGCCAGCCGGCCCTTTACTTATGACACAGGCGCACGCTTGGCACTACTTTGTTGATGCACGTGCGGCTACTGCGCACACAATTCACAAACACAGAAAATAAATTTTTTTTTGGTTTGGACTGGAGTGTACTTTCGGGGGTTACAGCACCCTTAACGGTCAAGCCAGCCGGCCCTTTACTTATGACACAGGCGCACGCTTGGCACTACTTTGTTGATGCACGTGCGGCTACTGCGCACACAATTCACAAACACAGAAAATAAATTTTTATTGGGTTTGGACTGGAGTGTACTTTCGGGGGTTACAGCACCCTTAACGGTCAAGCCAGCCGGCCCTTTACTTATGACACAGGCGCACGCTTGGCACTACTTTGTTGATGCACGTGCGGCTACTGCGCACACAATTCACAAACACAGAAAATAATTTTTTTTTTGGTTTGGACTGGAGTGTACTTTGGGGGTTACAGCACCCTTTAACGGTCAAGCCAGCCGGCCCTTTACTTATGACACAGGCGCACGCTTGGCACTACTTTGTTGATGCACATGCGGCTACTGCGCACACAATTCACAAACACAGAAAATAATTTTTTTTTTGGTTTGGACTGGAGTGTACTTTCGGGGGTTACAGCACCCTTAACGGTCAAGCCAGCCGGCCCTTAACTTATGACACAGGCGCACGCTTGGCACTACTTTGTTGATGCACGTGCGGCTACTGCGCACACAATTCACAAACACAGAAAATAATTTTTTTTTTGGTTTGGACTGGAGTGTACTTTCGGGGGTTACAGCACCCTTAAGGGTCAAGCCAGCCGGCCCTTTACTTATGACACAGGCGCACGCTTGGCACTACTTTGTTGATGCACGTGCGGCTACTGCGCACACAATTCACAAACACAGAAAATTATTTTTTTTTTGGTTTGGACTGGAGTGTACTTTCGGGGGTTACAGCACCCTTAACGGTCAAGCCAGCCGGCCCTTTACTTATGACACAGGCGCACGCTTGGCACTACTTTGTTGATGCACGTGCGGCTACTGCGCACACAATTCACAAACACAGAAAATATATTATTTTTTTAGCACTTGGGGGGAGCACCCCTGATGGACAGAGCACCCCCTGGACAACACTACAGCACCCCTTTAGGACTGGGACACTGCACAGGACTTTGGAGTGGACACAGCCCCTATGGAGAACTGACTGCACAACACAGTCCAGCCAGCCCCTATGGACTTTGAAGTAGTGGACAGAGCCCCTATTAACAACAGCAGCACAGCACAACACAGCCAGCCCCTATGGACTTTGAAGTAGTGGACAACAGCAGCACTACACTACACTACACTACACTACACAGCCCTAACTCCCACCCTCCCTCTTCACTGTCCACAGCCGAGTGAGAAAATGGCGCCGACGCGGGTACCTTATATAGGATACAAAACCCGCGAGACTCGGAAGGCGGGATGATGACGTTTTGCCTCGATTTCAGATCCGAGTCAGGCGGGAAAAGTCGAGCCTGATTCGGATCGGACTCGGATCGGGGGGGCACGGGGGGGTTCGGATTTCAGAAATCCGAACCCGCTCACCCCTACTTTGAAGTAGTGGACACAGCCCCTATGGACAACAGCAGCACAGCGCAGCACAGCACAACACTACTCTGCACTACACTACACTACACTACACAGCCCAGCCAGCCCTAACTCCCACCCTCCCTCTTCACTGTCCACAGCCGAGTGAGAAAATGGCACCGACGCGGGTACCTTATATAGGATCCAAAACCCGCGAGACCCGGAAGGCGGGATGATGACGTTTTGCCTCGATTTCAGATCCGAGTCAGGCGGGATAAGTCGAGCCTGACTCGGATCGGCCTCGGATCGGGGGGGTTCGGATTTCAGAAATCCGAACCCGCTCACCCCTAATTTGTATATACTTAAAATCTGTTAGCAATTATCATTATAGGCGTTTTAATATCACCATTTTTCCTTAGATCTTTCCGACATTTATGTGCATTTACGTAGTGATATACTTATCAAGGCACACCATTGGTTACACTTAATCTGATACATTTATATCATGTTAACATCAAGATGGATATTTTCATGTATATTTATATTTATCCCGGGCATAAACTGGCATATTATCATATACTCAGACTATTAACTATTATCATTATAGGTGTTTAATAAACATCTCATACCTTCCCAACTGACCTTCCTGTATACAATGGTAGTGGCACAACTAATTAGTTATACCCCATGGTTACACAATATCACAATATTTGATATGCATTTATGTCATGCTGACATCTATACGGTAATCACCATGTGGTTGAGTTATTTAATTTAAAATACTTACACTGAAGGTGCCCACACACTTAGCGATCTGCACACGATCAGCCGATGTGTACGATTTATGTACGATTTCCCTTGAAACTCTCCCCGGCAGCTCTGCACATGATCTGCAACAATTTGGTGTCCAATCTTCAAACGATATCTCCTGCAGTCAGACTGTCACAGTGCATCGCCTCCTAGATTGTCAGATCTGCCCTACTGCACGGCAGATCTGACGATGCGATGTTCGACCAGCGGGGACGCGCATCGTGATCGTGAGTGGGGACTCACGATTTACTCAGGATTTGGCCATATTTTACACAATCTGTCGTTCCAATGTGGCGGAATCGGCCAGATCGGGGAAAATATCGCCGTGTGTGGCCACCTTCACACGTAAAGCTATTAACCAAACCACACCAACATACATCTCTTCACTTATCTCAAAATATCTTCCAACCCAACATCTCCGCTCTGCACAAGATCTGAGTCTCTCATCCCCACGCATTACTTGTTCCCATGCACGGTTACAGGACTTTTTTCGGGCTGCACCCACCCTGTGGAATGCCCTCCCACGCACAGTAAAACTTTCCACTAGTCTCCAAACTTTGAAGCGTTCTCTGAAAACTCACCTCTTCAGACAAGCTTATCAGTTTCCAGGACCGCCCACCTAACCTTTTATAGCTTCCCTATCTAACTCTCTTCTTATAGTAAACACCTAACACATCTTCTTCTCTTTATAACCCTAGGCCAACTTTCCAGTGTGATTGGATTATACAGCCCACCAATAACATCTGCAATCGGGTCGGACCAATTTGCAATATGTAGCACCTCTCCTTGTGTATCAACACCTATTTCCCTATAGATTGTAAGCTTGCGAACAGGACCCTCTTACCCGTATGTATGTGTTTTACGTATGTCATGTATGTATGTATGTCTTTTACAACCCAGTAAAATGTTAATGTTGATTCAAATTGTAAAGCGCAACGGAATTTGCTGCGCTATATAAGAAACTGTTCATAAATAAATAAATAAATCATATAGGGACGGATATGCTACTGCATATGATAGATTCTTTTCTCAGGTGATACTGATCTTAGAATCTAATCATTAGAGTCTATCTCTTGCTTTTATTTTATGAGGATTCCCTTTGGGATTTCTCTGTTCTAGCCCAGTCTGTCTCATAAACCATGCTAATATAACATCCATAGTGTTTGTTATGAAGAGGATTAGATTTTCCATACCAGCGAATTAGTGATTATAGTTCAACTGAGGGTTAATTTCTTATATTACTGCTACCTGGTGATTTTTAAAGTCCGTTTTTTTATTTAATAGATTTTTTTCATTGTTGAGGTTTTTCACTTTGAAAACAGTCACCTCGCTCTGTAATGATTACTATATTACACGGAATACATTTTCCGTCATTTATATTTATTAGATTATGATTTCTGGACACATGCACTGCATTGCATTTCCTTCTTGTCATTTACCAATAGCTATGTGCTATATGCAGCACAAACTATCACGTACCATGGGCTTAATTTCGCTACATATTATACTGTATTTTGGATTATTATATCTACTCACTATTGTTGAATTACAACCTCTGTAACTATTACAGACAATTGAATTATCTAATTTTTTCCCCTAGTGTCAGTACCAATGACTCGGACATACTGATGTCCTCACATCCACAGGGAATAGCCAATTGAACTCTATATTCAAATGAGGAGATCACCTGTCATTGACGCATTTAACATGTGATGCTGCATAGCTAGTCAGGTGATCGGAGTCCTGGTCGTCTCTACCTAAACGTTTGATTGGTGGGGAGGCCATTAATCACACACGAGAACCAATTAACACTCAGTTGGTAGTATTTATTTTCGGCTATATAGAACACACGCTGAGCTTCCATGACTAAGCCCCCAGCGAAACACGCATTGGCACCACTTGTTGGGGTACCCCTGTGCGCACAGAGGACCCCTGTGCCTTGACCATCTGCCCTTTTGGGAAATCCACCTTTACTTACCTCAGGTACTCTTTCTCTTTTCCCCTGTTTTCTCACCAGCTGCGTTTTGGACTGACACCCTGCAATGCCTTGCAACAGGGTCTAAACCCAGAACTCAAGTACTGGCAGCAGAAACAGGCATATTGTTTCTTCACTGTGCCGTTACATGGGACTCTCATTCCCAGTCTGATGCTCATGCAGGACTGGTGAAAGCAGATCCCAGTGCATGTAAATGCACAGTCTATTTTCATCGCTTACAGTAGCAGCTAAACGATGGTTCAGATTAATACCATTAATTGACCAGGTTTAATTCTTCCCAAATCATCTGAGGGTCGCCTCAATTGTATTACACACACATATTAGGATAATTCAAGGCAGATTATTTTGGTCTTGGTGCATTTTAAATGTATGTATTTGTTATTTTATGTATGTTTGTTTTCCTTATATATTCGCCGATATTCACGGATGTGGTGATTTATTACTAATTTTCAATTTTTGCACGGTTGTTTTTCACTATTGGTTGTTGACACATTGAAATGTGATCATTATTTTATGTGAATTTAATTCTTTTTTTCTATAGATGTTTATTTTTTTTTCTATACTATTTCACCTTATCTGGATTTTGTTGGGGATCTCATTTATGTCCTTTGAAGTTTCTTGTGTATCTCATATTGACCCCAGTATTTTAATTAAAAGTTAGATTTTATTAATGAGGTGTGCCCCTATGTATAGGAGTACCTCTTTTCTGTTCTATGCAGCAGTGCTGCCTGGAGTGCAGCAGTGCTGCCTGGAGTGTCCCTAGGACGCTTCAGACGGTTACACCGCTGCCCTTACAGCTCCACGGAGCATCCTCAGGATACTCCGGGCATTGCTGTAATCACTGGCGATTGTGGCATGGCCCCTGGGTGACGTCACACGGTGGTGGCGTGGCCTGCACCAGGCCCGCAAATAATGTTATATATATATCAAAATGGCCATCGAAGGTTCCCCACCCCTGGCCTAAAGACTACTAATTTATCTCTGCTTCTCGGGTCCAGTTCCATAGTCTTTATTCTCAGCTATTGGCTACTATATGCGCAGGAACTATATTAAACTACCAAGCTTTCTGCATTCAGCTGCCCCAGTAAACCCCTGACCCAGACACCAGTTCGGGAACACAAATTCTATCCGCGGTGCCTGTGACACACTGTATGCAAATATCTGCTTTGTGACCTGTAACTTGCTGTTGTTCAGCTGTGATTTACCGGTCTGTAAAGCTGTGGAAAGTAAACCTTGCGTTTGGAACTTTTACCCGGAGTATGTGATCCTTGTCACGTTTGGCGCCCAAACAGGGACACACTTGCTGGATGTTACTACGTAGCAAAGAGTCCTGGAAAAGGTGACTAGATCTATCCACAGCGGCAGCAAACCCGCATTACAGGACGCAGTAGGGCCTGTTAATTATAAAGTGTGCCAACAGGGGAGAAGGTACAAATTTACCATGTTAATTTGGTAAAGCCTTGGAAGGTAGGTACCAACCAACCCTCTCTGTTGTCCATAAAAACTCCCGATTGTCAGGTGCCCTTTGAAGCTTCATTGACTCCCAACCAAAAACAAGAGGCTATAGACCTGGTAGCACAAAACCAGGATATTTTTTCTGCCATCCCTGGGAAAAGCAAGATAATACAGCATGATATTACATCACCTGGGGTAGTGATAAAACAAAGTCCTTATCGTATTCCCGAGGCTAAACGGGCTGCGGTTAAATGAGAGGTAGAGGAAATGCTGCGTCTAGGGGTTATAGAGGAATCAAACAGTGAGTGGAACAATCCGATTGTGCTGGTACCCAAGCCTTCGGGAGCCCTAAAGTTTTGCAGTGACTCTAGGAAACAAAATAAGGTATCTGTTTGATGCCTACCCTATGCCGCGAGTTGACAAACTGGTAGAGAACCTTGCAAAAAGCCCCCCCCATTTTTCAAATAGGGACATAAGACGTGCACCCCAAAAAGGGGTGTGGCCTCATGGGGAAGGGTCACGACAAATCTGATTAGATAAAAGTGTACCGATCCCGTTATACCACTGTTATCTAGGTATCGCTACCAAATAGAAGTCCAATGGCTGATCACTGACTGAAGGTATAGTGCTACTCGTAGTGTATATGCAGAAAATATTAGCTGCAGGAAGATACGTATATGCACCGCGGCGGTAGCTGAACTCACCAGCAAGGGTACTCGAGGTATGCTGGTAACACCTGGGTTTGGGAATCAGAGGGCCTGATTCAGAGCCGGACGCTATTTGCGCTCGCTCGTTCAGAAAAAAGGGGTGGCTATTCAAATGAACCGTTCGCTCTTTGCGGTCTGTTCATGCCTCTAGGTCTGAACGAGCGAACCAAACATGCGGTCGTTCTTTTGAAAACTACGCCCCCTGGCCGCTCGCATCCTACGTCATGTCCGCTATTTATTAGATTAATCGAGTACATCGACCAGCGTATGAACTGCTCGCTATTCTTGTGGTTGGTTTTTCCTACAGCAATCATGCGAGCAGTTCTGACTATAAAATAACCCAGTGACGTGGTCAAGCACCTTCCCCTGTTACCACCCACATACGCCTCCTCCTGTCACTCAAAATAGCAGGCATTCGCTATTTAGCAAACAAACGATTTTTGGCTGCACTGACTGGTTCGCGCATGCGTATTACGATCCGTACGCATGCGCAGTTGGGCAAACATCGCTCGGAACGAACGAGCGGCCGCTTACGAGCGGCTCTGAATCAGGCCCTGTGTCTGTGTTCAGGGCTGCCATCTGAATTATGGGGCAGATAGCTCCATGTGTAAGGTGTCTGACTGCCATGTGAGAGGTAATAGGTTTGAGTCCCGGGTATGACAGTGTTTTGAAATGTGTGTGTTAAATAAAGGAAAATGTGACTGAAGGTGCTTGGGGAGGTGGCCAGATGGAGAGGGAGTCAGCCATGAAGGCGATAGGACCGGCCAGGAGATACTGGGGTAAAAGAGGAAGCTACAAATGAGAATGATTAACAAAAAATGTACAGGCTCGAATAGATCCCTCTGCCACAGGTTGCACCACCCTAGTTACAGCTCTGTCCTTAAGGTATTATTTATTAGGGAGGGAATTCTGGTTAATTTCAGTGGATGCACACAAACAAAGAGGTGAATGCTCGTGTGACCCGCTGTTTTTTGGCAATACAGCCATTCAAATTCGAGGTGCAACATCACCCTGGAAAGCTCTACCTTAACGCAGATGCCCTCTCCAGGAAATGTATAATTCCCGATCCTCCAGTCAACGCTGTGGTGAAGCTGGGGGAGGGGGAAAAGGGCAATAAGGAGAACCTTTAGAAGGAGGTGGAGAAGAGGCATATTCCCAGACGGGTAATGGGAATAAAGACAAGCGAGGTGGAGTCTTCGTCTGGAGAGTTGGTAGCTTCACCAAGATGGTTGAAGCTAAGGGGGAAGGAGTGTGACAGAGAAAGCATAAACAGACCTGACATGGATATAGAGCAGCATGGGCGTGGAATCCAGTCCAGGTATTCTGTTTGATCAAGTCTGAGAAACAGCAAGCAGACACCTGTCAGTTTGTTTTAAGAAGGTTTTAGACACAAGAGACAGGGCTCCTGATGGGGAACTAGTCGCCCAGGTGATAGGCCAGGGGGTGGCTACTGTTAGGGGTCCTGGGTCTTAGTGGTCTCTGGAGAATTTACACCACTGTACAGTATGCAAAAATCTGCTGTGAACTGCTTTGTCACCTGGGACTTAGGGATGGAATTTTTCTGAATCCATGGACGTACTTTCCATCGCGATGGTTATAGTATCGGATTGCTGCCATGCTATGGCTAGTTGCCATCACATTGCATGATTTGATGTCGGAAGCCCGGTAACTATTCGATGCCGAGCTTTGGATGTCCATTCCTACTTTGACTTGCTGGAATTACCTGTCTGGGTAAAAGTTCCAAACGCAAAGTTTATTTTCCACAGGTTTACAGAGTATGTGATCCTTGTCACAGTAGGTACTTAGCTCTAGAGTCGATGGTCTGGCATGAGTATTCACTCTCATTGAGGTAGGGGAATCTGTGTTGTGACTAATGGTACTTGTTATAACCTGATATTCTCTATTCGGTAATAAAGGCGATGTCAGCGGACGGTTTCATGATTAACTATATTATCAGTTCTTCAGTCTAGAACAGTAGTGATATTCTCTGTAAATAAAGGAAGAGGTTGTGTAATGAAAACCCGTCTTTATCTTCTGTTCACAACAAGATCCATCTGCCACAGGCGTTACATTGTATGGGGAAAGGTTCCTCAATGACAAATGTGCTGGCAAACGCAATTTTTTTGCCATATAATTACATCACCTCTTCTGGTTACAAGTTGTGGTCTTCTGACAGGATATCACTTTGTTTCACAATTACGGAACATTCTCTGCACGTTTTTTAACTGGGGGATCAGGATCCTGAACATTTTTTTTTTTTTTAAATGGCTTTAAATAGCAACATTTGCACAAAACATTTCTATGGAAAAACGGTATTCAATCAATCCCCTCTACATGTCGTCAGCCATTCCCACTTGCCCATCACGTCTACCCACATGCCATTATATACCCCAAAATGTCCATCAGACCTCCCCACGTGCCCCTTACATGCCATCGTTCCTCACTACATGCCCCTTACATGTCATTAGTCCTCGCCTAACGCCACTTACAGGCTAGCAGCACCCCACATGCCCCTTTCATGCTAACAGTCCTCACCACATGCCCTTACATGTCCATCAGACCACCCCAAGTGCCTGCTACATGTCCGTCAGGCCTCCACACATTCCATTAGACCTCCACACATGCCCATGTATGCCATCACATCTCCCCATGGGTGAGTTTTGAAAGATCGACAGTGAAAGGTTGACATACTGAAGATCAATACCAAAAGGTAGACTGGTTATGAAATGTTGACAGCCAATAGTTTGACATGGTCATTAGGTCGACCATCATTCTGTTGACATGTATTTTGGTCGACATAGTTAAATGGTGTACACAGTGAAAATGTCAACATTAAAAAGTTGACATGTTTTTTTTGTTATTTTAGCCTACCCTAAAATGACAATATGTTGTAATTTTAGTGTCAACATATTAAATGTCGACTTTTTTATGTGTCGACCATTTATACTTGTTAACCTAAATACATGTCTATAGAATGATGGTCGACCTAATGAACATGTCAGCCTTTTGGCTGTCGACATTTTTTTTTAGTTTCATCCAATCGACTGGATACCCTCCCCACATGCCATCAGACCATCCCCACACAATCCATCAGAACCCTCCACATGCCATCAGACCCTCCCACATACTGTGTTACTATTGCTGCTAAATATGAACGATAACTAATAAGCCAATCACACAGCCTGCCTCCCACCGGTTTTCTAGCATTGTACAGTTAAGTGTCAGGCAGTGTTAGCGCATAAAGTTGGGGACCTATACATTCCAACATGACTCCTCCCAGCAAGTTCAAAACTCTCTGTTCCTGGACCTCCCACTTAATGCATGATTGCAGTCACCTGCGTTAATACACCCTTCTCATCAATTAACTAGTTCAACACTGGGGAACGACAGGAGCAGGCCAGGGACAAAAAAAAACACATTGCTACTTCACTGCAATCGATGATTGACTGAGAACCATCGGACCTCTGCCATCGATGGCAAAACCATTGGCTATGCCTACTATGAAGAGAAATAACATTGGCCAGACAATAAGTCATGTGCTTCAGTGACTTGTACACTTTAAAGGACTGACATACACATAACCTACAGTCTGTCGCAAGATCAAAGAGCCCTTTGTTATAACTTGTGTGTGTGTGCGCGTATGTATATATAATATATGTCAGAATGTCCGAACAGTATTAATAATGTCTTTGTTACTTTGTAGATTGAATACCTGCTAAAGAAGCTGACTGAAGCTATGGGCAGTGGCTGGCAACAGGCCTTGTTCGAGGACTACAAACTTGGCCTTCACGACAAGCCGAGTGGACTGTCCGTCTGGGAGCTGATCGAGCTGATTGGGAGCGGACAATTCAGCAAAGGCACCGATTTCACCACTGTGTCCATGGCGATTAACGAGGTCTTTAACGAGCTTGTTTTGGACATTCTTAAACAGGTAATACACTGCTGGGCCCCATAGTGAAATTGTTTTGGGGGCCCAATGAGGTGTTCCATCCTCTTGTGGCCCCCGCACTGCTCTTCTGAAATACTAGTAAGTGCCGAAAATGGCGGAAACTGCCTGCAGCATCTGGTAATAATAACTCCCGACGTTGTAGGCCCCCTCTCACCTCCGGGCCACGTAACTGCTGCACCCTGTGTCACTGCGTTAGTTCCTCCACTGTATCTGTTACTACGTGGGGAATGGTTCTTTTCATCTTCCGCATTTGGGGACCATAGGAAGAAGCGGCACTTTGTATGGGTCTATGGGGGAGATGCATCAAACCATCTAAAGAGTACAGGTGGAGAAGTTAGGAGGCGTTGCCCATAACACGCAAATAGCTTCTAGCTATCATTTATCAAGCACAGTGTATAAAATTATCTGGTTGCTATGCGCCACTTCTCCATTGCACACTTGAAAAGGTTTTGGTGCATTTCCTCCATAGACTTTACTTTTGCATAAAAATGTTTTGAGATGGTATTGATGAGATGAACTTGGTTGAAACAATGGGCGCATGCATTACACAGAGTACACACACAAAGGTGCTGATGCCAGGGACACGGACAAAAAGGGGTGTGACCTAATTATATAGACCACACCCCCTAAATGATGCTATTTGGGGCGTGTCCTATTCAACGTCAGGCTAGGGGCGGGCCCAGCACTACGTCAGTAGTTGGGATGCCCCCAGCTCTCTCCCTGCACTGAATGGATTGAGCGGCATCCATTCTTCTTCTCCGGGGTTGGCACAGGTGCGGCGGTGGAGATGCCCGGCCTCCCGACCGTCCGCGGGACACTTCGCTCCGCTGGTGGAACAGCGGGGCAGTGCCCGAAAAACGTCACCATCCTGCTGAAATCGGGAATGGCTGGGAGGGGTGCACCCTTTATGGGATGGCGCCCCTTTTCGACTGCACTGGTCAAACATGCTTTGAGCCGGCCCTGGCTGATGCAGTCGGGACAGACGATATCAGTAATGTTGTGGTAAAGTGATGGATGTTCCCAAGCGGTGACTGGGAGATGGCTAATAGTGAACAAAAATGGGCCGTTCCGTGGGCGTGTTTTGGGAGTGTCGCGAGCGTGTCATTGCAAGCTGCTGCGTTCACAGACGCACAGCCGCAGGCATAGGAGACTGTGATCAGACAGAAAAAACTCCTATAGGGCTGTTTGCAATTTTCAATGGTGCGACCGATGGTGGCGAGATGCGCACAAGGAAACAAGTTTATATCGGCATTTGCAGATGGGAGACCGCCGATAGACGTTGCGCCTTTGCGTGCGATTCCAAAGACTTTTAGGGTTAAATTTAGTTAAGTGAGAGTTTTTAGAAGTGTAGATGTTGCCCATAGCAACCAATCAGATTCTAGCTGTTATCTTCTAGAAGGTGCTTGTTAAATGTTAAGTAGAGTCTGATTGGTTGCTATACGTGGCACGCTCCCCAAATCGGTCGTGACATGTCTGTGTTTGAGCCTCCACTCCCCCGTTACTTCCCGCAAACGCTCCCTGACTGTCAATCACACTGAGGCCCTGATTCAGAGCCGGACGCTCTGACAGAGCGCTCGCTCTGAATCAGGGCCGGCCTTGTTTTTTGAACGGCCTCCTGGCCACTCGCATAGCTGTGGGTGACCAGCCACAGCTATAGTGAGCGGCCAGGAAGATGGTCGCGATGGTCAAGACCATCGCGACCATCGGGCTTGCGACGAGACCCTTGTAGTAGGGTCTCGTTGCCGCAAGCCCCAGGGAGATTTCAGCTCTAACAGAGCCGAAATCTCTCCCACTGACATCACTCGTGATGTCATGGGGCCGCCCCCAAACGGAGGCGTTCACGTGGGAACGCCTCCGTTTGGGTAGCCTCTCCCCCGGCCCGCCCACCAAAGGGGGCGAGCTGTCACTCAACATTAACAGCTCGCCCCCTTTGTTGCGAGACCCGGAGTGACGGAGTGCCCATCGCTACCGGGTCTTGCGCATGCGCACTGGCCCACCATCGACCCGGTTGCGAGCGCACAGCACTTGCGACCGGGTCTGAATCAGGCCCTGAGTCCATATCCTCGCTGCGACCACTGATTGTAATGAAACTTGACGCATACGCAGGCACAGATTACCGATAATCGCTAATGAGCGAAAACATCTGCGTCCATCCCTCAATCAGGCCCTTTATCCTAATTTCAGCATAATATCAAAACCTAACCCTAAAACACATCCTGATTTCTTCACCGCAAAAGTAAAAGAAACAGCACAAGGGGGCAGCAAGCAAGCAGCTTTGCAATTCCATCCTTGTAAATATGCAAATGTAGCAGGAGGTGTCTGACACCCGCTGCTGCATTTGTGACTTAGGTCGCAGCCTGGGATCACCAACGCGGCCATCGGTCATGATCATGTGCGGCGCCATGCCACCAGCTAGCTAAGTTAGGGGTCTAGTTACTAAGCAGTGTTAGGAGACAGAGTGAAAAGTGACAAGAAAGTGATAAGGTGCCAGCCAATCAGCTCCCAACTGTCATTTTTCAAACACAGCCTGTGAGACGGCAGTTGGGAGCTGATTGGCTGGCACCTTATCACTTTCTTATCACTTTTCATATGTCTCCTAACACTGCTTAGTAAATAGACCCCTAAGCCTCAGCTTACTCAGGCTGGCAGGCTTGCAAGGCCAGGAAATTTCGTCCGTCGACGCAGTCCCTGGCCTTGCCACTCCCGGAAAATGGAACGGACACCCCCCCCTTCCCGTTTCCGTGAAAGCTGGCCGCCCCTGCACCACCCCTTAAATGCCTCTGCCTGTCAATCAGGCGGAGGCATAGAAGGGGTTGCATGCGATTACGCAGGACCCGTTAAGCACATGCGCAGAACAGGTTCTGTGCACGTGCAGATTCCCGATAATCGTAAATCTGCGTTCAGCATTGCACTAGCATGCACTACTGAATTAGCCCCAATGTACACTACACTAGAAGAAACATAAATTATTTTATCTAACTTTCTTTTTAAGATATTATTATTATTATTATTATTATTATTATTATTATTATTATAGTTTCATTTGATAATCTTTTATTTGGCGTACCAACGGGAATAATCAACTTGCAAGATGATTTAAAAACATAATGCAGCATTACTTCAGCAAAACTTCAGTAACCCGTAGCAACAGTTAGATCAGAGATATCTGCTGCAGTCCCTCATTTATAGGTTTCTATGGAGACTGCTTGTCCCCGGTAGTTAACGTCCTCTTCAGGTGGCATTAGCCATTGTACCTTACAGTATAGGCTACACTCCGCAATATTTTTCGGGAGAGGGATCCGTACCTACCCGGCAATAGAAGCTCGCACATGTGCCTTAGCAATCACTTCACTTAACACACCGCAGGGACAGTCACAGACATGCTTGGTGACATTCTGGCCAGATCTGCACAGGTGAGAGTGAGGGGGATTGGCGTTGGGGCCTGCAACATACATGCCTACTCTCCCGGGATGGCCGGGAGTCCCCCGAAAACCGGGTGGCGCTCCCAGCCCCCGGAAAAGTGTCCGTCCGCCACCCCCTTGCATCCCCCCACATACACCCCCTGCTTCACAATGCCATTAATCTTTGGCATTGTGAAGAGGGGGCGGGGCCACAATGACGTTATCACGCCCATGCTCCACCCCTAATATTGCATCATCACCGTGCCACACCCCATTTCTGCTGCGTCACGCTCCCCCACCGTAGAAGCCTGACAGCTCCCTCCTGGAAGGAGGGAGCTGAAAGTCGGCAAGTATGGCCTGCAAGCATTATTGCCTCATGGTGGCCCTGACCCCACTATACGATGGCGATAACGGCATTGTAAATCGATGATGCAATTCAGCGCGATATTGGCCGCCCGCCCACTTTATTCGAACACTGTGGGATACGTGTATGACTTTCTGGGCAGCCGGCCGAGACCAGCACTCGGCTTTCGGTAGCCTCCCGGCCGTTCCAGGACAGTAGGCAAGTATGGTCACAGGCTCTTATCGAAACCCCTGTCCTTAATCCTTAATTTCTTAATGGCGCTATAAGCTGCAATAAAAAAATTATAATTGTCAATTATCGGGTCTAGAGCTGATTATAAATATGCATGTATTGTAAATATTATAAATAAATATGTATATATTCTGTATCGCAAACCTGTATTTTCTTTTTAAATCTGACTCTGGCGACCTCTCATGGTGAATTGGACAAACTACAACTTGATTTAGAAAATTCAAAGGGGCCTATTCATCATCACTTATTTTTCACAAAAGAATGTGAAAATTGACAGGGCAATTCGCCAAGTTCCGATAAAGCATTTTTTTTCGGAACTTTCTGGTGTCACTGAACGCCACTCTTAGATGGCGTTCAGCTCCCGATAACCTTCACTGGTTGCTGTTTACACAGCAGCCTGTGAAGATCTACACGGCAGCCACTGCAGAGGGATCCCTTTAGCTGTGTCTCCTTCCTTCCTTACCTCCGGCCGCTCTGGACTCCATGCAGGTCCTCATGTGTTGCTTCACATCAGCAGCACTGGCGGCCGCGGGGGAAGGGGTGCCACCGGTGTTGCGCTGGGACGGAGACTGGCTGGGAGAGAGGTGAGTGGCATTGGCGGCTGGCAATGGAAGGGCGCCCATGAGAGTAGACAGGCACGGGGGAGGGATAACATACAGCGGCATTGGGAAATGGGGGGGTCTGAGAGACGGTAGAAACGGGGCAGTGGCTATGGGCTGGGAATGGGGAGACACAGGGCAGGGGCTACGGGCTGGGAGATGGGATACACAGGGCAGGGGCTATGGGCTGGGAGAGGGTAGACGGGCAGGGGCTGCAGGCTGTGAGAGGGTGGGGCAGGGGCTGCGGGCTGGGAGAGGGGATACACAGGGCAGGGACTATGGGCCGGGAGAGGGGAGACAGGGGCAGGGACTACGGGCTGGGAGAGGGGATACGCAGGGCAGGGACTAGGGGCCAGGAGCGGGGAGACATGGGCAGGGGCTGTGGCTGAGAGAGGGGATACACAGGGCAGGGGCTACGGGCTGAGAGAGGGGATACACAGGGCAGGGGCTATGGGCTGGGAGAGGGTAGACGGGCAGGGGCTGCAGGCTGGGAGAGGGTGAGACATGGGCAGGGGCTGCGGGCTGGGAGAGGGGATACACAGGGCAGGGACTATGGGCCGGGAGAGGGGAGACAGGGGCAGGGACTACGGGCTGGGAGAGGGGATACAGAGGGCATGGGCTATGGGCTGGGAGAGGGTGAGACATGGGCAGGGGCTGCGGGCTGGGAGAGGGGATACACAGGGCAGGGGCTGCAGGCTGGGAGAGGGTGAGACATGGGCAGGGGCTGCAGGCTAGGAGAGGGAATACACAGGACATGGGCTGCAGGCTAGGAGAGGGAATACACAGGGCAGGGGCTGTGAGAGGGTAGATGGCCAGGGGCTACGGGCTGGGATAGGGTGAGACATGGGCAGGGGCTGTGGCTGGGAGAGGGTGAGACATGGGCAGGGGCTGCAGGCTGGGAGAGGGAATACACAGGGCAGGGGCTGTGGCTGGTAGAGGGGACACACAGGGCAGGAGCAAGGGGGCTGCGGGCTGTGAGAGGGTAGATGGGCAGGGGCTGCGGGCAGGGATAGGGTGAGACATGGGCAGGGGCTGTGGCTGGGAGAGGAGATACACAGGGCAGGAGCAAGGGGGCTGCGGGCTGGAAGTGATACTTTAGGCAGTGAGACAGTCTGTATTCTTCTCACTATTGGCTCACCCCACAGGATAGGTGGCACTACGCAGGTGACGGGTACAATGTAAAGGATTTACTACATAATAGTTGTGCTCTACGTAGCTGGCATGAAATCTGCAATCCTCTGACCCTTCATGTAATAGAGCAGCGACGTTAATGAATTAAGGGGGAGATGTACTAAGACCTTTGTGTCAGTGACAGGTACATTTAAATGATTAAGGGGTCTATGTACTAAGCCGTGGAGAGAAAGTACCAACCAATCAGTTCCAAACTGTTACTTTACAGGCTGTGGGGTCTATTTACTAAGCCTTGGATGGAGATAAAGTGAACGGAGATAAGTCCCAACCAATCAGTTCCTAACCGTCTTGTCACAGGCTGTATTTTAAAAATTACAGTTAGGAGCTGATTGGTTGGTACTCTCTCAAAGGCTTAGTACAACAGCCCCTAATTACCAGTATCAGCCAATATGCAAAAGACCAATCAGAAGCAGCTGCAGAGCGCCACTGACCCTCCCCCTCATCATGTGCGTATCCCTGCCCCCGCTCTCCAGCACCCGCAAAAGATAAACCATCTACAAGTCGTATCCATGGATGCTTCCATATGCACTTGTATAGCATTTATGGTAACATGCCCCTGCTGTCTGTGGCCCAAGCCTAGTAGCCCCTGCCCACCCACATTCCACTTCTCCAGGGGTAAGGAGACTCAAGTCAATGATACGCATTAGCCTACAGATAGACGTACTGTAATCATGCGCAGTATGTAAGTGTGAATCATGCACCAAAGAGAACCCTACATGTACCTCGAAATCTAAGTCAGCCCCTATACGGTATATTTTCTTTAATATTTGCATTTCCTGCCCAGGCCGGGGAATCAGCACTGATTGTCACCTCTTTCCTCCTGACAGGGGTACTTGTGGAAGAAAGGACACAAGAGAAAGAACTGGACGGAACGGTGGTTCGTCCTGAAACCCAATGCGATGACGTATTATGTCAGCGAAGATCTGAAGGACAAAAAGGGAGAGATCAGCCTGGATGGAAGCTGCTTTGTAGAGGTAAAGTGGTTTGTACATTCTGGGCGGGATGCATGATCATCAATAATGCAGTCAGGCCCTGATTCAGAGCCGGACGTTATTTGCGCTCGCTCGTTCATTAAAAAGGGGTGGCTATTCAAATGAACCGTTCGCACTTTGCGGTCTGTTCACGCCTCTATGTCTGAACGAGCGAACAAAACTTGCAGTCGTAATTTTGAAAAAGACGCCTCCTGGCCGCTCGCACCATACGTCAAGTCCGCTATTTAATAGATTAATCGAGTACATCGGACGGCGTATGAACTGCTCGCTATTCTTGTGGTTGGTTTTTCCTACCGCAATCTTGCGAGCAGTTCTGACTATAGATCAACCAAGTGACGTGGTCAATGAAGCTCCTGTATTAATTATGCACACCCATAAAACGCCCGTTTTGACCTTTAGGCACGCCTGCGTTCTGATTTCCACTCCCCGTTTTCAAGCACCTTCCCCTGTTACCACCCACATACGCCTCCTCCTGTCACTCAAAATTGCAGGCATTCGCTATTTAGCGAACAAACGATTTTCGGCCGCACTGACTGGTTCGCGCATGCGTATTAAAATCCGCACGCATGCGCAGATGTGCGAACATCGCTCATAACGAACGAGCGGCCGCTTACAAGCGGCTCTGAATGAGGGCCTCAGACCCCAGATAATGCAGTTTTTGGGGGTTTGACCACATTTCTGATATGCACCAAGCTTAGGAAAGCAGAGCTTTTTCGCAGCTTGGACTCTTTAGATGTTACCCAATAGAAGCCTATTGGATCCCTCCCAGCACCCCTTGGCGGCGTGCACTTCATTCTGCGCAAAGGGACTTCTGGCTCATAAACCCGGCAGTTCCTCTCTTGCAAAAGACAACTCTTATCAACAGAGCTGTTCCCTTTGCGATTTTCTTCATGCATACCGCGTTATTAACGCCAGCATACATGCCCTGATTGACGGAGCGCACCGCATGCATACTGCGATGATTGGTGCACCCCGCCCTGTGTCTCATAACAGGCTGCACTTGGTGACGTCCAAGATGGGACTCCAGTGAGGACATTCACTAAAGGTTCAATTTTAATCGACTTTTTTAGCAATTGTATATCGACCTAAATCGATGTTGTTTCAGGGGCTAACTCACATATTTACTGAAGATTTTTAAAATTTTTTATATATTAGTAAATGTGCAAATTAGCACCTAAAACACAACATCAATTTTAGATCGATTTGAAATCGACCTTTACTAAATTTACCCCCTCCCACACCCCCCGGTATTTAGGGGCCTGTTTTGTAATATTTGCAGTCGGTGCCCGTTAAATATCACCCATTATCTCCACTATCGTTGTACTGGCTGCAGAAGATACCTCCCATTTTACCACTGGGGCAGAGGTATCAGGCAGTGAAAAGAGTTTGGAGACGTTGTGACGTTTCCCATAGCAACCAATAGCCTTCGAGGTAGCAATTATTAAGTACATTCTATAAGACAATAAGTAGAAGCTTATTGGTTGCTATAGTAAGGGAAACTTCTCCACTGTTTTTTACGGCTTGCAGGGCCGGCTCCAGGGGTCGGAGCACACTGTGCCAGCCCCCTCCAGCGTGCCCTATCTTCGAGCGCGGTGACCGAGAATGGGGGCGTTGCCTAATTACCATAGGCCACGCCCCATGCGTGCCGTTATTAGGAGGCGTGTCCTCCTCCAAATAACGTCAGGCTGGGGACAGCCTCACTAGCTGGGCTTCCCCCAGCCCTTTGCCGTCACTGAATGGATGCAGCGCGCATGCACGCAACATCCGTTCAGAGGCTCCGGGGTCCGGCACCGCCGCACAGATGCGGCAGTGGGGGGTCCCCAACCTCCCGATTTGTCCTGAAACCCACTTCGGCCCATGGGTGGAACAGCGGGACAGTAATGTCCCGCTGAAATCGGGATGTTGGGGAGGGGGTGCGCCCTCTATGGGTGGCGCCCCTGTGCGAGTGCTCAGGTCAAACACCCCCAGTGTTCTTACATACCAACAACTAAAATTGCTATAATCCTGAGAAGCTATCAGTTGCTGTGAGAATTTCATAAATCTTTAAGAACGACAGGATTTGTACATAACCCCTCATCCTCACTCCCCCCCCAAAACCCCCTATTTGAAAATATTTTTTTTCTGTATTTTGTCTGTTACTTATACCCTCCGTGTTGGGAGGTCTAATCATTCACTGAACAAATAATATGTCAGTCATCTAGTACCACCCCCAGGCCTCCAAGACAGACAGTGCCTGCAATATCGCTTTTACCTTTCAATCAAAAGGAGTTATGTGACCTTATTGCGTCCGTCATCTGCTCGTCATGACCAATCACCATCTGATCAATAATTTACGGTCGCTATTAAACCTTGTAGTCAAAGCGATGAGAGAGGGCGAACAATGGTGGTCATGCCTAACTGCATTGTCTGCATTCATTTCCAACTCCAAGTTCCAGTGTACAATTACAATGAGCAGCATGAACGCGTTTCATGGGATTACTGTACATCACATGTATTTAAGTGTACTTGTACCTGTTTGATTAAGACATAAAATCTACACAGCTATTAAATGAGCGATTGTCCTTCCTGGGCCTTCGTAGACCTGTTGGAGATCCTTTTGTGTAATCTATCCTCTTCTATTCTCCCTCTTCTTCTTTTTTCTTTGTTTTTCCCCATTTTGCTTTCTTTTTGTTTGGTTATTTTCTTTTACCTCCATGCGTGATCTGTTTAGCTGTTATTATATGCTATATTTGTGATTTCAAGTTCGGCTTACTGTTGATCTTTCTCTGACTGTATATCTTGGTATTTAATTATACCGCTTTTTTTCCTTTTCCACTAGCAACACTTATTAGTTTGTTTTTTTTTGTTTGTTTTTTGTTTTGTTTATAATATGTAGAAAATTTTCCAATAAAAATCTACATGATTTAAAAAAAATTAAAAATTAGCGATCGTCCTTTACTTATAATACAGATGTGTGGCTGAAAAATAATATCTTATTGAAGCTGATCTGTTAGAGCAGGGTTCTTCAAACTTGGCCCTCCAGCTGCTGTGGAACTACACATCCCAGCATGCACTGCCACCTTTTTGATATAGCAGCATGCTAAAACTATGTGCAGTGCATGCTGGGATGTGTAGTTCCACAGCATCTGGAGGGCCAAGTTTGAAGACTCCTGTGTTAGAGGGACTGAAATCGGTGTCCTAATCAGAGATGGCGGGAATCCAGTGTACAGTCTAAGGCAGGGGTATTCCACACACGGCCTCCGAGCTGCTGTGCAACCACACGTCCCAGCATGCCCTGCCACAGTTTTGCTATTAGGGCATGCTAAAGCTATGGCAGGGCATTCTGGGATGTAAAATCTGATATCTTCTCCAAACACATGTTTGTTTTCTTGTCATTTGCCTTTAATGATCTGTGGTAGTAATTTGTAATTCATTTACTCTTTTCCTGTGAATGATGACATTGTGTGTTTTTGTTTTTCCAGTCACTGGCGGACAAGGACGCTAAAAAGTGTCTGTTTCTTGTAAAATGTGTGGAAAAAAGTTACGAGATCAGCGCATCCGACAAGAAAAAGAAGCAGGAGTGGATTCAAGGTAACGAACAAACAAGAGGATGCTGGGAGATATAGGGCCTGATTCAGAGGCGCACGCAATTTGCATGCGCTCGCTCTGAATCAGGGCATCCCTATTTTTTTAAAAACTGGCATCCAGTGCGCTTGCACAGCTGTGGGTGACCACCCACAGCTTGTGCGAGCGGCCTGGCGATGGTCGCGATTATTGCGACCATCGACATTGCGAGGAGACCCTTGTGGTAGGGTCTCAGCACTCGCAATGCCAAGTGGACTTCCAGCTCTAATAGAGACGGAAGTCCACTACTGACATCACGAGTGATGTCAGTAGGGCCGCCCACAAACGGCAGGCGTTCCTTTAGGAACGCCTCTGTTTGTTCAGCCACCTCCCCTACCCGCCTACAAAACGGGGCGAGCTGTCGATCAACATCGACAGCCGCCCCGTTTTGCTGCGAGTTCCAGAGCGAGTGAAGGTCTCACTCGCTCCGGGGCTCGCGCACGTGTATTACGCACGCCGCAGGTGCGCACTGGGCCACCATCGACCCGCTTGCGAGAGGGTCTGAATCAGGTCCTTAATCCCCAAGGTCACCTGTAGTTTCTTAGAAATACGCGCATTTGTCTGACCTTGCATGTACGCAGGTGCCGGCACACATGTGGGAGAACTGCCCCATCTAAATAGGAACATCCCCTTTCATCATTTTATACTTTGTTGCAACTCTCCTACTGTACAGCTCACGCAAGTAACCATTTTTATAATGCGTCATATTCCTGTATTTAACTGATTTAACGGCCTGGTTATTTGCGCCCCCTATAAATGCTGCCACCTGCATCTAGTATATGATTGGATGGCACAAAATCTGCCCAACTGACAACTATTAATTTATTGGCACCTCCTGAGCAAACTGTCATTTACTGGGGGAAATGAGGGCCTGTGACCCCCTGCTAACCATGGAACAGCCCTGCTATGCGGCCCTTCCTACCCTTTTAGTTACATTGTCTTGTCCCACAAAAACTAAGGGGTTGTATTTAATAAACCTTGGATGGAGATAAAGTGAACGGTGATGAGGTACCAGCCAATCAGCTCCTAACTGTCCATTTTTCAGTCACAGCCTGTGACATGGCAGTTAGAAGCTGATTGGCTGGTACTTTGGGGTTGAACTGCCATGTCACAGGCTGTGTTTGAAAAATGACAGTTAGGAGCTGGTTGGCTGGTACTTTATCGCCGTCTTTTTTATCTCCCTCCAAGGCTTAGTAAATAGACCCCTCAATCTCCTTTTTGCATGGCAGTGCAATACACAGACTATGGTTGAGCTCAGCCTGCATTTAGCTAGTATCATCCCGACACACCCAGCTCCTCCGATCAGCATAAGAAAATGCCTGCACCGCCACGCAGACGTCACCATAGTGATGCGAGGGCGCGATGGGTGCATGAAGACATAGAATGGCATATGTGATTTGGAGATTATGGTATGCCAGAGACATGTAGCCACTCAGCAGCCTTCATAGCAGACCATAGTAAATCACCTCCACAATAAACTTAATGTTTTTCCTCTGCAGCTATCAACAATGTGGTGAAGCTGCATAAGATGGGCCTGTCCTCGCCACACAGAGACGCGCGGCAAAAGCGGAAAGCACTGCGGCAGAAACAACAGGCCGAGCAGGAGGAGCTGGAGCGGAAGATGAAGGACCTTCAGACATCGAACGAGATGAAACAGCAGGAGCTGGAGCAGATGAGGATGGTAAAAGTGGTTGGCGGGCACTGGGGACTCCTCTCCATCTTATAGGCGATTGTTTTTGCGTAGGGTCATTTGAACAAAACTGAGTTACTGAACTTTGTATCTCCTGTACAAAATAATTCCAGGAACCACAGGACCCTCCTGCTGTCCTATATGGGTCTTATTTAGAAGTGACGCAATGTCCCTCCCCTGCTAGTCGTAGTGCAAATCCCATGACGCGCTTCATCTGATCACCACAGGCCTCATTTATCAACAAGCTTTATCATTCATCATCATTTAGCATACACAAACTCGTTGTGTATGCTAAATGGTGTTCCAGCCAATCAGCACCCAACTGTCATTTTTCAAACAGATGACAGATGGGAGCTGATTGGCTGGAGCACCATTATTGCATACATGCCGATATTCAGTTACCTCCTTCCGGGAGGGAGCTGAATCTCTTTGCACAGCAGGGGGGGCGTGGCCAGGTAATGACACGGTTTTAGGGGCGGAACCACACAATTGCGTCACCGTGGCTCCGCCCCCTCTCCACAATGCCGAAGTCATCGGGCCCCCCGCTGCGGGGGTTTCTTGTAGTAGTTGGGGGGGGGGGTCAGGCTTGCCTGCCTTTCCGGGGGGTCGGGAGCGGCATCCGATATTCGGGAGGCTCCCGACCAAATCAGGAGGGTAGTCAAGCCTGCATTATCATACACAACGTGAATGATTAAACTCATTGATAAATGAGGCCCCTTGTGAGGTAGCTGCTTTATGACATACATGAGACTGAGAAACTGACCTTTCCACTGAGCATTAGCTGGCTCAGTGATCTAGTAGCCAGGAGTGCCACTGACAACACTGGTGGAGCCTCAGAAGGTCGACACATTCTGAAGGTCGACAGTCAAAAGGTCATTAGGCTGGGGACCACCAATCTGTAGACATGTATTTAGGGCGACACTTTCAAAAGGCGACAGTTAACATGCCGACACTTACATTTTTTTTTCTTTTTATAGTTGTTAGGGTAAGGTTTAAGGTTGTGCTAAAATAACACAAAAACCATATATCGACATTTTTGTGTCGACATGTTAAAGAGACTAGACATGTTTTTCATTCAAACATCTTGACCGAGGATAAGATAAGTGTCAATTCTTTGCCCCAAACACATTAATAAGTTATTTTTTGGTTGTATGTATTTTAAAATACAGTATGAGCAACTCCAAACACACATGTAAAAAAACCTACGTTCTTCACGAATCTTTATGTCCAGCTCTAAATGACGCCCGATAGGTCTACGTCTCATACTGTGGCATATCTGAAGCTTTTTATAGGAAGTCTGTGTGGTTTGCAATCTGGTTTCCCCACAGATCACACTGACAGTATCTACAAATATTTGGGTAGAAAAGATTAAAATGTGTGAATAAATCTTTTTGGCAAGCAGCTATGTTAGCAAAGAAGTTTTTTGTGCTATTCTTAAAAATACAAGTGAAATATTTTCTGTAGCTTGTTGCATATGTAAAAGAGGAGTTTCCATTGTCTGTATACAGCAATTGCGGGACGCCGCGACACGCGCTGAGATGGAGGAGAAAAAACGACTTGATACCCACATGGAACTTCAGGATCAATTCAAAGAGGACCTTGAACGGGAACAACTGGTAATTTTTAGGGCAAAATGAGCTCGTTTTACAGTGAAACATAAAAAAAAATAATTTGCGGCCAAATACATTGAACTCAAGTCCTGCAATGGGCAATCAACGGGCGCTGTTAGTAATGTGTTTGGAATAAACAACAAGTCCAATATAAAATACCCCTATTTGAGGCTTCTCTCTTATTTTATATTACGTCAGCAACACCACAACACATAATGAAGGTTCCTCCCTGAAACCCACTCCTCCGCCTCCTGATACCCTCCCTGCTCTGGTGTTTCTGTCACACTCGGCTGATCCAACAAACTTCTGATATACAGACCAGCCTGTGCTAGAAGCACCAGAGCAGAGAGTGACACCCCAGGCAGGAAAGAGGAACTGCCCGGGTTGTGACAGGTGCAGGGTGTTAGAATGAACACTAGTGTTCTTTCAATATTTGAGCAATTGTTTCAGGGGTCCCTCTGATTGGTGTTTGCATCAAGAAAGTTGGCCGGATTGAATAAGTGCAGAACTTTGGGGCTGTTCGGTTCGAATGCTCCTTACTGAATGTTTTTAAAAAATAATATCATCTTTCAGATCTGGGGTTTTGCTTTTTTGTACCACTAAAGTTTCTCTGTCATGTCTTTCTGTCTCTTCAAATGCTTGGATTATCAAGTCTGTACCATCATATTGCTCCAAGGGTCTCTCTATTAAGGCCAATGCCTCCATCTCATAGGTCTGATGGTTTAAAGCAGGGATGGGGAACCTCAGGCCTGGGGGGTCATATAAGGCCCCCGGAATCATTTGGTCTGGCCCTCTGAGGTTTTTTTCTGCTAGCCTCATCTGGCTAGCAAGGTGCCTATAATAGCACCCTGCAGCCAGAATCTATGCAGCAGTGCCACCTGGAATGTCTTAGGATGCTTCAGACGGTCACACTGCTGCCCTTACAGCTCACCCCAGGATGCTCCGGGCATGGCTGTAATCACCGAAGATTGTGGCCCTGCCCCCTTATGAGGTCACACGGAGTGGGCGTGGCCTGCACCAGGCTCACAAATAATGTTATATATATCAAAATGGCCCTCAGCAGAAAAAAGGTTCCCCACTCCTGGTTTAAAGCAATCTCTTCTGATTAAATTGCCCCTTTGGGATATATGACAAGCAGTCTCTTTATGGTGCTGCTGGAAAAGGGAATAAAATGATTACAAATCACAAATAACTTTCAAAAAGTTTTGGTCTCCAAGCTGCCATGACCTACAAATCGATTGAGACGTTAGACCCGGTCTTGGCTAGTGTTTGTAAATTTAAAGTCGCGGTTGTTAGTACTATTGGCAGATCCTATAGGTGTTGATGGTATAGGTGCCAGCGGTGTGTGATGGAGGTCAGTCCATACGATGAACAAATCACCCAGGTCTTTGGTTTATTAACCAGGCAGAACAGGTTGCAGAATAATAAAGAGTACAACTAGTATGTACAATAGGTATACGAATCCGGCATTGTAGATGTAACAGATCCTGGCGGGTACGTATGACATAACACAGTGGTGTGCAGATAACGAGAATGTAATGTATATATACAGATAGCGTTAGCATTGGGGTATGCACCCACTTACATATAGTGGTGGGGACACAGCAGATATGTAGGCTCTCTCCTTCATATAAGGGTAGTCTCTCTTGGAGACTTTCAGTGGCACATCCTTAATCTACGGAGGACGGACCTTAAGAGGCGCGGTAAAGGTGCACATTCGCAGTAGCGCACTTGGGTCAGAGGTCACGTGGTGATGCGCTCTGCTACTATGGGGTTCCGGCAGCATTAGGAGACAGTGCAGGGCGCTCTCCTCTAACAAGTATTAAAGGTCGTATGGGATGGGCCCGCCGGAGGATTGGCTATCACTGACAGGTTGCATCCCATGTAATGGTGCCTTCCTCCTCAGCCCCCAGGCATGTTTAATAGGAAATCAGTCCTGCTCGTATGTAGAAGTAATTTCCTGCTGCTGGTCTGACCCATGACTGTGGTATAGCGGCCTCTGACAGTGAATTTAAGCACCGTATTAATCTGTTTGCAACACCGACCAGGAAAGAAAGATATACATTTTTTTTTGTTTATTCCTGTATTTTAATTTCACATTTCTTTGTAGAGAGGAAGGATGTGATGGAAGAGTTAGGACTTTTTGTTTATGATTTATAGATTTATTATGATTATTATTAAATGACTCAAACTGGAAGCCAGGGTTTAGGCCCATGACAAAAATAATCAGTAAATTGTCTTTAATTGTACAATTGCTGGTATTCAGTGTACTGTATTTTTTAGCGGGATCCGGTCTATAGATCGACAGTAAAAAGGTTGACAATGTCTAGATAGACACCAGATGTTAGACAGTCAATAGGTCGACAGGGACAAAAGGTCGTTAGGGTCAAAAGGTCGACAAAAAAATGGTTGACACCATTTTTTTGTTAGGGTTAGGCACTTATCCCGACGGTTAGGGTTAGGAACTAGGAGGGAAGGTTAGGGTTAGGCACTAACGGAGGGTTAGGGTTAGGCACTAGAAGGGATGGTTAGGGTCAGGCACCTACCCCGACGTTTAGGGTAAGGCACCAGGAGGGAGGGTTATGGTTAGGCACTTACCGGAGGGTTAGGGTTAGGCACTAGAAGGGAAGGTTAGGGTTAGGCACTAGAAGGGACGGTTAGGGTCAGGCACCTACCCCGACGGTTAGGGTTAGGCACCAGGAGGGAGGGTTAGGGTTAGGCACCAAGGGGAGGGTTAGGGTGAAGATTAGGGTTAGATAAAAAAAAACCATTGTCGACCATTTTTGCATCGACCTTTTGACCCATGTCTACCATTTGTACCTGTCGACCTTCTGACATGTCGACCTTTAATGTGTTGACATTTTGTCCCTGTCAACCTTTTGTCCCTATCGACCTACTGAATGTCTAACATCTGATGTCTATCTAGACATAGTCGACCTTTTTATTGTCTATCTTTCATTCCACCCAACTTTTTAGCTACAAATACTTTTTTTATTGAAAGATATAAATTGTTGTCGCATTTAATGTTTAATAAATTTATTGATTGGCACATTTGCATTATACACATGTTTCATATATTATAGATGATTTCATAAACATACAGCAATGTTTTTTTCTCTTACTGTTTATTTTTGGCTAGCAACCACTTACTACAGCCAGCTTGAGGTATTTGTCTAAGTAAATTGGATTACATATAACTATCTTTTATTATAAGTGTATTATTCCCTTCACAGCACCTGAGGCTACATGCTTTTTTTTAGTCCCATGACAGCCCTCTTAAAATAATGGGGCCCTTTAAACCGTAGGATGGTAACAAGTGTCCCTGTAATATCGGAGGTTGTGTGCGTCACGCTTTCACTGTTTATGCCCCATAGATACGACAACAAATGGAAAAGCAGGTAGCACAGAAGTCCTCAGAATTGGAGCAATATTTAAAGAGAGTTCGCGAACTTGAAGAAATGTATCACCGGCTACAGGAGGCGCTAGATGACGAGAAACAAGCTCGCCATGCGGAGGAGCGCGCTCGGCTTCTGCAGACAAGGTGAGAGACTGAACGCAAGGCAGATTTGACCTACAGTATACACTCCTTCCAGCTGTCCATAAGTACTGTATTAACATGACCATTAGATTTAACGTGAGATTTTACATTTGTGCAATGTCTGTGTAATGCCGCATATCCAGTAGGCGATGTACTGAACGTTTGAACGATAACGGTATAGTTATCGTTCATTATATTGTGCAGTGGACATTGAGCCCACACTGTACGATATATCGTTCAGTGTAGGCACGCTCCCTCATCCCCAAACCTGCACAACCTGACGATATCGTCAGGATGGACAGCAGGTTCGGGCGATGAGCGACGTCGTAAACAGCCAGCGGGAGCGCGCATTGCTGGCCGTTGACGGCATATCCCCTGCACAATATAATGAACGATTGAACGATAATGATATAGTTATCGTTCATTACATCGTCTAGTAGATACACGGCTTAACACGGGGCTTGCCACCCAATGGCAAAGCGGGAAAGGGGTACAGACTGGCTTTATTAAATGAAGGGGCACTACATTTAGGGGAAAGATAAAGTGGAGAGAGATAAAGTGCCAACCAAGCAGCTCCTAACTGTCAATTTTCAAACTGGCAGTTAGGAGCTGATTGGTTGGTTCTTCATCTCCACTTTTTCTCTCTCCAAGGCTTGATACATTTCCCCCATTGTGTTTGGTTGTTGGATGGAGGAAACTCATGAGATATGGGGGGTGTATGTCATTGCCAGGCTCCTGGAAGAGGAGGCAGCAAAGAGGGTGATGATGGAGGAGCTGCACCGAGAGCAGGAGAAGACAATCAAGATGACCGAGGCCGAGAAGAAAGAACTGGAGAACAACCAGGCAATTAAGGAGCGAGCCCTGCAGGAGGCCAAGCGGCAGTTGGAGCAGCTGGAGAAGGAACGTCTGGAAGCCCTGGAGCAGTACGAGGTGACTTTGTCCACTTTTGCTGAACTGAGGGTCTGATTCAGCAAGGAACGCAATGGAGAGAATGCACGCATTTGTCCGATGTTTCCGTACTGCGTATGCATCGCACTGCGCGTGCGCGAACTAACCAGAGCGATCGGGTAAGCGTACGCAGACTATACGCAGCGTGTACACAGACCCCTTCCGACATTGATTGACAGGAAGTGCCATTTGTGGGTGGTGACGGGGGTGGTCAGGCGAACGCAGATGTGCCTGTGCGTTTGGACGCCGTTGTAGGGGCGTGCATAATTAAGGCACTGTGGCGACATACGCAGTCCTACCGTAAGCTCTACACAGGAAGCGCCCAAAATCCTGCGGCAGGTCAGGTCAACCACTAATATGCAAATGGGTCCGAAGGTTCTTGATGTTACCGATGTTTACGCTATCTTGCGTACAGGTCAGGCTTTGAGTACAGAGAGATGGGCGGCTTAGTATGGGGCTGGGCGGCTGCATCTTGTGCTGCAGACTCCGTGTGTATGCCTTGATTAGCATATTACCGCAGTGGCCAAGTGCGTACGTTCTCTCCCATTGCGTTCGTTGCTGAATCAGGCCCTGAATGCAGACTAGTGGTGATTAAGACACCGCTAATGGCTACGGGTCCACACATACTGTACAGCCGCCTTCACTGCAGGGTTTGGCAAAATTAAACACAACTTAAAGACTCAACTATTCACAAAGCCTAATATTCTCTCACCTAATATTACTGCTATGCACTAAATTGCAATGTTGCCTGTCTGAGACTTTCACTACTTGATTATGTTAGCCAATGGGGGACCTGGTAGGGACAGAGATTTGAGTTAGGGGTTCTATATTAAGGACCATCCCTGACTGCAGCCTCTTCTTCAATAGATCCCCACCCTCCCTAAATTAGTTTTGTTGTGTCCTTGGTGGCGGGAGTGAACGTCAGATCAGAGATGATGCCATGCTAACAGTGATATGGACGGCTATCGACAATCGATGATTAACAAACATTGATGGTTAACCACCAATGATTTTGCCATTGATGGTGGTCCAATGGTACACCGCCATCGATGGCACAGAGCCGAACCACCTCCATGTGCCGGGGCATGGAGCTTAGCTTCACCCCCGACACAACCCATGAAGCCCCGTCCCCACTCACTGAATGGCCCGCTGTCCGGCCAGTATTAAGACAGGGATGACCATCGGTTGAAGAAACGATCGATGGTTCACACCCGGTGGTTTCATACCATGGATGTCATCCATCAATGCGACCATCGATGGCGACCATCGATGGGCATCTCTACATAGTGGTATATTCTCTTTCTCAGAAGGGCATTTACCTACTTAGACCGTATACGTACTGTAGGTCAGCAACACCTCTCATTGCCAGGTGGGTCATCCATTAGGCATGACCATTTGTTGGCACCGTTTGGGCATATGGGAGGCCGATGCTGGATTGCAGGGCCTTAGGGGGTCATTCAGACCCGGTCGTTAGCGCCGATGCGCTGGGACCGGGTCGATGGCCCCCCACAGAGCATGCGCACGACGGCGCCGGTGCCGTCGTGCGCATGCGTGAGACCCGCTACGACCGACAGCGCCGGTCGTAGCGGGTCTCGATCCAAAGGGGGCGAGCTGTCGATGTTGATTGACAGCTCGCCCCGTTTGGAAGGCGGGCCGGAGGGGTGGCAGCCCAAACGGAGGCGTTCCCATGGGAACGCCTACCGTTTGGGGGCGGCCCCACTGACATCACTAGTGATGTCAGTGGAGAGCTACCGGCTCTGACAGAGCCAGAAGCTCTCCGGGGCTTACGACAAGTGAGACCCTACCCTAGGGTCTCGTCGTAAGCCCCGATGGTCGCGATGGTCTCTGACCATTGCGACCATCACCGGAGCGGTCGTTAGAGCTGTGGGTGTTAACCCACAGCCTAACGACCGCAACAGAGGCGGGCGGTCAGGATGCAAGTGGCCGCCCAGTTTCTGAGCGACCGCTTGCATCTTCCGACCGCCTCTGAATGAGGCCCTTAGTGTGGTAGTCTGATCTGTTCGCTTTCTCCTTGCCACCATATGAGTTATAGCTATATTATCAATAAATTGCTGACCAAATTTAATGTCAGCTTTTTTTGTCCATCGGATTCATTAACAGTTTGTATTGCACTGTCTAGTGGTACATAGGGCCTGATTCAGAGCCGGACGCTATTTGCGCTCGCTCGTTCATTAAATAGGGGTGGCTATTCAAATGAACCGCTCGCACTTTGCGGTCTGTTCACGCCTCTATGTCTGAACGAGCGAAAAACTTGCGGTCGTAATTTTGAAAATGACGCCCCCTGGCCGCTTGCATCCTAAGTCATGTCCGCTATTTAATAGATTAATCGAGTACATCGACCAGAGTATGAACTGCTCGCTATTCTTGTGGTTGGTTTTTCCTACCACAATCTTGCGAGCAGTTCTGACTATAAAATAACCCAGTGACGTGTCAATGAAGCTCCTGTATTAATTATGCACACCCTTAAAACGCCCGTTTTGACCTTTAAGCACGCCTGCGTTCTGATCTCCACTCCCCGTTTTCAAGCACCTTCCCCTGTTACCACCCACAAACGCCTCCTCCTGTCACTCAAAATAGTAGGCATTCGCTATTTAGCGAACAAACGATTTTCGGCCGCACTGACTGGTTCGCGCATGTGTATTAAAATCCGTACGCATGCGCAGTTGTGCGAACATCGGTCGGAACGAACGAGCGTCCGCTTACGAGCGGCTCTGAATCAGGCACACAGCCAGCATATGCAGTGAAGGCGTTTATGAGGGCTGTAGATGTTACCTGTTACTTGTGCTTCTTTGTTTCCTCCTGGGACCCTGTGACCCTGCTTGAAGGCTCATTATGGGATTATCATTGAGAAATGTAACTGTGAAGATGAATCTGCCTGATCATGGACTGACTGTGGCCTAACAGTGTATTGTCTAACTTTAATATATCTGTCATTTCAGCAAGTGAAAAACAACTTAGTATTGGCTACTAACAAGACGAGGAGCTGGAAGGACAAGGTGGCGCAGCATGAAGGATTAATCCGTCTGATACAGCCAGGTGAGGCTGAGCAGGTCACGTCCGTCTGGGGATGCGGCTTGGGGGGAGATTTGCAGATCGTTTCACTGATATAACAGGAAAGTAGCACGTATACTGCAAGTGGGGCGAGTAACACACCCAGTATTGGAGGATGGGATGGGGCTGTAATTCGGCCCTGGCATTCCTTTCCAGGTGTACTCGGAAAAAGTGCGTGGCCACCTATCACAGGGTTGCGCCGTAATGGCAGGCCCCCGCCTCACCATGCCGGCTGAGCAGAGCTATGGAAGGCGGAGCTGCTCCACCAGGCCCAGCCAGAATTGGCAGTAAGGATATGATTAGAGGCCTAAGATTAATTTATATATATATTTACTAAAGTGCTTCTTCTACAAGGTGCTAGATAAATGAGAAGTAGAATCTGATTGGTTGCTCTGGGCAACATCTCCACTTCTAAAATCCTGCACTTTAGTAAATATACCCCCTAAAGTGGAAACCCAACCATTTTACTAGTTTGGGAGAGGGATATTTTTTTCCCAATCTGGTATTGTCCTGTGACAATATGGATAAGACAGAACAGCACATTTTAACCATATTTGTGAAATTTCGGTGCAAGATGGATGGAGAAACTGTACATGTAAGAGTTGTGCCCTCTGGGGTATATTTACTAAAGTGCGGGTTTTTAGAAGTGGAGATGTTGCCCATGGCAACCAATCAGATTATACTTAAGATTTATCTATCACCTTCTAGAAGATAATAGCTAGAATCTGATTGGTTGCTATGGGCAACGTAGCCACTTCTAAAAACCCTGCACTTTAGTAAATATACCCCTCTGTGTTGTTTTCCACCTTTTTGTTGAAAACTGGAAGAAAAACCTCATTTATACAGTATAGAGCAGGGGTGGCCAAACTCGGTCTTCGAGAGCTACCAACCGTTCACGTTTTCCAGGTCTCCTAACAGAATCGCAAGTGAAATAATTAGCCCCATCTGTGCATCTTTCAAAATGTGTCAGTGCGTAATGACGACACCTGTGCACCTGCTGGGTGACCTGGAAAACGTGAGCTGTTGGTAGATCTCTAGGACCGAGTTTGGCCACCCCTGGTATAGAGAGCATTGCATAACTTAATAATGACCATGCATCACCAAACAAATACCCTTTTCAGGTTCTAAGCAACCAGTGATGACCACAAACTGGGGACCAGCTTCCTTCACCCAAGGGGAACTTCATGAGAGAGAAAGAAACTGGCAAGAGAAGAAGAACACCGCAGCGGATTAGGCGCCTGGCAGGCGGTTACGGTGTGGACCAGAAGGCAGAATGCAGTCAGGATTTAGCCTGAAGCGCTGGGAGAGATTGTGGCTCTATTATTTTAACTTTTATAAATTCCCGAAATGTGCTCACTTTTTTTTTTTTTTAGAAAGGGAGAACACAAGTAGTTAAATAACGGAGTTGCTGTAATTGTTTGGCTGCGGAGGTTATATAAAGCGGGTTACGGATTCCCTGCCTGGAATGTGGCGCGTTTCGGCCAGCAGAACCATTATTGGCTGGACCAGCAACTAGCGCAACATCAGAGCGCGGCCATCAAAACTGGGAGGGGGGAGTCGGCACTTTCTGTTAGTGTCAGTACTAAACCTTTAACAATAAAATGTCTCATCCTAGAATAGATGGGGCTCTTGTTTGTGTTACATTCCAGGATATTTTCATATTTTCCTTTTTATGGGTTTTGTGTGTTATTTTTTTTTTTTTTAATTTTCGAACTAGAATCCAAAATTCTAAATATTCATTTGTGAATCTCATCTCATGTGATAATAAAAATGTGGTATGTTAGTAGGATTTTTCCAGAGAAACACAGAAGTTACATGTCATTTGCAGAAACAATTCTGAACTTTTCTTTCTTTTTTTTAATGTTCGCACAATCTGCTTTCAATAACACGTTTACTTCTAGAGTGGCCTATGGGCCTGTCTCAGAGATGCCCGCTATTACAATTGCAGCTGTGAGAATATGCTAATGTTCCCAAAGCTTAACCGAGCACAGGGATGCCCATATCCGTCCGGTGTCAACCACCAGCTTCGATGCAGATAGGGCAGTCACGCAGCAAGTATGACCTGCTTTAAACACAGAGGCCCTGATTCAGAGCCGGACACTCTTTCAGAGCGCTTGCTCTGAATTAGGGAGTGTTTTTTTTCTTTCTCTAGGCCGCTCTAGGCCGCTCGCAAAGCTGTGGGTGACCACCCACAGCTTGTGCGAGTGGCCTGGAGCCTGTCGCGATTATCGTGACCATCGGGCTTGCGACGACACCCTGTGGTAGGGTCTCGGCTCCCGCAAGCCCGAGTGGACTTCCTGCTCTAATAGAGCAGGAAGTTCACTACTGACATCACTAGTGATGTCAGTAGGGCCGCCCACAAATGCCAGGCGTTCCTAAGGGAACGTCAGCGTTTGTGCAGCCACCCCCCCTCCCCGCCTACAAAACGAGGCGAGCTGTCACTCACCATCGACAGCCGCCCCGTCTTGTAGCGAGACCCGTAGCGACGGAGCTGCCGTCACTGGACGGGTTTCGCGCATGCGCACTCTGGAGGTGGCGCATGCGCAGTGGGGGACCATCGGCTCGCTTGCGAGTGGGTCTGAATCAGGCCCTCTGACCTGATGGTGATCCACTGTGGCCAATGGAAGCAGGGGTGGCCGTCACCTGTATATATGCTGGAGAGAGCAGCCCTGGCAGTGCACTGAGCCGAGGACAGCAGCAGAGAGCCGGGAACATGATGGGAATCTGCGCTAGAGTCGCACTAAAGTCTCCCAAACAGCTGTCATTTGAGTCCTGCCTGAGGTTAGTGACCAGCTGCACCCTGTTCCCTGTGTTACACTCCTCCCTGCAATGCTGACCAGCGCCACACTTATCCCAATCACCTACAGACACACTACTCCCTGACCCCAGTGCCAACGTCACACCATGTACCTAGCTGACCACTGCCACTATATCCATGCACTGCTAGTTTGTTTTAAGCTAGGAGGAGAGGCATGAGGAAGCTCTGATGCCACATAAAGCTTCATGAGGGAACTCAGGGCCTGATTCACCAAGGAACGCACTCTAACAGACGCACGCACCCGGCCGCTGCGAGACCGCAGCACGGAGACCGCAGCACAAGATGAAGCCGCCCAACCCCATACTAAGCCGCCATCTCCCTTTACTCACAGCCTGATCAGTACACAAGATAGCGCAAACATCGGTAACATCGAGAACCATCGGACCTATAAGCATAATAGCGGTTGACCTGACCTGCCGCAGGATTTTGTCCGCTTCCTGTGTACAGCTTACGGTATGGCTGCGTATGCCACCGCACTGCCTTAGTTATGCACGCCTCTATAACGGCGTTATAATGCTTGCATTTGCCTGACCACCCCCCCGTCACCACCTACAATCGGCACTTCCTGCCAATCAGTATCGAAAGAGTCTGTTTACACACTGCGTGTAGTCTGCGTAACCTAACCTGATCGCACTGGCTAGTTCGCGCACACTCAGTGCGATGCATGTGCACGCGCAGTGTGAAAACATCGGCCAAGTGCGTGCGTTCTCTCCTGTGCGTTCCTTGCTGAATCAGGCCCTCTGTCTCTATATAAAATGTAACGAGGGGACTCTGGCACATGTAGGAGCATGGAGGGGGTCTGATGCCATAAATACAAAAAAAAAAAAAAAAAAAAAAAGTGAAATATGACAATATGGCGGTAACTATACTAAGGTTTTGGCCACGCTCTCTGTCCGGGAAAATAATTAAAGGCTGCTGACATTTGACAATTTTCACATCCAGAAACGGGCTCTATTGAGCATGAGCGCCCATCAGATCACACATATACTGTATATAATGAAATATAGCGTGGTGCGCTTTGTGGCTTTGTCATGTCATTGTGCCGACAGTATAAAAGTCCTGTATAAGTCCAAATGTAGTCCACATATATTCCGGAAAATGTTTACATTTGATAGTTAGGGGTATATTTACTAAAGTGTGGATTTTTAGAAGTGAAGATGTTGCCCATAGCAACCAATCAAATTCTACTTAACATTTATCTAGCACCTTCTAGAAGATAATAGCTAGAATCTGATTGGTTGTTATGGGCTACATCTCCACTTCTAAAAACCAGCACTTTAGTAAATATACCCCTTAGGGGTCTATTTACTAAGCAGAGTTAGGAGACAGAGGGTCTGATTCAGAGCCGGACGCTATTTGCGCTCGCTCGTTCAGAAAAAGGGGTGGCTATTTAAATTAACCGTTCGCTCTTTGCGGTCTGTTGACGCCTCTATGTCTGAACGAGTGAACAAAACATGCGGTCGTTATTTTGAAAAAACGCCCCCCTGGCCGCTCGCACCATACGTCATCTCCGCTATTTATTTGATTAATCGAGTACATCGAACGGCGTATGAACTGCTCGCTATTCTTGTGGTTGGATTTTCCTACCGCAATCATGCGAGCAGTTCTGGCTATAAAACAACCAAGTGACGTGGCCGATGACGCTGCTGTATTAATTATGCACACCCTTAAAACGCCCGTTTTGACCTTTAAGAACGCCTGCGTTCTGAATTCCACTCCCCGTTTTCAAGTACCTTCCCCTGTTACCACCCACATACGTCTCCTCCTGTCACTCATAATAGCAGGCACTCGCTATTTAGCGAGCACACGATTTTCGGCCGCACTGACTGGTTCGCGCATGCGTATTACAATCCGTACGCATGCGCAGATGTGCGAACATCGCTCGGAACAAACGAGTGGCCGCTTACGAGCGGCTCTGAATGAAGCCCAGAGTGAAAAGTGATTAGAGAGTGATAAGGTGCCAGCCAATCAGCTCCCAACTGTCATCTCACAGGCTGTGTTTGATAAATGACAGTTGGGAGCTGATTGGCTGGCACCTCATCACTTTCTTATCACTTTTCACTCTGTCTCCTAACACTGCTTAGTAAATAGACCCCTAAGGGTGTTAGGTGAAGTGAAAAATGTCTTTCTTTCTTCGCCTCTCTCTCCGCCTTAAATGTAATATTATGCACAGTATCAGGAACTTAATAGTACACTAGAGACCATGGCCCTCATTCAGAGGTGGTCACAAGAAGCGATCGCTGTCTCTGAATGAGGGCGGGCGCTTCTTTTTTTTTGTGCGGCCTCCTGGTCGTTACCACCCACAGCTTAGCTAGCGACCAGGGTGATGGTTGCGATGGTGATCACCATCGCGACCATCGGGGCTTGCGACCAGACCCTAAGGTTGGGTCTGGGCACTCGCAAGCCCCAGGGAGCTGTCTGCTCTGATGGAGCAGGAAGCTCCCCACTGACATCACTGATGATGTATGTGCGGCCGCCCACAAAACGGCATGCGTTCTTCAAGGAACGCCTCCATTTTGGAAACCACCCCCCCGGCCCGCCTACAAAACGGGGCGAGCTGTCGATCAACATCGACAGCCGCCCCTTTTGTAGCGAGCTCCGGAGCGAGAGAGTTTCTCGCTCCGGGGCTTGCTCATCGACCCGGTTGCGAGCACATCGGTGCTTGCGACCGGGTCTGAATGAGACCCACTATGCTATAAACAGGGCATGCCATGTACACACATAGGCATATCTGATTATGGTATATGCATACCTCCCAATTTTTGTGATGACACTGATTGGATATCCTGTGAAAAGTGGGTGTGGCCTCGTACCCACTGGACCACACCCTTAATGCGTGACATTTTTGAGCGCTGCACACAGAGCAGTGATAACAGACTGTCTCCCCCTCCCCGCCGGAAACTGCGGTCTTGGCGGAATGACGGGACAGTGCCTGAAAAGTGGAGCAGCCTGCCAAAATCAGGATGTTGGAAGGTATTGTATGTGCTCTCTTTGCAGCAAAAGGAGCAATTTCACCTTAGCAAAACCATGCTGCACTGCAGGTCGGGCAGATATAACGGGTGCAGAGAGATTTATAGTTAGGAGGGATTAATTCTAAATCTCAGTATGAAAAAACAAAGCTGCCCAATATTTGTTTGTTAGCCAGTATGTCCTCTACATGCAAACAATTGAATACATTGCACCCCTTGTAGTTCAACAGTGCTCCATGAGCAAATTGTTCCTTGTTTGCAACTTTTTTGCTTTGGTTCTAAACCTGAATCCTGCCCCTCTATAGCCTCCGTATGAGGCTGGCATCTCTCTTGACACATTACATGTGGCTGCTTACACTGGTAACACATTTTACAGTGGTTCCACCCAGACGTGGATTAAGAAAGTGCTGATTGGTGAGAGTGATACCACATCTTTGTCTCAAGTCTCAAAACTGCTTATTAAACTTGCAGGAGCTGGTTCCTCTTTACGCCTAAGCCCCACAGAGCCTGAGGCAAACCGAGAAAAGACTGCGGTAACCGCTGACAGCCCGAGCCCATATAGATGCCCGTACAAAACCACCAGCACCACCCAGTGCAAAGGGGCTGCATAAGTTCACGACAGAGATACCCTTTAATAATTAAACATCCTGCATCAGGGTCAGATTAAAGTTTTGGGCTGCACCAGGGAAACTAACTTGTGGGGCACCCACATACGCCTCCTTCTGTCACTCATAATAGCAGGCACTCGCTATTTAGCGAGCACACGATTTTCGGCCGCACTGACTGGTTCGCGCATGCGTATTACAATCCGTACGCATGCGCAGATGTGCGAACATCGCTCGGAACGAACGAGTGGCCGCTTACGAGCGGCTCTGAATGAAGCCCAGAGTGAAAAGTGATTAGAGAGTGATAAGGTGCCAGCCAATCAGCTCCCAACTGTCATCTCACAGGCTGTGTTTGATAAATGACAGTTGGGAGCTGATTGGCTGGCACCTCATCACTTTCTTATCACTTTTCACTCTGTCTCCTAACACTGCCTCAGACATCAACCCAACCTGCTCCGCCGGTAATCCGGCATTGTTCCACATTAGAAACAATGCCGGATTCCCTACCGCCAGTAGGGAATATTTTGTGGCAAGTCTTCCCTTATTGCTCCACTGGACCAAAGAAAATGGCAGTCTCTGCTAGGGATGGCCATTGGTGTGGTTACCATCGATGGCAACCAACTATGCAATGGATGACCATTGATGGTTTCACCAACTGATGGTCATTCCTATTCTTTGACTGACTGGCCTGTGTGGTCCAATCAGAACCAGGGGCGGGGCTATGGTCTGTGTCCCGGCTCTTTGTTAAAAAAAAAAAACAACAAAAAATCATTTGGTTATGCTGTTCCATCAATGGAGGGGAACCATTTGGTTCTCCCCCATCGATGGTAAAGACATTCGACATAAACCATTGTTGATTATGAATCGTCGATGGCCATCCCTAGTCTCTGGAAAGGGCTATAAAATTATATATTAGAAGCCTCAAATAGGTATTTAAATGTAGATAGAAATGCACAGGCATCAGACATTCATAGGCTGTAATTGCAATTCTGTCATTATTGTGACTGATTGATCTATTGCTGTTTTAACCTTCACAGCACTGCCAAGTATTAATTACTAATGTTTACTAAAGTTTTTCACAGTGGGGATTGTAGTGCACCATAACCAGCATGTCCGTATGTCCTGCTAAGATGTATCTGCAGGAGGAATAAACTCTCTCTGTCCTGATTTGCAAATTATTATCATCTCACTCACCTGACAAATAGCAAAAGTATCAGCTGTCCGGTGTCGGCGCGGGATGTGGTCGGGATGCCGGCACCAGTATACCAACTGTCGGCATCCCGAAGGTAAGTTTTGGGGTGTTTAGCGGGAGGTTAGAGTTAGGGTGCGGGGTTAGGGTTAGGCGATGTAGTCAGCATCCCGGCATTCGGGATGCCGACGGTCAGAGGACCAGTGCCGAAATCCAGAGGTCGGGATCTCGGCACCAGTATACTGACCACCGGAAAATGGACAAAAACTGTTGTTTGAACAAATTGTTTAGATCAAACATTTAACAAACTTGTCTGACCGACCATTTTCATCTGTTTTCTGGCGTTTAGGAGCAAATTGCTGATCATCAGTTACCCCCATACGTTACCAGATTTTCATTCCAACCAATCAACTAGTTGGATGGTTGGACAGAAAATCTTTACGTGTGTACGCACCCCTGCATTAGCCCTAAATGAAGTTGCTGGTATATACTTTTTATATCTGTATCTGTATTCAAGGAGAGGAACAGTAATCATTACTTTCCTTTTTAATTTGCAGTTTAATAGTTCTCTAAAGCGGAGGTTCCCAAACTCCGCCATTACAGTCCAGGATTTAAGGATATCCATGATTGAGCACAGGTGGCTTAATTAGTACCTCTGTCAATTTGATTTAACTATCTGGGATCAAGCATGGATATCCTTAAAACCTGGCCTGTAAAGGAGTTTGAGAACCTCTGCTTTAAAATATTGAAGAGTTTATTACATTGCTGCACGGTAGCGTAGTGGGTAGTATAACTGTCTCATTGCTCTGAGGGCCTGATTCAGAGCCGGACGCTCTGACAAGAGCGCTCGCTTTGAATCAGGGCCGTCCTACCTAATATTGGAGCGGCCTCCTGGCCGCTCGCATAGCAGTGGGTGACCACCCACAGCTTATGCGAGTGGCCAAAAAGATGGTCACGATGGTCAAGACCATCGCGACCATCGGGCTTGCGACGAGACCCTTGTGGTAGGGTCTCGTCTGCCGCAAGCCCTGGAGTGCTTTTGGCTCTATCAGAGCCAAAAGCACTCCCAATGACAGATGTCAGTGGGGCCGGACCCAGACGGTAGGCGTTCATGGGAACGCCTCCGTCTGGGCAGCCACGCCCCCGGCACGCCCACCAAAGGGGGCGTGCTGTCACTCACCATCGACAGCATGGCCCCTTTGGTGCGAGACCCATAACGACGGCTTGGCCTCCGTCGTGCGCATGCGCACTTGCCCAACATCGACCCGCTTGCGAGCGGGTCTGAATTAGGCCCTGAGATCACGAGGTAAACTTCCTGACCATAGCCCTCTCTTTGTGGAGTTTGTATGTTCTTGACGGCTTTCCTCTAGTTGCCCTGGTTTCCTCCCACACTGGTAGTTAAATTGGATTCTGACACAAAGTAACCCTAGTTTATATGTATTTGTGTGCGTTTGTATGTAAGGGAACAAAGACTGTAATGCTGGGTACACATTAGACGATGTTTCGGCTGATCTGACAGATTGCTCTGATAAATTGTCAAAATCCCCTAATGTGTACGCTCTATGGGAATGATGCAGCTTAGGACGGAATTGCAATGCTGCACGCAGGCAGCATTGCAATTCCATCCTTGTTAATATGCAAATGCAGCAGGAGGTGTATGACACCCCCTACTACATATGCAATCCCAGCACTGCGATCAAGGTCGCAAGCTGGGATCACTATAGCGACCATCGATCGCGATGGTGGACAGCACTGGGCCGCTGGCCAGCTGAGTAAGCCTTAGCTTGCGACCCAGGAAACTGTCTATGTGGATACAGTCCCTGGTCTTGCCACTCCCAGAAAACGGGGATGACCACGCCATGTTCCCAGGAACGCCGACCGTTCCAACCGCCGCACCACCCCTTAAATGCCCCTGCCTCTCAATCGGCCAGAAGCATAGAAAGGGCTGCGTGCAATCACATTCACAGAACAGGTGCTGCGCATGCGCAGATTCCCGATAATCGGGAATCTTCATTCAACATTGCACATACGTGCAATGCTGAATCAGCCCCTATATCGGGCCATGCGCGCCCTCGTTTGATCGTCAGTCGCATCGTCAGGACGGCCCTACGTGCAGCTCAATTTGACAATGCGACTGACGACCCTACATGCAGCGAGATGCGGCTAGTGCCGACATATCAGGCTGCCGGGCACCGGACCGTCTAATGTGTACCAGCCGCCCGATATGTCAGCCTGTCACACGTCGAATCGCTGGGCACATATATCGTCTAATATTGTATTGTATTGTATTGTATTTATTGTTGTCATCAGCAAAACAAGTTTGACAGACGAAATTACATTGCACTTTTGTAAAACAGTGAATAGCAATCCATGGTAAAGGTTATCACAAACAATTTCACAAAAATAATAAAATTAAAATTAACTAAAGAGATACAATCATAGCATTCAACATGCGCACAGCAGATGGAAGAAAACTAACCCTCAAGCGACTCGTACGTGCCCGAAGTACTCTAAACCGCTTTAAAGATGGGAGCTTATCAAAAAATTCATGAAATGGATGGCTTGGATCCGATATGATACCTTTGGTTCTCTTTAGAACCCTAAGCCCATAAACATCATGAATAGTTGGCAACTGCACGCCAATGATTTTGCTGGCGGTCCTAACAACCCGTTCCAGTGCACTTCTTTCACTCGCTGTGCAGTTGCCATACCAGATAATGATACCAAACGTCAGAATGCTCTCAATTGAGCATCTGTAAAAGTTTAGCATAGTTACTTTGCTAACTCCCGAGGCCCTCAAACGTCTTAGGAAAAACAAACGCTGTTGCGCCTTTTTAATTAGGGACAGTGTATTTAAAGACCATGTCAAATCTGCCGCAACCTGGATACCCAGAAATTTAAAAGACTCAACTATATCAACATCCTGGTTGTTAATAGACACTGGCAATTTCTGCTCTAAACATCTCCTACGAAAATCAATTACCAGTTCTTTTGTCTTGTCACCATTTAGGAGCAAGTGATTATCACCACTCCAAGAAACCAAATTTTTGATCTCTTTCCTATAATGGGACTCATCATTCCTGCTAATTAACCCAACGACTGCAATATCATCAGCAAATTTGATGATTTTCACAGAATCAGAAGTCGACATGCAGTCGTGGGTAAATAGCGAGTATAATAGGGGGCTAATATGTACCTATCTTAAAATCCATTGGGGTAAGGACTGATATGAAGGACTAATATTTCCTGTACAGTGCTGCCGAGATTGCTGGCACTATATTTATAATCAAAAATAGGAGGCAGACGTACTAAGCCTTGGCGAGTGATAAAACTACCAACCAATCAGCTCCTGTCATTTTTCAAACACAACCTGTAACATGGCAGTTAGGAGCTGAGTAGCTTTATCTCAGAGCCATAACTAGACTTTTTAGTGCCCTGTGCCAGAGAGAGCAGTGGCACCCCCCCACCCATTTTAAAATAGGGACATAAGATAGTGCACCTGAAAAAGGGCCATGGCCTCATAGGGAAGGGCCAGGGAAGAGATAGGGGAGGCCAGGAGATGCTGGGGATAAAAGAAGAGGAAGCTACAAGTGAGAACGATAATAAACAGGAAAAGTGACAGGCCCAAACAGCGCCCCCTGCCCTGCGGTGCCCTGTGCCATGGCACTGGTCGCACTACCCTAGTTACGACCCTGCTTTATCTCTCTCCGCTATCACTCTCCACTGCAAAGTACATCACATAATACTGGCGTTACCTGTTTTGCTTCCATCATTGTCTCTTTGGCACCATCTAGTGGCTTTTATGGAGAATGCTTAGACTTGCCAAGTATTCACAGCCAAAACTCTATTTGCACATATGTGTTAAGATTGTAACTCTCCTCCATTACACTGTGGGACTGTTACACTTAAATAAAAGAAGGAGGGGGATTTAACCCCCTATTGTACCTCAGCACACTGAATAATACCTGCAACAATATATGAAGACTATATGGTCATAGAAATTCAGAGATATTAGTTGCATGCATTTGCAAATACATGGGAGGCTGCTGGGCCACGTCACGGCTTCTCTGTTACCAGCAGTCCCTAACACTAAGGGGTTCACGTCCGGGGCGCAGTGCACCCCAAAAAACGTCCAGCCCAGGACCCCCCCAGGGCATCACACGAAAATGGAAGAAGAGTGACAGTGCAGTGTAAAGTATAGCTGTGTGTGAGTAATCATTAAGTGTGGAATGAGAGGTTAAAATATATGTGAAAAAATACATGAATAATAAACAAACATAAAAGGTGATGTGAAAAGCAACTATGTGTATTAAGTGGTGATGCCCTGAGGCGGCCCAGCCAGACCAGTCCCAGGGGCCCTACACCCAAACGCTCACCCCAAATGTAAAATATACCAATTATAAGGCCTCATGATAAAGGCACATATATAATTTTGTCAAATGTAAGGCCTCATGATAAAGGCACATACATAAATGCATCCAAATTGAGAGCCAGCTTACCTGGGAGTCACCCCTGGGAACTCCAACTAGCACTACTAGAACCAGCATGCCCTACTAATGCTGGCTCCTTCATGCAACTCATAACAGACAAACAAAAATGGCAGCTGCTCAATCAATCTAGCAGTACTAATCAGGTGCATGAAAGGGAGGGGTCATACTAAGTAAAAGAAGGAGGGGGATTTAACCCCCTATTGTACCTCAGCACACTGAATAATACCTGCAACAATATATGAAGACTATATGGTCAATGAAATTCAGAGATATTAGTTGCATGCATTTGCAAATACATGGGAGGCTGCTGGGCCACGTCACGGCTTCTCTGTTACCAGTAGTCCCTAACACTAAGGGGTTCACGTCCGGGGCGCAGTGCACCCCAAAAAACGTCCAGCCCAGGACCCCCCCAGGGCATCACACGAAAATGGAAGAAGAGTGACAGTGCAGTGTAAAGTATAGCTGTGTGTGAGTAATCATTAAGTGTGGAATGAGAGGTTAAAATATATGTGAAAAAATACATGAATAATAAACAAACATAAAAGGTGATGTGAAAAGCAACTATGTGTATTAAGTGGTGATGCCCTGAGGCGGCCCAGCCAGACCAGTCCCAGGGGCCCTACGCCCAAACGCTCACCCCAAATGTAAAATATACCAATTATAAGGCCTCATGATAAAGGCACATATATAATTTTGTCAAATCTAAGGCCTCATGATAAAGGCACATACATAAATGCATCCAAATTGAGAGCCAGCTTACCTGGGAGTCACCCCTGGGAACTCCAACTAGCACTACTAGAACCAGCATGCCCTACTAATGCTGGCTCCTTCATGCAACTCATAACAGACAAACAAAAATGGCAGCTGCTCAATCAATCTAGCAGTACTAATCAGGTGCATGAAAGGGAGGGGTCATACTAAGTAAAAGAAGGAGGGGGATTTAACCCCCTATTGTACCTCAGCACACTGAATAATACCTGCAACAATATCTTTATCATGAGGCCTTATAATTGGTATATTTTACATTTGGGGTGAGCGTTTGGGCGTAGGGCCCCTGGGACTGGTCTGGCTGGGCCGCCTCAGGGCATCACCACTTAATACACATAGTTGCTTTTCACATCACCTTTTATGTTTGTTTATTATTCATGTATTTTTTCACATATATTTTAACCTCTCATTCCACACTTAATGATTACTCACACACAGCTATACTTTACACTGCACTGTCACTCTTCTTCCATTTTCGTGTGATGCCCTGGGGGGGTCCTGGGCTGGACGTTTTTTGGGGTGCACTGCGCCCCGGACGTGAACCCCTTAGTGTTAGGGACTGCTGGTAACAGAGAAGCCGTGACGTGGCCCAGCAGCCTCCCATGTATTTGCAAATGCATGCAACTAATATCTCTGAATTTCTATGACCATATAGTCTTCATATATTGTTGCAGGTATTATTCAGTGTGCTGAGGTACAATAGGGGGTTAAATCCCCCTCCTTCTTTTACTTAGTATGACCCCTCCCTTTCATGCACCTGATTAGTACTGCTAGATTGATTGAGCAGCTGCCATTTTTGTTTGTCTGTTATGAGTTGCATGAAGGAGCCAGCATTAGTAGGGCATGCTGGTTCTAGTAGTGCTAGTTGGAGTTCCCAGGGGTGACTCCCAGGTAAGCTGGCTCTCAATTTGGATGCATTTATGTATGTGCCTTTATCATGAGGCCTTACATTTGACAAAATTATATATGTGCCTTTATCATGAGGCCTTATAATTGGTATATTTTACATTTGGGGTGAGCGTTTGGGCGTAGGGCCCCTGGGACTGGTCTGGCTGGGCCGCCTCAGGGCATCACCACTTAATACACATAGTTGCTTTTCACATCACCTTTTATGTTTGTTTATTATTCATGTATTTTTTCACATATATTTTAACCTCTCATTCCACACTTAATGATTACTCACACACAGCTATACTTTACACTGCACTGTCACTCTTCTTCCATTTTCGTGTGATGCCCTGGGGGGGTCCTGGGCTGGACGTTTTTTGGGGTGCACTGCGCCCCGGACATGAACCCCTTAGTGTTAGGGACTGCTGGTAACAGAGAAGCCGTGACGTGGCCCAGCAGCCTCCCATGTATTTGCAAATGCATGCAACTAATATCTCTGAATTTCTATGACCATATAGTCTTCATATATTGTTGCAGGTATTATTCAGTGTGCTGAGGTACAATAGGGGGTTAAATCCCCCTCCTTCTTTTACTTAGTATGACCCCTCCCTTTCATGCACCTGATTAGTACTGCTAGATTGATTGAGCAGCTGCCATTTTTGTTGGACTGTTACACTTACTAGCACGGAGATGTGGGACAGATCCAAAAAAAGGGGTAGTCAAGGTAGCAGCCACTCACTTGGAGTTCTGAGAGGGTCAGGAGTATTCTTGCAACATGCCAAATGTATAGATCAAAGAATTGTACAGAATTGGCTGGTATCATGTGTATCATGTTAGTACTTTAAAATATTACCAATTTGGAGGATCACTAAGGGCTAGGGACGCTGTATTTCTAAAAGAAAATTGGACATGTGTGGGACAGCTGGTCTGAAAGGCAGCTGTTCCCGCGATAAGTAACACTGTTACAGAAGTACCAACGTTACTTACCTCCCCAATGGCCCGGTTCTGCGCATGTGAAGGAGGTCATGCATGTGAAAAACTATTGGGGAGGCAGTGAGGAGGAGGCAGAGGGATCCACTGGGATCTCTTTTTGCATCCCAGGAACTCCTTCCCATAGGGAGGAGCGGGTTTTCCAACAACAAGCATCATCTGAAGACAGCGCTTGTCTCGCAGGCAAACTCCGAAAACTTAAAGTTTTTGGAGTTTGCTGAATATCAGGTGTTCTTATTGAACCCCTGATAATGAATGGCCCGGTAACCTAATATGCGGCAACTAGCATTTCCACATGTGTGTAACGGGCTATTAAGTGATGATGAATAGGCTCCCTTGAAACAGATAGAATTCAGAGTGTCACCGTATCCTTTATGGGTCATAGGTTCCGTAATCCCCAACAATTAACACAGGTGGCGATTTTGAAAGGTCCCTTATAGAAGAGTTCGTCTATTTACTAAGCTGTGTTAGGAGATAAAGTGAAAGGTGATAAGGTACCAGCCAATCAGCTCCTAACTGCCATTTTTCAAACGCAGCCTGTGACATGGCAATTAGGATCTGATTGGCTGGTACTTTATCAACGTTCACTTTATCTCCTAACACAGCTTAGTAAACAGACCCCTAGATCTGCTATGTGTAAAGAATAGAAGGTCAGTGTTACACATACTTGCCTACCAGCCCAAATCGGCCAGGAGGCTCTCGGCCCCCCGGAAAGGCAGGCAAACTTCCTGGCGGCCGCCCACGTTACAGGAGAATCCCCCGCAGCAGGGGGGTGGGAGAAGCGGTGATGCGATTCACGCAATTTTGGCCCGCCCCCTGCTTCAAAATGCTGGTAATCTCGGCATTATGTAGCGGGGCCGGGGCCAAAATGACGCCCCTGCCCCGCCCACAAATTCCGTGTAAAATGCCCAGCCGCATCCCCCAATGCCGGCCACGCCCCCTGCTATGCCGGTCTGGCTGCTGCCTCCATGACGGCATTGCAGGACGTGATGATAGCGCCGGCATATATCAAATTGCACATTCGGGCACAGGGGCTCCAAAAGGAACCTGTCCCTGCGATGTCCTCTCTGTCTCTATCTCTTCTCTCCTGGGCCGGACTCCTGCTCATACGCGGTCTACAGACCTCACATGCGCCGGGGCCATTGCCCGAGATGGTTTCCGGAAGAACCCTCGCTCTGTAAATATTACGAAATGTAATCCATAGGCTACAGAAGCACAACGTCATTCCGGAGCTTGGCAAATCCGGTAGCATTGCATAGCCCATGGCAACCTATGGGGCTTGCGGCTGCTGTCGGAAAATGGAGGTACCGCAGCAGATAATCGAGGTCCCGCCATAATACATCTGGGGGACACTAAATATTTGCAGGGAATATAATGATAAATAGGCGGCTAAAGGAGACAAATGGAGTATTATGAAAGAAGAGAAACAATTTCAAGTGGTAAATATAACTGAGATTTATAGTAAATCTTGTGGAAAGTCACTTCCGACCACTCGGCAGCCACTGTCTGTACACAGGGCCGGCCCAACCTATACGCCAGGTACGCGCGGTCGCGTAGAGCACCAGACTGAGGAGGGCGCCGCGGCAGTCATGGACAGTGAGTCACCGTTACTCGCTTTGTCCCGCAGGCACCGAGACTCCTCTGTGGCGTCTGTCGGGTGGGGGTGCAAGCCGGTGCTTTGGGCCAGCGACAGGCGGGTGGGGTGACATAGTGCACACGCTGGGTCTCTGGTCGCTGTACTCCATAATCAGACATTCAATGCGGCACAAATTGTTATCTGTGGCTCCCTACAGTATCAGCATTTTATTCATGGCACATCTCTAGGCCACAAATTTCTTACTGAGAAATTCTGAAAAAAAAAATTAAATGCAGTAAATTGTGCTTATCTGTCATCCTAAGGTTCAGGTTATGGGGTGATGTACAGTATTGGGCTTCTGTTTGCCTCAAGCACTGGTTTTGCCTATTGCACGGATCAAAAATAATTAGATTTGGTCCCAGACCACCAACCCGAGGCACCCCTGCAATTGCCCTGAGGCACCCCAGGCTGCCACGGCACCCAGTTAGGGTGCCATACACCATGAGAAGTTGGCGATGAGTTTCGGCTGCTGATGTGCCCTTAGACACAGAAATCTGATCATACTAGGCATTTCAATGTCTGACCATGTTTCCGCCAGCCCGGCCATCTTATAGCTGATGTTGGGACAGTATGACTGATATGAGGTGTAGTCTAATGGCTGTGAGGGGAAGAAGTGCTCTACCTGCTCTGGCCTGGCGGGAAATTAGAATGAAATAGAGAACATGACACAAGTGAGAGGTCTTTTTACCTTTCTTATTGAACCACCCTCGTATTTTGAACCACTCTCGACTTTGGTTACTGTAATAACTCGGGGAGTAGGAAATAACAAAAGATTGTAAAATATCTGATCATTTTAAAACAGGTTAAATCAATTTTGAGTGTTATATGAAATTACGTTGTAAAACACATTTTTGGGATTTATTACTGATATAGTTATTAGTTCATACGTTTATGAAACTGATAGATATTAGGGTATAAAAACAAAGAGAACTTTCTATACTGATTGCCATAGCTGATAACCAATAACTGATAACCACTGAATGGCCCCGTAGTTAACATTCCGCACTATGGGCCGGATTCATAGTACGTTATGCTGATGAGTTGAATGATAATCGGAAATATGCATTGCACTTGCGTCAAGATACCTTAGTGTAGTTACTGGCAGCGGCTTTTTACCTGATGTGTGATTGACAGTCAGGGAGAATTTTGGGGAGATAACAGAGAGTGGCAGCAAAAAACGCAGGAGTGTTGCTCCCGTGTTCGTGACGTTCGTAGACTGCAATTTGACATACATCTCGTTATGTTATTACCTATTTGAGCTCCAACAGCTGAACTCTTGGATGGTGTTATTAAGCCTGTCATGTTACACAATCTTTGTTATTTCATTATTTAATTTCTATAGTTACATATTTGTGGAGGTCATGATCTCATTTTGATGCAGTAGCGCATGCAGGGGGGGTTTCTGAGTACCCAGAAACCCCCCCTGACAGACTGGAGTGCAGGCAACGGGTTCTTAAGCCCTGCCCCCTCGCAGCAATTTTGCCGCGATTCGCGGGTCAATATGGAGGAGTCAGAGCCAATATGATGCAAATTATTAAATTCGAGTCATTTGGCCCTGCCTCTCCCGTTTTATCTGCGAATCACGGCAATTTGCTATGAGGGGGCGTGGCTTAAGAACATGGTGCCAGCCTGCCAGATCCTGTCCCAATCAGATCTGCGGCAAGGTAAGTTTTTTGTTGTGGGTGTGTGTGTGTACATGTATATATGTGTGTATATCATATATGTATGTATGTGTATACAAATATACATACAGCATATATATAATATATATAAATATATATAGTGTGTGTGTGTATATATATATATATATATATATATATATATATATGAGAGAGAGACCCCCCCATAAAAATCCTGCGTTTGCCCCTGGATGCCTCATAGAAATGATTATGTCCCATGTTAGGATATTGGGGTATATTTACTAAAGTGAGACTTTTTAGAAGTGGAGATGTTGCCCATAGCAACCAATCGGATTCTAGATATTTATCTTGTAGAAGTTGCTGGCTAAATGTTAAGTTGAATCTGATTGGTCACTATGGACAACATATCCACTTCTAATAACTCTCACTTTAGTAAATATACCCCTCTGGCGCCGAGAGTGGGGGGGGGCGGGTACTACTTACCCGGGCCCAGGCTTCCTGGAGTGGCCTGGCGGGGGCCTGGCGGGGGCACCGTCTGGCACTGATCCCCCTCCCTCTTAAGGCACAGCAGCCCAGCACACGCTGCTGTGTGCTGGGCTGCACTGGGAGACTGCTCGTGGCTGCTATAGCAGCATCCGGAGCAGTCTCCTATGCCTATCGGGGAAGCGATCATGCTGATCGCGCCCCTCATTGGCTGTGCGCCGGACTGAGGGGCACAGAGCACCCCTCTTTGCGGCGCTGCAAAAATTATATATTTTTTTCTAAGGGGGCGTGATTAGGCCACGCCCCCTGTCACCTGGACGTGGCTGTCGGCGGCCCTGCCTCTGTGCTACCAGAGGTGCTGCATGTGTATTTGGACATTTTCTACTCTCAGACAAGAGTCTCTCACTCCCCTGTTTAATCACCTGCACCTACCTGACCATGTGTTCCTGCCCCTCACCATGCACCTTGCTGGTCATTGATTGCTTTCCTGGATGTATTCTACCATGTTCCAGCCACTCTGGTTTCATCTTCTTGTGCCTTGAACTCCCTGACCACCAGAGCTGTTTCCTTGGGACTGACAAATGACCTTCGTTTCCAGCTCACAGTTTGTCGGATTTTCCCAGAAGTTAAGTTTACATTGACCCTGGTTTGTTTATACCCTGCATTGTCTGGACTATGTGTTGTTGCAATAAAACAGTTAAACCTCACTATATGCTCCTGATTCCCATAGCTGTCATTTCTAGTACCCGTTTGCATAACATTCATCTTTTTTACATTGTGCCTTATTTTTTTTTGTACATTGTGTCTGATTCTTAAAATAATTGCTATAAATATGTCATCTTAGGATCAGTGACATCACTTCCTGTGCTTTAACACGGTGCACACTATTAGTAACCCATCCTTAATAAAGACACTTTGTCGAAACGCATTGAAGAGGTAGTTTCATGTGAACAATGGCTGCCCACCAGGTCACTTGGTCCACTGGCCCCAATTACAGCACCTGGACACATTACCAAGCTGTCTTTCTACCACCATCTGTTAGTGTTCCCAACTGTTATTAACTAAGGATATTGTTACTGATTTTATATTATATTATAGATTCTCTTGTGCATGTATAAAAACATTTCCTCTGTATTTATTGAGGTAATGCACTATAGTTTTAGCTTTTTCTCTCGGCATAAACACTCCTCCTTGTGGGAATACCCAGAGACAACAATCTGACCACAACAAGAAGGTAACGATAGAGGCTGGATTGCAGAGACAACTTCAGTCCTACAATCATTTGCACAGATTTATCAGGAGCCTATTGAAGGTTATTAGATGTGACTGGCTATATATGGCTGCCAGGGGCAGGGAACCACAGACTACCAGCGTCCACCTATTGTCAAAACTAATTTTGTCACCACCCTGTTTTCCCATCATGATAATCACTACTGCTGGTGAGTGGGACTCCGTGTCCTAGTGCTATGTACTTCTATGGCATATTAAAGCTGCACAGGTTGTCCCTCACTTCTTCCTAGGGATGGCAATCAACCTTCGATGGTTAACCACTGATGGCTTTGCCATCGATGGTGGAGATCCAGTGATTCTCCACCATCAATGCTCAGTGCCTGGTGCTGTTTCCCCCCCTCCCTGGTGCCGGGACACAGAGCATTTCTCTGCCCCCAATGCAACCTGCTAAGCCCAGCCCCTATCTGTGAATGGTCCGCTGCCTCTTGAGTACCATTGAGTGAGTTTAACCACCAATGGTACCATCGATGGTTAACCTACTGGTGGCCATCCCTATAGCTTCCAAATTACTAAACAGAGGGAGGATTTAAATAATGACAGGACTTACCGCAGGATTTTAGCTCCCAGATTCAGGGCCTCATTTAGTAAAGAGGTTTTATCATTCACAATGAGTGATAAAACTTGTTGTGTATGATAAATGGTGCTCCAGCCAATCAGCTCCCAACTGTCATTTTTCAAACAGATGACAGTTAGGAGCTGATTGGCTGAAGCACCATTTATCATACACAACAAGTTTTATCACCCATTGTGAATGATAAAAATAAAATTTGTTGATAAATAGGTCCCGAAGAGCCAGGAACTATTCAATTACTGACGACGGTAATCCCAGAGGGTGCACTGAACACGTTTGCACCTCAGGAGGGCACTTTACCAGGAATCTACGCCTTACCATGCATTAGCTGCTTAACCACTCAGTTATTTTTGAAACTATCATAAATTTCCCTTTTTTGGAACATTTGTCTTTTCCTATCTTTAAACCCAACATTATGTGAGCGCGGTTTTGAACTTTATACCAGCTGATGACTGGCGCAGCCCCGGCATTGTAGAGCCATTTCTCTCCACTACGGGTTCTTACAGCCCCTGTAAGATCACTAGACCCTCCAGACCGGTATGGTCCAATGGTTGGAGCACTTCCCCTATTATCAACGGAAGAACTCCTTAAAATGTTATCTTACTCTATGACCATTTCTCCTGCTGCTAAATATGCCGAAATGTTTCTTAACATTTTCCACCGGTCTTATATTTCCACACATAGGAGATTCCTTATGGGTATGTTAGATCACTTCTGTATTTTTCTTTTCTGCTACAATAAAGAAAAAAAAGTTTTATTAAAAAAAAATATATATATATAAAATAAATTAATAAAAACCTGCGAGTTACATGATTATCAGCATGGCGCGCCTTTTGTTCTATATATACAGGAATATCCTAATACTCAAAGCGCCTCATATTGAAAGAAGAGAACGTATAAGTGTCATGTTGTTATTGAGATGTTTGTACTATTCATCTGCATTTTGTATCTAAATTTGTGTTTTTAAATATTTGTTTTTAGTAATTGCTTTTATTACTTATTTGACTATTCGATAGGCATTGCCAAGGTGTTTCTATTTGATTGTTTACAAGTATTTTATATATTTATATTGTAAAAACTATTACATTCATTGTCGTTAGTTTTAGTGTAGCCTAGTTATAGTTATTTTTTAAATGTGTTTGGTTACCATTATGACAGGGGGACCCCACGATGTGTGTCTCATTGCTATACCGTCAGCCCTCTCGCTGGTTCAGCCTGGTGCTGGTTATCAGAAAATAGGTGGAACCCCATGCCGTTTTCTCCCTATTTTCCAATTTCAGTTCAGGCTGAGAGGTCCGAGGCTGGTTATTGATTTGGAGGTGGAGGGGAGGGGGAACCGCTGGCATTTGTATTTGTTTTTATTTGTAACTATTTCTATGCTTTTACACTTAATGAACTGCACAGATCATAGTGATCTGTGCAGTGATTCTCACAAACTCACCTGCCTCAGGCTGGTCTAGACTCTATTGTTTGGGAGGGTTTTCCGTCATTCTACGGCCGATTTTTAACTTCCATTTGCCGTCGGTTTTTAACTCAACGGTCAAATTACTGACACAGACGTTGGGTTTCAATTGAAACCTGATGGATAGCAAAGATTTATTTTTCTAGACAGCAACACACAGTCTGTGTCTTTCGGTTTTGGTTTAGAACCCAAACCGACAGTAAATTTATCCCCAAGTAACTTTGCACCTTGGTAGAACCATGCTGCATGGTTAGATATAAAATGTGCAGAGAGATGTAGATTTGGGATTGACGTGTCCAAACAGAAATGGAAATTGCAATGTAAAAATCAGGCTTGGCTACTCCCCCGATTTGGCCGGGAGCCTATCGAATATTGGGTACCCCTCCTGGGCCCCCTGGAAAGGCAGTCAAGTCTCTCGGTGGCCACCTGCCCCCCCAGACTAATAATAGAAACCCCCGCTGCGGAGGGGGGGAAGGGTCGGGCGATGACGCCCCCTGATTAATTGTGAAGAGGGGGCGGGGCCACGATGATGCGAACGTGCGGTCACGCCCCTGGCCCCGTCCCCAATATGTAGTCATTGCCCGGCCACGCCCCTTGCTGTATGCAGGCATTCAGCTCCCTCCCAGAAGGAGGAAGCTGAATGTCGGCAAGTATGGTAAAAATAAAGTTGCCCAGTATATGTGGGCTACATGCAAAAGCCGCCAGTATTTACCCTGCATGCAAAAGTAATAAGTAAAACATGTATTTGCACCTCTTGCAGTGCAACATGGTTTATCCAGGTTCAAAGTTACCTGCCTGTGTCCTTGGTGCACACAGGCACAGCTTATGTAGCCACATCTGCATCTTTAGGCTAATGCCGCAACCAATAACCTTCCTACTTATACCACTTTTACACCAAAGTCCCAGGTCTGACCCAGGATTTGGAACATGGTTCCAACCCGGATCAGACCCGGGACAGACCCCCTTTTATACTGCGGTGCTACTGACCCGGCTCTCCGGCGCAGGTGAGCAGCGCTTCACCCCCTCCCACCCCCTCCGTGACACTCTACCCTTACTCCGCAGCGGTCCGGAGGCAGGGAGAGCAGGTGGGATGCGCTGCTCCGTTCTAGTCGGCCTGGCAGTGGACGCTTGGAGATTGTCATCTCCAAGCGCCACGGAAGCTGACCAATCGGGCGGCATGCGGCGCGACACAGGTCATCGTGACCTGGGTTGCGCCATTTACATTGCAGGGTGACACGGAAACAACCGGTGCTCAACATTGCAAGCTAGCCGGGTCGGATCCCCGGGTCACTGGGGTATAAGACCCCAACTGGTGGAGGCTCATCTCATCTTGATACATCTTTAAATGCATTACTATGCATACTATCGGTAGCAACATCGATACTTGCACCAGTCCTATCGCAGGCGCAGAATATCCAACTAAACAAGGCGTCCTGTGCCAGCGCTACTGTGTCTTTACCTGCAATCACTGCCCGTGACACTCCCACAACTAGCTAGCCAACCCCCTGTTCCCTCCCAGGAATGCCCACTCAAACTCACTTTCCCTGCATCCAAATTTGTTCTGCGTCTCCAAGAACTAACTATCGGGATGCATGTGCGGACGCAAAACATCGGCTGCTTGCGTGCGTCATCGCCACTGCGTGCACCTCTGCATCACTTTCATGTGTGTGGTTACATGCAGGGGCATCTCTATAATGAGTGTTTTTAATACTTACCTCTCCGAAGTCACGCGTCGGCTGTAGCAGCGCTGCACCATCGCGGCCATTTTCCCGGAAGTTGGGAAATCACCTGGAAAATGGCTGCTGCGCCACTTTCTTGGTCACCTGCACATGTGCAGTAGACTAGTGCCCAGAGTCTTCTGCTTCGGTCAATGCGCTGCCAGCCACCGGGGAGAGAGGAGGAGAGCCCAGACGGGGAATGCTCATGGGCCCATAGGCGTCTTTACAATGGGTGCAAGGTATGCGGTGCACACGGGTCCCTGGGTCCAGGGGGGCCCACACTGCACACCTTGCACCCATAGGTAATTACACTTACCTCTCTGACGATTCCCGAAGTGCTGCTCCGCAGCGCCGGGCGAGCGGTGCAGAGCAGCAAACGCTCACTGGGAAAATGGCGGCGGCCATTTTCCCAGTGATCTGTGCAGAAAAGATGTCCCTGGGATAGTAGGCACGGGTGCCATTTTCCCGGAGACCTGCGCATGCGCTGTAGATTCTGGCATGAAGCCAAAATTTACAGCGCTCAGTGCCGCAGAGCCGCCGGCTGCACACGGGCCCCCTCCTCTCTTAAAACGCCCCTGCACGGGCCCCCTCCTCTTAATATGCCCCTGGTTACATGAATTTGGTTACTTGGTTATTCTGACACCAGCTCAGACAGCTGGTTCTGTTTTTACTTAGACTGTTTTATTTCCTTTCTATTCTACCTTGTGATTAGAAACTGAAGCAATCACACTGACATCCCTTAGGGATTATCGCCATGGCACATAATAACATCCCTTAGGGATTATCGCCATGTCACATAATAACATCCCTTAGGGATTATCGCCATGTCACATAATAACATCCCTTAGGGATTATCGCCATGTCACATAATAACATCCCTTAGGGATTATCGCCATGGCACATAATAACAGTGGGTGAGTCGTATGCTTATTTCCGTTACAGCTGCCAGACAGTTACTACAGCAACGTTACTTAGTTGTATCAGATTTAAGATTCTGCCGGGTTCCCTCAGGAGTTGGAGGCTGAACTTCTTTCCTTAATGGCAGATGGCAAATGACCCTGGATAGTGTAATGCTTTCTGATCTATTTACTAATCCTTGGATGGAGTTAAGGCGAACGGAGATACAGGGCCTCATTTATCAACAAGTTTTATCACTCACAACGAGTGATAAAACTTGTTGCGTATGATAAATGATGCTCCAGCCAATCAGCTCCCAACTGTCATTTTTCAAACAGGTGACAGTTGGGAGCTGATTGGTTGGAGCACCATTGTCATACACAGAGAGTTTTATCACTCGTTGTGAATGATAAAACTCGTTGATAAATGAGGCCCACAGTAAGGTGTCAACCAACCAGCTCCTAACTGCCATGTCATAGGCTGTGTTTGAAAAATGACAGTTAGGATCTGGTTGGCTGGTACTTATCTCCGTCCTTTTTATCTCCATCCAAAGCTTAGTAAATAGACCTCTTTGTGCGCCCAAGTTCATTCATTTATTTAGTCAGGGCCAGATTAAGGCTTGCGAGGGCTCTGGGGCAACTAAGTTGTGGGGGTCCCCTCCAAGCAACACAGAGCCTACCCCTAGCCACTCCCCCTGATTACTTAACTCGGGTCCCGTGATTCTGGCTCTGTATTCTGAAGGCAGCAGCACAGTCAGCACTGCTGGCAGCTCCTGAGGTCCCACATCAGTGATCAGCGTCACGGACATGATGTGTCATGTGACGCTGATGAGGTGTTTCGGGCGCCGCTCTTCGCTGCATGCAGCAGCGCTGACTGTGCTGCTGCATCCAGAATGGAGAGTCATGGCAGCTGAGCCCCCACCTGGGAACAGGTGTCACTGGACACTTGTTCTCGGCAGGATCACACCGACCCTTTGTGGGGGCGCTTGGGTGACCGCCCCTGTCGCCCCTTCCTTAATCCGGCCCTGCATTTAGTAATGTAAATATATAATATACACAGGGCCGGATTGAGGGCCACATGGGCCTGGAGCTGAAAATGATCAAGGGCCTATTATGAAAATCAGAGGAGGTGTGACCATTGCTGCGTGGGTGTGGCCAGTGCCATGTGGGAGTGTACATACCCTACACTATCATCCCCTATGTCTCCCTAAAAATATGTAAAAGTAAAAAAAAAGCTTCATTTTGTGAGGTAACTAGAAATATAATTTTACTACTTATGATTTATGGCCGACCATGTGGACAGCAGATGGCCAGTCAACATCATGCTGTCATGATGATGGGCCTATTTTTATGTGGAGGCCTGGAGCTGGAGCTCCATCCACCCCATTGTTAATCTGGCCCTGAATATACAGCTCACAGATGCATAGAGAATTGATCATACAGCATAAGACATAATGGGCCTGATTCTGAGCTGGATGTAGCCGCTACAAAGCCGTTCCCTGGTGTACAACCGTGCGTATGAAAGCGCAAGGACTGAGATGCCCACTGTCAACATCAGTACACACTGCAATACCGCCTGGATGTGTCTCGCCATCGGTCGTACCACTGAAACTTGTACCTTGTGCATTGTAACTTAAATATGCGGAAACTAGCATCTCTGCAGGGTTAATGGGCCATTTAAGGTATGATGAATAAGTTCCATAGTCAACTTTGTGGAACTTTAAGCGTTATTCTAATTAGAAAAGTAGCCCCTCTATACGTACAGTGCATACAGTGAGTGCCTGCTCCATCTTTGAAGGCTCCAATAGCACTGCCAAACATGTACAGTATGAAACATTATAGGGGTTATTTACTAAAGAACAATCATGTAGATGAGCAGCTTCTTGGCCCAGTCTATATTTGAGAACATGACAAGAAATTGTCCTCTTTCCCTCTAAGTAATATCTCCACGTTACCGTTTCTACCTTTTACTGCGCTGCGGGCAAAGATGGGAATGAGTATGTGCGTACCAGTAAAACAGCCCTACCTGCTCTCATTTTTGTATCACTCCCTTAATAAAATACTGTAATATCTTCTAAGTTCTTTTTATTTAAAAAATACTGCTCCTCCTCCCTCTAAGTAACTGTCAGTATGTGTGTTGTGCAGCTAAGGCGCTGTAGATCTTGCAACGACCGCCAGAGGGTGGAGTTTTCGTTCCTCCACTCTGATGGCTGAAATGTTAATGCACCTCCTCAGTGTTGTTTCCTGATTCACCTCAACATGAGGCTCAAACAGAACAATGTTTTTTTTCCTGTCCTCTCACATCTGACAACTCTGCACACAGACTTATTTGAAAATAAAGAGACAATTATCAAATTCATAAACCTGCAAAGTAGCATCTAATTGCAACCTTCAAAATTATGGATTGTTGGCAGTACCCAACTTTCCTGTGAAAAGTAGGGAGTGCAGTTTTTATTGTCCACTGGCTGCCATCTTTTGCTTTGTTCAACTGTGGCTTGCTGTGGTCTTGCACAGAACAGGACACACATATCCATAGGCCATGTGAATCAAACAAAATCAAATCAAAAGATGAAGGTGTTAAAAAAAATCTTTTGAGTAGTTTATAGATCGTCCCATCTGATTTGGAACCATCACTTTATACCTGGCCAATTACTTTAGATTTCTAGTTTCATTTTTGACAATTCAGTCCCCGGGGCTTGGAGCAGGAGCAATGCTAGAACTTTGAGGAGACCTTAGCAACATTAGGGAAGAGCCTGCACTTCAGTGCTTCTAGAGAGACACCATCTTGCTCATTTTATGCCCATAGTAGTTCACATTTTGCCACACAGTTGCCCAATTCACATTGTGCCAACCTGCAGTTCACCTTTTGCTACTGTCAGAGATGGTAAATTCTTTGTACCCAGACTGGAGTTAGAGGAGAGAGCTGGACTGGAGGCCATGTTTAGAAATCCAAGAGGAGTTATAAGACTTCTCGTCATAAGGGCAGTGTGGAATTAAATAGAGTGGTAGGCACCAAATATGGGTAGGAGCTGATGAGGAATCAGAACTAGAGCTGGTACTGAAATAAGAAACTGGGCTGGAACCGGATGGGTGTAATGCAGCTGAGTAACCGGGCTGAGACCGGCAATGCATAACAGATGTCCCAGGCTGGGGCCGGTATAATGCAGCAGAGTAGCCAGGTTGGGACCGGCAATGCGTAACGGAGGTATCGGGCTGGGACCGGTATAGTGCAGCAGAGCCTTGGGGAGAGCTGAGTGGAAACGGTTCAGGATCAATGGCTTCAACAGAGATACATGAAAAGAGTTGAAAATCCACAGAAATTGTGGTAGTTTTATCTTGAAGGCAACAAGATTGATGACACATTTTATCTGGGGCGGACCAATCTATCTCAGAGAGAACTTCATGGAAGGCACTTTGGGCTCGATTCAGACCCCCTCGCTAGAAAGCCTTCGCTTGTAGCCAGTCGATTTACTCATTCTGCGCGTGCGTACGAATCGCAGTACATGTGCGCGAACCAGTGTGAGAGATCGGGAAGTGTTCGCTTGCCGAGCATAGACAGCCCAGCAAAGTGACTGACAGGAGAAGGCGTTTGTGGGTGGTGACAGGGGTTGGCCACTAGAAACGGGAGAGTGGAGTTGCGAACGCAGGCGTGCCTGAGCGGCTTAATGCCGTTTCAGAGGCATGCATTTATTAAAAGGCAGCGTCATAGTACACGTCACCTGGTTGAATTTTACACTGAAGTGCTCGCAGTGCTTGCAGTATGGTATAGTCAACCTCAAGCGCTGCAAATGCATCCGAAGGTACCCAATGTACCGATGGTTGCATACACTTCCTGGAGATGACATACGCAAGTGGGCGTCTTAAAACAGGCTGGTGGGCGTCTGCATACACAAAGCGATCGCACGCCAAGACATAGTGGGTGTGCTTATGCCTTGCCATGGGATCGCCTGCCTTGCTGTCACTTAGCCGAATTTGCATACGCTGGGAGCGAGTGTACGCATCTAGCGAGCGGGTCTGAATTGAGCCCTTTGTCTTAAATTTTGGATAGAAATCTACACTCAATTTCCCAGTTTTAGGCTAGGAACAGCCTGCTGTTTACTGTCAGCAAAGACAGCTTGAAGAAGCCTTGAGAAGAGAAGAGCGAACTAATTTCCAAATCTGTCGAAGAGTGGAATCAGAGGTAATACTGAAGTTGAAGACAAAGACTCAAACATGGGTTAGGCTGGATAAAGGTATAATTTGAACCATTTTTGAAAACCGGTCGATTACAACCCAGATGGTGATGAATTTTTTTTGAGGTGGAGGGTCCTTGATGAAGTCCATGGATAAATGTGACCAAGGTTTATATGGAATGGACAGACACAACATCTTGGACGTCTTACTTGACAGTGTGCCACCAGTAGGATCTTTGAATGAATTTAAGCATCTTCTGGACCCCTGAATGGCCGGCCAGCAAAATGAGAGGCATGGGTTCAAAACAGAAGTTTCTTGTGAAGGTTAGTTGTTACGAAGATTTTCCCCATGGTGGAGTAAATGTTACAGAGAGGGCAGAAAAGGAAAGTGGATCAATAATGGGATACTTTTGGGTAGACGCTTCGTGATTTTGGGACCCCAGATGAAAGGTCACTTTGAAATCAAACCTGGAGAAGAACAGGGCCAGTGAGCTTGCCTGGGGTTGAGACAATAAGCAGATTTAAGATAAAGTAGATTCTTGTGATCCGTGAGAATTAAAATCGGATACTGGGAACCCTCTAATAGATGTCTACATTCTTCCAAAGCAATTTTGATTGCAAGCAATTCTTTCTCGGCAATAGTGTAATTCTCTTTGACTGGCAGGAATTTTTAAGAAAAACATCCCCAAGGTTGTAGCTGATTATCTTCAAATTGTTGAGACAAAACTGCTCCAACTTCCACTGCAGAAACGTCTGCCTCCAACGTGAAGTGATGAGAAATATCCAATTGTCTTGACACTGGAGCCAAATTAAAAGTCTGTTTGAGGTGCCGATATGCCACTTTAGCTTCTTTGGAAATGTGAGACTGATCTGAGCCCTTTCGGGTGAGGGCTGTGATAGGTGCTGCCAAGGTAGAAAAGTCTTTAATGAATCTCCGATAGTAGTTTGCATAACCCATGAACCACTGGATGACTTTGAGAGATGTGGACAATGACCAGTTTTGAATTGCCTAAAGCTTTTCGAGGTCCATTTGAAGCCTGGAACCTGAAATAATATATCCCATAAAGGAAATTGAGGACACTTTGAAAGTGCGTTTTTCACGTTTGCAGAAGAAATGGTAGGAGCAAAGGCTGTAGAGAACCTCTTTACCATGAAGTTCCAATTTATCGGAAAAGACCAAGATATACCATTACACAGATATAGAGAAGATCATGGAAAATGTTATTCACAAAGTGCTGGAACACTGCTGGAGTGTCGCATAAACCAAAAGGAATGATGGTACTCGTGTGACAATCCCAAATGTTAAGGGTCATCTTCCACTCGTCACCAGCACTAATACGAATTAGGTTGTAAGTTCCTCTTAAATCTAGTTTAGTGAAAATTCAGCAATAAATGGAATAAGGTAGTGGTTCTTGACTGTGATGTCGTTGTGTCCTCTGCAATCAATGTAGGGATGCAGACCCCCATCCTTTTTCTTGACAAAGAAAAAAATACCTTACATGGGTTGATATATTCTGCCATAGCCTTAGTCTCAGGGAGAGAAAGTGGATATATTGTATACAATCCCTGGGAGGGGTTTTGCCTAGCAATAATTCAATAATCCCTCTCTCCATGAGATGGCATACTGAGGACATCTGAGATTTTCTTGGACTAGACTAAGAAGGTCCTGCTTGGAGATACTAGTAGTAGCCTAGAGAGGAATGACACGCTGGAGACATGAATCCCTGCAAGAGGAACCCCGGGCTAGAGCTTATAAGGTAGTCCAGTTGCTTCTAGGATTGTGCTTTTGTAGCCATGGAAGACCTAAGAAGACTTCATGGGAGGCTTTGGGATGATCAGGAGATTTAGAACGTCAGAGTGCAGAACCCTCACCTTGAGTCTTAGATTCCACATCTGATGAGTGATAATGCCATTTGGGATACGGCTACCAACTACTGCTGTAAAATACTGCAGATGGGATGAGTCAGGGGCTCTGTAGGAAAGAGAAAATCATGAAGTAGAGTAGAGTAGAGGTGGTGAAATTGCCCGCTGCACTACAGTCTATAAGTGCTAATAAAGATTTGAATCTTTGAGCAAGCACTAAAGTTACAGAAATTGAAGAATGGAGTTTTTTGGGAGAAATAAAAGCTACTCCTAACCTGGCTTCTCCACCACAGATTAGGAGCGAGATTTTCCCAGACATCCGGGACAGGAGCTGACCAGATGACCTGGATCTGGGCAGTATAGACATAGATCTTCCAGATGATGTCTTTGTTGTTCCTCTAGCAAAAATGGGAGCAATTTATTTGCATTGGCTCCTTAGAAGAAGGTGAAGGCGATCAGGGTTGAGGAAATGAGCGTACTTTGCGGCAGTCTTTCCTTCCCTTCTTCAGGGCTCGCTTGCTTAAAATGCAAATCCACCTTGCTGCATAGTGAAATAAGGTTGTCAAGCTTAGAGGGAAAATCATGAGTGGAAAGCTCATCCTTAATTTGCTTGGACAAAACACTACAAAGGCTGCAAACAAGGCCTCATCATTGTCACAAGCTGCCGCCGCATCTTGGTACTCTCTCGTGTCTTTTTTAGTACGGCCTGCTCTCCGGCCGCAGCTTCAGACAACTCACTCTGTTGCCAGGCAACATAAACGCCGAACTGGGATGGCACCTGTGATTGCTAGGAGATTTAGGCGCTGGGCTGACGCAAACACTCCTGGGAATACTGTCTGACGTGCTTTGCCTCAGCTGCTGGCTAAACAGCTTATCTTCTGCCTTGCACGCCATTGGTGCATTATCTTTTATTGACCAGCTGGTTCAGCTCCATCTTTCCGTTGATAGCGTATCCCTACGTGTGTGTCCGGTTACTGCCGGTCGAGCACTTCCCTGTCTGTGCCATGTCTGTTTGAGAACATTGTCTTTGCTTTCATACCTGTGTGCTGCACCTAGGCCCTGAAGGCCGCAGCTTGGCCCTCAAAGCCGCACCTTGGCACCAGTGTTGCACCTCATCCATCAAGGTTACACCCTGGTCCTCAATACCGCATCTCGGCACCAATGTCGCACCTCAGCCCTCAAGGTCGCATCTTGGCTCCCAAAGCCGCATCTCGGCCCTCAAGGCCACACCCCGACTCTCAAAGCCGAATCTCGGCTCCCAAAGCCACATCTTGTCACCAATGCTGCACCTTGGTTTTCTAAGCCACATCTCATCTCCCTAAGCCACATTAAATCACCAGTGCCGCACCTCAGCCATCAAGGCCGCATTTCAGCTCACAAAGCCGCATCCTGTCACCAGAGCTGCACTTCAGTCAATTATGCTGAACCTTGCCACCTGAATCATCACCAGCCGCATAACATCTTGTGGTTATCAGGGTCGGCATATAAACCCCTACTATCCTGAGTTTAAGACCAGACAGCCACCTAAGTACCAGTGAGAATGACCAGCTCTAAGGGAACAGCAGGTGGCAGTTATTGGCAGAGGACCTTGCCAGCATGACTCTAGGGGTCTTACATGGTGATTCCTAAGAGACCATAACATTCATTCCATCTTAACTTAGAGGCAGGGAATTGTACAAGATATTGCCCCACAGACCAAATGCCCTGATGTAGACATAGAATGTCAGCTGCTGCAGAGGTCGATCTACTGGGTTGGTTAAAGAGTCTCCGGAAAGTTGAGATAAAGTTGGAATATGAAGAGAGAAGTGGATACAATCTTTTCAAAAGTGGCAAAAGCTTGCCCAGATAATACAAAATTATGTATGTCACCTTGGTCCTGACAGTAGGAATGTTCAGAAAACTCCTGAAGAATCTGGTATCTCCATTGAATTTACCTGGTGTTGGAAGGTGAGATGAGGGACTGAAGCTGTAACTGAAACTGGAAGTGTAACATTCTGAATTAATCCAGAAGGTGCTTCTGAGGTGCTGAGAGCGAGCTGAATATTATCCAGCCATGTGGAGAACTCCTTCAGAAACTGCATAACCTGCCTCTGTGTAGACTCCTGACTTTCCAGATGACTCACAAGAGTTTGCATGGAGCCTGCACCTTGCTCCTGTTCTCCTGCCGAGTCCATTGGGCCAGAACAAACTGTCAGAGCTGGGAGATACTTTGCACCTTGTCTGGAGTTAGAGCTGGCAGCAGGCCTGGGGGACACATGGAGAAAACTCGAGTTAAATAGAGTGGTAGGCACCAAATATAAGTAGGAGCTGGTGAGGAATAAGAACTAGAACTGATACTGAATTAAGAAACCAGACTAGACTGGAATAATGTAGCTGAGTAGCCTGGTTAGAAGTGAACTGGTAATGCTTAATTGAGGTACCAGGCTAGGTTCGGTGTAATGTAACAGAGTAATTGTGCTGGGACTGGCAATGTGTAACAGAGGTACCGAGCTGGGATTGGTATAGTGCAGCAGAGTGGCCGGGTTGGGACCGGCAATGTGTGACAGAGGTACCAGGCTATGACCGGTATAATGCAGTACAGTAGGCGGGTTCAGACTGGCAATGCGTAATGGAGGTACCGGTTTGTGGACTGGTATAATACAGCAGAGTAGCTGGGCTGGGATGGGCTATGCGTAATGGAGGTACCAGGCTGTGAACTGGTATAATGCAGAAGAGTAATGTAGGTATCGGGCTGGGACCGATATAATGCAGCAGAGTAGGCAGGTTCAGACCGGCAATGCTTAATGGAGGTACCGGGCTGTGGACCGATATAATGCAGCAGAGTAGCCGGGCTGGGACAGGCAATGTGTAATGAAGGTATCGGGCCAGAGCTGGTATAATGCAGCAGAGTAACAGAATTATTGGGCTGGGACTGGTATAATGCAGCAGAGTAGCCTTGCTGGCACCTATAATGCGTCACTGAGCCAGGCATATAGCAAAATAGCAATGTTGTCCTGGCGACTGGCCAGCGCTCCAGGTAGGGCTTGAATAGTCACCGCAGATCTCTAATTGGCAGGTGATTTCAGCTGCAGCCAGAGCGCATTCTGATTGGATGAGCCTTGGTCAGCTGATGACTTCAAATTATGGCAGCGAACATGCACCAGTGATTGGGGGAGAGGAGTCAACATGGCATGAAGCCAAAGACAGCAGGGACCAATGGGCACTAGTATACCAGGACTGGACCCGGGTGAGACAGCATAGTTGTAGGTATTGAGGTCTTTGGCCCCGGAGCATGACAGCTACCTTGTAATGTCTCCAGTTCACATTATGCCACACTGTAGTCCTCCCAGTTCACATTATGCCACACAGTGCCAGCACTTCACATTATGCCACACAGTGCTCCTAGTTCACATGATGCCACATTGTAGTGCCCCAAGTTAATTTTATGCCAAATTGTAGTGCCCAAGTTCACATTATGCCATATTGTACTGCTCCCAGTTCATATTATGCCATATTGTAGTGCCTCAATTCACATTATGCCATATTGTAGTACTCCTACTGCACATTATGCCATATTGTAGTGCCCCAGTTCACATTATGCCATATTGTAGTACTCCCACTGCACATTATGCCATATTGTAGTGCTCCCAGTTCACATTATGCCACATTGTAGTGCTCCCAGTTCACATTATGCCATATTGTAGCACCCCAGTTCACATTATGCTTAAGCTATAACTCTGCTTCTGGGTTTGGGAGTGTTGAAAGCAGATGGCAAATATTAAAGAGGCAATAAAACAAATCTCAATATGAAAAGAATATTCGTTTATCATAGAGCCAACTATGTACAATAAAAATACAAACAATATCCCTAATCACCATACAACACACAAAGCATCCCAGTGACTGCCATACAATTACACAAAGCATCCCAGTGACTATCATACAGTACACAGAATTTCCCAGTGACCACCATAGAGTACACAGAACATCCATTGACCATCATACAGTTTAAAGGGCATCTCATTGACTGCCATACAATACACAGAGCATCCATTGACCATCATGCAGTACGCAGTGTAGGCTTGCCATACTATCATCTTAAACCAGGACACTCATGAATTACACAGGTTCTGTGGCTGGCTGACTACAAGCCTGCATTTCACCTGGTTTTAATGAGCCACAGAACCTGTGTAATCCATGAGTCTCCCGGTTTAAAGGGACAGTATTGTAAGCCTAACACCGTGCATCCCAGTAACTGCCATACAATACACAGATCATCCCAGTGGCTACCATACAGTACATAGAGCAGCATAGTGACTGCGATAAAAGAGCATTTTTGTGAACACCACACTGTATCATTCCCTCATAGTTAACTCATGCTCAAAAATTTTTACTCCTACAGTGTCATTGTACCAATACCATTCAACATCACTAACCCTATTAACTCCTCGTCCTCACTTTTAATTAACATCCACATCATATATACCTCCTTCATTGACCCCATTAACAGCATTAACCCCTTCACCCTCATAATTTAACCTAATTATATTAACATCTCATTCTAAAGTTTAACTTCCATCAATCACATTTTAAATCCAGCTGCAAAACTACCCCAAAAAAGTCAGCACTTCTAAAAATATGTCTTATAATATTCTCAGTTTTGCAAGTTATAGGAAGGTGTAATTTTGGATGAAAATCTGTAAAGTAGGTACATGTATAATGGGTATGTAGTCAGGAAGCCGGCAGTCGAAATGCCGACTGCGTCGACACAGCGACACATATCATTATCCAAACGCCAAAATCCCAAAGCCCGGCATACCGAACGAAGGTAAGCTGGGCGTCGGGACCTTTTAGCCGTGGGAGGGGGGTTTTTAGGGACTCCCAGGGGGACTTAGGGCTAGGAACCCCCGCGGGAGGGTTAGTGTTAGGCTATGGGAGGGGGGGGTTAGGGTTAGGCACTAGGGGGGAGGTTAGGGTTAGGCACCCCTAAGGGAGGGTTAGGATTAGAGGGGGTAGAGGAGAGGGTTAAGGTTAGAACTTACCTTAGTCAGGATTTTCAGCTTTCTGCCTTCCGGGGTATTACATCCGCCGTGCTTACGTCCGGCGGTATACCATACCGAATCCGTATAATGTATTAGTAACTAACATATATATGAAATGTGGTTGGGAAGCAGATGTGGATATATGGATAAGTACAGTATTGTGGGGCTGGATACAAAGAGGAAGTGACGGCTTCAGATAGTAAGGAGTATATTTAGTGCGTTTTTTTAGAAGTGGAGATGTTGCCCATAGCAACCAATCAGATTCTAGCTATTATCTTCTAGAAGGTTCTAGATAAATGATAAATATAATATGATTGGTTGCTGTGGGCAACATCTCCACTTCTAAAAACCTGCGCTTTAGTAAATATACCTCTAAATAATGAATTGGTAAATGAGGTGTGTGTGTGTGTGTGTGTGTGTGTGTGGGGGGGGGGGGGCATGTGTGGGGGATGTTTAATAAAATACTACAATACTTGGAGTGTGTGTGTGTCATGTCTTTTGTTTAATTTGTTACAGGGGGCCCTTATTCTCCGGGCACACTGGCATTTGGGGTTTTACAAGATTTTTAAACCTAACAGGTGATGTGCAGCGTTGCAGACCCTACATTTTTCAACTATTGTTCTGTGGTATAGACAGTGTCCAGTCTCTGAACAGACACAGTCCATCTCCATTAGTACAGCATCTAACTTAATGTATCAACAATGGCCATTTTGCTTCAGACCATATAAAGCTTTCTTCAACAAACACACTTTTCCCTCTTGGAACACATCCTCATTATAATGCTCAGGAGCTTCCATATAAATCTCTTCAATTAACTCTCCATTTAAGAAAGCTGAATGAAAGTCTACAGCTGGGTACACACTAGACGATATGTTGGACGATTTGTCATTTTGAGGCGAATCAGAATGAGAAATTGTTCACATCGCCCAGTGTGTACACAGTATTGCGCGCTCCTGTGCGTCGTTCATCGTATCTTCAGATCTGCTTGCAATGCAGGCCAATCTGAAGTGAATCCGGTCTAAAGATCTACAGTAAAAATGTAGACAATGTCTAGATAGACAACAGATGTTAAACAGTCAATAGGTTGACAGGGACATAAGGTCGACACACTAAAGGTCGACATGTAAGAAAGTCGACAGGTACAAATGGTCGACGGGGTCAAAAGGTCGACTTGAAAAGGTAGACCAAAAATGGTTGACATGTTTTTTTGTTTTGTTTTTAAGGGTTAGGTTTAGAGTTAGGTTTAGGGTTAGGCACTTACCAGGGGGTTAGGGTTAGGCACTTACCCCAATGGTTAGGAACTTACCCTGATGGTTAGGGTTAGGCACCAGAAGGGAGGGTTAGGGTTAGGTACTTACCGGAGGGTTAGGGTTAGGCACTAGAAGGGACGGTTAGGGTTAGGCACCAAGGGGAGGGTTAGGGTGAAGATTAGGGTTAGAAAAAAAAACATACGTCGACCATTTTTGTCTACCTTTTTCATGTCGACATTTTGACCCTGTCGACCATTTGTACATGTCGGCCTTCTTACATGTCGACCTTTAGGGTGTCAACCATTTGTCCATGTCGACCTTTTGTCCCTGTCGACCTATTGGCTGTCTAACATTTGGGGGTAAATTTATCAAAGGTCGATTTGCAGGTCGATTTGAAGAGAGATTTAGCTCATCTCAAACCGACTCAAATCGAATGTTGCAAAACCAGTGATTTTGCCAGATTTACTATTATTTGATTTGTTTTGCGATTTGCAAAACAAATTCGATTTGAGTCGATTTTGAACAGTGATTTGCTGTTCAATTTGGCATGTTCACGTACAAATCAAACGGCAAATCCCACTTCAAAACGAACTGCAAATCCCCGGCAGCATAGAACTGCTTCATGCTTTCACTTTCAGCATGAGCAGTTCGTTCTCACACAGATACTATACATGCAGACATCAGTGAGATGCCTGCATGTATCTGACTGTAACAAGCAACCAAATAGTTAAAAGTAAAAAAATAATACGTGAGGTTACCCCCCAAAACAGAACCAGCCCTGGACGTTGCAAACCCAGGTCTGGTTGACTAAGTACAAGGAAAAAATTGCGTAGGGTCTCCCCGTACTCAGTACAACCAGCACTGGGCTATGGGAACCAGGGCTGGTTCTGGAAGTACAGGGAAAAATGTGCGTAGGTTCTCCCTGTAATTCACAGAACCAGCCCTGGACCCTTTCTAACGGGGGACTGATGCCACAGCCAGAGGAGCCCTATCACCAGGCCCCCCAGCCGCAGCATCAGCCCTGACCGCTAGTCATCCCGGGCCAGGGATCCCTGGGGAGTTGGAGACCCCTCGAATAAAGGGGTCTCCCTCTCCAGGGCACCCCTAGCCTAGGCTGATAGCCCGGGGCTATCCCCACCACCCCTGGGTGGTGGGTGGCGGGTTGATTGTGTTAGTGTAGTGTAAAAATAGAAGAATAAAAACATTGTCTTTACAATAGAACTGCAGGTCCCAGCAAGCCTCCCCTGCATGCTGGTACTTGGAGAACCACAAGTACCAGCATGCGGGGCATTAAGGGCCCACTGGGACCTGTAGTTCACCTGTAAAGAAATGTTGAAAGAAACACACACAACTTACACAGTATAAGTTTAATACACACACACACACACACACACACACACACACACACACACACACACACACACACACACACACACACACAATACTCACCTTTATTACCTCGAGTGGTCCCCTTGTCCAGTAGGCATCAAAGGTGTTGTTAAAATAACAAAACGATAAACATGACCCTCGTGCAATAACCATCCTAACCAGGTTGATTATTCCTTCCTGAATGAAGCGCACAGACGCGGCTTCCTCCTGTGATATCGATGTTTTTTATTTATATGGTTATGTCATTACAATAGTGTATGCTTTAATTACCTAATGTTTTTGTGTTAAAGCTACCAGACATTTAACATAGATTCAACTTCACTCACATATTTATAAAAGAAACACTTGACTCACTCCGATCACTGGGAGTGGAAAAAACACCTGGAAGCTGAGGCATTTCCCATCCCTGAGGGTAGCGCTTTTATACGATTTCACATATTTTTTCATTTATTTTATTGTATGGAAGTTGAGATCTTGGTGGAGGTTGCCCAAATCTTCCAGGCCAGTTGGCATTTCAGAGGCCTTTGCAGATGAGAGTGCCAGCCCCCACTTAGGGGGACATTGCTCCAGTGGGACGCTGTGTAATTTTTTACACCTGTGTTCTATGCAGGGTTTCTCCATTGGTTTCTGTCAAAGCTGGTCTAGTGGCTGAGACAGAATCAATGTAAAATTAGCTTGGAGCGACGCCATCTTGCGAATGGCAACCAGACTCCATCTTAAAAATAAGTATCTGCACGACGCCATTTTGCGAATGGCCATCCAGCGCCATTTTAGAGAAACTCACATTTAAGTACATACGGCGATGCTATAATTAGCATCGTGCGATCGCATATTATTAGCGTTATGCGAACGCATATTTCCCCTTATCCCATATGCACAGTAAATACGCACATTAGCGAATGCACAATATCCTGCATGCGAACGCTGTTTATTAGCTGTATGCGTGCACATCTGCCCCAAATCACATAAATCTAATTAGCGTCTTTACCCAAACCCCTAATACTTACACACTGCACACTCACATAAAAGGTTCCATTGCTTCAAAGTGTAATATCCAAGGTTTATTCATTTATTACTAATGTTGTGAAATAAAGACTATTTGATATCTAAGGTTTAGTATATGATAAGCAAACCATGTTTGGTAGCGTACTGATCTACTCTGTCTCAACAGCTGTCCGGTGTCATCGGTGAGAAGATCGCAACATGCATTCTCAACTTATGAACAGTAGAGAGTTAAAACACTAAAATGTACTTGTAATGTTAACAGCTTAGTTATGCATGCAGCGGGAAAAAGGAGACAACAAGCTTTTGGAGGCTGATCTGTGTCCATTTGAATCGACCTGTTAAATGTCCTGTAACAGAAGCACTGTGACGGAGAACCAATGGAATCATGACAAACTTGCTTATTGTATTGCTTATTCCTGTAAGGGTATAAATGTGTGGGCAGACTCCAAACCGGAGTCTTCTTGCTGATGCTGTAGACGGAGGTCTCTTGGTGATGCCGGTAACTGGTTCCAGTGCGCATGCGTATGTATAACTGTACCTTGGGTCTGTATAATTTCTTTGCGCTAAATTGTCTTTAGATCACAGCGTGTAACCTACTGTTTTTATGTTGAAACATTATACTTTGTGCGTTGGAAACACATTTTCAATGTCTGAAGGCTTTTATTTTACTGTATGACTGCGTAAGCAAATAGTGTCAATTTTAGAGGTTTATAGGAAGGAATATTTAGAGGTTTATAAGAAGGAATGTTTAGAGGTTTATAGGAAGGATTGTACTAGAGGTTAAATAGCATTACAACAGTTGGGGGCTCAGAGTGAAGTCACTTACCAGTTCACAGGATAAACATACCGTTATCAATCTCTCACCAAAGGGTGGAGTGGCCACACGCAGGGTTTACCTGCAGCCACTGGATGCTGAGAGATCGCTATCCATTATCGTATCAAGGTATGCTGATTAGAATCCAGGGACAAGAAAGGAAAAGTTTGTTTTCCTTTGTTGATAGAATTACATGCTAGAAGGGGTGTCGCAATATTGCGTACACGGTTGGGTCGCATTTTTGCGTACGCAGCATAGATACATTTTTGCGTACGCAGCTAAAGGTAAGAGTCATACGGTTGTGTGGTAGTCGCATTATTGTGTATGCGACTAGTCGCACAATAGCGTATACGTATTTCCGGTCTTGCTGCCATGTGTTTTTAAACAAAGCTGTAGAGATTACTTTATCAATTGTTGCCAATAACTGGGTTAACGTGTATTTTTCTGTGCTGTGTAACTGTGAGTGTTTGTTTAGGGTGTATCACGGGACCTAAATGTTAAGGATATCGTAGGATCCTTATGTACTAGGCGTAACGTACGTCCTAGTAACTCGGTAGCAGCTTACTGTTTACTTTACACAAAGCAGGTGTATGGGTTATTATTTTTGTTAGGGTTCGGCTCCCAGTGTGATTATAGTATTCAGTAATCAGTGATCTGTTAGGCTTATTTGAACACTATAATTGAACTGCATAGTTTTTGTTAGACTATGATTGTGAACTGGTGAGAGGGTGGACGAAATCAACTGGAACACAAAGGGTACTTTGTTGCCCCCTAGCGGTTGAAACGTAGTCAAAAAGGGATTTTCTGCGTGGGAGCAGCTTTTCTTCCATAGGTGAGTGGAGGCGTCTAGAGGTCCTCCATAGGGTTTGTGGATACACCCTTTTTCCAAGGCATCCACAGGTAAGTGAAAGTATCTTGACTTTCTTTCACCAGTTTAAATCTTTATTGAAAAAAGTTGGAGTTGTCTCAAGATGGGAGCCATGCAAACAATAGAGATGTTAGACAATGATGTACTGCTAATGGAAGCGCCGCTTGGATCGGCCCATCGTGTTATGCATACTAAGTACGGTGCTTATGCAATAAGGTATTGTGACGTATGGTTTAAGTTAACAATGAAGAATGTTAGACCGTTTCCCAGAATTGGTAGTTTTGATAAAGATGTATTAGATAATGTCCGGGATCACATAAGTCTGATGCGCTCTCGAGAGAAAAAGGTAAAATATTACGAATGTTTAAAATTGTGGCAGCATGAAGCGGATGCATGGTTTAAGAATGTACAAGCAACGCAAACTAGTGTTGCGAACGCATTAACAGAAAGTATACCCGTAGCGCTAAATTGCAATGCGTGTGAGCCGCAAAATAGCGTGCACGTGCAGCAAGGTAGCGTTGTGGAAGGTTTTGCCAGTGGTTCACGCGCACCACCGCCACCTTATGTGGATGGGGGTGCAGGTACAGTTATTGAAAAAACCCAGAAAAACGTAACAAGTCATTTGTACCCTCTCTTAAGTAATCATAAGGAAAATGTTTATGAAGTGGATGATGAGCCTATTGTTATGTCTGCCATTTCCCATGCTGTACACATGTTAGATGCTCCACCACGACAATCACAAGTGGTGCCGCCATCTCCATCAGTAATAGTACAGGAAGTGTTAACATCCACTGCACCCGTAGAGGAAGTTGTTAACCCTATACGTAGCACTAGTAGACTAAACCCCCAGCCAGGTACTAAGGTCAAAAGTAGCAGTGCGGCCGGTCTACATCCCATTCGGACCATAACTGTTCCAAATGGGAATGCAGATGTGAACGGAATAGTGCCCACAAGGGAAGTGGTAATGCATTGTCCTTGGACAAGAGCGGAGCTAAATTCCATAAAGAATGATTTCCCCGATCCCAAAAAGGAATTAAACAAATGTCAAAGATTTTGGAGAAATTTGGGCAGTTCTCACGAGCCAACCAACAAAGATTGGCGAGTGGTGTTAAGGGCTTGTCTGCCATGCAATACAGATGTGACAAAATTTATCACAGATTGTGTATTGGATGGAGACGTTCCCTTAACAGATGAAATTAATCAAGGAAATATTTCCCGCATTGTAACTTAATTGGGGGTATATATTGCAGTAGTAGTTAACTGTAACACAATTTTCACCTTAAAACAAAAGGAGAGTGAATCTGCAGAAGATTATTGTGACTGGGCTTTGCAGGCTATCACCCAGTACACTGGGTTGGAAGACATTAAAGATAGCACTCACCACAGGGGAATGATTGTCACTATACTCATGGATGGTCTTAAAGAGAACCTAAAGACCCGGGTTCAGACCTCACAGCCTGGCTGGAGGGGAGTCACAATAGACACCCTCATAGAATCCGCAATTGCACATGATAAGAACATCTCTAAAAAGAGAGAGACCCAGAGCGAGAAACTAATGGCTGTCAGTATTCAAGTTCTAGAAGGAATGATGGTAACATCTCAGCCAGCAGACACACCTGAATCCACACCTACACCAGCACCTGAACAGTTACAAGTCTTCACTAATCCTGCACCACCGCAAACACAACCCTACCCCACTTATCACACACAACCACAATTCCCGTACTATCCACAAACCCCATATCTCCCTCAATATCCTTACCCATACCCACCTCCTCTCCCTCCTGCTCAACCCACACAACAATCTTTTCATCCGCCCCTCCCACGAAGGTGTTATAATTGCAACCAGCCAGGACATCTAAGTAAGAACTGTACGGCAAAGAGGGTAGGTCCTCCTATTCAGGGAGTACCTGGATATCCCTATAAAGGATATACACAGAGACCAGCAAATCTCCAACAGGCACCAGCTCCAATTGTGCTTTATTGGAGAATGGAAGCCAATGCTAGGGGTCAGGTCATACCTGTAGTCTACAGACAGTCAGGTTAACGGGAAGTACTAGGGAAGAACCGGTCATGATGGTTGATGTAGCTGGTACTAAATATCCTTTTCTTGTAGACACAGGGGCGAGCAGGTCAGTGATAAAATCTCCCATTAATTTACAGGTAACCAATGAGACAGTACCAACAATGGGCGTAACGGGTAAAGTGCAACATTATCCTTTAACAAAATCCACAGAGGTTACTATTGGGCCGTTGCATACCAGGCATTCTTTCCTCCTGGCTGCAGCAGCTCCTACTAACCTACTGGGAAGGGATTTGTTATGTAAAATGGGATGTGTCATATATTGTACCCCTGATGGTGTATTTTTAGATATCCCAGAGAAAGTTGCGCATGAGGTGAGGGATATGTTGGACACTCCCCAAAGGATAATGTATCACTCCACCAGTTTAAGTGAAAATCCATCCCAAGTAGACCAAATGTTATTCCAAATTCCAGATTCACTTTGGACAAAGGATGGTCAGGACACTGGATTAATGGCAAACGTAAGCCCCGTAATGGTAAATTTAAAAGGCGGTAGGCAAGCTCCAAAAATTCCCCAGTACCCACTAAAACAGGAGGTAGAGTTAGGGGTTTATCCCATAATTGATCGATTGTTACAACAGGGACTTTTAATTCATACAGCCAGTGTAGCCAACAGTCCCATCTTTCCTGTAAAGTGGTGGGAGGGGTTATAGGCTGGTACAAGAACTTAGAGGTGTTAATAAAGTGGTAGAGAGCCAATTTCCCATAGTGCCAAATCCAGCTGTCATCCTCATGCAAATACCACCAAATGCAACCCATTTTACTGTCATTGACCTCTGCTCTGCTTTCTTCTCTGTGCCCCTTCATCCTGACTGTCAGTACCTATTCGCTTTCACATACAGGGGTGTACAATACACATGGACACGATTTCCCCAGGGTTTCATAAACAGCCCTAGTATCTTTTCCCAGGCCTTACATGACTGTTTACAATCTTTTCAACCTGCCAATGGATCTGTTTTAATCCAATATGTGGACGATTTATTGTTATGTTCTGATTCGTTTATGTCATGTTTAAGTGATACTAAACTTTTGTTGCTTCATCTCTCACAAACAGGACACAAGGTTGCTAAGGACAAACTACAGCCATACCAATCCAGAGTAAAATATTTTGGACATTGCCTAACCCGGGGGTTACGACATCTAACTAGCATGTGAGATGCACCCACTCACAGGAGCATGGCATAGCACCCAGCAGCTGGAACTAAAGTAGTCACTACTGTATTAGGATGGCGGGACAGTCCCATAATAGCTGCATTTCTTGTCAGGCTGTATATAGATGCTAAAATGTAACACACAAATTAAAGTGCTTCTACTTTACTTTGTACATCTCTCATGTAAATAACACAAACAATCTATTTTCTATCATAGAGATAGATGTATGAATGACTTAATTTTTACATAACATCAGGTCATCTTATACACACACATTCCGCAGCACATATCCTAACCCACTGCTCCATGCTCCTTCTTCACTATCTACCCCTCTGTGTCGCCCCTGTCTGTCTGCCCTTCCCTTTTAGAATGTAAGCTCTCACGAGCAGGGCCCTCATCCTCACGTGTTTCTCCTCCCCCTACTTATAGTATCATTTACTCCTAACTCCCCACAACGGCACCTAACACCTGGTTGCTCATGTCCTGCTGCTTGTGTTTTGCAGCTGAGTTTATAACCTTGTCCTTGTCCTGCATTGTTTTGTATTACTATTAACTGTTTTTCTTGTGTGCTCATTTATGTACTGTGTAAGGCGCTGCGGAACCTTTGTGGCGCCATATAAATAAAGGATAATAATAATAATAATAATACTGATCGAATTCAGGCCATACAGAACATGACACTGCCGCGTAACAAACAGTAAATTCGTACCTTCCTGGGAATGTGTGGATACTGCCGAATGTGGATACCAGGTTTTTCTATTTTGGCCTTGCCATTACAGGACTTAGGACCTCATTCAGAGTCGGTCGTTGCGGCCGCATTGTCGTAGGCATGGTCGTAGGCAGCCGATGTTCGCTAAACTGCGCATGCGTAAAAGTCGCAATGCGCGTGCGCAAACTAGCTGTTCCGATCAGAAATTTCTCTCTCCTTGAACACAGCCAGGTCGTTAGTTTGAGTGACAGAATGAACCGTTTGTGGGTGGTAACAGGGGAAGGTGCTTGAAAACGGGGGAGTGGAGATCCGAATGCAGGCGTGCCTGACTATGCGAACGGAGTTTAATGGGAGTGCATAATTAACAAAGTAGTGTCATGGCACACATGACATGGTGGTTATTGCACTGACTAGATCGTAGAGCTTAAGAGAGGGTATGGTCATCCTTAAGCTCTGCGATCAGCTCCGATGGGTCCCGATGGTCGTGATTAATCCTTATATCCCAGGAGATGACGTGTGTTGTGATCGAGAAGGGGGCGTGATATAGTCTTAAGACCGCTTCTTACCCTCGGTCGTTCAGCTAACGATCTCATCTTAGCGACGCAACTTGCATATCCGGCCCCTTTCCCCTATGACCATGCGGCCGCAACGACCGACTCTGAATGAGGTCCTTAGTCTCTTCATCAAAGCCCGACCATGTCATACACACAGAGGAAACAGAGCAGGCTTTCCTTAATCTTAAGGATAGTCTGACAAAAGCACCTGCATTGGGAATACCTGATTATGAAAAACCTTTTGATTTGTATTGTACGGAAGCCGATGGTTGCGCAGCAGGAGTTCTTACACAAAAACATGGTGATGCCAGTAGGCCCATAGATTACTACAGTGCCCAATTGGACACTGTGGCAAGATCACTCCTAACGTGTTTAAGAAGTGTAGCAGCAACAGCTCTATTGGTGAGTAAAAGTGAGGACGTAGTATTGGGCCATGATATGATTGTTTATACTCCCCATGCTGTATCTGCTCTGCTGAACTCTGCCCAAACTAGACACTAGAAACTAGTCTCTTCAGCTAGGTTCACCAAATGGGAACTAGCTCTAATTGCACCTGCAAACATCACTATTAAACAATGCAATGCGCTGAACCCAGCAACGTATTTACCATATGTACAACGTGATGTACAAAGGGTGGAAGGAGACGAGTTGCTGGTGGGAAGTGAGTTCAGCGGACATAGTGATGCACATGATTGTATACAATATCTGAACCAGACCTTTACTGCACGACCTGACATACGTAACATACCTTTAGAGCATTTGGATGTGACATTTTACACGGACGGAAATTGTCATAGACAAAACAGACACAGGTGAATTATATACAGGTTATGCTGTTGTAAATGACACAGACATCATAGAGGCTGAACCCCTTGGTCCTCCTCACTCAGCCCAGGTGGCGGAGTTAGTAGCACTAAAAAGAGCGTGTGAATTGGCAGCAGACAAATCTGCTAACATTTACACTGACTATAGGTATGCCTTCGGGGTAGTACACGATTTTGGCGCACTATGGCATCTGAGAAATTTTATGACAGCAGCAGGCACACCAGTTGCACATTCTAGACACATAAAACAATTACTAAAAGCAATCCAACTGCCCAAAACGGTGGCAGTAATTAAGTGTAAAGCCCATACATGTGAGGATGATCCGGTGTCACTGGGCAACAACAGAGCAGATGAAGCTGCAAAATGGGCAGCAGGGTTAAAAATAAACATACCAACAGAACAAATTATGTCTTTTCAAACAATTGATATGCTGAAATTAATTGAGATACAAAATTTGTGTTCGATCCAGGAAAGGTCAGTCTGGAAGTCCAAAGGATGTGGGCAAGAGTCCTCTGGACTCTGGAGGGATGGACAAGGTAAGCCAGTAGCTCCCAAGGCATATTACTCCAGCCTGGCTGAGGCAGCACACGGTCTGACTCATCTGGAAAAACAAGGTATGTGCAAATTGGTGAGAGCATACTGGTGCGCACCGGGTTTCTCTTCTCAAGCAGAAAAGAGAGCAATGTCCTGTCTGACCTGCTTGAGGAAAAATGTTGGGAAAATGATCCCTACCGAACCGTCCCACATTCCACCAACTGACGGATCTTTTCAGGTAATACAAATTGATTTCATCCAATTACCACCCTGCAGGAATCTCAAGTATGTATTAGTGTGCACTGACGTGTTTTCCAATTGGGTTGAGGCATACCCAGCGGCCACTAATACTGCTGCGTTTACTGCCAAGAAAATTGTAAACTGATGGGTATTAATAGTCGACTTCACAACCCCTACCGACCGCAAGCCAGTGCCAAGGTAGAGAGGATGAACAAGACTATTAAAAATAAGTTAAGTAAAATCATGGCAGAGACTGGACTAGGATGGCCAGAAGCATTACCGTTGGTCCTACATAGCATAAGGACCACTCCTAGACCCCCTCTAAATCTGTCCCCCTTTGAAATACTGTTTGGTAGACAACCTCATTTGATTATAAGTCCGCAGGAAGATTTGAAAGGTAACAACGAGGTAACTGTAAAATATCTTATATCAATGAGTAAACAGTTAAAACAGCAACAGCAGAAACTGAAATTGTTGTCCAATGATATGCCTGAAACTAACTGTCATGATGTTGAACCTGGAGAATATGTTATGTTCCGAAATTTCTTGCGTTCAGGTTGTTTGACTGATCATTGGGAGGGTCCGTATCAGGTGTTGCTGATGAGTACCACATCTTTGAAGGTGGCCGAGAGAGATACCTGGGTCCATTCCACTCACTGCAAAAAGGTCAACCAACCGGTAGAGAAACAAGGCGGAGACAAGGCGGATAACGTGGACCTGTCGATCGCAAGCTTGTTCCGGGAGGATTAAAAGGTGGCAGTGAGATACCTGAGCTAAAGAAATTTGCAGGTCCTTGCTGTGACAATGGACTGGTCTGCTGTGTTCATTTTTATATTCTCTTCCAGAGTTTCCATCATCCTGGTTTGTTCGGGAATATCGGGTTTCTGTGATGGGGGACCGATAGAGGAGATGGGAGCTGATGGCAGTGCTGATGGAGTGGAGTCAAGAGAAGGAGCGCTATGCCAATCAGGGGAGTGTCTGACCAATCGTAGTACTGTAGTTGTTAAGAGAGCTGTTATTCCGGATAATTGGGGACGGTGTGGAGGTTTATCGTCTGAAGATTCCTGTATTTGTGAGCTTTGTGGGTCACTAGTTGATGAGAAATGTATTCAACAGTGCCAGCCTAAATATAACCTGTACTGGGGTGGGTATCCTCTAGAGGATTATCATAGTATGGTAGGCAAATTTTTAAATCAGACTGATTGTTGGGTGTGCTCACATGTGCCACAGGGACAGCATAATGTAGGGTTGGTGCCCCTTTTGCTGAATACTATGGAAATTTTAGAATTTCAAAAAGGGAAAACATTGGATGGAAAATTCCTCTCATCCAAACCACCTCGTTTTAAACTCTATCAATTCCAAGTAGATAGATCACTTTCATGTTTAAACATAACCAACCCCAATAAACCAGGGAGTTGGGAAGTGACGGGGAATAATCAGACGATGACCTTCTCACAGAGAGCTGACAATGAGCCTCTGAATTATGATCTGTTACACTCAATTAGATCAAATGGGAAGCATTTTAGGCATCGGTATACACTAAGTTCCACCAGAGAAATGATTGGTAAGGTACCAGATGGATACTGTGCTAAGATAATACAACCAGAAACTTGCATGTAGCAGATGGGAGAACCTGAGATAGGATTATTTGCAAGGGAAAAGTGTCTCTCCCTGAGTTCCGAAGGTTTGTGTTTTCTGGGAAGAGTAATCCCAGAGGTTATGACCCTCACACATGTTGAAATGCTTGGTATTCATAAAGACACACCATCACCATATCTTCACACACAGTATGAACATAGAGGCAAAAGAAATATGATACCTGGTGATGTGCATAAAGCCACACAGTTAATTAGTGAGACAACTGGCTTTCAAGTTTTAGTCGCATTGGATCCCACCAGGATCGCTCGGGGTACACTAAATTTTAGATATATCCAAGATCTTGCTAAATTGATAGATAATATCACCGAGATGTATGATGACACCTTCAGGTATACAGGTAGGGAATTGCAAGCGTACAAGAAAGAACTGGTGCAACACAGACTAGTGCTAAATTACTTAACAGCTGTTACTGGAGGGTATTGCGTAACTTTGGCCACTCAGTTTGGAGTAAAGTGTTGCACTTATATCACAAATAATACCAGCGACCCAAAAGAGGTAATAGACCACAAGATGGATGAGATTCTGCAGTTAAAATGGGAATTTCGGAAGAACCACAATGCTTCAGTGGCTGAAGTAGAGGAGAAGGTAGAAGAGTGGGTTTCATGGTTGAACCCAGCGAAGTGGTTCTCAGGTCTAGGGGAGTGGGTCCAGAAAATGATCGCAAGCATAGGTAAACTCCTGATCCTTATACTGGGTGTCGTTATAGTAATTGGCATATGTGTCAAGTGTGTTCCTAATGTGTTGAAGTGTGGGAAATGTAAAAGTAAGGTAAACCGGAAGAGCGAAATAATGATGGTGGTTAGTAGTGCCCATATGAATACTGAGGTAAATATAGAACTGCATTACAACCCTGAACTAGGAAATACCATCATATAATGTATTATATTTAGAAATACATAAAATGTATTATTAAGATGTTATTTTTCTCATTTAAACATCTTAGATGATGCAAGTCTCTATTCCCCTTCAAAACTTCCTTTATAGGGCTGGTGCATCCCCACATCTTTCCCATGATCTCCCAAGATCCGCGGTGTGCGTATAATGGTAGTTTTATGTTCTCTCCTAGAGACCCATTATAGATGGATTGAAACCACCTTGTGCCATCCTATAAAAAATAATGTTAAATAATACCCCATATGCAAGCCTAAAATTAATTTTAAAATCAGAGTATGATAGCATGTTGTTTGCTATCAAAGGGTGGACTGTCAAAGCTGGTCTAGTGGCTGAGACAGAATCAGTGTAAAACTAGCTTGGAGCGACGCCATCTTGCGAATGGCAACCAGACTCCATCTTAAAAATAAGTATCTGCACGACGCCATTTTGCGAATGGCCGTCCAGCGCCATTTTATAGAAACTCACATTTAAGTACATACGGCGATGCTATAATTAGCATTGTGCTATCGCATATTATTAGCGTTATGCGAACGCATATTTCCCCTTATCCCATATGCACAGTAAATATGCACATTAACGAATGCACAATATCCTGCATGCGAACGCTGTTTATTAGCTGTATGCGTGCACATCTGCCCCAAATCACATAAATCTAACTAGCGACTTTTCCCAAACCCCTAATACTTACACACTGCACACTCACATAAAAGGTTCCATTGCTTCAAAGTGTAATATCCAATGTTTATTCATTTATTACTAATTCTGTGAAATAAAGACTATTTGATATCTAAGGTTTAGTATATGATAAGCAAACCATGTTTGGTAGCGTACTGATCTAATCTGTCTCAACAGCTGTCCGGTCTCATCAGTGAGAAGATCGCAACATGCATTCTCAACTTATGAACAGTAGAGAGTTAAAACACTAAAATGTACTTGTAATGTTAACAGCTTAGTTATGCATGCAGCGGGAAAAAGGAGACAACAAGCTTTTGGAGGCTGATCTGTGTCCATTTGAATTGACCTGTTAAATGTCCTGTAACAGAAGCACTGTGACGGAGAACCAATGGAATCATGCCTAACTTGCTTATTGTATTGCTTATCCATGTAAGGGTATAAATGTGCGTGCAGACTCCAATCTGGAGTCTTCTTGCTGATGCTGTAGACGGAGGTCTCTTGGTGATGCCGGTAACTGGTTCCAGTGCGGATGCGTATGTATAACTGTAACTTGGGTCTGTATAATTTCTTTGCGCTAAATTGTCTTTAGATCACAGCGTGTAACCTACTGTTTTTATGTTGAAACATTATACTTTGTGCGTTGGAAACACATTTTCAATGTCTGAAGGCTTTTATTTTACTGTATGACTGCGTACGCAAATAGCATCAATTTTAGAGGTTTATAGGAAGGAATGTTTAGACGTTTATAGGAAGGATTGTACTAGAGGTTAAATAGCATTACAACTGTTTCCCTGATCATAAATCCACCAGTGCCAGCTTTCCAAAGTAGGGCACCCTTACCCATGTGATTAGATACCATACAAAAATGCCTGGCTTGGTTCCCCAATGGGACAGATGAGGAGTCACTGCAGAGTGGTTTTTGTGATGGGTTTTCAGTTGCCTATTTGTGTAGCAGTCTGTATGGTTGTCTCAGGAATCTATATTCTGCTTCTTAATAGCTAATTGTGGACATGGGGCCTAATTCAGACCCGCTTGCGAGCGCTGAGCGCTCACAAGCGGGTCGATGTTGGCCAAGTGCGCATGTGCACGACGGAGGCGGCTCCGTCGTTCGCATGCGCGAGACCCGAATACCGATGGCCAAGCCATCACTATGGGTCTCGCACCAAAGGTGGCGTGCTGTCGATGGTGAGTGGGAGTGCCCGGTGGTGGGAGTGCCCGGGGCGTGTCTGCCCAGACGGATGCATTCCCATGGGAACGCCTACCGTCTGGGGCCGGCCCCACTGGGAGTGCTTTTGGCTCTGATAGAGCCAAAAGCACTCCAGGGCTTGCGGCAATGAGACCCTACCGCAAGGGTCTCTTTTTGGCCGCTCGCTATAGCTGTGGGTGGTCATCCACAGCTATGCGAGCGGCCAGGACGCCGCTCTAAAAACTAAGAGGGACGGCCCTGATTCAGAGCGAGCGCTCTGTCAGAGCGTCCGGCTCTGAATCAGGGCCTCGGTATATACTTTAATACCCACATCCACAACCAACCCACATCCTCTGAAAAGTGCCACGAAACATGTTTGACTTACAATCACTGGTGAGCTCCATTCTGGACCATGCAGTAGGGACACAGGCTCCAAACTGCATACAGAGGGCCTGATTCAGACCCACTCGCGAGCGCTCGCAAGCGGGTTTGTTTTGCCCAAGTGCGCATGCGCACGATGGAGGCTGCTCCGTCGTGCGCATGCGCGAGACCCGGATAGCAATGGGGAAGCCGTCGCTCCGGGTCTCGCACCAAAGAGGGCGTGCTGTCGATGTTGAGTGACAGCACGCCCCCTTTGGTAGGCGTGCCAGGGGCGTGGCTGCCCAGACAGAGGCGTTCCCATGGGAATGCCTACCGTCTGGGTCCGGCCCCACTGACAACACTAGTGATGTCAGTGGGAGTGTTTTTGGCTCTGATAGAGCCAAAAGCACTCCAGGGCTTGCGGCCAACGAGACCCTACCGCAAGGGTCTCGTCGCAAGCCCGATGGTCGCGATGGTCTTGACCATCGCGGCCATCTTTTTGGCCGCTCACATAAGCTGTGGGTGGTCACCCACAGCTATGCGAGCGGCCAGGAGGCCGCTCCAATATTAGGTAGGACGGCCCTGATTCAGAGCAAGCGCTCTTGTCAGAGCGTCCGACTCTGAATCAGGCCCAGAGACCCCAGAAGAACTAGTATGGAATGGGCAGACGTTGTTTATCAACTCTACTGTGTTCAATGGACGCGCTCTTTTTGATCATAGTCGCTCGGCTGGCAATCCAAGGGGGACTTTGTTTTTTGAACATCATCTCTTCTCAAAAGAGCATAAACACTATAAGTTGTACGCTGCATGATTTGTTTATTGTCATAGCAACACATAACACACACCCCCACTCGCACTTCTGCACAATTTTTATATTTTAAGTACAGTTGCAAAGGAACCTCCAAAGAAGATACACCCCATGACGTATGCTGGACAGTAACCACAACCAGTGCACTTTAGTAATGGGGTCCTCTGTGACAGCCATGTTAAATAAATATTGTAAGGGCACAGATTTTTTTTTCCCATATCTTGTACTGATCTGTTACTCTCTGTGTGACTGGACGCCTGTTGCTTAGGCCGGCCCTGGTCACAGGTTAGCGCTTTTGGACTCCCACTCACCGTCAGTGACCGACTGTCACTGACTCCGCCCATTGTGCCGTGGATGTTTACTGAAGCTGCCACCACCAAACTCTACCATCGGCATTTGGAACCGCTTCTTAGTTACACTGAGGCTCCTACTTCAGCACCTGGAACTGCTTCTGCTGCGTATGCGTTTGATTAGCTGCGGACACACCTCCTGTTTGGTGTCGGCTGTTCCCACCTGATCCCTCGCAATGGACCAGGTCTGCACGGTAGCTTGGCAGAGGGCTTGAACTTGGAGACGCTGAGCTCTTACCTAGAACAGCAGGAGAACGGAATAGCGTTTTGGCGCAATTCTGTTGGTCGCAGGGTACAGATGTAATCGAAGTAAAGGCAAAAAGGTGTTTATTGCTCACAGTCTTAAAGAAGACTCAACCTTCCGAATGAAGGGGAATAAGCAGCATACAGGATTCTTATCAAGTCAGCAGTTCTTCTCCTCAAAGAAGTTACAGGGTTGTACACATACAGGGCTCACAGGCCCTCTTTTTATGTCATTCTTACACACAACATCACAGGGGGCAAATCCGCCCTGTGTTCCTCTCAACCAATCATGATTCCTCAGAAAATATAGTTTAACCACATATTATATTTCAAAGGAGTCACCCAAACCTAAACAAAACTGACTTATCATATAGTGATAACTGTCTCCTAAAATGTTGATATAACATTTCGCAGGAAATAGTAAATAACATTCATCCTTTGATACATTTTTCACACAGTGACAACATACCTATGTAAAATAACCAGCAATAGTATTCGCTTTGGTCTGCCTGCAATAATCATGAAAAACAAACACTTTTTCCCCAGAAGTGCACACACACAGGAGACAGGTCTCAGGCCATTTCAAAGGAAGATTTGGCAATTTGACTCTCTTCACACCTTCCCAGAGAAAGCTTCTATCCTCGTCTCTCTTGGAATGCACTTCAAAGAAAGCTTTGTTACACAATGGATTTGACCACTACCATAGGTCAGGACAATTAACATATCACTTCCTATGTCAGGAGGGAAATCCCCATTATAATAATATACTCTTAAACCATATAGTGCATAGCCTATTAAATATATGTTGCTTCATGCACTAATGCATTGCAGATCAGCTGCAGTGCATTACAGCAATACATATATACTTTAATACAGTTTATTATAAACCATGTGCAGTGTCCTGTGTCCTGGGACTTTAACTGTTTCAGCACTGGTCACAGTGGGAGCTGGCTCTCCCTGTCATCCAGTGTACAGCCACACTCTACCCACACTCCCGCAGTGCAGCAGGTCCAGGCTGCGGCACATAAAACATTAAAAACACACTCATTAACATTCAATGCGTAGCACAGAGTATACATTTACAAAGGGCGCCTGGTGCCTTTTTGTCCTTTTAAAAATGGCGCTGCAGCATGGGGGCTAACCCCTTCAGTGTCGCGGCAGCCATTAACCATGTGTGGCTGGCCTCCGACTATTAAGGCTCTCCTAGAGGCAACGGGGACAGCTGATCAGTGATCTCCTTGCCATGGCAAAGCCCCAGGCCTCATGGTGATGGTGTTGGGAGGTGTTAGGATTTGCGGTTAGCAAATCATCTTGGTGGTAGTTTCCAGTCATAGTGTTACTGGGATACTGCATCATGTCCTGTCCTTTTCTGGCTTTTTACAAGTAGCTGGAAAATCCTGTCTTGTCTGTGTCCATTCATGGCCTGTCATTCATGTCTGTCTTTGTGTTGTTTCATGTGTTCACTAATTAACTAGCTCTCCCTGCAGAGCTCAGGTGCACACATGCCTTTGATTAAGAAGTGCTCTCTCCAGGAATTGGTTCGGAATGGACACTGCTTCCTTTAAGTTTCAGCCAGCCTTTTACTTCACTGCCGGTTATAGAGTTTCCTCCTACAGCTCGGTCTGGTTGTTCCAGCTATCCTCCGTGATTGTCTACACTTTAGCCGCTGCTTCTATTTACCATTCTCCGTCTCCCTCCACGCTGCCTTCCAGGCTTCAGCAGGTAGCTCAATTATTCAAGACTGTTGTTCCACTCTGCTCTGATTGCTGTTAGCTTGCTGTCTGTTTTCACCATCCACATGCTGTGCTCAGTGTATGCAGGCCCCAGCCTTTGGGTCCATGCTTCCTCTGTATAATCAGCAGCTACAGTTTTCTCAGCCCTACTGTGTGTAATCAAACTGTACATTTACACCTGAACTATTTTCAGCCTGTGTTATCCTGCCCTCCTGGCAGGCAACTCATCTAGCCAAGAAATCCTGTCCTCCTGGCAGGCAACCCATCTAGCCAAGAAATCCTGCCCTCCTGACAGGCAACTCATCTAGCCAAGAAATCCTGCCCTCCTGGCAGGCAACTCATCTAGCCAAGAAATCCTGCCCTCCTGGCAGGCAACTCATCTAGCCAAGAAATCCTGCCCTCCTGGCAGGCAACTCATCTAGCCAAGAAATCCTGCCCTCCGGGCAGGCAACTCATCTAGCCATGAAATCCTGCCCTCCCGGCAGGCAACCCATCTAGCCAAGAAATCCTGCCCTCCGGGCAGGCAACTCATCTAGCCATGAAATCCTGCCCTCCCGTCAGGCAACTCATCTAGCCAAGAAATTCTGCCCTCCCGGCAGGCAACTCATCTAGCCAAGAAATCCTGCCCTCCTGGCAGGCAACTCATCTAGCCAAGAAATCCTGCACTCCTGGCAGGCAACTCATCTAGCCAAGAAATCCTGCCCTCCTGGCAGGCAACTCATCTAACCAAGTTATCCTGTCCTCCTCGCAGGCTACTCTACAAGCCAAGTTTTCCTGCCTTATCTGGTGAGACACTTTTCCATAACAGGAGGTCAGTAAAGCAAAGGGAGGGTGGAGCTGGACACAGTGGAGGGTGGAATGCTTCAGAGCAGGGGCGGAGACTGAGGTGACCGGGCATATGGGTTTACTATACTAATATAACTGTAATCTTGTATTGTTTATTAGACGTTCTACGTTGCCTGCCTATTGTGCACAATACTATGCTCTTGCTTCATTTAATCTTTTGTTTAAAGTTACATCACTATTTGAAGAATCTTACATTTTCATTACAAGATGAATCATATCTAGGTTTTGATGAAAATGGAAATTTTGGCAGTTTCTATCTTATTTTAAATTGGATAATGACGGAAACATTTAAAGTGTGGACAAAACATGTTGGTGATTTAAAGACATCCGCTGCAGGAGATCAACAGTTTTTAATCAATAAAAAGGCAATAATATGGAAGAATAGTGTCAATCAATCAGGTTAGGTGAAAACACTTATTTGATATTTAGTTAATACATATAAATGAACAATAAATATTGCTGTTTCTGCAAATAGTATCTGTGTAAACCAGTAGTTTGTGAGCTTCATTGTTAGCGGCCCAACTTTCATTCTCAAAATGTATTCAACCCCTTTGAAAATCATATATCCGACTCTACGTGGGGAGAAGCCCAGAGGGGAGATGAAGGTGACAGCTAGTAGGGGTGGGACCAGACTATTTGTAATATTTGGCCCCACTCCATAATGGCATAAGCAAGTCTGGAGTCTATGAAGAGAGGTGGGGCCAAAATGATGCGTTTACCATAGAATCAAGCTATATAGGCTCTGATCCCTCCCCGAGGATCCTATCCTGATCTCTTCACTAGGAAGTAGGAAGGACACGGGAGCAACCCCAAAAATGCAGAAGTCTCCTGGATGTTCTGGGAGGGTAGGTATGCAATTTTTATATCAGGAAAATATATTTTTTTATGAAACACAGTCACGTACGTGTTTAACTTAAAATTTAAATATAGACGAAGGGCTCAATTCAGACCCGCTCGCTAGATGCGTACACTCGCACCCAGCGTATGCAAATCCAGCAAAGGCAGGCGATCGCACGGCAAGGTATTAGCACGCCCACTATGTCTTGGCGTGCGATCACTTTGTGTATGCAGACGCCCACCAGCCATTCTTAAGACGCCCACTTGCGCACATCATCTCCAGGTAAATGTATGCAACCATCGGTAACATCGAGTACCATCGGATGCGATCACGACGCTTGTGGTTGACCATACCCTGCCGCAAGCACTGCGAGCGCTTCAGTGTAAATTTCAGCCAAATGACGTGTACAATGATGCTGCCTCTTACTTATGTACGCCTCTGAAATGGCGTTAAGACGCTCAGGCACGCCTGCGTTCGCACCTCCACTCCCCCGTTTCTAGCGGCCAGCCCCTGTCACCACCCACAAACGGCTTCTCCTGTCACTCACTCTGCTGGGCAGTCTATGCGCAGCGAGCGAACACTTCCCGATCTCTCGCACTGGTTCGCGAACATGCACTACGATGCGTACACATGCGCGCAATGTGAAAATCGGCTGGCTGCGGGCGAACGCTTCCTAGCGAGCGGGTCTGAATCGGGCCCTAAATTATCAATGTCTATTTAGCTATTGCTTATTGAGGGGATACCTGATTTATGTGTGCTCTTACTGTCTTATCAAAGGTGTCACTTTCTAACTGGCACGATATCCCAACTGCTTGTTAGGTTCATGGGCCGCAAAGGGAAGACAACAGGGAAGATACAACTGTATCTCTATTATATTATGTGTAGAGACTGTGGGGTCTATTTACTAAGCAGTGTTAGGAGACAGAGTGAAAAGTGATAAGAAAGTGATAATGTGGCAGCCAATCAGCTCCCAACTGTCATTTTTCAAACACAGCCTGTGAGATGACAGTTGGTAGCTGATTGGCTGGCACCTTATCACTTTCTTATCACTTTTCACTCTGTCTCCTAACACTGCTTAGTAAATAGACCCCTGTGGATTGTAGCATGGGCAGCCCCTCTCGTCCAAGAGGGTAGGAGCCGCCGCTGAATACAATACAATATAGAGGATTATTTAGGATAGAGCTTGAAATGTGTAAAGTAATAAAGTGAAAAGGGATGGACTTTGAAGTGAAGTGTTTATAGCTTCCACCGTGTCCCTTTCCAGGTGGGATCACACAAGCAGGCCTACTGTAGCTCAGCTTTCTGGGGAATTTTCAAACGCCACCTTTGAATATTTTCTGGGGGCAATTATTATTATTTTTTTCGTTTTTCACTTTGTTGGTTAGTAAATGTCCTGTAGTGTATAGTTTAAACATTCCCATAAAAGTATCTTAAAATAATGGTCACATTAATATATTGTCTCCATTTCAGACTCCAGACTCTCGCTGCTCAGAAATGTGTTTGCCTGGGAGCTGAAAGATCCTAAGACCTGGAACACACCCCTGCTGTTATGATTGTGTTCTATGGGCCTGATTCAGAGCCGCTCGTAAGCGGCCGCTCATTCGCTCCGAGCGATGTTCGCACATCTGCGCATGCGTATGGGTTGTAATGCGCATGCGCCAACCAGTCAGTGCGGTCGGAAAACGTGTGCTCGCAAAATAGCGAGTGCCTGCTAATTTGAGTGACAGAATGAGGCGTTTGTGGGTGGTAACAGGGGAAGGTGCTTGAAAACGGGGAGTGGAGATCCGAACGCAGGCGTGCCTAACGGTCAAAACGGCATTTTAAGGGTGTGCATAATTAACAAAGCAGCGTCATCGACCACGTCAGTTGGTTGTCTTTTAGCCTGAACTGCTCGCAGGAAAATGCTACCACAAGAATAGCGAGCAGTTCATACGCCTTTCGATGTACTCGATTAATCTAATAAATAGCGGAGATGACGTATGATGCGAGCGGCCAGGGGGCGTCTTTACAAAATAGCGAGCGCATGTTTTGTTCTCTCATTCAGACATAGAGGTGTCAACAGACCGCACAGAGCGAGCGCTCTATTTAAATATCCGGCCCCTTTTTCTGAACGAGCGAGCGCAAATAGCGTCCGGCTCTGAATCAGGCCCAGTGTTCCGAGGGAGAAATATCCAGTACAACTGGTACATTTTATATGCTATATATACATGCAAATTAGTATATATAGCCAGAGCTGCCATCAGAAATTATGGGGCCCGGGACTGACAAAATAGGCAGGTCCCTGGGCCCCCTTGCCCCCCAAACCTCCCCTCCCCCCTTCCCCCTCACCTGCGGGGCCCACCGCCCCCTTCCTCCGGTACCTTTTGCCCTGGTCTATTAAATAAGTGCCAGTGGTCCTCTGCCCAGTTAATTTTACAACTTTGTTTTTTCCTGGCTTAATAAATTTTATTATTTACTTACCTTACTCCGAGTCCTTTCTTTTGCTTCTTCTCCTCCGGCAGATGCTGGTACTGCTCCGTGGCTCCTGCGACATCTCCCATCCAGACAGAGGCGCGGCGTGACGCCATGACGTAACGGGCGCCGACTCCAGGATACACTTTATTGAATATAGAGGCTGGCAGAGCTCAGCGCGGCATGCCATATAGTTTAGAGCGGCCAGAGAGGACCCTCCTCCTTTTACTTTATGGGGACCGGGTAGTCCGGGTCAGCGGCGGGTGTTAGCAGCAGATGGACCCACCTTTTTCATTCAAGGAAGCTGCGGGCTGTGCATTGGCAGTAATAGCGGGCAGGCCCCCCCCTGTTCTGCCATTGTCCGGGCCCGGTACTACAGTCCCGGCAGTCCCCCCCTGATGGCGGCCCTGTATATAGCTGTTAATAAAATTATACCCATAGGTCTTAGAATATTATAATAAATTTTTGACAAATCTATATAATAATCTCCTAAAAACTGTCCAGTCTCCAACATGCATGCACAGTGGGAGCCTGCGGTACATGATGCCCCTCCAAGGCTCCCACTACAGGGAGAGATAGGACTGACATTAGTCTAGGCACAGAGGATGGATGTCCTGCTTGGAACAGATAATTATGCAGCCATGGGAGGAAGGGGGTGCGACAAAGCTGGAGATGGAACAAAGAGGGGGGGACTAATGCCAGGTCCAATATACTAGTATTTTAATAATGAAGTTGGAATCATGAACATTAAACACTTTTAAGGGGATATGTATCAAGACTTGGAAAGAGTTACAATTCAGCAGTTGCAAAAAAGCAACTGATAAGGTCCTTTTTTATAAGAACTTTTTGTTTGTCAAAATGAAAACATTTATATTAAACCTTCCCTTAGGTACATCCGGGTGTGATATGTATTACCGCCGATCGACAGCGGCTGCCCGACAAAGGACGAAATCCCGATCGTCCTAAAGGTAAGTATATACTAGCCTAATCCCCCTAACCCTAACCCTCCTTAGGGGTGCCTAACCATAACCTCCCCCCCTGTGCCTAACCCTAACCCGCCCTCTAAGTGCCTAAACCTAGCCCCCCCTTCCCCGCTGCCTAAACCTAAGTCCCCCGGGGGGTGCCTAACCCTAACCCTCCCTCCCCCTAGACTAACCCTAACCTCCCGGGGGGGTGCCTAACCCTAAGTCCCCCCTGGGAGCCCTAAACCTAACCCTCCCCCCCTCAGCTGTCCGCTGCGGCGCTTGGCATCCGATCGATCGGGATGCCGGGCGCCAGTCTCCAGACATCGGGCAAATGACCCTAGTCGGGATAAAGCAGTCTGGAAGCAGGCGGTCGGCATTTAGACCGTCAGGTTTCAGACTACATCCCGTACATCCTGTCAATCATCTTATTCTCTCACACATGTGACACATAACCAAAGTAACACATACAGACCCTCTAAAGGCTGGCCCAAACACATACACTCACCCAACCAGGTGGTTAGGCCTTATTGTCTGTGTAAATGACAACAGGCAAACAGAACATGCAGTTGCACACTCGGGCCCTGATTCAGAGCCGCTTGCTCTGACAGAGCGCTCGCTCTGAATCAGGGCCGGTCTTTTTTTTTTTATTAGAACGGCCTCCTGGCTGCTCGCATAGCTGTGGGTGACCACCCACAGCTGTAGCGAGCGGCCATGATGATGGTCGCGATGGTCAAAACCATCGTGACCATCGGGCTTGCGATGAGACCCTTGTGGTAGGGTCTCATTGCCGCAAGCCCCAGAGAGATTTCGGCTCTAACAGAGCCGGAATCTCTCCACTGACATCACTTGTGATGTCAGTGGGGCCGGCCCCAAACGGTACGCGTTCTCATGGGAACGCCTCCGTTTGGGCAGCCATCCCCCCGGCCCGCCCACCAAAGGGGGCGTGCTGTCACTCAACATCGACAGCACGCCCTCTTTGGTGTGAGACCCGGGGCGACGGATTGCCCGTCGCTATCCGGGTCTCGCGCATGCGCACAACGGAGCTGGCTCCATCGTGCGCATGCGCTCTGGGCCACCATCGACCCGGTTGCGAGCGCTCAGCGTTTGCAACCAGGTCTGAATCAGGCCCTCTGAGTACTAAGAGCAATGATAGTCAAAGTTATCCTGTTAAACTCTGCAATTAACATGGAGTATAAGTGAGGTTCTATAGTATAGGTTTGGACAAAAATAATTAAGGTGAACCCCATCAGATGGGTCCCTGACATCCCTAAAACTAACACATTATGTCAATTTATCCAGGACTTACCTATAATAGTGTCCATTATAATATGTAGACAGCAATGTAGGAACCTGTGCCAATTAAAACACCTAAATGCAGATAGGAGGGATGCTAATACCAAACAGAATGAATCTCAGCCTTCAAGTATACAATATATACACAATGTAGAGGAAAGGGGCAGGAGGCTTGGACTGCAGACCCTAATTTTAAACGTAATAAGAGGGGCTACCATGTTGAGACTTGTAGTACAATGCAGCAAACAGAAAATGCAGGTGTACACTCTAAGTAATATAATATACCACAACTAATTATAGGGCTATTAACAAAGACTGGATACTATGGGCCTGATTAGGTCGTAAACATTAAAATAAATATTGACAATAGGTGGCAACATTGCCTCAAATATGGTTATTGGCAAAGTATTATAACACTGATATTTAAACAACTAGTCAAAAATCTGTAACTAAAGTACATTCCTTTGAGGATCAGAATATATGTCAAAGGTCACTTTCTAACAAAACAATAAATGTTTGGTTAGCATAATTGCAGCAATCTATGCGAAATAATTTATAACACTATTAAAACTTACTTACATATCATGTTTTTATTATGTCAGCCATTTGTTTTATAATTCCCTCTTGTTAATTTAACTTAATCCTAAACCTAGGAATAAAAACACTGACACATGTATATGGGATTAAAAGAGGCCACAGCCAGAATTTATTGATCAAATTGAAATTTTAGAATATGTGGCAAGAAGAAAGCAGTGCTCCGAGGCCACAGCCCGATGTATACTAATACTAAATAATAGGGGCAGGGTTGTCTTAACAGCAGTGTGGGCCCTGGGCAAAGCAATGCACTGGGCCCACTACTCACCCATTCACAGGAAAAAAATTTAAATGGTCAATAAAATTGAACCCTCCGGTATGCCCATCAGACCTTACACATATACAGAGAGACTCTGTCTGACTGGTCTGAAGCCGACGGATGAAGTGAAACTGGGACTGAGGCGAGTACTCACCAGGGGGATGAGGGGTGGGAGGTTAGATCAGAATACAGTGCACCGGCGGCTGGCTTATAAAAATATCACAATTTTACCAAATGGCCGCGGCTATGGGGGGGGAGGTTGGTGGGGCCCTACAAGCTTTGGGCCATTGGGCAGCTGCCCAACAAGCCCAATGGAAGAGATGGCCCTGAATAGGGGCGGTTCCCTGCCCTGCGCAGACTGACCTGGGGCAGTACCATCCTCCCCTAATTGGCACAGCATTGGCCCCTCCCTTGGAACAAAGACCATGTCCCCCCTTTAGGCGGTGACCAACTGGCCGCTCTTAAAGGAAAGATGCTACCACAGGCACTCCTGCGCTAATAATATACCTCCCTGGAGCACTGCTTCCCGCCAAAGCCCGGTCCGCAGAACCAGGCCCGCCACCAAACTGTGACCTTCCTGAAAAGTAAAGGGAAACTGCAGAGATCACTGATCAACATCTAGCCCGCGCCCGTGAGGTGTACCCCATCGGTCCTATGAAAGCTCTCCGCCCCGTAACGTAAACCTGGGTATTGTATGACGCGTCCGCCAACGCTAAATGACAAGTGTGCAATGGCCATATCTGCTCAATACCCATGCACGCGCCCAAATCATTGCCTCCCAAGTGGGGCCTCAAACTTCTCCTCTGCTGCCCATAGGGCATCTAGCAGGCGCTTCCAGTGCATTTCTCGTAATCCTAACCAATGCAACTTACCCACTCACAACAAAAAATTGTGCCTGGAACGCCAAGGGGTGCTGGCTAGCCCAGAAAATATAGGAATTTACCAACACCCGTCAGTTAGCACTCCCGGACAACCCTGTCCGAAAGTTCACCTATACAGAAATTGGCATTTATATAGACATAAATTGGCATTTATATAACAACAAGCTAGCCCCAAGGAAAGGGAAACAACAGTTGGGTGACCCAGATGAAGGTGAAAAGCATAAAACCTCTTTGAGGGCAAAACTGAAAAGCCCTTCAACCTCCAAAGCGGCAGTAGGCATAAGGCCCCTGGGTTTCCCAACAAACTCGCAAGGAGCACAACTACTTAATGCAACTTATCCCCCCTTTAAATACAACTTCCACCACCCTAACTGTTTTTAATAAGTCGATTGAAACACCTGCACCCACTGCGCAAGCTGCTGCCCCTAACCTAAATTAATGAGTCCCGCAAAGCTCCGTCGTTAAACCTAAAGCAATAAGATAATTCTGAAACACCCTCGTAAACTGCCACCTGGACAAAGATAAATACCGGCTTAATAACCACATTATTTTAACAGTAAACCTGATAGCCCAGAAATCTTAGTAGCAGCAACTAGCTCGCCCATTCTAAAAGCCCTAAAGTAAGCTAATGAAAATCCTAAACTCAAAAGGGGGGGCGTCTAGTACTTGACCAAAGCAACCCCTTTACTGCCCCAATCAAATCCTGTAATAGGGCTGGGTTGATGGGGCTCCGCGTAATGCCTGTGTTAGGACGCTCCCTTGCCCACCCTATTAATACCTTGGTTAATACAAATTATTTGTCCGGATCCGCCAAACGTGCAACTTGGAAAATTATACCAGGTAACGCTGAAGACAAAGCCGTCTTGGAACGACCCCTGTCATAGCAGCCACAGAGAAACTCTGCCATACAATCATCAACCGTCTTAACCCACCCACTCTTGGAAGCTAAAAACCTTGACAATCTCACAAAACCGGCGTGTAGGTCGTTAATGTACTAGGTGCCAATGACACAGTGTGAGGCCATTGATGCTGGCGCGATGATCCACCAGGCATGGAAGGGGAAGGATAAACCATGTAAATTAGCAGGAGGTGCGAGCGAATTAACCTGTCCCTTTGAAACAAATGTAAGATGTCCGCTATCTCATTGGCAACGCCCTAAACATGCCGTGCCATAAACTCTATATTCCTTACACATAGCAGTGTAAATGCCGAACAACCGTGAGGCCGGATCTAAGTCCGTCCCTGATTAGTGCCGGCCTAAACCACACCTAAGTTATCACCAAAACAGGATTTGCCTATTGCAAAGCTTGCTGGCCCACAGCTCGACTGCCACTACAATTGGAAAAATCCCAATAATAAGGATGTTCCTGGATAGGCCCTGAACCCCACAAGAAATCCGGCCAAGGCTCCGTGCACCACTCCCCTTCAAAAATGCACCATTTAAGGAAACGGACGCATCTTTAAACAGTCTAAGTTCGGACTTGGCTATGGGTGACGAGGGCAGAATTGTACACCGTCGAATTTGCGCATAAAAACCAAACAAATGCGCAGATCTACACTGTGGCTCTCTCTAGCCGTCTACTGAAAAACCGACCCCTATGTATGACTCTAAACACAAAACTGAGGGCCCAACAGTGATGGCAACTGTATTAGCGAAATCTTTTTCGCCAAAATGAAATGCTTCTGGCAACTCCCCAAAACGCCATGCCTTCGCCATAGGCAAGCAGCATAACCCTATCAAGGTATCGATTTCTATCCCCAAATAAGATATGCGCATAACTGAACCCTCCATCCTGTCACGGCCACCGGGGCTCCCATAACGACGAACAGAGCCAGCAAGGAAAATAAAATAAATAAATACTCACAAACTCGGGTATCTACTTGCCCCTTAACATGAAAACATTCAGGTAGTGGGTCGTAACAGTATGTCCTATACCTGCCTGGACACACCACTGCAAAAAGTAACTAAAACACTCAAAGAAAGTACACGAAATGGAAAGGCCCATGGGCCGGCATCTGTCTAACGTAATTGAGCCTTGCAACTCCAAATCCCATATATTTAAAGGACTCGGGATGAAATGGGCAGCAGTCAAAAAGCGGATTCGATATCTGCCTTAGCTAGTAGAGCCCTGCCCCCCGAAACCTTGTACCAATTCCAGGGCATATTTGAAAGATTGGAAAACGATGTGGTGATCTGACTGATATTTTGCGTGGTTGCCCAATCCTTCCATTTGGGTAAAAGAGACTCTGTATCAACCCAAATTTACCCAATTCCTTCTACGATGCCCCCTTGAAGGCGGTGCACCTAAACCTTCCAAAAAGGGGGGAGCAAAAGGGGTCCGCACATGCGCCCCCACCTGACTTCCGCCTCCACTTTACTCCTAACGACTTCTGGATGGTCATGTGCCGCTTTCAGATTTCTCTTAGAAACCCTGGATAACTCCCTTGTCAAAGGTAAATGCAAACCCATGCCAAAGCCCCCAAATTAATCAGTGACGGTGCTTTTCTGAACACCTCTGCGCTGCTCGTTTCAATATTCTCCTTGACCTGCCCCTGTGCCGCAGACCACCCCGCACACCTTGGCTGGGTGACCGCTCCCGCAGAGCATGCAGATATGTCTGTATCCACAGCCTGCCCCACATGACATTGCGCTTTATTAAACGCGTAGCACTACCTGCGGCTGATGCCCGCAGATCTGGCCAGGCCAGAAAGGGCTGCTTCCAACCAACCAAGGATTCCGCAGGTGAGCTAGGTAGTTGATCGAGCAAGCCAAACCTCGACGTCCTTGAAACCTAATTGAAACACTGTCTGCCCCTCCTGTTGTGTCTGGACTCAAGGTAGTACGCCGCAAAAAACACACATACCCGCCGTCAATTCTGGTACAAATGGAAGGCTTCCTCCGCTACTACGGCTGCTGACTCAGCCTGATCTAAAACCTTCGTGCATCGGCTGTAATCACAAACATATCCACAAATTTACCCTTCCCTAACTGCTCTCTACTTTAAACCTTAAATCCTTAAGGCTAGCCGTATTCCCACAGTGAACTATAACCCCTGCTGCATCCGACACCTTAGTTGCCGACAAATGTGTTAGAACTCTAAGGGCTCCCCTGCTTCCCTTTACATTTGTGCACTTAGTAACGAATGAGCTTGCGCGGCCTTTCAGATGAACTGGAAGAATCGCTAGAATCATCAGTGGAATGGGAATGTGTGCTGCATGAATGGGTTAGCACCATACTCACAGAATCCTGACGTGGAAGGACCAGCCACTGCCTCCTGTGTGTTCGCCAACAGTCCCTCGCTGCGCGGTGTGCCCACCACGACTTCATTCGACATCAGCACTGCACCATCTGTCCGGAGGACTTTGACAATGGGCCTAGACGCACTAAAACTGTGACCTGGGGGCTCAAAAAAATAAATAAAAAATATCCGGTGAGACCAATGTAACATAAAGTCCCTCCGCAGAAGAAGGAGCAGGGGATGCTGTAGCCAGCAGGGGGGGGGGTAGAAACATATATGGGTTCAGGAATAAGCAGCTGTAGTGGCATATGGCTGGGTGGGGCGCAGCTGCTGCGCCTGGTAGTGAGGTGCCAATCCCTGGGAAAAGGGGGTAAGGGCCCGTATTAGCAGTGGGGTGGGGGGGGGGGGACATACTGGATGAGTTGCAGTCTTCTGCATGTGCCATATTTCTGTTGATTTTTTTCAGAAATGTGGTGCTTCCTTCAACCAAATTGGATCTTGTTCTAGGGTGCAGGGTGTGCGTGGGCACTCCTTCAAAAAGGGACCACTGTGCACAGCACACCCTGTGCCCATTATAGATATGCCCCAGTGGGCGACCATACAGTATTTTCTGCTTACTAAACTTACATTCCATATATCTATTGACTTTCTTTTATTTCAAGACAAAGTTAGTAACAACAACAACCCTAAAAAAAATGCAAATAGAAATATTATTTTCAATCATGTATTTATACGGCAGCTTTATCTGCTGTGCAGGCATTATTTTATAAGAGCTGGACAGAAGAGTCTAACACCTGTCACTAAGTTCAGGAGATCAGTTATATAAAGGCAGAGAGATGATCCAGTGTCATTACAGTAACAGACGGATGTAACACGTGTCAGTGTCCTGTGTGTTATATTTTACTGTACCTCTGAATGTTACATTCATGGTCTGATAATCTGCATTATATTGGAACACACTGAGCTGTCTATGAGGGCAATGGCTGCACCCATAGTGGTCCCTTATTTATATAAAGTGCTGCTGTATATAATGACGCTGTGTGCGAAACTCTGCAGACCTGTGACCCAGAGCGCGCTACCAGCATGTCACCTGCATCTAAGAGAATCCTATGAGGACTATGAACATTATCAAGAAGGAGACCTGATGATTGGAGGAGTGTTCACTGTGAATCAGTATGTGTATGAAGTTCCACAAAACAAAATTGTCTATAGACCAATATGTTTAAGGTAAGTAATGTAGGATTTTAAGACCATGATGTATGATTCCACATATTGGTGAAAGAGCAAAGTATATTCTGCACATGAGAAAGAAGCGAATGGTGCTGCAATGACAAGTGACACAGGGGCCTATTCATCATCGGTAGCCGTATAGCCCCCGATGATTAAGCAATGGTCTTGCTGCGAGGGATACTTAAGTATCCAACTCGCAGGGGGGGGAAACTTGACACCAGAGCAATTCATCATTACTCTGGTGCTGGGACAGCTGCTCGAAAAGCAACTGTCCCCTCGGTCAGGGCCAGTGCAAGGTTTCTTGGCACCCTAGGAATTTCTTCAGCCTTCTGCCCCCCCCCTGCCCCCTCCCTTGATAGCTACACAAGCCCTTATACAGTGCCCCCAGCAGTGGCCCCCCTATGCAGTGCCCCCAGTAGTGGTCCCCCCTATGCAGTGCCCTCAATATAGTGCCCCTTATACAGTGCCCTCAGTAGTGCCCCTTATACAGTGCCCCCAGTAGTAGTCCCCCACCTATGCAGTGCCCCTTATATAGTGACCCCAGTAGTAACCCTCCCTATACCACCACCCAGTAGTGGTCCCCCCAATGCAGTGCTCCCAGTAGTAGTCTCCCCCCCAGCAGTGCCCCAGTAGTAATCCCCCCAGTAGCCACCCTCCCTATGCAGTGCCCTCAGTAGTGGTCCCACCAGTGCAGTGCCTACAGTAGCAGTGCCCCTAGTAGTAGCCCCCCCAGCAGTGCCCCCAGCAGTAATCCCCCCTATGTAGTGCCCCCAGTAGTAGTCCCCCCAGCAGTGCCCCTAGTAGCAGTCTGCCCTAGCAATGACCCCAGTAGCAGTCCCCCCAACAGTACCCGTAGTAGTAATCCCCATCTAAGCAGTGCCACCAGTAGTACCCCTAGTAGTCCCAGCAGTGCTCCTAGTAGTCCCCCCAGCAGTGCCCCCAACAGTGCCACTAGTAGTACCCCCATCAGTGCCCCTAGTAGTACCCACATTAGTGTCCCCATCAGTGCCCCTAGTAGTACCCCCATTAGAGCCCCCATCAGTGCCCCTAGTAGTACCCCGCATTGCCCCTAGTAGTACCCCCATCAGTGCCCCTAGTAGTACCCCAGTAGTAGTCCATAGTCCCCCCACCGCCAGACACACACACAGCGGCTGTGTGTTTGTTCCCAGTAGTGTAGTGCGGACGGCACTTATGTGCCATCCACACTACCGTCCTGCAGTTACCGGCACTCTTAGGCAAATGCCTAAGTTTGCCCAGTGGTAGCGCCGGCCCTGCCCTCGGTTAGTATCGCAGCTACACTAAGTAGCTACGTCACTTACCTTGTCCCTGTCGGCCCGGCTACGTATGCTTAACCCAAGGAGGTAGTGAGGCGGCAGAGGGATCCGATCAGATTCCTCTTCGCTTCCCCTGAACTCCTTCCCATAGGAAGGAGCGGGGATCCGAGAACAAGCGCCATCTGCAGATGGCGCTTGTTCTCACAAACAAACTCCGAAAACTTTCAGTTGCTGAATATCAGGTGGTCCATTGGGGAACCCTGATGTTGATGAATGGCCCGGTAACTAAAATATGTGGAAACTAGCATTTCCACATGGTTACTGGGCCACTTATCGAAGATGAATAGGCCCCTCAGACACAAACCCTTCATTCATTCTCACAGCGAGAGAAAAAAAACGTTAGTGAATAAATGTGTCAGTGAGGTTACTGCATATCAACCTCATGTCAGTGATAATAACCATAGGGGATACTGTACTATGCCTTGGGTGGAGATAAAGTGGAGAGAGGTAAAGTACCATCCAATCAGCTCCTAACTGCCATGCCAGTTAGGAGCTGGTTGGTTAGTACTTTATCTCCATTCAAGGCTCAGTACATAGGGTCTCATTCAGACCCGGTCGCAAACGCCGATGCGCTTGCAACCAGGTCGTTGGTCCCCACAGAGCATGCGCACGACGGAGCCGGCTCCATCGTGCGCATGCGCGAGACCCGGCTAGCGACAGGCACTCCGTCACTAGGGGTCTCGTTGCAGACGGGGCGAGCTGTCGATGTTGAGTGACAGCTCGCCCCGTTTGCTGGGCGGGCCGGGGGCGTGCCCGGCCAAATGGAGGCGTTCCAGACGGAATGCTTGCCGTTTGGGGGCGGCCCCACTGACATCATTGATGATGTCAGTCGGGAACTTCCTGCTCAAACAGAGAAGGAAGTTCCCTGGGGCTTACGAGAGCCCAGACCCAACCTTAGATGATGACCATCGCGACCATCACCCTGGTCGGTCGCTAGAGCTGTGGGTGGTAACCCACAGCCTAGCGATCGACCAGAAGGCAGCACTTTAAAAAGTAAGTGGCCGCCCTCATTCAGAGCGATCGCTTGCAGCAAGTGATCGACTCTGAATGAGGTCCATAGACCCCTTAATAATGACTTTCTGCAAACTGACAAAAAAACTGCCCTTCACAAAATGAAAAAAGTTAATAGTAATAAAGACAATCTTTTTGTCGAACCATTGCTTGAAAACAAAATGAAAGGTCTTTGAATTCAGCAACTGATAGACAGACAAAGGTGGAATTATTCTTTAGTGCATAAACTGCATATACCTGATTAAACCTACCGGGATATTGGATGAATAAGTTTAATTAGTGGGTCGTATGCTCAAAAGTTACCATTGAATCCTTTTCCTATCTGTAAGAAAAAGAAAAAGAAAAGAAAAGATGCAAAAAACTCTAGCGCTCTCTAATGGTGCATACACACGGTCAGACTTGCTAGATGAACGATGAAAGATTTGAACGATATGAACGATTTTGTCAACGATTGAACGATTTCTGACACTATTTAAAATAAATTAAATCGTCCAAATCTGACTGCAAACACTGTCGATGTTGGATCTCGTTATCTGACATGCATCGTTCGTTGATGCATGCCCTACATGTCAAAGATATGAACGATTTTTACAATCGTTATCATTCCTATCTGATAAGAAATATGACCGTGTGTATGCACCATTAGAAGCAGCCTGGGTCCAATCACACAGGATAACCCAAATGCCCCAGAAATATAGTGTAGACAAAAAAGAAATTGGTGACCAAAGCCTAGGCGCTAAGTGACATTCTATAAGAAGGTGACAAAAAAATGAAAACGCTAATAATTCCCTGCAATGGTGAGAGGTTCAGTGTCTCAAAATGTTTTCAACATAAAAAGAGACAAAACATACACAATATAGTGTGATTCTGTTGGAGAGATCGTACTAGGCAAAGATGATAATTACTAAAATAATTGTTTATCTAAAATAATTTTTTTTCATGCAGAATTTAAAATGAGTCAGATAAAAATGCAAAAATTCTATTGCACAATTGGAAAATATATATATATAATGTTCAGCAAATAAGGTGCCTGAGGCATATGAGGTTGGGTTCTGGTATGGAGCCGACAATTCAGTATTATTACAAGTTGAGCAATGTTCACAAGATAAAGGGGGTCATTCAGACCCACTCGCGAGCGGCAGTCCGCTCGCAAGTGGGTCGATGGTCCCCACTGCGCATGCGTACGACGGAGGGAGCTCCGTCGTGCGCATGCGCGAGACCCGGCGAGCGAAGGACTTTCCATCGCTCGGGGTCTCGCACCAAAGGGGGCGTGCTGTCGATGTTGATTGACAGCACGCCCCCTTCGGTGGGCGTTCCGGGGGCGTGCCTGATAGAGCCAAAATCACTCCTGGGCTTGCGGTTGAGAAACCCGACCACAGGGTTTCTCTCGCAAGTCCGATGGTCGCGATGGTCAAGACCATCGCGACCATCTTGTTGGACGCTCGTATATGCTGTGGGTGGTGACCCACAGCTATACGAGCGTCCAGGAGGACGCTCCATTTTAATGGAGGTGGGCCCTGATTCAGAACGAGCGCTCTGGTCAGAGCATCCGGCTCTGAATCAGGGCCAAAGTGCATAGTAGTATAAATATTACGCTCTGATATAGAGCAAATAAAGTGCAGAAAATCTACGAGTAATGCTGGGTACACACTGACAGACATATTGGCCGATCAATTGATTGGCCAATATATCTGCTGCCTGTCGTGTTAGTGTGTACCCGCGATATGTCGGTGAATGTCGTCGTTCACTGACATATTGCATTGGCTGTGCTGCACAGCCGATGGTCAGATATGTCTGCAGACAGCCCGGGGAAGGGGGACGGGACACACTTCCTGGCCGCCGGGACCCACAGCCAGACACAGATGATGGTCGTTGTGTATGAACGACCATCATCTGCAGATATTTCTGTATAGTGTGTACCAGGGCCGTAGCTAGGGTAGTACGGCCGGTGCCATCGCACAGGGCACCACAGGTCAGAGGGCGCTGTTTGGGCCTGTCAAATTTCTGTTTGTTATCATTCTTGCTTGTAGCTTCCTCTTATTTTATCCCCAGCATCTCCTGGCCTCTCCTATACCTTCCCTGGTCCTTCCCCATGAAGCCATGGCCCTTTTTTGGGTGCATTATGTCCCTTTGAAAAATGAGGGGGGCGCCAATGCTCTTTCTGGCACAGGGCACCAAAAAGTCTAGTTACGGCTCTGGTGTGTACCCACCTTTAGGGCTCTATTTACTATAATCCGCATATTGAATGCAGATTGTAGTGTGATATTACCGACTGAATTCGCATTGCGAATACTGTGACAATTTCCCGCGCAGGCTCCGACTGGCCGCCCCTAAGCCCCGCCCCCTGTGATCGTGACCCCCCCACTTACCTTCGGTGATGGGGACACCGGTGATATCTTCCGTGACTCCAGTCAGCCGATCTCCCATCCTGCACTGGGACCTGGTCAGCTGACCGGATCCCAGTGCAGGATGGGAGACCAGCTGACCGGAGTGAGGACATCACCAGACACCGGAGCCCCAATCTCCAGTCCCTGGACTGGTAAGTTTTTTTTTGACAATTTTTTTCTCTTTTTTTTAAGCAGTGATCAGCGTGTGGTCTGCATGTTAGAGCAGAGCAGAAGTCCGGTAACCGGGGGAGACCCTGGATAACGCCACCTCCAGGTGGCATTATTATCACAGGGCTTTCCCCGGTATTATTTCACAATTTAATTTTAGTAACTTGCACACAGATCGCATTTCCCATTACAATTATGGGAAATGCGATCTGATTACTAAAAATAAGTGATAATTAGGGCTTGGAGTCGAATTTTACGAATTCTACTCCAATTGCCCTTTAGTAACTTTAGGTGATACTAAATTAATGTGAAAAGGGTGTGAAAACACAAAACACCCTTTTTCACTTTATTTTAGTAAAAATAATGTTAAGAAATAGAGCCCTTAGGCTCTAATATGCAATCGAGAGATCAATGGTAATGCAAACAATGTAGATAATATTCAACAGCAAAGTGCATAGATGGATAAATATTGAGCTCTGGTATGGAGCAAATGCTGGAGACAGTTCAATTGTTCTAGTGTATTGTCTGAGGGTCTATTCCAGAGATGGGCGCTACGCTAATGTTTGCGCAGTAGGCTGATGTTTGTACTGTGCATGCGTCTTAGTCGCATGTTTCACGGTGGTTTACCAATGAGGGTCGTAGTGAGCAGTTGGACGCACAGTAACTGACAGTCAGTGTGCGTTTATGTGAGGTAACGGGGTGTGGCCCGTCAAACGCTGGCATGTTACGAGCGTATGGATGTGTCATAGCCAGCAGCTGCGTCTATGTATGCAGCTTCACTGGCCCTGGCAGCTTAATTCTGACGGACATTTTCAGCAGCTATAGGGTTGTGTGACCGATGTGTGACCGATGGTGCGTCTTTGTACGTCATCGGTGGATTAGAGACACAGCCGGTGTTCGTCTCTGTACAAATTACAGCGGCTGCGGCTTTAGCATAAATTCTTAGTACCGCTGCGTACATAGGCGCAGCTGCGACATCATTAGTGCCTTCCACTGAAACAGCCCTGATTGTCCAATCAGTGCTGCCGATGTAGCATTCCATAGAGAGGAAATATTTATAGGGATAGAATTATTTGCAACCTACAACTTTATCTGTTGTGTGCGACCTGCAGCAGCTATTACACATCATTTTCTCCCTGCCTTCCTGTTATACTTTCCAATCTTACATTTATATAATCAGGTAGAGGTGTATCATTTAAGTAAGATATGTTAGGAAACTGCTGTCTGGATACAGGGCCTGAAAAAGTTCGCTATTCTGCTAATACGCACGCAACGCAGTAGCTAATATCAGCGGCGATATGCAAATGTTCGCATCCACATTGCGATCACAGCCTAACATAAGGATGAACCACTTCCCCATACTCACATCCATATACTTTAGCAATATAGCGAAATAATCGGTAACATCGAGTAACATCGGACCCATAGTCACACTTAAGACAGGTCAGACCTCACTCAGGAACTGCTTACTTCAGCGCACGCTATGAGGCCACAGGCTGCGTATGGTATCGCAGTGGCTAGTTTATGCACGCCCCTGCAATGCCGTTGAAACGCACAGGCATGCCTGATTTTGCCTGACTCCCCCCCCTGTCACCACCCACAAGCAGTACTTCCTGTCAATCACACTGCTTAGCCTCTGCGATCGCACCCCCGATCGCAGTGGGCGGTTTGCGCACATGCACTGCGATGCATTTGCAGAGTGCAAGAATCAGCCAATTGCACACGTATTAGCAACTGCGATCGTTGCTGAATCAGGCCCACAGTTGTTTGCAGAGATAACAGCAGGGCTGAATCCTAGCGCAGATCGACCCATTTCTCATTTGCACTGATCCTCTGCAAATAACAGTTTATCAATATTTTTTTTACCAAGTTAATAAAAGCACAGTATGTTCTCCAGATCTCCTCCATAAACAATCCAGGGCACTCGAATTAGAGGGAGAATGAGGTTATGAAACTTACATGTCTGATGTGCGTGGCACTTGCTAGAAATACATATTCTACCCGGTATACGTTTATGATGCCGTCGGTCACAATGCCGACCGCCGGCATCTAGACTACATAATCCCGGCGAGGGTTAACTAACCTACGCCGGGAGACCAGCGCCCGGCATCCTGCCCGAAGAGCGCGGACAGCCGAGGGAGGACAGCCGTTAGGGTTAGGTTTAGGGTTCCCGGGGGGGACTTAAGGTTAGGCACCCCCCACGGGAGGTTAGGTTTAGTCTAGGAGGAGGGAGGGTTAGGGTTAGGTACCCCCGGGGGAAGGTTAGGGTTAGGCACCCCACCGGAGGACTTAGGTTTAGGTGGCGGGGACAGGGGAGGATAGGTTTAGGCACTTAGTGGGGGGATTAGGGTTAGGCACAGGGGGGGGTTAGGGTTTGGCACCCTAAAGAAGGGTTAGGGTTAGTGGGTAGAGTTAGGTTAGTAAGTACTTACCTTCTAGATGATCGGGATTTCCTTCCATGTCGGGCTGGCGCTGCCATGCGGCCGACGGTGTATCATACCGAATCCATTCTACCCATTGGCTTATATATAATGGATGCAGGGTGTGCGGGGCACAGGGGCCATGGGCGAGGGCCCACACCACACACCTGCACCCATTCACCATACTTACCTCTCCCTCTGCGCCACAGATATCATCGGGAACATGATGCTGGTGCCATGTTTACCAAGATCTGTGCATGCGCATGAAAGAGGAAAATGACATCTGCGCAATAGACTGGCAAGTGCCAGTGAGAGAGTGGGCGGTCTCCATGGATACAGAATACGGATCCCCTATCTTTCGCCGCTGATTGTACCTGTTCTGATTAGTACCATATCAGCAGTTGGGTTTTGCACGTTACAGAAGGACGTTCCTCAAAAGTAAAGATGGCTGGTTCGGCTTTGGCTCAGAGCTTCACATTTTTAATGCTGGTTAAACGCATGTAATTATGACTGACAATGGAATCCATTTTTTTCCAAAGACAGTCAATATCGGCATGCTTAATTGCTTATTAGCGCTTTTCCTTGCGCTCCAGCGCGTGGTATGAGCATTGCGCTGCGGACAGGTTTTCTGATCACTCCATTCTCTAATCATTGTGCTAAACATAAGCTATTCAGATTGAGAACAAGGCAGCGATCGCCAATGTCAAAGATCTCGCAGGGGACATGGCTGCTTATCTAGTGCATGTCATCGGCATTTACATTTCTGTTTTTTAAGTGCAATCCAAATGTCAGTGGCTGCCCATAAATAAGCGTATTACATCCTACAAATAACCTAAGTAATAATGTATAAAATGGTAACACTGGAATTAGAGTATTTTCTTGTATTGAAACCTTTTCCAGGAAACATGGTATAAAATATCCTTTCATGGACATATTTGCTGAAAACCTAATTATGTAGCAACTCTGAGTGACGTGTACATGAATGGGATCTATTATCCTGAATAATATGCAAAGACTAGAGGAGTATTTAATGCAGTATCTACACCATCAGTTGTATCCTTATATAGATTCTTCCACGCCAGCGGGTATATTTACTAAAGATTTATTTTTTATATTCTGGGCCTGATTCAGAGCCGCTTGCTCTGAATCAGGGCCGTTTTTTTTTTTTTTAGAACGGCCTCCTGGCCGCTCGCATAGCGTGCGGCCATGATGATGGTCGCGATGGTCAAGACCATCGCGACCATCGGGCTTGCGACGAGACCCTTGTGGTAGGGTCTCGTGGCCGCAAGCCCCAGAGAGATTTCGGCTCTAACAGAGCCGGAATCTCTCCACTGACATCACTTGTGATGTCGGTGGGGCCGGCCCCAAACGGTAGGCGTTCTCATGGGAACGCCCCAGTTTGGGCAGCCACCCCCCTGGCTCGCCCACCAAAGGGGGCGTGCTGTCACTCAACATCGACAGCACGCCCCCTTTGGTGCGAGACCCGGAGCGACGGATTGCCCGTCGCTGTCCGGGTCTCGCGCATGCGCACAACGGAGCCGGCTCTGTCGTGTGCATGCGCTCTGGGCCACCATCGACCCGGTTGCAAGCGCTCAGTGCTTGCGACCGGGTCAGAATCAGGCCCTCTGTTCGATTTGCCATTCGATTTTGGTTCAATTTCCATTCAATTTTAATATTGGAGATTTACTAAAGTCAAAATCGAATGTCAAATCGACCAGAAAACGTAATTTCACTCAAAATTAGGCAAAACATCAATCTTTTCCCATAGTCATATATAGGATCGCTTCATTCACTAACATTCGATTTGCAAATCGAACGTAAATCGAGCTCAAAATCGAACTTCATATTCCCAAATGAATAGAATAATGAGAGACAGTCGATTTGAGCTTCTAAACACCATTCTATTGGCTGGAAATTGATTTTAATGCCTTTAATAGTTCCCAAAATCATGTGGGGCAGTCTGGCTGTAGGAATAATGGCTGCTCGAGGCTATGCTATGCTGTGCACCTACCTGCGGTATCAGGGGCATAACTACCTCTTTGGGGGGCCCATAGCATAGGTGCACACAGCCCCCCCATGGTGGGGTTCAGCTAATGTTTAAAAAAAAATTATATGTATATACACATGTAGACAGTATATACATCCATATAAATGTATATATATATATATACATATATATATATATACATGTAAATGTATATAAACATATATATACGTGTGTGTATATATATAAAACATTCTTTAGAGGCGGCACTCGGACAACTTATAGTAGAAACACCACAAAGACCTATAGTTACATCAACGTTTTAGAACTTTTAATGTTCGCTCGTCCTCACGTACAACTGAGTAAATATCGGCATTGCGTACATCTCTGGATCAGCCCATAATACCGTGTCTGCGCTGGAGTGCCGGAATAGCAACAGCACAGATATACTTCCCAATGACAGGGTTAGCTGTAGACAGCTATAAAGCTTTAAATCCAGGGTTAGGGCCGGCAGCAGACATAAAATAATGACGGGACCTAACTCAGCTGTAGAAGAGCAGCAATGTCCCCCATTGGTGCGCATTACGATAATTATTCAGAGCTGGGTATGGCCACGCCCTCAAGATTGGCCACACCCCCGCGTAAACAGCATGGCCTGACGAAACTCTCGTAATGCCATTATATATAGCTAGTGCCATTAGCACATTTGATCCCCACTCTCCGTCAGTTCTACGCTGGCCATTATACTGTTCCTACAATAAAAGGAAGTGTGATTCTTACAGTCTTTAGGCAAGGTGGCTTGCAATTTTTTGGCTGTGGATCTATGGCCGGACGGATGTAAGATAGCTGCGGCTGGCAAATCCTGGCTAATGCAGTCTAGTATGGATTCTAGAGGAGATACTGCAGAGTTGGTCTGGAGATGTGGATAGGTGCCAAACAAGTCTCTGCTTGACGCGTTTGGCTGGGGCATTCTCCAGCCAGTTTCTTCAGAAGCAATATGACTATATTAGTATATTATCATGCCTATGAACACAAGAGTATCTGTTTTAATTCAGTGATGTTCCTTATGGAACATTTTCCTTAACATACAATTTTATTAGATATTGAATATTGCTCTTAATAGCTGCACCATTATATTTATTCAATTTGTATATTTTTGTACCAACAGATTATAGTGTTCCTAACCTGCTGCCGTCCTGCTCTGTAAAGCAGGTGCCTGTGACCAATACTGTTGTCTATATTTTTCTTCTATACTGTTTAATTCAGCTACTCGTTTATTATTTCCATCTCAAATTTTTTTTACAATTGGACAATGTACTGTATTTTCTTTTTGCAGCCCTTCTCCTCAAAATTACAAAAATTTACTGACCTTCCAGTTTGCCGTCAGGCAATTTAACAGCAATTCTCTCATGTTACCTAATATAACACTAGGATACCATGTGTATGACTCATGCTCTGATGGGAATAAGGCGATCAAAAGTGTATTACAGATATTATCAGGACCAGGACGTACGGTGCCTAATTATTCCTGTACAGAGCGGGGCAAGGTCATTGGCTTTATTGGAGATCATTATTCCATAACCACAGTACCAATAGCCCAATTATTAGGAGTGTATCGGTACTCCCAGGTGAGTAATATGTGGTTTCCCTAAAGTAACTGATAATGTTAGTGATCGTAATAAATATTTTGTCAGTCAATGTGGTTGAAGATATTATGTAATCTTTGGTGTGACAGGGAAGTTACATCCAGGGAAGTTAACAAGGCATCTACAAAAACTCTCACGTAAAGTAGAACGTCAGTGGCGAAAGTCTCGCACTCCAAGTGACTTCCTCACATATAAGTCTATCTACAACTCTTATCGTACTGCTCTGGACACTGCCAAGCAAATATATTTCCAATCTCTAATCTCTGCTCAAGCCTCTAACCCCAAGCGACTTTTTAATACATTTAAACTGCTTCTTACCCCTCCCTCACCCAAGCCACCTGCTACTATCTGTGCACAAGATCTTGCTTCCTATTTCAAGGACAAGATTGATAATATCCGAAATGAAATGTTATTCTCTTCCTCAGCTAGTGACCTACTCAATTCCCTACCTGAACCCTCTGGCACATTCTCTTCATTTGACCCCACAAATGAAGATGAAGTATCTACACTCTTCTCATCCTCCTACTCTATTACCTCTCCTCTAGATCCTATACCCTCACAAATTAGTAAAGCTCTGTCTCCTGTGCTCATCCCAACCCTAACTAAAATCTGTAATCTCTCTCTTTCTACTGGCATCTTTCCATCACTGTTCAAGCATGCAGTGATTACTCCCATTCTGAAAAAACAAAATTCTGACCCTAACACTCTCTCTAATTACCGTCCTATCTCCCAGCTCCCATGCCCCTCCAAGCTACTGGAGAGACTTGTCTACACCTGCCTCACACACTTTCTTAACACCCACAACTTATTGGACCCACTTCAGTCTGGCTTCCGTTCCCAGCACTCCACAGAGACAGCACTGACTAAGGTAGTAAATGATTTGGTCACTGCCAAGGCTAAAGGCCATTACTCACTTCTAATTCTTCTAGATCTCTCTGCTGCTTTTGACACTGTTGACCACTCTCTTCTCGTACAAACATTACAATCCCTAGGTCTTAAGGACACAGCCCTTTCTTGGTTCTCTCCCTACCTATCTGATCGCTCTTTTTCTGTTCGTTTTTCTGATTCTGCCTCCTCTTCGCTACCTCTATCAGTTGGAGTACCGCAAGGCTCTGTCTTAGGTCCTTTGCTATTCTCAATCTATACCACCTCTCTTGGCAAACTAATCCGCTCTTTTGGATTTCAGTACCATCTGTATGCGGATGATACTCAAATCTACCTATCCTCTCCAGATTTATCACCATCTGTATTGGTCCGTGTCACTGAATGTATTTCTGCCATTTCATCTTGGATGTCATCTCGCTACCTGAAACTTAATATTTCTAAAACAGAATTAATTATATTTCCACCGGCCAATAACAGTTACCAATCTGATCTCTTTATCACTGTTGATAACTCAACAATCCACCCCACCCCACGAGCTCGCTGCCTTGGTGTCATCCTTGATTCTGAATTGTCCTTTGTTCCCCACATTCAATCTGTCTCAAAATCATGTTACATACATCTAAAAAACATATACAAAATTCGACCATATCTCACACAAGACACTGCAAAAACTCTAATCCATGCACTCATTATTTCCCGCATTGACTATTGCAATAGTCTCCTTACTGGTCTTCCCAAAAACAGGCTATCGCCATTACAATCCATTATGAATGCAGCTGCGAGGCTTATCTTCCTTGCCAAACGTTCATCGTCTGCTGCCCCGCTCTGTCAGTCCCTCCATTGGTTGCCAGTTTTCTACCGTATTCAATACAAAATACTGTTACTTACACATAAGACCATTAACCGAATTACACCAACATACATCTCTTCACTCATCTCAAAATATCTCCCAACCCGACCTCTCCACTCAGCACAAGAACTGCGTCTCTCATCCCCACGCATTACTTGCTCCCATTTACGGTTACAGGACTTTCTTCGGGCTGCACCCACTCTATGGAATGCCTTACCACACACAATAAGACTTACCTCTACTCTTCAATCCTTCAAGCGTTCCCTGAAAACTCACCTCTTCAGACAAGCTTATCAGATTCCAGAACCGACCACATAACCTTCATAGCTTCCATGTCTTATCACATCCCCTCTCACAGTCCACACATAACCTCACATATTGTGTTTCTTTCACATACTCCTGACATTTTGCCGACATTCCTGTGTGACTGGATCATGCAGCCCACCAAGAAACTCTGCATTCTGGCCAGACCAAATTGCAATATATATAGCACCTATCCTTGTGTATCAATGCCTGTTTCCCTATAGATTGTAAGCTTGCAAGCAGGGCCCTCTTACCTCTATGTCTGTCTGTTATTACCCTGTTTTGTTCTATCAATGTTTCCAATTGTAAAGCGCAACGGATTATGCTGCGCTATATAAGAAACTGTTAATAAATAAATAATAAATCCAGGGCCGGATTAAGGATCACATATTAGGAAGTGTTAAAGAGCCTATACTGAGAAGGGGCAGGAGCTGTGACCAGTGCTGTGTGGACGGATGGGCTATAAAATGTTTTGAAATTTGGAGCACAAATATCTTTAATTTTTTTTTTTTTTTTATATTGTTTAAAATAGCAAATTCTATAAAAAAAAGTCCGCTATAACAACAAATGTCACAAAAGTATAGTACATAATAAATGACTGATGGCTTTATACTCATCTCTAGTAGAGTTCTTTAGTTATTACTTAGCAGACCAAGTTATCTTCTAAGATGTCATCTTTTGATTATTGTTTTAAAACAGTAATTTATTTAGGAAAATGTATTTATAGCAACAAATAAAAGTACGTCAAAAATAAAAAAATTAGGGGTGAGCGGGTTCGGTTTTACTCGGTTTTACTCGGATCTTTTTATTGGCTATCGCCGAACACGTGTTTTGGATAGCGAATAAAATCGAGCCAAATTTGCGGTAAAGTGGCGATAAGAACCGAGTAAAACCGAGTAAAACCGAACCCGCTCACCCCTAAAAAAAATGTGTATAACCTCAAAGTGTATTTTTCAACAACTTTTTGCTTGAACTTATAATAAAAGTATCTGTGGGAAGAAGATCATGAATATTGTGGCCAGGTGTATGATCCAGTATCCTCCCGGGCCCATATAGAGAAATGTGTCGGGGGGTCTGTGATGCCATTCCATCAGCTTGAGACAGAGCCGTAACTAGATTTTTTGGTGCCCTGTACCAGAGAGAGCATTGGCGCCCACCCTCCATTTTTTAAATAGGGCCATAAGATAGTGCACCTGAGAAAGGGCCATGGCTTCATGGGGAAGGGCCAGGGAAGAGATGGGGTACTCCTTGGGCAACCAGGAGATGCTGGGGATAAAAGAAGAGGAAGCTACAAGTATGAATAATAATAAACAGGTAAATTGAGAGGCCCAAACAGCGCCTCCTGCCCTGCGGTGCCCTGTGCCATGGCACAAGTCGCACTACCCTAGTTACGGCCCTGGCTTGAGGCCCCTTCTGTGGTATACTGATCATGGGTAGGGTGGAGAGGTGTTGCCATGTCCCCCACACCCCCAGGCCACATAGTGTGTATACCCCCTACAGTGGCAATTATCTCACCACAGAACATGACCAAAGATTGTGAATTATGCCAAGAACCCAAAAAGTTCTTTACAGTGTTTCTATAGCAGTCCAATTTTTTATTGTAAAATATCCATTGCTGTAGAATTTAATTTCTCTTGTAGATCAGCTATGGCGCAACCCATGCGTTAGGCAACAGACTATTTTATCCGACTTTTTTCAAAACTCTTCAAAATCATCAAACAATTTATTCAATGCTGTCTAACATTTTAGAATATTTCGGGTGGACATGGATTGGCATTTTAGCCTCCAGTGATGACAGCGGAGAGACAGAGGCTGAACTGCTGAGAAATTATTTGTCCAAAAAGGGCATCGGTGTCGCTTTCACCATAAAAATGAATTGTGATCAAAGCAGCAACGAGGGCTGGACAAAGAGAAGGAATGCTGAAATAATTAGACAATCGACTGCCAAGGTCGTTGTACTTTGTGGGACCTTTTCTCAGGTTTTCATAAATTGTCTACGAGAAATGTACGACATGCTCATTGACAGGACCATAGTCCTGAATCCTAATTGGGCAAGTAACAAGTTTCTCATGGACCTGTTTGTCAATATATTTAATGGTAGTTTGGTATTTGACTATGTACCAATACATGTGCCAGATATCTTTAAGAATATGAAACCTGAAAATTACCCTGAAAATAAAATGCTGGAACATATTTATATGTTATACTATCATTGCTACTCAACATACCAATCAACATCCCATTATTATAGCTCCATATACAACATAAGCCTTCATAAATGTTCTGCGAAGGAGGTTATTGGACGATTACGTAATTTTAACTACGTAGGAATTTTCCCGCGTGTGTTTTTGGCAGTTTACCTTACTACTCATGCTTTAAATAATATGCACTTATTATTGCACGTGAAACATCAAAAAGTGGAAACGAACACCTATTTTATTAAACAACAGGTAGCAAAAATGTATTTAAGAAATTACTGTCTCCAACTGTTTGCACTATAGTGTCAAAAGGTATTGTGCAACAAGTTAAAATGTGTTACAATACCTGTAGTACCTTTGTGTAGGCCTTTAATTTTAGATGTATGTATTGTTTTTTAGGAAAATTGCTATCTTGGGTTGGCATAGATAGTATGGGTAAGGTATGACATGAGATTTCTGATCAATAAGGGAATTTCAGGACAGAGGCCCTCATTCAGAGCCGTACGCTCTGAGCAGAGCGCACGCTCTGAATGAGGGCCGGCCTCCATGAAAATGGAGCGTCCTCCTGGACGCTCGTATAGCTGTGGGTCACCACCCACAGCCTATACGAGCGTGCATTTTGATGGCCTTGATGGTCGTGACCATCGCGACCATCGCCACTGCGAGCCGGAGCCTGCGGTTGAGGTTTTCAACCGCAAGCTCCGGAGTGATTTTGGCTCTATCAGAGCCAAAATCACTCCCACTGACATCACTAATGATGTCAGTGGGCCGGCTTCTGACGGGAGGCGTTCCTGTGGGAACGCCCCCGGCAGGGAGGCACGCCCCCCGGCACGCCTACCAAAGGGGGCGTGCTGTCAATCAACATCGACAGCACGCCCCCTTTGATCAGACACAACGAGCGAAGGACTTTCCTTCGCTCGTCGCGTCTGGCGCATGCGCATGACGGAGCTCCCTCCGTCGTGCGCATGCTCAGTCCAGAACATCGACCCACTTGCGAGCGGACAGCCGCTCGCCAGTGGGTCTGAATCAGGCCCAGAATACCAGCAATAGTGAGGATTACAGTGGCTAGGAACCGGTACACACTAGTGCGTGGATGTTTTGAGATGATATATAGCAGCTGCTGTAGTCAAATAGATCTTAAGGTGCATATACACTAGACGATATATTTTGCACGATTTACACATTTTCGATGCATCGGAACGCCAAATGGTGTAAAATATGTCCAAATCGTAAGTGTCTACTCACAATAACGATGCCAATGCGCATCCCCGCGAGTCATCTTCAGATCTTGACTACAGCAGGCAAGATCTGCCAATCTGGTTAACGAGATTAAGGTCGTTTGTCAGATCGTTTGTCAGGTTGGACAGTTTATGCACTATATCGTTTGTCTGGGAGTGCAGGGGAGTTGCCAGGGGGAGTTCAAGGAAAATCGTTGATGACATTGCATCTTTTGCGAGTCGTCTAGCGTGTACGCACCTTTAAGCTGGGTACACACTGTTCGATATATAGTACAATATATCATTCTGACGCGGATTGTAATGATATATCGTACACACTATGCGATGTGTATGAAATATTGTTGCAATCCACGTTCATGATGGTCGTTCTTTGCATCGTCCCATCTGCTGTCCTGCATGGCTGATGGGATGATGCAATGAACGGCGCGATGTAGTTACATACATCGTGGAGGCGGCAGGGCGGGTGGGCGAGACCTAGTCAGTGAGACTACTTCCCCAGCCAATAGACTAGATGGCGCCAGTAAGGTGACTGTAGCTCCACCCCCAGATCACAGCACCCTGGGCAATAGCCCCGCCAGAGCGCCTTATGATCCGCCTCTGGGTGTGTCATTAACATTTATAAAAACCTGCAGCATATTAATTGGAGTATTGGGGTGTAAAATACATTATCCAGCTACATAGCACCATGTGGTGCCATTAATATTTGTAAAAACCTGCAGCAAATTAATTAGAGTGTAAAATATTATCCAGCTACAAAACACGGTGTGGTGTGTCATTAATAATTGTACAAACCAGCAGTAAATTAATTAGGGTATTGGGGTGCAGCACATTATCCAGCTTCAAAGCACTGTGTGGCGTGTCATTAATATTTGTGAACAAAATTATTGGAGTATTTGGTGGTGTAATATTTATATATTATATTTTATTTAATATATTATAAAATATATAAAAGCATTCAGAGGCAGAAAATTAAGGACCAAGGTACACCATCTCCATTGTCAGAAAGTCACAGATACTGAAAGGCGGAAAGCCTTCTTACAGACCCCATCCACCAAGAAATAATCAGGGGCGGTACTAGCGGCGGTGCAGCCGGCCGGTGCATTGGCCTGGCCCCGCCTTAATGAAGGGGCCTGGTGCTGACAGCATTATCAGCAGGTACTACTAAAGAGTCAGACTGACTCACTGTAGTACACTGCTGCACTGCAGGCTGTATTGAAGAGGGAGGAGATGGTACCAGCTCTTCCTTGCTGAGGTCACAAGGCGGTCCTGCTGTTGCCACCAGGGATCTGATGTCATAATCTTGTGACTGTCACTGAAGCGACAGAGGAGAGAAGTGCCCATTTTAGTTACCTACATGCCGAACAGGGCCCGGAGGCTTAAGCACCCACCTCCCCTACACACAGCGCTTGCCAGGTACAGATTGGCAAGTGGCTGGGTCAGACATTTTTAAATTCGGGGTGGCTGGCCCTTCCCCATGGACCAGCCACCCAATATGTTTGCAGCCATAAGCTGATCTGATCCTCCCGACCCCAGCTGCTCCCAGTCCGTACCCGTGACACCTCTTGATGCCGCGACATACACACAGGAATCAGTATGTAATACCGCCGGGTGCGCCGGGCTCCTGGCGTAGGTCTAATGACAGGCGTCGGGATTTCGACGTAGTACCTTGTTGGGATTAGACAGTCGGGAAGCCGGCGGTTGGCATTTGGACCGTCGGCATCCCGACTGCATACCTGCACACAGTGCATTGCACCTGATGCATTCCTTGGAGCATCGCTCCGCTGAGTCAGCTCCATAAATCAGCCGATCTGTGTTGGCAGCTTCAGCAGTCAAGGCTCCAGCTCCAGGATCCTTGAACAAGGGAGACATTCATCATCGCAAGCTGATACCCCAGCACAGAAGTAGATTCTGGGGTTACACTTACCACTGCCCGGCATTTAACCTGTCGACACTACAATGTCAACACATGGGTTTTTTTTTCATGATTTTTAGGGTTAGGTCTACGTTTACCCCACTCTATATAACAATAACATTGCTTAATTCATTAGACATTCTAAGTTACCTGCCTATTGCGCACAATATTATGCTCTTGCTTCATTTAATTTGTTTAAAGTTACATCGCTATTTGAAGAATATTACATTTTCATTTCAAGACGGATCACATCTGGGTTTTGATGACAATGGAGAATTTGTCAGTCCTTATCGTATATTAAATTGGATGATGACAGGAAATATGAAACTGGTGATTAGAGATGTTGGTGATCTAATTCCATCCGCGGAGGAAGACCAGCAGCTTTTCATCAACGAAAGTGCAATAATATGGAAGCACGGTGACAGTAAGGTTAGCTGCAGCCATTGTCTACTGAATAGTTATGTAATACGTACATGAGGTTTCTGGTTCTTATCCTTTGTGACTGAACGGCACCAGTTTGGTTCCTAAAATATGTTCTTGCACTTCCTTGCAAAATATGTTGAAATTGTTATACCAGAAAAACATATATACTTTACATACATCTTCAACTTAAAACTTAACCATAGACTCAATTCTCAGTAACTGTTTCTTACTAGTAAAAATATTCTTTAGGCTCTTTAACGTCAAAGGTAACCACTGGAATTTAGGCAGTTTCTGGCAGTATGCAATCGGGAAGCCGGCTGACATTATACCGACAGCCGGCTTCCCGACTGTCATATCCCTGCGAGGGTGAAATGACCGGCGTCTAGATGTAGCCGTCCGGCATTTCCCCCAACGCCGGGAGACCGGCGCCCGGCTTCCCGACCGAAGTGATGCCGCGGAGGGGGTTAGGTTTAGAGGTCCCGGGGTGGACTTAGGGTTAGGCACCCCCCTGGAGGTTAGGGTTAGGCTAGGGGGAGGGAGGGTTAGGGTTAGGCACCCCCGGGGGGGACTTAGGGTTAGGCACCTCCCTGGGGGACTTAGGTTTAGGCGGCGGGGAAGGGGGGATTAGGGTTAGGCACTGGGGGGAAGGTTAGGGTTAGGCACCCCTAAGGAGGGTTAGGGTTAGGGGGGTTTGGTTAGTTCATACTTACCTGGGGACGATCGGTATTTTCAGCCGTGTCGCCCTGCCGCTGTTGGGATTTGAACCGCCGGACTTGTGTCCGGCGGTAATTCGTATGTATTCCTTTCTGGCCTTTGTAAAATTATCTGCAATGCTGTCTTTGCCAGGTGTGGAAATGATATAATATGCTATTTGTGCGCAAACTAGTAAATGGAACTGTCATCTGCAAGGTCACCTCAGTACACAGCTGCTCCGCCAAAAGTTGGGGTACAAAGTTAAAAACTAGCGAACTTGACTCTGGGGGGGTCCCCAAGTATGCCCCAGGTGTTTTTTGGATTGCAGGTACTTGCGGAAGGTGGATTTTTCACATTTTTTTCAACTTCACTTTAGCAACTTTTAAATATGCAGACCCCATTTTTAAGTACCCCAAATTTGCTGGGAATAGTTATTTTAACCAAAAAAACTTGCTAAATACTATTTTTCACCACTTACAGAAAAATGCAAAACGGCACCTATTGAGCCTGTTTAAAAACCCCAAATACCTTCAGCAGGGCTTTTCGGGGGTACCCGTAGTGATCCCCCATGTCCATGCATCTTTTGGGGGGTGTCAGGCTGATTTCCCCAAATCTGACAGTACTTTCCACCTGTTTCAGTTTCGTCGGGTGCAGTTTTCGCCTACTTTCAAATTGAATATGAGGATACGCGTGCACGTGCGCAATACTTTTCCGCCTGCAAAACAGGCGAAGTAGGCAAAAAGTATGGGCCGCGAAAAAGTATTGCGGCTTGGCTCAAATTGAATACGGGCCTAAATGGTATCGAGTTTGAAGTGAAGTTGTTCACAGTTTCCACCATATCCATTTTCAGTTGGACCCCGGATCCCACCAGTGGGTGTATCTCAGTTTTATATGGCATTTTCAGACACCAGGATGTGGATGTCCACTTGTGACAGAATGGGTCTCTCCTACTGTCCTGCATTCTGAGGAAAGGGATAAACCCTCTGTAGCCAGGGAGGAACCACACCATTACCTCAATTAAGACCAGCTAAGGTATAAAAACCTGGTAACCTTAGTCAGTCAGTGGTAATGAGAGGGAGAGATTGCACCTTTAGCAGCTCTCTCTATGCTGGGCAAACTGTGCTGTGGATACTCTGCTCATTTGAAGTACTGACTCATGTAAGCTTATTGTTCCTAAACTGTGTTTGCCTTGTGTAAGAAGCCATTACACTTGTTCTGCCTTTTCAAGCCTGGAATAAAAGATTACTTGTTTGCAACGAGACGCAGTTATGAGACCGACGGTCTCAATCCCGACAGCGGAAACCCGTCCCAAAATACCGACTCCTATCTTAATCCCGACGCTAAAAGCCGAGGATACCTTCCTGAATGAAGGTAAATTCCGGGCACCCTTAGCGTTAGACATGGGGGGGGGGGGGGGCGGGGGGGAAGAGTTAGGCTTAGGGAGTCTAGCATAGTTAGGGTTAGGTTTTGGGGGGGAGATTAGGGTTAGGCACCCCTAGGGGGGAGGATTAGGGTTAGGCAACCCCAGGGAGAGGTTAGGGTTAGGCACCCCCCAGAGGGTTAGGTTTAGGGAGCGGTAAGAGGGGGTTAGGCACCCCTGGAGGGAGGTTAGGGTTAGGCACTAGAGGGGGGAGGTTAGGGTTAGGAACCACTGAGGGAGGGTTATAGGGGAGACAGGGGAGGGTTAGGGTACTTATCTGCCCCAGTCGGGATCTTAATCCTGTCGGGCATCCGCTGTCGGGATTTCAACAGCTGCCGGTATTTCAATCCCATTCCATTTGCAACATCTCAGTCTCCCATTGGTCGTCTGGACTTACCCGCTACACCACCTATAATTATGATAGGTGGACAATTGCGTGATTTTGCTCTTTCATTTTATACTTTTAGGAATGCCCTCTAGTCTGTAGTTTAGAAATGTTAACACAAATATTTTCAAATTATGGGCAAATTACTATTTGTCTCAATCTCAGATTCCAGACTCTCGCTGCTCAGAGAAGTGTTTACCTGGGAGCAGGAAGATCCCCAGACCTGGAATATATCCCTGCTGCTATGACTGCGTTCCCTGTTCTGAGGGAGAAATATCCAATACAACTGGTACATTGTATGCACTATATAAATATGTATAACTGTCACATGTAATAATAAAAATACTGTATGTCCATAGGTTTTCCATTATAATAGTACTGTAAGAATTTTGCAAATATTTATATAATGATGGTGAAATCATGAAGACTGGACACTTCTATACTTAGTGAATGAAAAAAGATGTCGCTGATAAACGGGTGGTTGGCGGGTCGCCCGTACACTCATGCAGATGCACCGATATATCATTCAGATGTATCAGCATTGGCTGTGCTGCAGGGCCAACTTGTTATGTCTTTGAATTATGTAGTTCACAGACATATCGGGCGTACACACCCCACCAATGCACTTGCGATATATCGCTCGTCGATAGAAGGAGCGCCATATCACCAGGTGTGTACCCAGCTTTAGGCATTAAATGAATAAGAAATAAAAAGGGTCAGGCTAATTGGGACAATAAGGCATTCTTGAAAACCAACATGTTATTTATTTTAACCCCAAACGGTTCTCATCAACATGTTTGCCATGGATCATCACATTTAGGGACGGATTCTGCGACTGAGGCAGATGTGCAAGCAGCATCATCTATTGGCGGTCACCCGTTTGCGACTTTTTGCAAAATCCTTCCCTTGTGTACGTCCGTGCGGGAAAATGTGCAAGGACTGAGGCACCCACTTTTAGCGTCCATGCACTCTGTAATACCGATTGTTGCATCCTTATACGACACCATCCGTTGCTCCATCAAAACTTGCACCAGACCAATTGCAGGGACAGTTTCTCTGTCTGACCACGGCCTCCTATGCTTGCGTCTGGAAACGCGGCCACTTACTTGCATTGCACATCCACGACATTCCCATAACACGCCCACTGAGCGGACCATTCTTATGGGCATTTCAAGCCTCCTCACGTCACCACCTACAGACGCCAATCACTTTTCCACAAGAAAAAAAGAAAGAAAATGAACTATGATTCAGTTGTGCCCTCCTAAGTTTGACAATTAAAATCAGCAAATTTTATAAAAAAATGTATCAGCCGTTTATTAATCAATTATTTTTGCAAGATACACAAAAATAGAAAGATGTGCGAGAAAGTAAAGAAAAATATTGTTTAAAATGACTAGAGGACTCTTTACATTCCTTGATATATGATAAATTATTAATTGTTCCCCTTTTTCTATAAATAACCAAATTCAAATAATTGATTCCTTTATCAAAATATGTTCCAAGACATAACATTTTTTATTCTGCATTCACAATCAAAAAAATTTAGCATGCGTGAAAATATGAAAATATTTAACATGCATTAGTAACGATTCCAATAAAATTGTAGATCTAAGTTTATAAGTCCTGTTAGTAATAAAATTACTTATTTTACAAATGAAAAATGGGGGATACCATTTTTGCTTTAATTGCCCAGGATGTAAAAACCAAAAAAACAGAACAAAAATAGCTAAGGATTTTAAATCTAATCATACAAACAAAAAGTATGAAATAAAAGACCACATTACTTGGAAAACAGAAGGCACCATTTATCTTCTAGAATGCCTGTATGGTTACTAATATGTTGGACAAACAAAACGAAAAATAAAGACAAGAGTTGCCAAACATATATAGCATCTTAAAAATGGATTAAACAAACATAGGGTCTCATTCAGACCAGGTCGCAAGCGGCGATGCGCTCGCAACCATGTCGATGGTTGGCCCTGCGCACGCGCAGCGGCCGCACTGCGCGTGCGCAAGCCCCGGGGCGAGAGAGAAACTCTCTCACTCCGGAGCTCTCTACAAAAGGGGCGGCTGTCGATGTTGATCGACAGCTCGCCCCGTTTTGTAGGTGGGGCGGGGGGGGTGGTTTCACAAATGGAGGCGTTCCTTAAGGAACACCTGCCGTTTTGTGGGCGGCCGCACTGACATCATCAGTGATGTCAGTGGGGAGCTTCCTGCTCGATCAGAGCAGGAAACTCCCTGGGGCTTGCGGTTGCCGAGACCCAACCTTAGGGTCTCGTCACAAGCCCCGATGGTCACGATGGTGTTCACCATCGTGATCATCAACCTGGTCGGTCGCTAAGCTGTGGGTGGTAACCCACCACTTAGCTAGCGACCAGGAGGTCACACTAGAAAAAAAAGAAGCGGCCGCCCTCATTCAGAGAGAGTGATCGCTTCTTGCGACCGGCTCTGAATGAGGGCCATAGTGTGTCACAACATTTCTGGGACGACATAATAAAAACCCTAAAGGCCTCAAGTTCATATGTATACAAAAACAGTAACTGCCCGTTGGAGAGGAGGGTTTATAGTGACAGACCTTAAAAAAAAATGAAACAAAATGGATCTATAATTTACAAACTTTGAGACCATATGGTCTAAATATAGATATAGAAGTCAACACTTTTTTTTATAAAACTTTTATTACATATTTTACATACATTATTTACACTTTTATTCATTCATTCATTCCACTTTTTAAAGGCACACAATTTAAACTAAAGTTTTTTTTTTAAATCTTTTCATTGAAACATAGAGTTTCAATCAAGTATGCAGGAATAATTGTGCACTGTTGCTATTTTGCATTTAGTGTAACTGCACCACAATTTTTTGGGGTCTTTTTTTTAAATATAATTGACATTTCATTGTTTGCTAGCTAAGGATCTGCAAATAAGAGAAGCTGCCTTATCTCTATACTCTTCATGTCTGATGTCTGATGTTAATTGCATGGTATAGTGTGGTATATTTATAGTGTGGTATATTTATGACATTGAAATTTCCAGGCTGAATAATTTGTGTAATTTTATAAGATCTTTAAGTTTTATCCAATATCTTTACCCCTAAGCTTTTTCTAAATCCACCTTGAGAGAAATACTGAAATTTTATATGGTATTTCCTGTATGTATATATACCGTAACAGATCCAATATATTTCTATTAAAAAAAAAAAAGATTGCAATGACTATTAAAATATTTAAACAGAGAAAAAAGGAAAATATACAGCACATATAAACAATAAAAGGAAAAAACAATAATTAATTATATTCCAATGCACTCAATTCTTTAAAAACAATATCAAAGTACACTTTATTAGAACAAAAAAATACACAACACATATAGAACAATTAATATAAAAAATAAATTGTAATAACCTGTGGTTATCATTCTACCAATACAAAATAACAACAAGGCAAAGGATCAGTACTCCTGTGAAAAGTACTTCAAGTCCATCATTAGGATCATTTGGAATCTGCCCCACTATCAATGCAGTTAATAAACCACAGATATTATAATTTAATAAGTAGCTGTGGATGAAATACTGTCCTCGGCACATTTTGTAGTAATTGCAAGATCCCAGTATGCCTCTTTAAGTTGTATATATTTGCCAAAAGCTGCTTTTGACTCTTTGGAGTAGATAAATAACTACTGTAGCAATAACTTTTGGTGTAGTAGTGTGCTGGATCTCCGACCTAGTCCAGCTGGTGGTCCCGAAGCATACGAGAGCTCATTACTTCACTGTACTCCAGAGATGAATTGCTGGCAATGAAGTACAGGAGTTGGTTAGCATGTACAAAGCAGCAGTGTCTTCGATTATCCAACCAAGTGAACCATAGCCCCACATTAGACTGATGCGTTTCGTCACGTGATGTGAATGTGATCAGTGTCTCATTTCTAGTATGTTCTTCATGGTCTAACCCTGATTAACAGGTACATATTGTTACAACCCAATTTTATACACAGAAAGGGTTTGAGTAAAGACAAAGTTTCAACGTAACAATAATACAACATATATGATATCTATAATAATAATAATAATAATAATAATAGAAATAAATATAAAACTTGAAAAATACAAAATATTAAAATGTAAATAAAATCTATGCCTGGCTGGATCCAGCTTACTAGAAAAAAGGGAGAGGCACCCCTTCAGTAAATTACAGATATAATGGCAAAAAAAACAATGTAGTATTAGTCACAAAAATGAGTTACATTCAGATGGGAAATATATTCCAATATTATAAAACTGACATGCTTGAGTAGTAATCACTTCTATTATCAAATATATTTTAGCACTGAATAAAAATGGGCACAATGTTAAAGTCTAAGGAGAGTTTTCATGTAAAAAATAGCACAGCTGCTTAAAACCAGATGAACCTTTATTTAATACCATTTTCACATATAACTATATAGGATATACAGTAATTCCTTCACAGAGTATTAGCCTATAAAGAGTAAACAATATTATTATTATTATTATTATTATTAACAACAACAACCATAAGAATATTATTATTATTATTATTATTATTATTATTATTATTAATAATAATAATAATAATAATAATAAAAATAATCATATTAATAATAACAACATAATATATGGACATACTAATTAGGGTATTTATATCTCATCTATTTATAAGGTTGCTTTGTGAACTCTTTTAATTTCTGCTGCGTGTTTGCTATGTTTAACTGAAGGCTGACATTTTACCCTGAGGGACATTAAACCAAGAGGAGTTTTAGAGTGTTTCCACTTTAAATATGCTGGTTTGGTTTCCCCTTTAATGTGTTCCAATTTCTTTTGCAAGCAACCAAATATTGACAAGTTTCATTGGGGTATATAAAGTTTGTGAGGAAGAGTAACTGCCTCAGTTTTTCACCCATCCTTTGTTGTGTGTTGTTTATTGGTTGTGCAAATGGTTGTAAAGAATGGTAGATTGGTTGTTTAAGTTAAGTCTTTGGCTTAGTGGGAGTGCTCTCCTTGCATGGGGGTATGTCGTGAACCAATTGTCCTGCACAGGAAATGGTTACACCACCTGAATGGGTGTTTTTTTTGTAAGTGGAGAGCAGAACACCAATGTTCTTTACTGCTGCCACCATTTAAAATGTATTATTTTGTCCATAAAATTTGACAACATTTTTAACGTTAGCACTGTTGTCCATGTTTTTATTCTTAATTGATACAGTATATGTGAAGAATAAACTTTGGAGGGCAACATGTAAAATACACCATTATTGATTTAATGAAAGTACAGTACACAAAACTGTGCCCAATATCAATAATAATAAAATTTTTAAAATTTTGCAATTTTGCAGACAGCGACAACTGCCTTAACTGCCTGGATGATGAATGGCCGAACAATAAAAGGGATTTGTGCATTCCAAAAAGTGAAGACTTTCTATCCTACACAAATGATGGGATCTCTGCAGTATTTATTTCTGCCTCAGTTTCTTTCTGCTTTATCACCCATCTAATATTGGCAATATTTATATCACATGGAGATACACCTATAGTAATAGCTAATAACAAGAACCTCAGCTTCCTTCTCCTGGTCTCCATCATGCTGAGCTTCCTCTGTATCTTCTTGTTCCTCGGTCGTCCTGTGGATGTCACCTGCAAGCTGCGTCAGGTCTCCTATGGGATCCTCTTCTCAGTAGCAGTCTCCTCTGTGTTGGCCAAGACTATAATGGTTTGCATTGCTTTCACAGCCACCAAACCCAGCAGTGTGTGGAGACAATGGATGGGAGCAACACTGCCCAATTGTGTTGTCTTTATTTGCTCATCTGCCCAAGTTATAATTTGTATTATCTGGTTATCTGTCTCTCCCCCCTTCCAGGAGCTGGACACACACTCCTACCAGGGACAGATAATCGTTCAGTGTAATGAGGGCTCAGTTATTGGGTTCTACTCGGTCCTGGGTTATATGGGGATTCTGGCAGCTGTGAGCTTTATTACAGCGTTTGTAGCACGGACATTACCGGACAGCTTTAATGAGGCCAAGTACATCACCTTCAGCATGCTGGTGTTCTGCAGTGTCTGGATTGCAATGATCCCGGCGTATCTGAGCACCAGAGGGAAACACATGGTGGCTGTGGAGATCTTTTCCATACTGACCACAAACGCTGGACTTTTAGGCTGTATATTCTTCCCCAAATGTTATATTATTTTATGCAGACCCGAACTTAATGATAAAATGTATCTGCTTCAAAACAGAAGCAGGTCATTGTGAAACTGTAGGCTGCACATAACTAAGCCAAACATTGAATTTGTAAGTATGTGAAAAATATATTATTAGCATAAATAAAGATGCAACTGTGATATGTTACACAAATTACAGACAAACTGAAAATTTTTGTGTCTAAATAAAGGAATATAGGATATTTTAAAGAATAATATAAAATTAAAGTGGGCAATGCGCTTTAAAAAAATGCAAATTTGCCCTTTAATTCATGTATAAGTGCCAAATCTCAGTGAAATGGACAAAGTGTTATAAAGTTTATAAACTAAAGCTCAACCCTCATCCTCATTTAGTCCACACCTAATGGTTAGATTCCTCCTGGCTCCCCACACAATTATATGCATAAGAAACAACACATAATGATTAAAATATATATTGGACATCAAGAAAAAGTATATATCAGAGATTAAATACTATATACAAAATTACGACAGTAAGATGATTAAAGAAGACCAAGTCCTATCACATGGTAACTTTTATGTCTTTGAGCAGCAATGGCTGGCAATGTAACTTATACCCCTTTTACACTGGAGCTAGAACCCGGGTTTTTGAAGGGTTAACCCGGGCAGCTCCCTGGTGTAAAAGGGGAGAGAGTTGGATTGCCGGGTCGAGTGACCCGGCAATCCAACCCAGGTAACTAGCAGGGTTTAACACGGGCGTAGCCCTTGAAACCCTGCTATGAGAACAGCGCACTCCGGGTCACGATGACCTGGAGTGCGCTGCTAGCCGGCCGATTGGTCCGGCTTCAGTGGCGCTTGGAGATGACGTCATCTCCAAGCGACCACTTTCACTCCGCAAAAGCCGGGTCTATGCAGACCCGACTGCGGTGTAAGCGGCGCTGACTCGGGAATATCCGATTCGGCGCCGGCAAAATTCCGGGTCTGATCCGGATAGGAACTTTGTTCCAGCTCCGGGTCAGACCCGGAATTTAGGTGGAAAAGGGGTATTAATGACTCCAACAGGGCAGAAGAAGTCTAGGTTCATATCACTGACAAACTAACCACCAGCTGGTATTGACAGAGAGAATACACATGAACACTCAGGGAACACATGACATCGGGGGCATACCTGAGAGCTTAAATATAAAACAAATTGGTATTCAGGTTGCAGCTTTATAAAATTATCAATTAAAAACAATCAAGGTTTTTACAAACTAATGACAATTACAGGTGATTGCCTCCAGGTGATAATAATGTTACAGTCTCACAAGCCAAGTTAATGAGTAACATTTACCAACAAAGTTTCATGGTTGGGCTGTACTTCCCATTCATGGTTAGAATGTTAAAACAAGGAAAGAACACACATTACTGGTACTAAAATAAGAGGAGATAATTCTCTGCATTTTTTTAAATCATGACTACTTTCTTCTCCCAACACATTCTCTATAAACTTTTAAATTTAATATACTTAATTAAAATGTTGTAATAATAATTCTGAGTGTGGAAATCATAAACCAATAAAAATCGTTAAAGGAATACCAATTATAGAAATAGAAATAATGTTCAAAACAATTTTACTAGTGCTGCATGTTCACCTCACTATCACAAATGAAATAATTAGCACCACCTGTGGATCTTTTAACATGTCTCAGCCAGTGATGAAAACATGTGTGTACCAACTAGGAGATCTGGAAAACATGTACTGTTAAGGCTGTACTGCTATGTGCAATCTATAGAGTTAATTATTAATACTGTTATCCAGGAGGTGCATAACGAATATGTCCATATAAGTCCAGGGCAGTGCTAGGTTCTGCTGCTGCTCCTGAGACTCCCGTTTTGCTCCCATGCTCTAGAATGGTGCCCACATGTGAAATAAAAACATTCAGCTCAGGCAGGATGGCTCTACTGCCACATCTAATGGCTTACTGTGATCGCTGGTCCTGTATATGCTGGAATTATGACACACAATACACTTTGTATGATGCATATTAATAACTGGTTAAGTGCTGATTATGCCCTCTTCATGGACTGGCCTCTAAAATCAAGCATTTGGAAACCTCCCTCTATAAATCCTGCACGAGAGCACACTGGACGATGTGGACGAATTGTTGTTGCAATTAGTTTAAAATCGTCAAATCATCCAATATATCTTCTTGTGTGTACCCAGCTTAAGGGTATTATATGGTGAGCCAGATCGGGAACCCTCTGCAGGGGCACATATTATATATATATATATATATACACATATATATTTATACAGTATATATATATATATACAGTATATACAAGCCTTGCAATAACATTCTGGGACAGTACTGTGTAGTACTGTACAACAGTTTCTGTTCAGCATTTTGCAGATCGCCGACTTGTTGTGAATATAATAATCCTGCACTTAAGAGTCAGTTCAGGCTGGGCTTAACTAAGGTAATTATAGATATACTTATCCAGTATCCTGTCCCAGATTCTTTAGAAAATGTGATGCAGCTATCAATTCACATAGATAAAAGAATGATGGAACGTGGCAAAGGAAAATGGGACAGTTGGGTATGATTTAGTGGCTAAATGTTTGAATGGAATCAGTATTTAATGCTGGTGGCTGATTAGCCACCGGATGACATACGTACGCCGTAAGCACGAACGTTCTACATCCCGACCGGGGCTGGTAAGTACCCTAACTCTCCCCTGTCCCCTCCCTATCCTTAACACTCCCTTAGTGGTGCCTAACCATAACCTCCCCCCTGAGGTACCTAACCCTCCCCTCCCCTTCCCGCACCCTAAGCGTAACCCTCCCGGGGCGGGTGCCTAAACCTAACCTACCCCCCTGGTTGTGCCTAACCCTAACCCTCCTTTACCTAGCCTAACCCTAATCTCCCCTAAGGGTCCCTAAACCTAACTTCCCTCCCCCACAGCTAACACTTAACATACCCCACTTACCTTTGTTAAGCATGGCGGCTGTCGGGATCTTGGTGTCGGGCTAAAGATAGGCGTCGGGATTTAGATGCCTGTCTTTAATCACAAGTCGGGCTTGGATTTTCTAAATTGTGTCCTGGAGAAAAATCAAGTAAGAGGTTTAATAAACTGTATCTTTACTGTCATATTGACCATTCTTGGCTCAAGAAGTTGGGAAATGCCAGAGTGAGGCTTCCTCAGTTGCTTATGTTAATAAAATGCCTAATGATGTCTATACAATATTATTTCACTCATGGACAGGTTAATCTTACAGCTTTTAAGGATAATGGGGCTGCTGGGAATTTTATTGATTATGAGAAATCAATTTATTGATGTTAGGAAATGGTGCCACTGAAATTACCTGTACACATAGTAAGATGAAATATGTCACGGCTTGGCGTGCAACGGGTAGCCGGTGTCAGGAGACAGATAGTAACAGGAGCAGAACCGCACCAAGGCTGAGAGGTGAATTTGCAGGAACACACTGGAGCAATGGCACTTTTAAGGAGCAAGGGAGCACAGAGAACTAGCTCACAGCATACGCTGTGATAGACGTTGCACTGGCAACTAAGGAGCCTCTTGACAGCCCTTTAGTACCCTCAGGTAGTGCAGGATTGGCTGCTTGTCTCCCTAGCCCAGGCTGTTACCTGATTGGCCCAAATCAACATGTGACCCAAATCCAAGATGGCCACGCCCAGTGGTCAGTGTGCAGAAATACTGTCAGACTCAACCTCTCTCACCTTCCTCCAGATGGAAGCCCTTAGTCTGCGGAGGCTCACAGTACCCAGCGCTGCTCTCCAGGTCCCTGCACCCCTGCCGGAGACGTCATGCCAGAGCGCCCGGAGCGGTAAGGACCGCAATCTCGGCAGCCTGTCAGCCCTAATCATGACAGTACCCCCTCCTTTAGTAGTGGCCTCTGGACACTTCTTGGGTTTACCAGGATTTTCAGAGTGAAACTTAAGCACCAGGCGAGGAGCATGGACATCCTCATCTTTGACCCAACAATGCTCTTCAGGACCATAACCTTTCCAATCCAGCAAATATTGAAGCTGACCATAATGAAAACGAGAGTCCAGGATTTGTTTGACCTCAAACTCTACACCCCTCTCAGTTAGGACTTTGGCAGAGTGTGGCAGGACTTTGCGAAAGCGATTCAGGATGAGAGGTTTCAGCAGGGAGATATGGAAGGAGTTTGGTATTTTGAGATAGGAGGGGAGTTTCAATTTGTAGGCCACTGGATTGATCACTTGAGTGATGGGAAATGGACCAATGAAGCAGGGAGCAAACTTCATGGACGGGACTTTAAGGCGAAGATTACGAGTAGACAGCAACACTAAGGACCTCATTCAGAGTCGGTCGAAGTGGCCGCATGGTCGTACGGGAAAAGGGGCCGGATATGCAAATGATTTCCTCTCAAGTTGCGTCCCTAAGTTCCGATCGGTAGCTGGCCGACCAAGGGGAGGAAGCGGCCGGAATTCAAAAATATACGCCCCCTTCTCGTACGCATTGCACATCATCTCCGGGCATATAAGGATTAATCGAGACCATCGGGAACCATCGGAAATGGTCGTAGAGCTTAAGGTTGACCATACCCACTCTTAAGCTCTACGATCATGTCAGTGTAAAAACCTCCCATGTCACATGTGCCATGACGCTACTTTGTTAATTATGCACTCCCATAAACCGCATGCACTCCCATAAAACGCCGTTCGCATAATTAGGCACGCCTGCGTTCGGATCTCCACTCCCCCATTTTCAAGCACCTTCCCCTGTTACCACCCACAAACACCTCATTCTGTCACTCAAACTACCGACCTGGCTGTGTTCAAGGAGAGAGAAATTTCTGAACGTAGCGGCTAGTATGCGCACGCGCATTGCGAACTTTACGCATGCGCAGTATAGCGAACATCGGTGGCGTACGACCGTGCGGCCGCTTCGACCGACTCTGAATGAGGTCCTAAATCACCCGTTTTTAGGTTGGGCACCGCTCTCCTTTTTTTGTCAGCTGCTAATTTATATCGAACAGAGGCTTTTTGTAAGGCGGAATGAACCTGAGTCCAAATCTGAGAGAATTTCTGTAGTGTGGAGGTTACCGCTGGTACATCGAAGACTGGCAATTCTTGAAACTCTAGTACTCTGGGATGCAGACCAAAAAACTACAAAAAATGGGGTTTGCCCCGTAGAAGAATGATAAGAGCTATTATGGGCAAATTTGGCCCAGGGCAGAGTGTCTGCCCAGTTGTCTTGTGAAGAAGACATGTGGATCCGCAGAAAGGTCTCGAGGTCCTGATTGACCCTCTCTGTAGATCCTTTAGACTGAGGGTGATAAGCTGTTGAAAATTTTAGTTTAATTTGGAAGACAGAACACAGAGCTCTAAAAAATCTTGCTACAAACTGCACCCCTCTTTCGGAGACAATTTCAATTGGGAGTCCATGGAGACGGAAGATATTGTCGACGTACAGCTGGGCCAACTCTGGAGCAGATGGCATTTTCTTGAGGGGAACGTAATGAACCATTTTGGAGAAATGATCCACCACAACCCAGATGGTGGTAAACCCATTGGAAACGGGTAGGTCCGTTACAAAGTCCATGGATAGGTGTGTCCAAGGACGGGTTGGTATCGACAGGTGTAGCAATGTGCTGGCAGGAGCTTGTCTGGATGTTTTATGCTGAGCGCACTGTGGACAGGAGGAAATAAAAGCTTCAATTTCAGATTTCATAGCAGGCCACCAATATGAACGTTGCAGGAATTCCAAAGTCTTGCGTATGCCCGGGTGTCCGGCGAAACGAGAAGCATGAGCCCACTTCAAAAGCTGTTTGCGCATATCTGAGGTCACAAAGGTTTTCCCAGGAGGGGGTTGAATGCAAGTGACAGCAAATACTCTGGAGTCCAGAACTGGAGTCTCCTTTTGACCTTCGGAAGATGCATCGGAGGAGAGAGAACGAGAGAGAGCATCTGCTTTTTGATTCAGTGAGCCTGGGCGAAAAGTCAAAGTAAAATTGAAACGGGAGAAGAATATTGCCCTCCAGGCCAGACGAGAACTGAGGCACTGGATATTCTTTAGATATAGGAGGTTCCGATGATCCGTATAAACAGTGTTGGGAAACGTATCACCTTCGAGAAGATAACTCCACTCTTCAAAGGCTAACTTCACAGCCAACAATTCCTGCTCTCCAATGGGATAATTCCTTTCCGCTAGGGAAAATTTCTTTGAGAAGAACCCGCAAGGATGAAACTTGTTATCCTCAAGTTTCTGGGATAGTACTGCCCCTACTGCTGCGGAAGAGGCATCCACTTCTAGAAAAAAATGGGTAATTAATGTTAGGTTGTCTCAGTACAGGAGCGGAAATGAAGGCTTGTTTTAAAAGTTGAAAGGCGGTTTCGGCCTCGGGAGGCCACTGAGATGGGTTTGCCCCCTTGCGAGTCAGAGCGGAAATGGGTGCCATGAGGGTGGAGAATCCTTTGATGAATCTTCGATAATAGTTCACGAAGCCTAGAAATCTTTGTACCGCCTTCAAAGAATTTGGACGAGACCAGTCCAAGATTGCCTGTACTTTCTGGGGATCCATTTCAAGCCTGGAACCTGAGACGATGTAACCTAGAAAGGGAACCGAGGAAACTTCGAACACACATTTTTCAGCTTTACAGTACAGGTGGTTCTTTCGTAAACGAGTTAGCACTTCCTTGACTTGGGACCGATGATTGTCAATATTGGAGGAGAATATCAGAATATCGTCTAAGTAAACCACTACAGAAATATATAATAAGTCCCGGAAGATCTCATTCACGAAGTTCTGAAAAACAGCAGGGGCATAACAGAGGCCAAAGGGCATTACAAGATATTCAAAATGACCGTCCCGGGTATTGAATGCTGTTTTCCACTCGTCTCCGGCTCGTATCCTAATGAGATTATAGGCCCCTCTTAAATCCAGTTTGGTAAAAATAGTAGCACATTTTACTCGATCGAAAATTTCGGTAATGAGGGGTATCGGGTAGCGGTTTTTGACAGTTATGTAGTTTAAGCCCCTATAATCGATGCAAGGGCGCAGACCTCCATCCTTCTTTGACACAAAAAAGAATCCCGCCCCTGCCGGTGAGGAGGATTGTCGAATGAACCCTTTTTGCAGGTTCTCCTGGATGTACGCTGACATGGCCTTGGTCTCAGGCAGGGAGAGTGGGTAAGTACGACCACGTGGAGGAGTTTTGCCAGGGATCAACTCAATGGGACAATTCCACTCCCGATGAAGAGGCAGAATATTGGCCCCGGTTTTGCAGAAGACTTCAGAGAAGGAGCTGTACTGGCAGGGAATTGGAGTAGTGGTTGCAATGTGAATTTCTTTGATGGGCTTGATTTGAGGAAGGCAGGACGCTCGACAAGTTTCTCCCCAGGACAAGATTTGCATGGTACCCCAGTCAATATTGGGAGAATGCTTGCGTAAGCAGGGATATCCAAGGATGACTTCATGGGAGGCTTTGGGAATCACCAAGAGTACATAGAGAGACGACTCCATTGCTAATCTGGGTGCCATCCACTGCAGATAGGGTGACGGTATGGTCGAGAGAGGAGATGGGAATCCGAAATCTCTGGACAAGTTTGGCGGTGATGAAATTTTTGGCGGCCCCTGAATCATGGAGAGAAAGAACAACTTAAGAACCATGGGAAATCTCTAAAGTAATGGTCAAGGTAGATTCAGTTTTTGACGGAGACGAGGACATCACTCCCAACCTGGTGTCTGCGGCACAGGTTAGGATTGGGAGTTTCCCGGACGAAGTTGACAGGCCGCGACCAGATGACCGGTCTCCCCGCAGTACATGCACAGGTTATCCCGTCGGCGCCTTTGCCGCTCCTCTACTGTGAGGCGAGCCCCATTAATCTGCATGGGTTCATCTCCCACAGGTTCAGATAGAGGGGTGGTCGGAGTAATGGTTGGCCGGAACCTAAAGCGATCTCCCCTATTTTTCTCACTCTGCCGTTCTTGGTACCGCAGGTCCACTTTATTACAGAGAGAGCTAAGCTCGTTGAGGGTAGCCGGCAGATCTCGAGTGGCGAGGTCATCCTTTAAACGATCTGACAACCCACTCCAGAAGGCGGAAATCAGGGCCTCCTCATTCCACTTTAGCTCCGAGGCCAGTGTTTGAAATTGGATGATGTACTGGCTGACCGGTTGATTCCCTTGGCGAAGTCGCAGGATCTCCACTGCAGCTGAGGTTGTTCTCCTGGGCTCGTCGAAGATCCTTCGGAAGGACGTGAGAAATTCGTAGTAGTTTTCTAATAAGGGGTCTGACCTCTCCCAGAGGGGCAAAACCCAATCTAGGGCAGAAGCGGACAGCAGAGACACAATATATGCCACTTTGGATTTAGGAGATGGAAAGTTCGCAGGCTGTAATGTGAAGTGGACGTCACACTGGTTAAGAAACCCTCGGCATAATTTGGGGTTCCCGTCAAATTTATTGGGAGTCGGAAGGTGCAGATGGGATGGTGCAGATGAAACAGGAACGACTGGAGCTGCTGCCTAGCTTGTGGCAGCAGGCATATTAACGGTAACCAGGGAGGCTTGTAACGTGTCCTGACGACGAGGTATTTCCTGCAGGAACTGAGCCATTTGTCGCTGTGACGCCTCTAAACCCTCCAGGCAACTGGCGATACCCTGGAGCAGGTCGGCCCTCAAATCCTGTCCACTAGCCGAATCCATTTGGCCAGTGCAAACTGTCACGGCTTGGCGTGCACCTGGACCCAGAGTGGAGTCGGATGGCGAGTGAGGGTTCATTTGCTGGTACTTGAAAGCAGCCGGCCTTAGGGGGGTATGACTCATGAAGGAATGGTTTACACGAAGGGGTGAGACAGGCTGGGAGACACTGGCGGCACTCGGAGAACCGGGGTTGGCTGGGTAAACAACGGGTAGCCGGTTTCAGGAGACAGGTAGTAACAGGAGCAGAACCGCACCAAGGCTGAGAGGTGAATTTGCAGGAACACACTGGAGCAATGGCACTTTTAAGGAGCAAGGGAGCACAGAGAACTAGCTCACAGCATACGCTGTGATAGACGCTGCACTGGCAACTAAGGAGCCTCTTGACAGCCCTTTAGTACCCTCAGGTAGTGCAGGATTGGCTGCTAGCCTCCCTAGCCCAGGCTGTTACCTGATTGGCCCAAATCAACATGTGACCCAAATCCAAGATGGCCGCGCCCAGTGGTCAGTGTGCAGAAGCACTGTCAGACTCAACCTCTCTCACCTTCCTCCAGATGGAAGCCCTTAGTCTGTGGAGGCTCACAGTACCCAGCGCTGCTCTCCAGGTCCCTGCACCCCCGCCGGAGACGCCATGCCAGAGCGCCCGGAGCGGTAAGGACCGCGATCTCGGCAGCCTGTCAGCCCTGATCGTGACAAAATAATAACCTACTTAATGGTGGTTGTATTAGATTCAAAATGGTTTCTGTTCAGTTATTGTCATAACCAGGGTTTCTCGGCATGGTGTTCGATGGGTATTACCTGTGAGGTCACTGTGGCGGGGGGTATCTGGCGGTGGTGCTGGTGTGTGGCGAGAGGCATTGGCTGTGCGTGGTTCTGCGTGGGCATGCTGTCATGTTGGGCTGGTGAGGCCTGGCAGTGCTTCTGTTCCGTTTGGCATGGGCGCCGTCATCTTGCCTCCGGCCAAGTGAGTTGGTCGCCCAATCTTGGTTTGTCACATGCTCTCTCTGGCCAGTCACGGCACAGCACTTGGTGTCACGGACCTCCGGCCGATCTCTGCAGATACTTCAATCTGAGAATCGCCGCCCGTGACTTATACCAGTTATCTCAGCGCTTGTGGTTTTAACTCTGGTAACTGCCACCAGCAGAAGACCAATTTAATGCTAAGCGTAAGGCAAGCTTCTGCTCTCACCTGTACACACAACTTATCAATAGTTAAATATAGGTAACATGCCAAACATGGGCGTTTGGGGTCATAAAAACACAGTTCCAGAACTAGAATTAGTTTAGTTTAATTCAAGAAATATCTTCAAAGCTTATGTACAAAAATTACAAAGGATATAAGAATGTTACAAAAAGTCACAAACACAGTTAATCACAATTTCCAGTAAATCAAATAAAATAATAAAATGGGAGAAAACAGACCATTCAGATCACGACGGATAGAACAATCTTTGGGAATGAGGCCTTTCCCTGTGACGACGTCCGGTGCCCTGTGTCTTGTAGACAACCTCAAGCAGAGAATTACACACTCTTACCAGTGAGCCTGTATTTTATCCATGTGTGCCCAGCTCCTTCCCCCCTCATCCCCCCTGGGGGGTGTTAACCCTTCTCAGCCCAGAGTGTATTGTCCCTCTAGCTGGACTATGGGGTTTCTCTATCATTTGGGCAGGGGTTCTTAATTACCTTTCAGACCTTCCTAAAGCTTGAGAAGTGGGCTTAGGTCAATAAACGTGCACACAGATTGAGTGATTAATCATACACCTCTATAGCCTGACTGTCTGTGAGAATAACCAACAAGTCTTTGATCTCTGACCATACACAGAACACAGATCTCTTACAGACTGGCTATCCAGGATCTGGCCAGCTGGCAGGTAATTTCCCTGGACATCCTTCTTATGGGCTATATACAAGTTGACATAATTATGGCTGGTAGGGAAACAATCTTCCTATAACCTCTGGTTAAACCTTTCTGTCCATCTTCAAAGGTTTGTCATTTCCTTTACACAAAACAGTACATATACATTTACAAGGGAGAGTTACGGATTCTGCTGACGCAATCATGTGCAATTATGCCCATGCGGACGCAAAATCCGCTTTTTCTCTACACCTCCCTTTTTTAAAATCAGCAGGGGAACATTTGGCACCTCATGCTACAGTCTCCCATGCTGTACAATGGTAGCTGTCATTACCCTCCCTGGATGGACTGAGCTAACAGTTCCTCCATCCTGGGAAGGGGATAGGCATCAACCACTGTGGGCTTACTCAGGCTCCTGTAGCCCACCCAGAACCTGGTGCCTTTGTCCCTCTGTCCTGTTTCCACAGAACTGGGGCCTACCATTTCCATATATAGCACCTGAGAGCAAACATCATCCATGTCTCGTTTCTTGGGGCCTATATCAGGAAAGAAAGCAAACCCAGACACCATATTTTTACATATTTTATCGTCCTCTTGGGTTTCTGGCTCGGGGGATGGGGTTTCCAGGAGTACAGGCTGAAAATCTGACAGGCCCTTCTTAGCCATTTCAGTCAAGGCATTATCATCTGGCATTACCTGCATGTCCTTGTCTAGCAGCTCCAGGGGGCTGGACCAGCCTCCGCCCTCAGGAACCATCTCAGCACAATGCAGCATTTGCCAGCCTGCTGTTTCTGATAATCCAGAAATCCTACATATACCATCAGAAACATATGGGGAACATAACTTGTACACTATAGATTTGGATATCATGTCTTGGGGACCAGACTCCTCTGTCCCTATGTTTTGACTAGCAATCTCCATACTATCAAGAGTAGATTCTAGCACATAGTTTACTACATCAGGCTCCTCATTGCCCATGGTAACCAGTCTAATGAGCTCCGCTCTGGTGAGTAGGGACGCTACCTGCAGGGTGTCAGCAGCCACAAATTTTGGGATACCTGTGGTTGCTAACCAATTCCTTTTCATGCATCTAGGGATGGCTACAGTACGGGTTAGAGAAGGTTCAGCCTTATCACATACAGTGGGACATACGGCATCCTCCCTTTCACACCCAATCCTATCCTGTCCCTGCCCTGGGTTGGCACCAGCCCTTCCCTGGCACAAATAATCTTCCTCCCAGCAGAGCTGGTCATAAATGGCTTCACTAAGAGGTTGATCTGTTTGTTTGCTTAGGAAGTCCAGGGGGGGGGGTCAGCCCCTTGATCCATCTGAATATCTAAGCTTGTCACAGAGGGCTCAAGAGGTGGGCGGAGATCTGCCTTTGTGTGTGCGTGTGAGTTGATGGCAAGAGGGGGGGTCAGGGGGGAATCTGCAAAGTCACACAGGTCTCCCTCCAGAAACTTGGGAGGCTGTGTGACCTCAGTGGCCACTGACGCCTCCCCCAGCATCACATCACCTGAGTCCTGGCTCATACTCTGACTGCCTGGCCCTGATACACTTTTACCAGCAAACACATTGCCACCTATACCACAGACATTCACAGAATTATTTTTCAACAGGTCATTTTTCAACATAAATCCAATACCATTAGAATATGTACCATCCTCAGCAGACATATCATTCCCCACCGTACCAGCATTAACCACCTTAACCTGATCTTGTGCATTTTCCTTGGGTACCTGTAAATCAACACAAGCATGTTCATCATTACATGGTATCATTGTCCCACTCTTACACATATGCATTGCTATTTTATCAGGCTCACTTGCCACCTGGGAAGGAATGAGGTTAGTGGGAAAAACTGACAACATTGCATTGGGTAAATCACATTCATCGATAGTTCTCAAACGACTTAGGTCAGTCCCAAGTAATACATTTGTGGGTACAGGGGGCAACACAACCACCTCCCGGAAATCACTGCCCACCCTCCAGTCCAGGTTCACCCGTGCCATGGCTACTTTCGAGTGGATTTCCCCGACCTCGCGTATGGCCATTGTCTTTCTGGGAATAAAGTTCTCCAGGTCCACTAGTGTGGGATGCACTAAAGTCAAATCTGTCCCCGTGTCGCATTGCCCCACAGTTACCTGCTTTCCTACAACCACGTCTTGCAGATTCTCACTGACACCCGTCTAGGACTCTCGTGCGTACAAGACAGAGTGCACGGGTTTCACTGGTGAGGCTCCTGCAGAAGAGGGTGTCATCTTCTCCTTTACCGGACAACTGGCACTGAGGTGCCCGGGATCATCACATACACAACACCGGCGGCCCGTGGCCCAACCGGTTTTCCCCCCATCCGCTTCACTGGTGCTGAAACAGGAGTCGCAGTTCCAGTAGAAGGCAATGGAACAGCTCCTCCAGGTCGCTGCTCCTTCCAGGTGGGTTCCTCCAGTTGCCATTTCCATGCAGCCTGAGGTAGTAGGCTGCTTGCACTAACAGCCTGTCCCAGCAGAGCACACTGCGCCTCTGGCTGTGATAACTCGGTATCATATTCCACAGTGGCTGACTCTGGTGGGGTTACCTTTTCCTCGTGGGGCACCCCTGTAGGCTGTGTCATTGCTTCTTCAGCTGGAGAAAGAAGTTGTTGTAGGCGATACCTTTCAGCATCCACCCGGCGACATTGATCTTGCCAGAATGGGGTATCGTGCTGACCCCAATAATCTGTTTCTTCCTGAGCAAATTCAAAACATTCCTCCAGGTAGTCCAGCCGTTCCACACAACTCATATTATAAGCTGGATTCAGAATCACCAGCCGATACTGGCTAAAGGCATGGTACACGTCGTCCTGTGCCCACATGAGCTGCCTGATCATCTCGCTGCGGGTATTGTCATTGCAGGAGAGACCTTGCAGCTGACATTCATCAGTCAGTTCCTCTGTACTCATGGTGGTAAAGGGTCCCTCTGGTGATGCAATGGATTGGCTCTCTGCAGCCTCCCTAGCTGCCACACATCCTGCAGTCTCCCTGGAACTAACAGAGGGGTCAGATCTCTGTCGAGTGTCTGTTGTAATGTCCGGGGCCCTCTGATTGCCCAAATTACAGCCAGCATTTGCTGAGCTTTCTCCATCAAATTCCCACACAGGGAAATGCTCTGGATAGAGTCTGTTGGCATTCATGTCTCCGGTCACAGACTGGTGCTTGAGTTTGGCTAACTCCAACTGGAGTCTGCGATCAGCCTCCGCGTTATGCTCTGCAGCCTCTGTAATATGGAACCTTTCCACAAGCTGCAGTACCATAGCCGGGGCGGGCTCTTTCACGTACTTAAGAGCAGAGTCTAGATATCGATCCAGCTTTGAGATAAACTCCATATCTCTCGCCCATTTGCTAATAGAGTCCACATCTGCGTCTGATGTTACTCTATTACTTTCCGCAGTTAGTAACAATCCAGTACAGGGTACACCCAAGACTACTGCAGTAGCCCCAGCCGATGCATTCTTTCCCTCAGCTTGGTGTCTTGCAGAACTCTCCTCTGCCAGGCACTCAACTCTGGCGAGCTCCACGGATGGATGGGTAAGAACAGAGTCCACATCAGAGTCCAACTTTCCGCTATTACTTCCCGCAGTAAGTAAAACCCCAGTACAGGGTACATCCAAGGCTAATGCAGTAGCCTCCGCCAATGCACTCCTTTCCAGTACTGACTCGCTGACATTCTGATGCTCTGTATCATAGTCCATTAGATCCCGGATCAATCTCTTCTTAGAATGATCCATCCAGACCAGACCTTTCTGCACACACCGCGCTACCAGCTCTTCCTTCTTGAGGTTTTTGTACTTTGCGGCCATTGTTCGTCAAAATAAAAATAACAGGGTAGGGGAACAGAAATTGCTTTCACTGTGTGACTTTTTAGTAATATAAGCTTTGAGTTCTGGAATCTGGTGAAATTGGGTTCGTCCCTTGGAGTACTCCCTTTTTCACTTAAGTTTTTATAAAAATAAAACACTTTTTTATCATCCCACCGCTGCAAACCAATTGTCACGGACCTCCGGCCGATCTCTGCAGATACTTCAATCTGAGAATCGCCGCCCGTGACTTATACCAGTTATCTCAGCGCTTGTGGTTTTAACTCCGGTAACTGCCACCAGCAGAAGACCAATTTAACGCTAAGCGTAAGGCAAGCTTCTGCTCTCACCTATACACACAACTTATCAATAGTTAAATATAGGTAACATGCCAAACATGGGCATTTGGGGTCATAAAAACACAGTTCCAGAACTAAAATTAGTTTAGTTTAATTCAAGAAATATCTTCAAAGCTTATGTACAAAAATTACAAAGGATATAAGGATGTTACAAAAAGTCACAAACACAGTTAATCACAGTTTCCAGTAAATCAAATAAAATAATAAAATGGGAGAAAACAGACCATTCAGATCATGACGGATAGAACAATCTTTGGGAATGAGGCCTTTCCCTGTGACGACGTCCGGTGCCCTGTGTCTTGTAGACAACCTCAAGCAGAGAATCACACATTCTTACCAGTGAGCCTGTATTTTATCCATGTGTGCCCAGCTCTTTCCCCCCTCACCCCCCTGGGGGGTGTTAACCCTTCTCAGCCCAGAGTGTATTGTCCCTCTAGCTGGACTATGGGGTTTCTCTATCATTTGGGCAGGGGTTCTTAATTACCTTTCAGACCTTCCTAAAGCTTGAGAAGAAAGGCTTAGGTCAATAAACGTGCACACAGATTGAGTGATTAAACATACACCTCTATAGCCTGACTGTCTGTGAGAATAACCAACAAGTCTTTGATCTCTGACCATACACAGAATACAGATCTCTTACAGACTGGCTATCCAGGATCTGGCCAGCTGGCAGGTAATTTCCCTGAACATCCTTCTTATGGGCTATATACAAGTTGACATAATTATGGCTGGCAGGGAAACAATCTTCCTATAAACTCTGGTTAAACCTTTCTGTCCATCTTCAAAGGTTTGTAATTTCCTTTACACAAAACAGTACATATACATTTACAAGGGAAAGTTACGGATGCTGCTGACGCAATAAAGTGCAGTTGTGGTAACCTTGACTTTATGTGGTAAGTAAAGAGTTTACCTTGTGTGTTGTGGTTCAATCTTCACTCGACTTACGGAGAGGTGAGAGTAATGGAAGCACATGAAGGGGTGACGAGGCAGCTTGCGGTTTTTATTTTGTGAACACAGGTTTATTAAAGAGTCGGCAGGGCACTTGCATAAATAACACTCCGCATTCAATGAGGCAGCCTTTGTATTGCATCAGTGGGAAAAACATCAATAATGAGATTACACATAAAAACAATGGCATTTGCACGGCACCATACGGATTGGTGTAATAATACTTCGGCAGTATGACCATACAATGTAAGACAACTTTTACGTTACTATTCACAGTTAAATTCAGTATTGAGCATACATTCTTATCCCAAACGGTTGCACACTACAAGAAAACGATTCAGCAATGATGACAGTACTAAACTAACTAACAATTTCAATGTCCAGATGACCTTAAACACAACACTGTATTCCTACCCGTCTTCGCTGCTGCAGCTGGTGGAGCTCTTATAGATCAGTTTAAGTTGACCATGGTACTAGTCCCACTTAGTGTAACGTTTGTTAGTATTTAATCTGGGAGGGAAGAATCGCCAATGTGAATATGGAAGTCCTGTACACAGTACAGCAATTCAGTCACTGAATGTTAATTCCACTTTTCTCTCTATAGGCACATCCAATTCTCAGGCAATCAGAAGGTTATTCAATATTCCTGGACAACTGTTACTGTAAAGTGTCCCACAGTTCTATCCCAGTTTGATGGGCTATATTATCTCCTTTAAGTAGTGTATTCCAGCTTTCAAGTATCAAAGAATCACTGTGCTGTGAAATAGGACAGTCTTGGTGTGGTCACTCCTGTAGCTACCTCTGGTGCAAGGCTATGTAACTTTTCCACTGCTGGAGCTGTATGTCTATACTGCAGTTAATTGGTGGCCATCTTGTGGTTGGCAGCATGGCAACTCAAAGCAATTGTTGCTGTTGGCCTGCGGCCATCTTGTGGTTGGCAAAAAAAGTTATAAATCACAATAGGACAGCGACTTCTCTTATAAGTAGTATAACTGAAATGAGGGTGCTTTGAAGTTACCCTATGATGGCTGCTGCTGTGGTATGGCGCAGGGAGGATGATTACCCTGTACTGCGTGTTGCCACTGTGGCTGTGTACCTCCACGAGCGGCTCTTGCTGCTGCGCTGGACGCCTTAATGGTGTGCTGCTCTTGGTCTCAACTTCCCACTGCTGTGGCTCACCTGACCCGGTCTATCTTCCGCGCGTCCCCGGTGTCCACGCTCCCGGCTCGGCTGCTCCACACTCCACTAGAGCTTTGCAGCTTGACGGTCTCTGCCCGCTGTCCTTGTGCTGCATGCCACACTTCTCCTCAGCTCCTGGCATGCCCTCTATAATTCACCCTCTTCTTCGTGGGCACCTGACCACACCCACCGCTTGAGAGACAGGACAGGCTCATCCAATCAGCACCAGCTGTCCCCTTGCTTCACACGTGCTGGGGAGATATGTATTAACTCCTTCCTTGCCCAAGGTGGTATTAACCCCTCACAGTCCTAGGGGTGTCCGTTTCATGGGTGTCACATCCCTCCATACTGAAATAATGCGTGTCCTCACGCTTGGTCCAATAATAAAGGGAAACAGGACAAAGGATCATTCCCAAATAACAGAGTATTGGCATCTGTAAGTCACAAATCCTGGGCATCAATGAACATAGGATGAATAGATCATGACCCTGACTACGCCTAACCATTAACTATCACACTAGCACAAATGTACACATAAATACAACATATCAATGTCAAACAGATTAGTGCAATCAGGAAAATATAAACAGTACTAAAGGTGCCTCTACCGACCTCTCTATTGTCTGTAACGTGTGGGCAGTATTCCTTGGGTGCTCCTGGTCGAGCGTCTCACTTCACCAATTTCAGGGACGTCTGCAATGACTTCCTCAACCACAGGCAGATGCCTCATTTCTGGGGTCAGGGAACCGGCCACGACAGGCCAATACATACTCAGGACAAGACCCAATGGGTCATTTAGCATCGACAACTGATCTCGGGCTGGGTGTGATGGTGGAGAATCAGGTAGTAATTCTGGAGCTCTGTGAGGGTTAGGGCACAATTTGAGTTGATCCCGATGTACAACTTTCGGTTGACCACCTTCTACCTTATCAATCTGGTACACGGCTATTTCAGCGTTGGGAATGCCGGTAACTACATATGGATCAGGCTCCCATTGCGAATCCAATTTGCTGTGCCGCCGATTATTTCGCCTTAGCACGACATCTCCTACGGTTAATGGTTAGGCATGTGCGGTCGCATCGTATCGATCCTTTTGTCGATCACGGATAGCATCCATACGTTGGTCCACAAGAGCTCGAGCAGTCTGTAATCTACGCTGGTGTTCTACGACCCAATCCCCTTGGAAGCAAGAATCTGTGGCATCATCCGAAGCCAGGCCTAAGTGAACGTCAGCGGGTAGTTTCCCAGATCGTCCAAAAAGCAGATAATATGGCGTGTATCCTGTGGAGCTGTGCACAGTGTTGTTGTAGACAAAAATCAGTTCTGCTAGCAGAGTGGGCCACTCACGTCTTTGTGGAAGGGGTACAGCTCAGAGTAAATTTATCACAGTTTGGTTCATCCTTTCGCAGGCCCCGTTGCCCTGAGGATGGTATGCTGTAGTGCGTAATTTCACACACCCGTACAACTGGCATAGTTCTTGGAAGAGTAGGGCTTCAAAGGCAGGCCCCTGATCCGTCAGAATACTAGCAGGGTATACCCGTAGGGTCGTACAAATGCTCGCCAGACGATTTCTGCTGTCGTCTTTGCCATGAGATCCCGAACTGGCAGTACAACGGCAAACTTGGTGTAATGGTCAATTATGGTTACAGCATATTGATATCCATTGCTACTTGGTTCTAGCTTCACATGGTCAATAGTTACGAGTTCCAGTGGTTGGCGGGTAACAATGGGGTGCAGCGGTGCTTTCTCTTCTGATGGAGCCGGTCTACGTGCTGTGCATATGTCGCAAGATTTGCACCAGTCTTCCACATCCTGACGCATATTCCCCCAGTAAAATCTTCGACGTAGGGTCGCCTCGGTCTTTTGACAGCCGAAATGGCCAGAGTGATCATGATAGGCCCGTAGGATAAGATCGATTTTCGCAGGGGGCACCACCAACTGCTCAATCAACAGATGTGTCTTTGGATCTGTGCTCTGTCGTAGCAATAGGCCTCTTCGCAATGTCAAACGGTCCTTTTGCCGCCACAATTGGATTAGGTCCGGGGTTGCAGCTTGTCTCTGAATTCGGGTCAACCCCTGACGGGAGGCCAGCAACTGTTTCACCCTTTTTAAGGTTGGGCTTGCGTCCTGCCAGACAGTCCAATCTCCTTCCATCTCCACGCCCTGAACTTCCTGCACTCTCGCAGGGATGGGAACCATAGCATTCTGTTCCGGTGCTCTTCTTTTCAAACTGAAGTTGGGAGTTTCAATCTGCTCCCACCTGTCTATTCCTTCCAATTCACTTTCGCCCGTCTGTAGCCGGGAGAGTGCATTGGCATTCGCGTTACTTCGCCCACTTCTGTATACTACTTTAAACTGGTAGTTGGCCAGTCTGGAGGACCACCTTTGTTCCAAAGCTCCTAGAGGGGTGGTGGCTTGATGAGCCAGTGGGTTACAGTCCGTATAAGCTACAAACGGTGTTGCCGCTAGATAGTCTCTGAATTTTTCTGTCACTGCCCACACCAAGGCAAGAAACTCGAGTTTGTAGGCGCTGTAATTGGCGTCGTTCCGTTCGGTGGGACGTAGACTGCGACTAGCGTAAGCGATCACACGCTCTTGATTTTCATGAACTTGGGCAAGTACAGCTCCCAACCCTTGCTTGCTGGCATCCGTGTACAGCCGGAACGGGTGGTTGTAATCTGGGTAGGCCAGCACAGGGGCCTCTGTCAAGACTTTCTTCAGCAGGTCGAAGGCTGTCTGTCGTTCAGTCGTCCACTCTATGGGAATTCGTTTGTTATACTTATCCTTAGGGATCCCTCGTAGAATTTCTAATAGAGGGCCGGCGACTTTGGCAAAGTTCTTCACAAATCGTCGATAATATCCTACAAATCCAAGGAACCGTCGGACATCTTTGACTGTCAGCGGGATGGGCCATTCCAATACCGCTTTCACCTTTTCGGGGTCCGGGGTCCTACCCTCAGGGCTTACAATGTGACCTAAGTACTGAACTCGGGGCTTGAGCAGGTGGCACTTGGATGGCTTCAGCTTCAGACTGAATCTAGTCAGCTGTTGGAAAACCTCCCATAAGTGTTGCAGATGGTCAGAGTAGGTTTTTGAAAAGATGATAATGTCATCCAAATATAGGAGAACCACATCAAAATTCCTATGGCCTAGACAATGCTCCATCACGCGTTGGAAGGTGGCGGGAGCATTGCATAAGCCAAATGGCATACGGTTGAATTCATAGAGCCCCATTGGTGTGACGAAGGCAGTCTTCTCCTTGTCCTCTTCCTTCATCTGAACCTGCCAGTAGCCGCTGGTCAAATCTAGGGTTGAGAAATATTTGGCAGATTTAAGCGCCGTCAGAGACTCCTCAATTCGGGGTAGAGGATAGGCATCCTTATGTGTGATAGCATTCAGCTTGCTGTAGTCTACACAGAATCTTAGCTGGCCATCCTTTTTGCGAACTAACACCAATGGGGCTGCCCATGGGCTGTGACTCTCTCGGATGATGCCATTGCTCTTCATGTCCTCCAACAGTTGCCGTACGGGCTGATATAGCGCTGGTGCCATTGGGCGATGCCGCTCCTTTATGGGTGGGGCATCCCCTGTCAGGATACGATGGTGTATCTCCTTCACGATACCCAGATCTGTAGGGCTATGGCTGAAAGTCTCAGCATTATTCTTCACAACCTGGAGGATTCCGGCCTTATGGTCTCTCGGTGTGCTGCCATCCCCTACCTGAATCTCTGTCCACCATTCATCTTCCTGCTCGTCAGCTGTACTACTCTCCGTGGTTACTTGACACTGATTAGCTTGTAAGGATGGATATACGACATCTTGAAATGAGGTCCACAACAATCGGGCCAGTGGCTGGCGTCGATACAACTTGATTGCGTAATTATGGGGATTTAAGATCCGCACTGGGACTCGTCCGTTCTCCACAGTGACTAGGGTACTGGCTACTACCGCCTCCTGGCGAGCGGACGTTAAACAGGGTTCAATTAAGGCCTCATAGCTTCTGCCAGCTGGTCCGCATCGTGCCTTGCCCCAGAGGATGGTCTCTGAATTGGGTTGCAATTTGATGGGTTTACTATCCATTAGTCTAACCTTTCCAATCTCTCCCTCACTATGGGCGAACCTCTGATGACCTTGAAGCACCCTGATAGTCTTCTGTATGATTCTTCGCTCCCCGGTGACCAACTGAGACAATTCACTCCTTAGTGTGGCCAATAGCTCCTCCGGACATTGCTGTAAGATGTTCATTCCTAGAATCACCGGTGCTATTTTAGCTTCACTGCTCTCAGTGATCAGACATCCCTGTAGTGGAAGGAGGGTTTCTCCGATCTGCATATTAGCCTCCCAGTACCCCACGCAGGAGATCCCCAGTCCGTTACTAGCAATTAGTTGCAGCCATGAGGGAGGTGGCATCAGCAACTGCCCCTCCTTCCAATAGCGTTGAAAAAAAGCAGGTAGCTGTATGGTGGTGATTTGGGATCCTGTGTCTAACATGGCCAAAACTTCCACGCCGTTTATGACAATTGGGATTGTCGGACACGTCCCGACATACTGGGGCCACCACTCTTCAGGATTCGGGTCTACTCCTCCTGTTCTCCCCGAGGCTTGACCCCCACCCTCGGGGTGTTGCAGTTTAACGTCTCCTCTTGCCTGCAGTGTCTCTCCACATGACCTGCCTTCTGGCACCGCCTGCAGATGGGACGGCCTTGAGCATCAAACCGATCTGTTGATCTTCTCCCTTGTTCCCGGGGTGGTTCCCACCAGTCATCAGCCCTTTGTCTTCTTGGCCGCCACCGCGGCTCTTCATAATCTGCCGGTTGGGATTGAGCTAGGCTATGCACCTCCCTACGTATCTCTGCCATTCCCAATGTCATTTCTTCCATCTGTTTCCTCAACAGTTGTATTGGGTCAGGGGATGGCAGCTGCAGCCCATGGGAGGCGGGGTTGGTTTCTTTGGGTACCTGACATGCATTCCGTAAGCCAGCTTCTGCCGAGTAGGACTGACTTGGTAATTCTGGGAATTCCGTATTATGCTCTTCGACCGTGCCCAACATTTTGATAGCCGCTTCTTTAAAGTCTAAGAAAGTATGCGTCGGAAGTTGTAGTCGCAGTAGTTGTAGTTGAACTCGTGTTCCTTCTCTGTTAACTCCCTCTATCAATTGGGTGACCAAGGTCTCATCCGGGTTCCTGACTTCTTCCTGATCGACAGCCTGGATTGCCCTCAAGGCCTCCTGCAGGGTGAGGGCGTAGTCACGCAGACTCTCCCCAGGTTTTTGTTTACATGCATATAACCTCATTTTCAAGGTGGATAAGGTACGGGCATCAAAAGTGGTCGCTAGTCATTTAAGGACTTGTTCTACGTTCTGTTTTTCTCTGGCGGGCCAGGACGTCACTTCCCTGAGTGCCGAATTCTTCAATTGCCCAATGAGTATCTCGACCTGCTGCTGATCACTTAGCGGGTACAAACGGAACATAGAGGTCATCTTCCTTTTAAACTCGGTGAGAGTGCTTCCTTCTGTGCCATGGTCCTCACCAGAATACGTGGGGAGCCACGCGGCTCCGAAGTAATAGGGGAGCGTGATAGGATTGATCTGTGCCACAGGTGGGTTGATCGGTGCTCCTGCGCCAGCAGGCGGTACTGCCTGGCCTGGTGGATCGGTCGACATGGCTCTTCTATACTTCCAACCTTCTCACTTTGGACTCCGTTAATCCTGTTCGTGACACCAGTTGTGGTAACCTTGACTTTATGTGGTAAGTAAAGAGTTTACCTTGTGTGTTGTGGTTCAATCTTCACTCGACTTATGGAGAGGTGAGAGTAATGGAAGCACATGAAGGGGTGACGAGGCAGCTTGCGGTTTTTATTTTGTGAACACAGGTTTATTAAAGAGTCGGCAGGGCACTTGCATAAATAACACTCCGCATTCAATGAGGCAGCCTTTGTATTGCATCAGTGGGAAAAAACATCAATAATGAGATTACACATAAAAACAATGGCATTTGCACGGCACCATACGGATTGGTGTAATAATACTTCGGCAGTATGACCATACAATGTAAGACAACTTTTACGTTACTATTCACAGTTAAATTCAGTATTGAGCATACATTCTTATCCCAAACGGTTGCACACTACAAGAAAACGATTCAGCAATGATGACAGTACTAAACTAACTAACAATTTCAATGTCCAGATGACCTTAAACACAACACTGTATTCCTACCCGTCTTCGCTGCTGCAGCTGGTGGAGCTCTTATAGATCAGTTTAAGTTGACCATGGTACTAGTCCCACTTAGTGTAACATTTGTTAGTATTAAATCTGGGAGGGAAGAATCGCCAATGTGTATATGGAAGTCCTGTACACAGTACAGCAATTCAGTCACTGAATGTTAATTCCACTTTTCTCTCTATAGGCACATCCAATTCTCAGGCAATCAGAAGGTTATTCAATATTCCTGGACAACTGTTACTGTAAAGTGTCCCGCAGTTCTATCCCAGTTTGATGGGCTATATTATCTCCTTTAAGTAGTGTATTCCAGCTTTCAAGTATCAAAGAATCACTGTGCTGTGAAATAGGACAGTCTTGGTGTGGTCACTCCTGTAGCTACCTCTGGTGCAAGGCTATGTAACTTTTCCACTGCTGGAGCTGTATGTCTATACTGCAGTTAATCGGTGGCCATCTTGTGGTTGGCAGCATGGCAACTCAAAGCAATTGTTGCTGTTGGCCTGCGGCCATCTTGTGGTTGGCAGAAAAAGTTATAAATCACAATAGGACAGCGACTTCTCTTATAAGTAGTATAACTGAAATGAGGGTGCTTTGAAGTTACCCTATGATGGCTGCTGCTGTGGTATGGCGCAGGGAGGATGATTACCCTGTACTGCGTGTTGCCACTGTGGCTGTGTACCTCCACGAGCGGCTCTTGCTGCTGCACTGGACGCCTTAATGGTGTGCTGCTCTTGGTCCCAACTTCCCACTGCTGTGGCTCACCTGACCCGGTCTATCTTCCGCGCGTCCCCGGCGTCCACGCTCCCGGCTCGGCTGCTCCACACTCCACTAGAGCTTTGCAGCTTGACGGTCTCTGCCCGCTGTCCTTGTGCTGCATGCCACACTTCTCCTCAGCTCCTGGCATGCCCTCTATAATTCACCCTCTTCTTCGCGGGCACCTGACCACACCCACCGCTTGAGAGACAGGACAGGCTTATCCAATCAGCACCAGCTGTCCCCTTGCTTCACACGTGCTGGGGAGATATGTATTAACTCCTTCCTTGCCCAAGGTGGTATTAACCCCTCACAGTCCTAGGGGTGTCCGTTTCATGTGTGTCACACAATTATGCCCATGCGGACGCAAAATCCGCTTTTTCTCTACACTTGGTATTTAGGGAGGTTCAGAGACTCACTTCATTGCCAGTACAACGTGTTTCTCAGCATAGCTGAGAGTTCCTTGTGCTCACCATCTGTTACCTGTGAAATGCTACCTGCCTGCCTGCTTGTCTGCTCCTACCCCGCTGGACTACCCTGCATCCTCCATTACCTTCCCCTTGCCTGAGTACCTGAGTCCTGCTGTTCACCATGCACCTTGCCTCCACTGACACTCTGCTGGATATTTCTTCCTCAGTCAGCACTCTTCATTAATCAGTCACCACCTGGACAGTTCCCCTTGTCCGCCACTACCTGGACATTTTCTATTTACCAGTCACTACCTGGACATTTTCTATTAACCAGTTACTGGACATTTTCCATTGCCTGTCACTAACTGGACATTTTCCTATTTGCCTCACTACAGCTCCCAAGTGCACTTTAGTGCTATACCCGGACTTTCTGTTTCACCACATTCATGTCTGTTAACCCACTCATTAAAAACTCCACATGTACTTTTAAACCTGCTTCAGTGTCTGCTCCTATTACCACCCCGGGTCCACAACAAAACCAGAACCTCACAGTTATCAGTTGGGTGCCTTCATTGTGAATCTATGTCCTTTCATCTTACAGATCACCCAGTCATTTGGGATACCCGTAGTTATGTATACATGATGCAGAATGCATTTCTCTTATTTAAAAGTAAAACTTGTTAAACATTCTAGACAGGCTCGTAGTGCAAAATTCTTTGTAGGGTTTTGAAATCATCCAATCAGAGACGAGCACTTTTGTAGTTTTGTTTTCTTGGGTTTAAAACCACCGTCCATGGCCCATTACCGGCAATTTGAATCTTAACCCACAAAACCTATAGATATAACATTTATTTTCATTAATGTCTGTAATAATTTGAGGGTTCCTCATTTGTTTATGAACTTTTAGGAATATGATATTGTTTTATCCAAGAAGATCTGGTGCTGACAATTTAATGCAAAACAGTATAAACTTCTGCCGCTAATATGCCAAAAAATAACCGCAGTTGTATTGTAATTATATAATAATATAGTCCATGTATATGCAAAATTGTAATTAAAGCAGCAGTATCTTAATGTAAGTGTGTGGAAACTCACCTAAATTAGTACAAAACTTAAAAAAATTAAGATAATAATTGTGGCTGTCGAACTCGAAACGCGACGGCGTTGTATGCAGTATCTACTATTGACTATCCACACCTGAGCCTCTGAGTGTCCTAAACGGGGTGGTGTCCAGAACCCCTGTTCTTTACCCTGAGTGACACTCTCCTTCAGCACATGGTATGGATGACTCATTTCTACTTTTATTCTCTACACCCTATTTGGGGAGCGATTTGGACTGCTCATTTTCAGAATTGGGACTTATTGCATTATATATTTGTACCCAGTGCACTTTATATGTGTATGTCCTTGATACCTGGAGGTACCAAGGACACTATATTATGCTTCTATTATTGTATGCACTAAAAGCACTTTGGATATAAATATTGTATTTTTTATTCCATGTCCATGACACCTGGAGGTTTTTGCTAAACAACCATATGCTGCTATTTTCGTATGTACTTTATGCACTTTGGATATACAACCTCCTTATGTTTTCTGAAGTTTGTTGTCTACAATGTGCGTCTTTGTTTATTGGCTTTGATTATTATTTTTATCTACGTTACTAATAAATACAGCTTGCCTTTTGGCTATAATTTTATTGAGATTTTTTTCACCACTAGCGCTATTAACAATACACCATATATTTTTCGTATTGTCTAATTTGGGGTCATTGATACCCCTAGTCAGTGATAACCAGCGGCTCTTTGGAGGTGCGCTTAAGGATCCACAACTACTGTTTTTCTATACATTTTCAAAAAGATCAAAAAGTTACGAGGTTTTACATATGGAGGTAGAGCATTGAGAGAGGGAAAAAATCCCTTATCACTTGTGTGCAGACTTTTAGTGGGGATTCAAAGTGGGGTCCCAGTATTTGATTTGAGGGGAGGGAGTCTATTATGACCATGAATTGGGGTTCCACTCAAAAAAAGTTGACAGCACCCACAGTTGGCTGCAAGAATGTATTGCATTGGGAATGCATGGATATAATTAGTCTCTCTCGCTCTTGTTGAATTGAAGGCATACAAATCCAAATGATGGACTACCCCCTCTCCAGGCTACATCACCCTTCTCTAGGCCACAGGTCACATATACAACAAGTGCATATAACTGACACAGATGGATTTACTTTTTGAGAGTGCATTTGTTTGTACAGTGTTTACTGATTGTACTTACATTGATCTTATCTATTCACTTTTATTTTAAGAGTAACCTCCGAATAATAATAAACCTGAAAAAATGCAAACAGAAATATCATTTCCATCATGTATTTATATGGCAGGTTTATCTGCTGTACATGTAATATATATTTTAAGTATAGGACGGAATAGTCAGACACCTGTCGCTAAGTTCAGGAGATCCTTTATAAGGCAGAGAGATGATCCAGCGTCATTACAGCAACAGACGGAGGTAACACGTGTCAGGGTCCTGTGTGCTATATACCTCCTCTACATGTTACATTCATGGTCCGATCATCGCCATTGAATTAGAACACATTGTAATGTCCATTTCAACAATGGCTTCAACTGCCGTGGTCTCCTATGCATTTACTTTGTTGTTACATTTGGTGACCCGGTGCGGGTTACTCTGCGGACCTGTGACCCAGAGCCCATTACCAGCATGCCACCTGCATCTAAGAAAACCGTATGAGGACTATGAATATTTCCAAGACGGCGATATCATAATCGCAGGAGTGTTCAGCATCAACCAGTTTATGATAGAAATACCATTAAACCAAATAGTCAAACAAATGATGTGTTTAAAGTAAGTGATGTAGGATTTGTACATCTTTTGAATGGGAGTCACCTCCGGAGAAAGAGAAAACCTATTAACAATGAACATTATTCATTTTGCTGATGTTATGTTTAAAACAAGAGCCACTTACCGGCATGTTTAAATTTATAACAATCATATGGGTGAAATGCTCTAAGTAGCATTTCAGCCATGTCGGTATCTCATCGTTGGCATACTGAGGTCGACATACTGAGGTTGACATACTGATTAGTGATACTGATACTGTCGACTTCCCATACCCAGCCCATTTTCCTGCCCATGTTCTAGTGTATTGCCTGACAGTATGACCAGTGACTTATCTATTAAAGAAGTCTGATACCTACAACTTAATGTTGTTCTGTTGAATGTAAAATACAGAGACTATTGCTTAAAGGTGTTTATTTAAATACACTAAGATAGGTTAGAAAACTGCTGTCTAGATACAATTGTTTCCAGGCAGTGAATACAGAAGAGCTGTGTCCTATCCCATAGTAGTGAAAAGAGTCTGATAATATAAAGGGAATGGGTATGCAATGCCAACTGCCGGGATGCCTCCTGTCAAAATACAGACAGCGTCATCCTAATGGTTGGTATCCCAACAGGGGTCGAGTAAGTATACATTTTGAAAATTGACAGTTAGGAGCTGCTTTGTTGGTACTTTATCACTCTCCACTTTATCACGCTCCAAGGCTTAGTACATCTCCTCATCACAGTCTGTAACATGACAGTTAGGAGCTGAATGGTTAGTACTTTATCTTCATCCAATCTCTCTCTCTCCAAGGTCTAGTACATAGCCAGATTTATCAACGAGATTCTTGCTATTACTAGTTAATCTTTTTAAATGGGGCTCCAACCAATCAGCTCCTAACTGTAATTTTTCAAGCACATGAGAGTTAGGAGCGGATTGGTTGGAGCACCATTTAAGATTAGTTACGTGAATAAGAATGTCACTTGTTGATAAATCTGCACCTATGGACTGTATAGTTCTGTTCTGCAGATCTGATTCATGTGGCTGGTGACCTATAGTACTGACTATAATAATCATACAGTATAATGCATATGTGATACTCTTGTATTCCTGACAATATAAGTCACCGTGGTTACTGAGATTTACAAAGTCGTCCACACATGCATGCTAATCTTGGAATAATTAATAATTAACTTGTGACCAATGTGGAATAGTCCATCATTTCCTATATAAATGTGCAATATAAGGATGGTTAACCTGTGATATATAATGGTTGAAGTGTAATCTTAACATATCACAGGTACATTCTGCTGTGGGTAACACATTTGTATTTTTCTGGTCAAAAAGAATTATAGACCGGTGAAACTAACTTGATGTTTTCCTATATACATTACTCACATGGAAGTAATGAGGATTATCACAAATATTTATATTAACCTGTCACCAGACAAATAGTCCATTGTCTACATATTCATTACCACACTCCCAAACAGTTTCAGATTACCAATATGAACCTGAACATATACAAGAGACATATACAAAATTTAAATATAAATGTGTATTCTGTATGTACTATGGTTCACTAGGGGAACCTTGTTTGAGATCAATAGTTTAATAGTACAATAGTTCTTTATCATTGCTCTTGAATGGTATCATATCACCAGTAACTATTGTAGACTACACAAGGAGGTTCTAACATTTACTTTAAAAATCAGGAGTGATACAAAAGTACTGTAGGCCCCATACTCACTGGTATTATGTTACATGTGTACAATAGTATTTTTGTTTTACCTTTTCTCTTGAAGTAATAAAGCGAATAACAAATATGACAGAGATACTTTAAATGGACAAAGCGAGAGAAATATAATAGACACATACAGGGGCATCTAGAGGAAAGGGACTAATTACCCATAACCGGGGTTGATTCAGGAGTTATGCGGAGACTTAGGGTAGCTGTCGAGGAGGATAAATGCTCCCCTTCAGAGCAGCAAACTTTCTTTTTCTCATTGTGTTATTGGTAGAGGGGGCATCCCTGGCCCTTGGCATAAGGTATACAAAGGGAAAATACAATAAAATGAGATAGAACTGAGGATTTAAAGGGCAAATTTATTAATCAACTCTGCCCTTAAAGTATGCAGAACACAGGTTAAGGGCAGGATTTAGTATCTCTAAAATGTACCAAGATGGAAAGTGGGAGATATCTCCTGCTTTCTGTCCCCCGGCTCCCATAGCAGCCGTCCCTATAGTTTTCTATTAGGATGGTATTTAACAAGATTCAGGTGGCATTAGCCCATTACTTGCTCTGGAACTGCCCTCTGGTGGAGAGATCGGTATGAAATACCACCGGACCTATGTCCGGCGGTTCAAATCCTGATGCCGAAAGACTGGCACCAGTGAAGATCCCGACAGCTGTAAAGGTAAGTGCTAACTAACCTAACCCACTCTAACCCTAACCCTCCTTTAGGGGTGCCTAACCCTAACCTCCCTCCATAGTGCCTAACCCTAACCACCTCTAAGTGCCTAAACCTAACCCCCCCTTCCCCGCAGCCTAAACCTAAGTCTCCCTGGCGGGGGGTGCCTGACCCTAACCTCCCCCCAGGGGTGCCTAACCCTAACCCCCCCTTCCCCTAGCCTAACCCTAACCCTCCCATGGGGGTGCCTAACCCATAGGTCCCCCTCCCCGGGAGCACCTAACCTAGCCCTCCCCCCCCACACAGCTGTCCGCACTCGGCGCTCGGCTTACCTTCGATCGGTATGCCAAGCATCGGGCTCCCGGCATAGGTCTAATGACAGGCATTGGGATTTCGACTCCTGTCATTAGTTCATTAGTGCCTTGCCGGGATTTGACAGTCGGGAAGCAGGCGGTCGGCATTTCGAACAACGGCTTCCTGACTGCATCCCCTGGTGGACTGTAGGAGTTTCTGAAGAGCATCAAGGCCGGTTTTGCACTGCACATTGACAGCTTGGAAACTGCTGCATGCACAGCAGACATGAAGGTGCTCGTAAGCAGAAGTAAAGTGATTGTGGATGCAATCACTTTCCTTCTTCCTGATCCCCTGGACACAGGGATGGACTGGGGCTATAGATCAGCCCTGGTATTCAGCTCTCGTCTCACAGAGGTGTGGCCTTATCTTACGGGGCGTGGCCTTGCCTCACAGGGTTAAATCTCACTGGGGCATGCTGCGAGTCACGGGGGCCTGGCCTCACGGCGCTCACCCCGGCCGAACAGTGCACTGGGAGGCGGGGGTTGTGCGGCCAGGGTTTCAGACTGGACCGGCCCATCAGGCCATCGGCCCTTTTGCTTTTGCCAGAAGTGCCAGATAGCAAGTTCGTCCCTGCCTGGACGGGCTTTTATTGGAACCCTCGTGATTAGAATTGGTAAATTTAAAAGAAAAAAAGATTTCTTATTGCAGCAATTTAGATTCTAAAATTTGGGTTGAAGACAGCATATTTTAATAAATATGCAAGTACATTATTTGGCAGGAATGGTCGGTCCTCAATATTTACACCTACACAAGACACAAAAGTTAATCCACCCATCTTAATATGGTAAAGCCCATACTAATAGTTAGCCCATACCCATACTAATAGTTATCCCATACTAATAGAAAGCCCATACTAATAGTTATCCCATACTAATAGAAAGCCCATACTAATAGGAAGTCCATACTAATAGAAAGCCCATACTAATAGTTAGCCCATACTAATAGAAAGCCCATACTAATAGGAAGTCCATACTAATAGAAAGCCCATACTAATAGTTAGTCCATACTAATAGAAAGCCCATACTAATAGTTAGCCCATACTAATAGTTAGCCATATCTCTCTACCAGAGTCACGAGGGCTGAGAGATGATCAGAATGGGAATAATAATACCGTGTGGCTACAGTTCAAAAGATGTCAGCTTAGAGGAACTCCCAAAAGTGCTCTCGTCTCACACCATGTGGATTGTTTAAAACAATAATACATATGTGATTTCAGGGAATCAGGTTAAGGGTGGTATTCAATTAGATGCGAAAACCCTTTTCCGCGGAGAAGTAGCAAGGATGATGTCATTTCGCTAGGCAGAAACTCTCACTGTATTCAATTGCAAAGATATTTCTCGTACGCGAAAAGTCACTGCAATGTAATAGGCGGAAAAGATTCGCCTATGAATAGCTGGCGGAAAAAAATGCAGAATTGCGGTTTTGGGGTGCAAACATTGAGAAACCACTCAGCGCCCTTGGGATAGCCCTCCAAAGCATAACTGCATCAAAAACTCATAAAGAAAAGTGAGGAACACCCCGAAAACTTGCAAAGTGGGGATACAAACTTTTAAACTAGCTAAATAGACTTTTGGGGGTTCTGCAAGTATGGGGGAGGTGTTTTTTTATTGCAAGTGTTTGCTGTAGGTGCGTTTTTTACGGTTTTAAAACTTCACTTTTGCGACTTTAAACCATGCTTGCACCCATTTTCAAGTACCCCAAATTTGACAGGACTACTTATTTTCTCCAAAAAAAACAGCTTAATGCTATTCTTCACCACTTGTGCAAAGACGCTAATTAGAAGCAATTGACAGCACTTAAGTACCCCAAATACCTTCAGCAGGGCGATTCGGGGCAGGGGCGGATCTAGACTGTTCTATTAGGGGGGGCGAGTTAATTATGAATTCCAACTCCTCCTCATTCCTGTACTGTCACCTCCCCTTTTTGGTCCCAGCTCCTCCCCTTCGCAGGTTTTTTTTTGCTGGCCACATTGATTTTTACAATCAATATATGTTTAAATACCCCCCCGCGCCCCCCCCCTCGCGGCAACCCCCCTCGTGGCAAACCCACATGACCCCCCCTCGCGGCTCCCTTCCCCCCCTTTTACTTTTACTTACCTCCGCTGCTCCGGTGATGTTTTCCCTCCGGGCAGAGCCTGCCCTAGGCATAGGCATTATAAGCAAATGCCTAGGGCAACTGAAATGCCATGGGGCATTCCAGGGCTCTGCCGCTACCCTTACGCCTACCGCTGACTCCGCCCTCCCGGCTGCTGCTGCGATCGGAGTCCAGTGGAGGCGTTGCTTCAGCACTGAGCCCCCACCCATTGCTGTCAGTCACACATGGAAGCCAGCCACAGTGTGTGTTTGTGCGGCTGGCTCTGTGTTAACGCCCGCCTCCTGTGTCTACTGTATGTGCTGAGTGTTCATCCCCCATCTGGAGCCCTGCAGCTGCGTGCCGCCGCCACTCGCCCACCAATGTGTGCTGGCTGCACGTCCTCCCTCGGGTGGACTCTGCTACAGGAGCCCTGCAGCTCGCCGCCACTACCTGCCCACCAATGTGTGCCAGCTGCCCACCCCTTGTCAGGAGCACTCTGCCACAGGAGCCCTGCAGTGTGCCACCACCATCCGCCCAGCAATGTGTGCCAGCTGCCCGTCCATATATATATATATATATATACGTGTGTATATGTATATATATATATAATGCACATACACACGTATATATATGTATAATGTGTAAATGGATGTGTGTATATATATATATATATATATATATATATATCTATATACAGTCAGGTCCATAAATATTGGGACATTGACAGAATTTTCATATTTTGGCCTCTATTCACCACCACAATGGTTTTGAAATGAAATAAACAAGATGTGCTTTAACTGCAGACTTTCAGATTTAATTTGAGGGCAATTACATCCAAATCAGGTGAACGGTATAGGAATTACAACGGTTTCTATATGTGCCTCCAACTTTTTAAGGGGCCAAAAGTAATCGGTCTATCAACTCAAAAGCTATTTCATGGACAGGTGTGGGCTATTCCCTCGTTATTTCATTATCAATTAAGCAGGTAAAAGGTCTGGAGTTGATTCTAGGTGTGACATTTGCATTTGGAATCAGTTGCTGTCAACTCTCAATATGAGATCCAAAGAGCTGTCACTATCAGTGAAGCAAGCCATCATTAGGCTGAAAAATGAAAACAAACCCATCAGAGAGATTGCAAAAACATTAGGTGTGGCCAAATCAACTGTTTGGAACATTCTTAAAAAGAAAGAACGCACCGGAGAGCTCAGCAACACCAAAAGACCCAGAAGACCACGGAAAACAACTGTGGTGGATGACAAAAGACTTATTTCCCTGGTGAAGAAAAACCCCTTTACAACAGTTGGCCAAATCAAGAACACTCTCCAGGAGGTAGATGTATATGTGTCAAAGTCAACAATCAAGAGAAGACTTCACAAGAGTGAATATAGAGGGTTCACCACAAGATGCAAACCATTGGTGAGCCACAAAAACAGGAAGACCAGATTAGAGTTTGCCAAACAACATCTAAAAAAGTCATTACAGTTCTGGAACAACATCCTATTGACAGATGAGACAAAGATCAACTTGTACCAGAGTGATGGGAAGAGAAGAGAAGGAAAGGAACTGCTCATGATCCAAAACATACCACCTCATCAGTGAAGCATGGTGGTGGTAGTGTCATGGCGTGGGCATGTATGGCTGCCAATGGAACTGGTTCCCTTGTATTTATTGATGATGTGACTGCTAACAAAAGCAGCAGAATGAATTCTGAAGTGTTTCGGGCAATATTATATGCTCATATTCAGTCAAATGCTTCAGAACTCATTGGACAGTGCATCACAGTGCAGATGGACAATGACCTGAAGCATACTGCAAAAGCAACCAAAGAGTTTTTTAAGGCTAAAAAGTGGAATGTTATGCAATGGCCAAGTCAATCCCCTGACCTGAATCCAATTGAGCATGCATTTCACTTGATGGAGACTAAACTGAAGGGAAAATGCCCCAAGAACAAGCAGGAACTGAAGACATTTGCAGTAGAGGCCTGGCAGAGCATCACCAGGGATGAAAACCAGCGTCTGGTGATGTCTATGCGTTCCAGACTTCAGGCTGTAATTGCCTGCAAAGGATTTGCAACAAAGTATTAAAAAGTGAAAGTTAGATTTAGGATTGTTTAGTTTGTCCCATTACTTTTGGCCCCTTAAAAAGTGGGAGGCACATATAGAAACCGTTGTAATTCCTACACCGTTCACCTGATTTGAATGTAATTACCCTCAAATTAAATCTGAAAGTCTGCAGTTAAAGCACATCTTGTTTGTTTAATTTCAAAGCCATTGTGGTGGTGAATAGAGGACAAAATATGAAAATTCTGTCAATGTCCCAAAATTTATGGACCTGACTGTATATAAACACGCGCACACACATATATATATATATATATATATATATATATATATAGTCCAATATTGGTCCACACTCACGTCTAGGGCTTCCAATTGCTGGGGTAGCTACCCATATGGGATCACCTGTATCTCTGCATACAAAAAATGAACGGAGGGGGGTGCACTCACCAGTCTTCTAAAATAAATCTTTATTTCATCTCATTAAAAACGTTTTACAGCATCTCAACAGAGTTCCGACGTTTCGGTCCTATCCATGGACCTTTGTCAAGATACAATCCCAAGCAGTGCATCACACCTATATATACCACTGAGACCAATCAAGAAACTCCTCCGTCACATTGAAGATGATACAATCGATAAAAACAGTATGCTGCAATAGATCCAAAACGTGCAAAGACATCAAAACATCCTAACTATCTATACAGTAATGCCTATCTAAAGCTATTAGTATGAAAAACATATTCATAGACAAGCACATTTAACAAACCTTACAGCCATAATCGAGCTGCATCCCCCGCTGGCGTGCATGTCATCTCCTCCCATTTCCTGTCATATGGAATGCAAGCCAGTGCGGTAGTCATAGTAACCACTCTAGCAGCTTCCTAGAACTAAGTTGTAAACAATGACGCGTAGATTGTCATGATCCCAGCGCGTGTCACATAGGACACAATAGACAAACTTAATCAAAAGAAAGGATTTACATCCTAACACAACTCACTAAATCAAAGTGAATAATGCTGTCATAGCGATCACATAGTGGCTCATCATTCAGTTGTCCGTGGAAATAATAACATACACGCCCATTCAGGGAATACAGCCCACAACCCACCAAAGTACTAGCAGCACATCAAGAAATTGTGAATAAACTCAATGCTAGAATGTTGTTATAATTTATACATTATCCAATAAGACATAATATGCCAATATACATCTGGATACATATACCTGCATCCGAATGCATACACACATATAAACATAGTTTGCCAACTATGATTTAGTGTTGGAAGAGAAATCCTATTACTGTAAATACAACCAAAATAAAAATAACAAATAACAAACTCCACAGGAAAACCGACACTGCCTAAAAAAATAAAAAGTTGATAAGTCCAAAAAAATTGATAAGTCCCAAAAAAATTGTTGAAAACAACCTGATGATGCACTCCCACATAATGTCCAGAGGGCCTGATTCAGAGCCGGACGCAATTAGCGCTCGCTCGTCCAGAAAATAGGGGTGGCTATTCAAATCAACCGTTCGCTCTTTGCGGTCTGTTCACACCTCTAGGTCTGAATGAGCGAACAAAACTTGCGGTCGTTTTTTTAAAAAATACGCCCCCTGGCCGCTCGCATCCTACGTCATGTCCACTATTTATTAGATTAATCGAGTACATCGACCAGGTTATGAACTGCTCGCTATTCTTGGGGTTAGTTTTTGCTACCACAATTTTGGGAGCAGTTCTGGCTATAAAATAACCCAGTGACGTGGTCAATGACGCTGCTGTTTTAATTATGCACACCCATAAAACGCCCGTTTTGACCTTTAAGCACGCCTGCGTTCTGATTTCCACTCCCCGTTTTCAAGCACCTTCCCCCGTTACCACCCACATACGCCTCCTCCTGTCACTCAAATTATCAGGCATTCGCTATTTTGCGAGCACATGAATTTTGACCGCACTGACTGGTTCGCGCATGCGTATAATGATCCGTACGCATGCGCAGTTGGGCAAACATGGCTCGGAGCGAACGAGCGGCCGCTTACGAGCGGCTCTGAATCAGGCCCAGAGTGTACTAATCCAAAAACATGCCCAAATGTATGGCTTCATTAAGGCTGTGTCCAGTTTGTGTATCCACATCGCTTCTCTCTGGAGCAAAAGCTTTGCCCGGTCACCTCCTATCCTAGGTAAAGGTACCCAATCGATGATCATACATCTCAACGATGCCAAAGCGTGCTGTGTTTCATGAAAATGTCTTGCTACAGGTTTATCAGAAAAGCCATTGGCTAGCGCAGCTCTAATAGAAGATCTGTGGTTGGCCATCCTCTCACGGAGAGGACGAATCGTCTTACCCACATAATACAAAGAGCACGGGCACACCAATATATAAACCACATGGTCAGAAGTACAGGTGACTCGATGACGAATATAAATTTTGCTACCTGTATGTGGGTGGAGAAAGAATTGACCAACCATCATGCTCCTGCATGTGATGCAATTCACACATTCTTTCACCACCCACATACAGGTAGCAAAATTTATATTCGTCATCGAGTCACCTGTACTTCTGACCATGTGGTTTATATATTGGTGTGCCCGTGCTCTTTGTATTATGTGGGTAAGACGATTCGTCCTCTCCGTGAGAGGATGGCCAACCACAGATCTTCTATTAGAGCTGCGCTAGCCAATGCCTTTTCTGATAAACCTGTAGCAAGACATTTTCATGAACGCACGCTTTGGCATCGTTGAGATGTATGATCATCGATTGGGTACCTTTACCTAGGATAGGAGGTGACCGGGCAAAGCTTTTGCTCCAGAGAGAAGCGATGTGGATGCACAAACTGGACACAGTCCATCCCCGTGGCCTTAATGAAGCCATACATTTGGGCATGTTTTTGGATTAGTACACTCTGGACATTATGTGGGGGTGCATCATCAGGTTGTTTTCAACAATTTTTTTTGGACTTATCAATTTTTTTTGGACTTATCAACTTTAAATTTTTTTAGGCAGTGTCGGTTTTCCTGTGGAGTTTGTTATTTGTTATTTTAATTTTAGTGTTTAATTTTGGTTGTATTTGCAGTAAAGGTGCGTACACACTACACGATATGCTCCCTGAGCGATATCGTGTAGTGTGTCCCCGGCAGGCTGTGCTCAATGTCGTTCATGACATTGAGCACAGCCGCTGAACGATATCATTAACGATATCGTTCAGCACCGGGCTCTCTCCCCCATTCCCTGACATGCAGCAACCTGACGAGGTCGTCAGGTTGTGCTGCATGTTCAGGCGATGGACAATGTCGGAAACGACCAGCGGTAGTGCGCATCGCTGGTCGTTTCCGACATAAAAGTGCACGATTTGTGCACGATTACTGAGCGATTGCATGATTACGATGTTGTAATCGTGCAGTCGCTCTATAATATCGCCCAGTGTGTACCCACCATAATAGGATTTCTCTTCCAACACTAAATCATAGTTGGCAAACTATGTTTATATGTGTGTATGCATTCGGATGCAGGTATATGTATCCAGATGTATATTGGCATATTATGTCTTATTGGATAATGTATAAATTATAACAACATTCTAGCATTGAGTTTATTCACAATTCCTTGATGTGCTGCTAGTACTTTGGTGGGTTGTGGGCTGTATTCCCTGAATGGGCGTGTATGTTATTATTTCCACGGACAACTGAATGATGAGCCACTATGTGATCGCTATGACAGCATTATTCACTTTGATTTAGTGAGTTGTGTTAGGATGTAAATCCTTTCTTTTGATTAAGTTTGTCTATTGTGTCCTATGTGACACGCGCTGGGATCATGACAATCTACGCGTCATTGTTTACAACTTAGTTCTAGGAAGCTGCTAGAGTGGTTACTATGACTACCGCACTGGCTTGCGTTCCATATGACAGGAAATGGGAGGAGATGACATGCACGCCAGCGGGGGATGCAGCTCGATTATGGCTGTAAGGTTTGTTAAATGCGCTTGTCTATGAATATGTTTTTCATACTAATAGCTTTAGATAGGCCTTACTGTATAGATAGTTAGGATTTTTGATGTCTTTGCACGTTTTGGATCTATTGCAGCATACTGTTTTTAATCGATTGTATCATCTTCAATGTGCAGGAGGAGTTTCTTGATTGGTCTCAGTGGTATATATAGGTGTGATGCACTGCTTGGGATTGTACCTTGACAAAGGTCCATGGATAGGACCGAAACGTCGGAACTCTGTTGAGATGCTGTAAAGCGTTTTTAATGAGATGAAATAAAGATTTATTTTAGAAGACCGGTGAGTGCACCCCCCTCCGTTAATTTTTATATATATATATATATATATATACACATACATGTATGTATATATATATATACATATATATATATATAATGTGTAAATGGATGTGTATATATGTGTGTGTACATATATATCCTGATGACATGTCCTGATGAAAAGATAGATGGATCTTAAAACGTCGACAGCACTTACTGAGGAGGGCTGCCTGTTTTTTCCTGAGGGGCTGTTCAGCTTGGTATGGAAAGTTGTTAGGGGGCACCAGTTAAAATTTTGCCTAGGGCACCAAATGGGCTAGGGCCGGCTCTGCCTCCGGGCTTCGGTCAGCTGCTCTCCCATCCTGCACTGTGACCCGGTCAGCTGTTTAATGCAGCACCTGACCAAGGTCACAGTGCAGGAGCTGGGAGACCAGCTGACTGGAGGGAGGACATCACCGGAGCCCCGATCTTCGGTCCCTGGACAGAGGTGAGTTGTTTTTTTTTTTTGTTGTTTTTAGCAGTGATCAGCGTGTGGTCTGTTTAGACCACACAGCTGATCACAGGGTGTGAGGAGTCGGCTGTGATCCCTTCATCCCCGGCTCCAGGGTGACAGCCTGTCACTGACACATCCCCCTGACTGGGAGATGGGAGCTCTGATCATCTCTCTCCTCTGAATGATGCAGAGGAGGAGAGAGATGATAAAGGTCAGACAAACTGTGCTAGGGGGGCGATCGCTCCAATCGCCCCCCCCTGGATCCGCCACTGATTCGGGGACATCTATATTGATCACCAATGTTAGTGCATCTTTTGGGGGTGTCAGGCTGATTTCCCCAATTCTGACAGCACTTTTTTGCCTGTTTGAGTTTCGCTGGGATGCGTTTTTGCGTCCTTTGGGTTGAATACGGCAAATAGCGGGGGCGCATCCGAAAAGTTTAGGCGGCCAAAACATGTGATGTAGGCGAAAAGTTCGGCAGACGAAACCTTTCCGACTTTTCACGGCTAATTGAATACGGCCTTAAGTGTCAATAAAACTCTCTATATGTTAGGGGGCTCCTATTCATGTACTCCTACTGTATATGCAAAGAAAATCTTAATAAACAGGATCATCCTGAGTGACTGGTCCTGTATCCACATCTGCAGGATACACTCGCTCTGCTAGCCCATATACAATCTCCATGCAGTCAAAAACCTGACTCTTCAGATCCCCTTTCTATGTTATGCTCAAAGAAAAAAATAGGTCGACAGTGACTGAAGGTCGACAGGCAATAGGTCGACATGCAATAGGTCGACACACTAAAGGTCGACTGGTAACAATGTCGACAGGTATGAAGGTCGACAGGCAGAAGGTCGACAGGGTCATTATGTCGACACACATATAATCGACGTGTAAATGGTCGACGCTCATATAGTTGACATGTGAATGGTCGACACATGTCGCCACATAGTCAACATGTGAATGGTCGTCACATGTCAACACATAGTCGACATGTGAATGGTCAACACAGTCGACATGCGAATGGTTGACACGTGGTCGCCGTGTGATTGGTTGACACAGTCGGCATGCAAATGTCCGACACATGTAGTCGCCATGCAAATGTCCGACACATGTCGACACTCATATAGTCGTCATGAAAATGGTTTACACATGTTTTTTTTTTCCCTAATCTTTATTCCTAACTCTCCTCTTGGTGCCTAACCCTAACCGTCGGGGTAAGTGCCTAACCCTAACTATCGTGGTAAGTGCCTAACCCTAACCGTCGGGATAAGTGCATAACCCTGACACTGACCCTAAAGAAAAAAAAATGTGTTGACCATTTGTCTATATGAGTGTCGACCTACTGCCTGTCAACCTTGTTACTAGTCGACCCGTCGGAGTAAGTCCCTAACCATTGGAGTAAGTGCCTAACCCTAAAAAAGTGTTGACCTACAGCCTGTCGACCTTCATACCTGTCGACCTTATTACTAGTCGACCCGTCGGAGTGTCTAACCCTGACACTAACCACAAAGAAAAAAAAAATGTGTCGACCATTTGACTATGAGTGTCGACCTACTGCCTGTAGAGCTTCATACCTGTTGACCTTGTTACCTGTCGACCTTTAGTGTGTCAACCTTCTGACCCTGTCGACCTATTGCCTGTCGACCTTTAGTACCTGTCGACCTATTGCCTGTCGACCTTTAGTACCTGTCGATCTATTGCCTGTCGACCTTATGTACCTGTCGACCTATTGCATGTCGACCTTCAGTACCTGTCGACCTTGTTACCAGTCGACCTTTAGTATGTCGACCTTCAGACCCTGTCGACCTTCAGGCCCTGTCTATCTATTACCTGTCTATCTTCCCTTGTCTACCTAATCACTGTCTATCTAGAAATTGTAGACCCATTGAACCATACCCATCAAAATGCTGCCTCCAAAACAACCAGTGATTTCTAAAAAAAAATGGGCACTCATTTTATTGTGTCTATGAATGCAAGAGTTCATTCAATTATTTCTTACAATTTTTGCACATTTTTCTGTGCGTAAAAGTGCACTACTAGTAAATAGTACACAAAGTTACTCTTCCCTAATCCGATACATTTTTACGGTGCAGTTAAATATAATTTAAATGATTATGGGTAGAATGTAACAATACAAGATTAAAATGCTGAGTGATGAAGTTGGGTCTACATACATTTTGTGGATGTGTCACTTGTAGTTTTCTACCCCCTAGTAGTAGGCTTTGATGTGTCTGCGTGTGCCAGTGTGACACTAAAATTCCTCTGTGACTCTGCCAGGAACATTTGCATAAAAATGCCCCAGACTCAGCAAGATAGAAAGTGAAGTTAGCTAATTTGACCAAATCAAATTGAATGCAAAACAATCAACATTAAGGGGTCTATGTACTAAGCCTTGGGGGTATATTTACTAAAGGTCGATTTTAATCGATTGAAAATCGATCAAAATCGATTAACATCGATGTGTTTCTGGGGCTAAATCTAACATTTACTAATACTTAAAAAAAAAAAATAATAATCTGTAAGTAAATGTGGGATTTAGCCCCAGAAACACATCGATGTTAATCGATTTTAAATCGATTAAAATCGATTAAAATCCACCTTTAGTGAATATACCCCTTGGAGAGAGATAAAGTGGACGGAGAAAAAGTTCCAACCGCCCAGTTCCTGTCACTCTACAGGCGGTGTTTGAAAAATGACTGTTAGGAGCTGATCGGTTGGTACTCTGTAAATTGCTGCTTTTTACAGGTATCAGCACCAAAACTTGGGAATCTTATGGAGGTCATAGATGATCATTTTCAAAAACAGGAAACAATTACAGACATGGAAGATGTTCAAACCATTTAAATTCCCCTTAGATTAAATCTTCCCCTTACTTTGCCAAATCTATGCTACGCAATATAGTGTGAAGTTACCTCCTGTGGCAGGCCCAGGACTAGTAGTTTTAATTTTTTCCCATAATTTTATTTTTACAACAGCTATTTAAGGATAAAGCATAAAATTGGACAAAATACTGTGTTTTTCTTCTTCACAGACCATCACCTCAATTTTACAAAAATTTACTGACTTTTCAGTTTGCCATTGAGCAGGTGAATAGCTATTCTTTCATTTTACCTAATATAACACTAGGATACCATGCGTATGATTCATGCACTACTGGGAATAAGGCAATAAAAAGTGCATTACAGATGTTATCCGGACCAGGACGTACGGTGCCTAATTATTCCTGTACAGAGCGGGGCAAGGTGATTGGTTTTATTGGTGGTCACCATTCCATAACCACTGTGCCAATAGCCCAACTGCTAACAGTATATCGGTATTCACAGGTAAGCAAAGTGAAATTCTCCACTTTATCTCTTTAGAAGGTTTGAAACATCTCCCCCTCCAACTATGAAGCTGAGTCAAAAATTATCCGCACTCCAGTTATATTAAAACTACTGTTGGCTGCACTGTCTCATCAACACTTTCCATACTAGGGGCCTGATTCAGGCCCGCTATTGCGCTCACAAGCGGGTCAATGGTGGCCCAGTGAGCACGTGCGGCGTGTGCACTGCACGTGAGCAAGCCCCAGAACCAGCGCAAAAAGCGCTCGCTCCGGGACTCACTACAAAAGGGGCGGCTGTCGATGTTGATCGACAGCTCGACCCATTTTGTAGGCGTGGCGGGGGGTGGCTTCACAAACGGAGGTGTTCCCATGCGAACGCCTCCCCCCCAGGCGTTCCCATGCGAACGCCTGCCGTTTGTGGGCGGCCCCACTGACATCACCAGTGATGTCAGTGAGAGATCTTCCGGCTCTATTTGAGCCAGAAGCTCTCTGGGGCTTGCGGCCACGAGACCCTACCACAAGGGTCCCATCATCATGGCCGCTCGCAATAGCTGTGGGTGGTAACCCACAGCTATGCGAGCTGGCAAGAGGGCGCATCTAAAATAACAAGCGCCCGCCCTGATTCAGGGCGAGCGCTCGCTTTTTGCGAGCGCCTCTGAATCAGGCCCTAGGTCGCTGTCTCCCCAGTCACTGCTGTGCAGGTTTGAGCGTGTTACGTCAGTTCCTTTGTAACTGCAGTGCAAGAAAAATTGGTTGCCTCACTTGTGATTTGCACGAGAGAAGAGCAGAGTGCAGCATGCAGTGATTCGTTTTATGAGTCTGAGGGTATGTCTTGTGCCAATATTTATCGAAAACTTTGTGACAGTCTGGAGAATGTATTTTTGTCATGAAGAAGTGTGTATGAATGGATAGAGAAGTCCAAAGAAGGTCGCACAAGTGTCAGCCTTGAAGAAGGAGCCGGATACCCGTCCATGTCCACGACTGATGAGAACATTGAGCGTGCACGTGAACTGATTCTGTTGGATATCTTGCCCCATCGGAATATCACCTGTTTGGTCCCCTGAAAGAAACCCTAAGAGGACGAAGATTCATGTCTGATGAAGAGGTGAAGACAGCGGTGCATTCGTGGCTCGCAGCTCATCCTACAACAATTTTAAATGAGGGAATACGAAAGCTTGGTGACAAATGGAAAAAGTGTATTGAAAAACAGGCAGATTATGTCGAAAAACAATGTATTTGTCTTTTCTGAAAGCTGATTAAAATAAATTCTACAGCCAGAGTGCGGATAATTTTTGACTCACCCTCGTATAAACACTGAGGGTAATAATGAATAGATTTTTTTTCTGGTTAAAAATAGTTACGCTGAGGGTATTTAAAAACTATAGGTTTTCCATTTTTGTATCTATCATATATATATATATATATATATATATATATATATATATATATATATATATATATATATGTAGTTGTTTGTATTGTATTTTTTGTAATTAATATATTATCCAATTTTGTCTGTATAACACACGGAGGCCAATATGTTTATGGATACAAATATGGTATGTAATGCTCCTGCCTCTATTGGCAAGTTTGCAATGATTGGAGGGATTGTATTCAATGTGGTACAACTTTATTTAGTCATGTCCCTCTCTATAGCTTTTGTACATGAAAAAGGGATTTTGAATCCAGAAAAGTCTGCATCATTCAAGATGTCACCCTGTTAGTCTGCTCTGCTATAATAAAATAGCTCTAAATTAGTATGTTTTGATTTTACAATTCACTGTACATTATAACAGGTACATCTTCTGGAGTATACTATTCGTCACCGGTGCCACTTCCATGTGGTCTATCTCCCATGCTTTTTGCAGGATACATGCTACCACTGAGTGAAATAATCAGACATCATGGCCTGGTCTAACCCTGCTATGCAGATGATATAAAACTGTACCTGTCTTTTGCTCCAGATTATGAGAACCCAATACCGACCATGAATGGCTGTCTAGTTGAGCTCCAGGAGTGGATGAGTGGCATTTGGCTGTGACTGAACCCTAATAAAACAGAGGTCCTTATGATAGGTCATAGGACAAGACTGCAGCATAGGCAACCAACAGGACTATGCTTGGGGTTTCAGAACTACAAAACACTGAACATGTGCCGAATCCTGGTGTTGTCCTGGATAGAGGCTTGACACTCAAACATCAGGTATCAGCCAGAATCATATCCTCATTCTTTCATCTGAAGAACATAGCCAGCAGTGGCGTAATTATAAATTTTGCTCCTCCCTGCCAAAAAAAATTCTGGCGACCCCCCCTGGGCTGTTTCTAGGCACTTTGGCTTTCAGTGCGAACAGCTAAAAGTGCAACCCCACCCCATAGACATTTTAAAAAGAAAGAATTTGCGCGCGCTGTTGGCATGTGTTCCAAAAAGGGGGTATGGCCTCGCGGTAAGGGCATGGGGTTGCTGCAAAGGGCATGGCCTTGCAGGAAGGACTACCTTATACTCCATTTTTGCAACCTGCATGCCCAGACATTGGTCACCACAGGAAAGAAAAATCCTCATTCATGCCCCTTACATTATTTGTCATTTTCCTCCTATTAATTAATTTATTTACTAACAGTTTCTTATATAGCGTAGCATATTCCGTTGCACTTTACAATTGTAAACATTAATAGAACAAAACTGGGTAATAACAGACAGATATATAGGTAGGAAGGCCCTGCTCGCAAGCTTACAATCTATAGGGAAATAGGCATTGATACACAAGGAAAGAAGTTATATATTGCATTTTGGTCCAGCCAGAATGCACAGTTTCTTGGTTGGCTGCATGATCCAGTCACACAGGAATGTCGACCAAATGTCATAAGGATGTGAGAGGAAGACGATGTGTGAGATTGTGTGTGGACTGTAAAAAGGGGATGTAATTAGATATGGAAGCTATGAAGGTTATGTGGGAGGTTCTGGAATTTGATAAGCTTGCCTGAAGAGGTGAGTTTTCAGGGATCGCTTGAAGGATTGGAGACTAGAGGAAAGTCTTATTGTGCGAGGTAGTTCATTCCATAGAGTGGGTGCAGCGCGAAGAAAGTCCTGTAACCGTGAATGGGAGCAAGTAATGCATGGGGATGAGAGACGCAGATCTTGTGCTGAGCGGAGAGGTCGGGTTGGCAGATATTTTGAGATGAGTGAAGAGATGTATGTTGGTGTGGTTTGGTTAATAGCCTTATGTGTAAGTGAAAGTATTTTGTATTGAATACGGTAGAAAACCGGCAACCAATGGAGGGACTGACAGAGCGGGGCAGCAGAAGAAGAACGTTTCGCAAGAAAGATAAGCCTTGCAGCTGCATTCATAATGGATTGTAATGGTGATAGCCTGTTTTTGGGAAGACCAGTAAGGAGGCTATTGCAATAGTCAAGGCGGGAAATAATGAGTGCATGGATTAGAGTTTTTGCAGTGTCTTGTGTGAGATATGGTCGAATTTTGAATATGTTTTTTAAATGTATGTAACATGATTTTGAGACAGATTGAATGTGGGGAACAAAGGACAGTTCAGAGTCAAGGATGACACCAAGGCAGCGAGCTTGTGGGGTGGGGTGGATGGTCGAGGTATCAACAGGGATAGAGAGATCAGGTTGGTAACTGTTATTGGCCGGTGGAAATATAATTAATTCTGTTTTAGAAATATTAAGTTTCAGGTGGCGAGATGACATCCAAGATGAAATGGCAGAAAGACATTCAGGACATGGACCAATACAGATGGAGATAAATCTGGAGAGGATAGGTAGATTTGAGTATCATCTGCATACAGATGGTACTGAAATCCAAAAGAGCTGATTAGTTTGCCAAGAGAGGTGGTATAGATTGAGAATAGCAGAGGACCTAAGACAGAGCCTTACGGTACTCCAACTGATAGAGGTAGCGAAGAGGAGGCAGAATCAGAAAAACGAACAGTAAAAGAGCGATCAGATAGGTAGGAAGAAAACCAAGAAGGAGCTGTGTCCTTAAGACCTAGGGATTGCAGTGTTTGTATGAGCAGAGAGTGGTCAACAGTGTCAAAAACAGCAGAGATATCTAGAAGAATTAGTAGTGAGTAATGGCCTTTAGCCTTGGCAGTGACAAGATCATTTACTACCTTAGTCAGTGCTGTCTCTCTGGAGTGTTGGGAATGAAAGCCTGACTGAAGTGGGTCCAACAAGTTGTGTGAGTTAAGAAAGTGTGTGAGGCGGGTGTAGACAAGTCTCTCAAGTAGCTTGGAGGGGCATGGGAGCTGGGAGATAGGACGGTTATTTTGAGAAAGTACTAGGGTCAGAATTTTGTTTTTTCAGAATGGGAGTAATCACTGCGTGCTTGAAGAGTGATGGAAAGTTGCCAGTAGAGAGAGAGAGATTACAGATTTTAGTTAGGGTTGGGATAAGCACAGGAGCCAGAGCTTTACTGATTTGTGAGGGTATAGGATCTAGAGGAGAGGTAATAGAGTAGGAGGATGAGAAGAGTGTTGACTATTAATGCCCCTTACACATTAAGCCACACAATGTAATGCCCATTACACATTATGCCACACACGGTAATGCCCATTACACAATATGATATACACCATAATGCCCATTTCACATTATGCTATACACCCTAATGCTTATTACACATTATGCCGCACAAAGTTATGCCCCTGATACCATTTTATGCCCCACAGTAAGACTTCTAATTACTTTAAAATTACCTGCTCGTTGTCAGGGGTCTCATGCTCGTAGTCAGGGGTTTCATGCTCTGGGTTCCATGAGCGTTGCCAGGGGTTTTATGCTCTGAGTTCCATGCTCATTGTCAGGGGTTTTATGCTCTGGGTGCCATGCTCATTGCCAGGGTTTTCATGCTCATGGCCAGGGGTAATACAGTATGTTTAACATCGTAAACATGAGAGGTCAATATGTAGCCGTCTTAGATTACTGCTTAAACCAGAAGCACAGCCATCAGGACGGGCTGGCATCTTTTTCATTACTCACATGGAGGGCTAATAGGCGGCCATCTTTGTATCTGGCATACAGCCCTATTTTCATACTTTATATATACACAATATACATATATAAAAATAATGACACAAATTAGTAAAATAAAAATATATAATGGAAAACAATATTAACAGTTTTCCTAGACATAAATTACATTAAGAAGCAAAGATTATTGGTAATTTTTCTGGATTGATGATTCTGATCTTCCATATCAGATTTCACCCATATACATGATGATTCATTTGTGGAAGTAAAGCAGTATATACGTGTCAAATACTTCTGTTGAAAAGGGCCCTTTCCTGGCAAGTACAAACACAGTGTATAAATAATCAAGATTAATCGATTAGAATTCAAATAAACTTATTATTTCAAGAACCATTTGACTTCAACGTCCTTATTCAGACCATGTGGTATTAAGGTTTTCAAAAAGTATATATATTCCATTTCAGTTTTTGCTAAAATATTTGGGGCATTGTTGTACCTCCAATTCCCTTTCACCAGTTTTAATGCCCCAAAAGATGTTACTTCATTCTGGTCTCCTTTATGATGTTCCTTGAAATGTAAGGAGAGGGCATGGGTTTCCAGGCCATTCCATATATTACGGAGGTGTTCCCCGAATCTCACTTTGAGACTTCTGGAGGTGCTACCTATGTGATATTTTTCACAGCTACAATTTAGTAAATATACCACATTCATTGAATGAGTGGCAGTAAGCTTCCCACAGCCTGACCGACTGCTGGCCACGTAAGAAGCCAGGAATCTGCGTCCATCTACGCAGACCCTGGCCTCATCCCTCCCAAACAAAGTGGTTGACATGCCCCAGTTTCCGGGAACAATGACCAGGCATGCCCCCGCTCTGCCCTTTAAATGCTTGGGAGGTCTGCAAGCGAGATTGCAGGACCCATTCTGCACATGCACAGACCGGGTTCTACACAGGTGCAGACCCCTAACAATCGGAGATGTATGTTCATTATTTATTAGTATAAAAGGGTTTAAAATTTAGAGAAGCAGCATGAAATCATTTAGCTTAAGTAGACTTAAAAAAATAAAGATAGAAACTATATAGCAAAAGTGTAAAATTGACAATTCTGCATTTAAATATTATAAGAATATACATCACATTAAAGGAGTACTTACCAGACATAATTGTTTACTAAACTCTAATAGAGAACAATATTTTTCCAGTTATTGTTTTTAAAAAATAACTTCTATATTTAAAAGTAAAAAAATAAATATCTAGTATAAAGATTTTTTATACCCTAAAAATGTTTTTTATATGCAATTTTTAATTTGAAATTTAATAAAAGATTTGTGCAAAGTATATCAGGAACATTGTGACTATCAGTGTTCTCCCCAGAAATACCCCAAAGCCGGCTGTCACTATGAGGCAACCAAGAGGGGGGGGGGTGAATATGGACCACAGGGAGGGAGCAGGCAGAACCCTATCACAGGAGGCATGCAGCAGCCCACTACACACCTTTATCCCTTCCTAACCAGCATTCCACCCACTGTCCGGCAGGCTCCAGGCAGACGCTGCAGGACTGCAAGCCCACAGCTCACCACCAGCACAGGATGGGTTGGGGCTGAAGGGGTGGGGGTGGCCAGGAGCCTCCCATTTGGTGAAGGTGGCCCACTCAGTGAGAGCCTGTGCTACCCATGGCATCCCACTCTGGCCAGCACCAGCACATTCTGGAAGCTGGGCTGGTTCAGAGCTATGTAAGAAAAAATTTGGACAGGATGAGCTCCAACAACATGGTGCAGCGTGACATCTCCTTGCGTTCTTGGGGTAAGAACCCAAGGAGATCTTCACAATAACTTCACAATATTGTAATACCTTATTTGTAGTATTTATTTCTTGTAGATCAGTTATGGTGCAACAAAGTCTGATTTACGTGACAAACATATGTATCCAAGATTTTTTCAAACTTTTCAAAATGACCACACTATTTATGCAGCATTTTCTAAAGTTCTAGTATATTTTGGATGGACGTGGATTGGAATTTTATCCTCTAGTGATGACAGTGGAGAGACAGAGGCTGAATTGCTGACTAATTATTTAACCAATAAAGGCATCTGTGTCTCATTCAGTATACAAATGAGTTATGGTAGAGACAATAATAAAGGCTGTAATAATAAAAAATCTGTAGAAATAATTAAAAATTCAACTGCTAAAGTGATAGTTTATTGTGGGACAGTTTCTCAGGTTTTCATAAAATGTCTAGAAAAAATGCATGATGTGCTCAGAGACAGGACCATAGTCCTGAATCCAAAATGGGCAAGTAACAAATATCTCATAGATTATTTTGCCAATATATTTAACTGTTGTTTGGTTCTTGAGAATTTACCAATAGATTTACCAGAAATTGCAAATTTCTTTAAAAACATTAAACCTGGAAATTACCCTGATGATAAGTTGCTTGAACATATTTATATTATATACTACCATTGCTGCTCAATAAACCATTCAACATGCTATTATTATGGCTCCATATATGGCATACGTCCACATAAATGCTCCGGAGAAGAACTGATTATAAGACTTCGTAATTTTTGCTACAATGGAGTTTTCTCAAAAGTGTTTTTAGCAGTCTATGCTACTGCTTGTGCTTTAAATAATATTCGCTTATTACTATACCATAAACATCAAAAAATGGAAACTAATATCTATTATTTTAAGCAACAGGTAACAAAAATGTATAAAGAAATTAAAGTCTCCAAATGGAGGCACCGAATCATGCATTTGTCATAAAGAAATATGCTTCATATGTCTAGAGAAATATTCAGTGCTTTTTTTAAAAAAAACTTTTTAAATCTTATAACTAGTTCCAGGAGAAAAAAAAACATTATTTCACAAATTAATAAAATTAGGGGCAATTAGGTGAAAAATTTTGAAAACTCTGTGGTGGGCAGTATTTACCACAGGCGCAAGATTTTTCCTATTCAATTGCTGGGGAGAAATTCAGCTGCAATAATTTCAATAGGAAGTAACGCAACTTATTTCTTGCAGCCCCCAGCAGGTGCAAAAATAGTGAAAATTCCTATTTTAAGTTAAGAATGTTGGGACTTTCTTCAGAACCCCTTGAAAACATGCCCTAATGACTACTTAGGGATTTGGCAGTTTCCAATTAGCTTAAATAGGGGGAGATGTATTAACGGCGACATCGCCGTTGCGGTACATCCCCCCCGACTTCGAGTACATACCGCGGTTCATTACCGCGGTATGTAGCAAGGATTTCGCAAAGGACAGCCCTCTCGATGAGAGCTGTCCTTTGCGATGCGGCCGGGCAGAGGGACATCCGGGTTGAACACCCAGAAGTCCTTCTGCGCATGCGCAGAAGGACGCGGGCCGCGGGGGCTCATGGGAGGGATCCGATTGGATCCCTCCCGGCACCGAGTGTCGCGCTAAGAAGCCCATAGGCTTCTATTGGGTAACGCCTCCTGAAGGTGGCGTTACCTAGCGACGCGAAGCAGCAGAATGCAGCGCATTCTGCTGCTTAATACATACGGGGAATGCGGTAAAACCCCCGAAAACTGCATTTTTGGGGGTTTTACCGCATTTTGCCGTTAATACATCTTCCCCATAGTCCAATAATTACATGCTATTACTGGTGTTAAAAAAAAATTGGAAGTTTCTAATTAGTTTAATTAGTCCAATAATTACATGCTATTATTGGTGTTAAAAAATGGCCTAAAAATACCGCAAAGTAAACTTTTTTGTTTATTTAGGTACACCAAATTATAGTATCTACAGTAATGTAAACTAAAATTAATTGTATTTATGATTATTTGTTTGTATTTAAATGAAAAGTTTGCTTTTTAGAATTATTTTTACTTTTTAAAACAAAATGCACAAATCAGCTATTTGCAGCATTTTTAAATATCAAAATATTTTTCTTTGTGACAGTAATTTGTGGTAAAAAATACCACATCATCTTTTTTTCAATTGGATAGTGTGGGTATCGGGAGCATGCATACTTGCTTTATTGAAATAAATGGCCACTATAATTTTCACTACAAAAATCCTGCACCTAATTGAATATTCCCTAAGCATCTGAAGACTAGAATATGGAGATTACTAGTAAAAATCTTTTTCAAGCAGTAACTTTAGGTGTGGAACAGCCAACTTTTCCCGTGTACTGGTACCTGTTTTTATAGAATACCGGACATATTGCATACAAAATGCTGATGAGGGGTAATCACATGGGTGTAAACTTTTGTTTCTGGAACTTTGTTTTTTCTTATGCAAAAATTATGATCTAAGTTTAGGATAGAGAGTGATCCTTTCCTAAAGGGTTTGTTCACAGATGTAATTATTTAAGTGAATATACAATAAGAAACTTTAGTAATAAGACAATGTACAGGACAGGGAGGTCTATTCAGCAAGAGTGACGATGTTGCCCAGAATATTATCGGGCAACATCATCACAAGATTTTATCAATTATGATAAATTTTGGAAGCTATGCAGCAATATTTTGTACAGGGACAGCGGTTGCGGTAACACGCTGTCCCTGTGATGTCACAGAAGGGATTGTTTTCGGGATTCCGAAAACTATCCCTTCTGTTTGTTTCTCTGCGCATGCTCAGTCATGCACTCGGGAGCAGTCTCCGTCCCTGCTTGTGGTGACCGCAACATTTATATATACATGTTAAATATAATCAAACATAAATATACATGTATACAGGCTAGTATAAAGCCTGTATACACATATCAATCAATTTCGGGAGGTTTAAAAGGCTCTAGAGTGACTTACCTGTCGCCGATCACCAGGAAGCAGGGACGGAGACTGGGTAGGCTTACAAGATGCTGCCGGGACTTATGGGAAAATTTCCCTCTGTCCCTGCAGTTTTCGGGATATTTAAGTATTTTCTTAATATAACCCATTCTGAAATGGCGTTATATAAAGTAAATATTTATCGAGTAATTTAACACTTTTTGCTTTGCTGAATAGCGAAAAGTGTTAAAGCACTGTAAAGATCAATGGCTGATCCTTACAGTGCGGTACTCAGCGAGATGGGAAACAATGGAGAAGATATTTGCGTTATCTTCTCCATTATCCCATTGCTGAATAGAGGAGATACATAAAAAATACGGAAATTATAGTTTCTGGATTTTTTATATAAAAAAATCAATGCTGAATAGACCCCCTTAAGTCCTAACTAAGTAAATGTTTTTAGAGCTCCTTTAATCAATTTGTGTTTGAGTGCATCATTTGCAGTCACAGAAGTAAAAAAAAGATAAAATAAAAATGGAAGCAATTAATGTGTATATCCTAAGTCATAGATATCTTAAGATGTAAAATGTGACTCAATGATGTAAATCTATAATACATTTTAAGCATATTATCGTCCTTTTGAGACACGAGTTATCACCATCAACTTGACGAATAACATTTTAGAGGGATATTTTATTAGTTGCGAGGCTTACTGCAGGCATTCGGCAGTGTCTGCAGGCTCCACTTACCACGGATTTCTGTTTTCACCCCTCTGAGGTGCGAGAGGTTGAGAACAGAAATCTGCAGCAAGTAGAGCTTTTTGCACTTACTGTGGCTGCCACGATTGATTTAACCCATAGCTCCATGTACTTAACCCTGAATCTATGCGTTAATGTGTGTTAGCTGTGGGCTATCTGCAGGAGGAAATGAGCTTATAATTGAATAACTCAGGGCATTAAAACTTGAAGCAATCGTCTAACGGTAAGCCCCGCAGCTAATTGAATATGCCCCTAATGTAGATTTAAACAAATATTTGAGTAACAATGGTGCTTTTTTCAATCAAGAGGAGGGAGTCTGGCCCAGTGTGAACTCTGCGGCAGTTGTGAGGCTTTATTAGCGTGGGTAGCACTCCTATTAGTGTGGCTAGCTCCCCCTTACACACATGCCCCTTAGAATTTAAACTTTTGAGAGCAGGGCCCTTTCTTCTCATGCTTTTTTTTCATAATTATTAATTTTGAGTGTTGTAATATTGTATCAATACCTTTTTTTTAAATTGTATCTGTCTATATTGTTCACTGTATACCCATGTAGTCCTGTATGTTGTTTGCACGTGTAGGACGTTACAGGACTTTTGTTGAGGTATGTGTGGTAGTGCATTAATTTGGACAGTGAGGGCTGGAGCAAGGTAATCTCTAAAACAAAAGAGTTTTGCAGGGTGTTTTAGGGAATTCCATAAGTGGGTAGTGGCATAGGAAAAGTCTTGTAAAAAGGGGCACTGAGAGAAGTGGGTACTAATTACCTGGGCCCAAGCCTGTTACAGGACCCTAGCGTGGGCCCCGGGCCAGTTACTGAGGGGGATATATGTCCTTCTTTGCAGCAAGCTGAGCATTGTATTTTACATTGTTCTTTTTCTGGAAGGGGCATGGCCTCCTGGATTTCACCATAACCCCCTCAGTAGCCAGGCCTTCTTGTAAGCAGGGTTCAGAGGTGGTTATCGTTGTGGTGCATTGGGCAGAGTTAGATCTAAGAGGGTATGTGGGAGAGTATTTTAAGATGAGATGTCAGATGTATGAAGGGGTGTTGTTGAGGAATTTGAAGGTAAGAATGAGCAACCTGAATTGCATTCTGGAAGACACGGGGATCCAGGAGATGTAGTCAGGATGCGTGCGCGCAGAATGCCGGCACAAGAATTCCAACAACAGTCAGAACCCCGGCTCCAGGATCACGACTGCTGACATCCCAATGGTAAGTCTTAGGGTTAGAGTAAGGTTTAGGGGTTAGGGTTAGGCACTATGAGGAGGTTTAGGGTTAGGCTGCAGGAGGACAGGGTTAGGTTTAGGCTGCGGGAGGGGAGGGTTAGGTTTAGGCTGCGGGAGGGAAGGGTTAGGTTTAGGTGTAGGCTTAGGAGTAGGGTTAGAGTACTTACCTACAGGTGTAGCCAGTGGCGGAAGTCCCAGAGACAATGGAGTCATTTGCCGCCGGGCACCAGCCCTGAAGTGGGCACCTGGCTCCATTGTCCCCGGGAGCTGCATGGAGAAGGAGCGCCGCTGATCGCGACCTCCATTGGCGTAACTACGGATGGTGCAGGGGGTGTGGTTGCACCCCCTGCACCCACCATTTGCTGGGCGCCCGCTGAGTGTGTTACCAGCGGGCGCCTGGCTCCTATTCAAACCCCCGGCGGTAGCCGGAGGACGGAGCTCCCTCCGTCTTCCGGGTCCCGCAGTGCACTATGGGAGTGACATCATGACGTCACTCCCATAGTGCCGAGGAGCGGACGACGGGGACGGAGCTCAGGAGTGAGCTCCGTCTTCCGGGTCCCGCAGTGCACTATGGGAGTGACGTCATGACGTCACTCCCATAGTGCCGAGGAGCGAACGCCGGGGATGGACAGCAGAAGCACTGGAGCGGGGATAAAGGTAAGTGGTTTTTTTTGTGTGTGCGCGTGGGGGGGGCTCACTACAGGGGCAACTACAGGGGGCAACTACTGGGGGCAACTACAGGGGGCAACTACTGGGGGGCAACTACTGGGGGCTCACTACTGGGGGCAATTACAGGGGGCTCACTACTGGAGGCAACTACAGGGGGCTCACTACTGGGGGCAACTACTGGGGGCTCACTACTGGGGGCAACTACAGGTGGCTCACTACTGGGGGCAACTACAGGGGGCTCACTACTGGGGGCAACTACAGGGGGCTCACTACTGGGGGCAACTACAGGGTGCTCACTACTGGGGGCAACTACAGGGGGCAACTACTGGGGGCTCACTACTGGGGGCAACTACATGGGGTTCACTACTGGAGGCAACTACAGGGGGCTCACTACTGGGGGCTCACTACTGGAGGTACTGCATAGGGGGACCGCTACTGGGGGCATTGTATAAAAGGAACTGCATAGGGGGGCTGGCATAGGTGCTGGGGGTTGGTACATTTTAATTTGGGGGGGCACCAACATTTATCTTGCCTCCGGGCACCTGGGATGAAGTTACGCCACTGGGTGTAGCTATTTCAAACCAGTCAGCGTTCCAGCATCGAGATTCTGAGTGCTGGTATTGTGTGCGCTGGGACACTGAACCTACCCAGATCCAGGAAAGGGATGTTGTACAAGAGAAGGATATCAGTTTTGCTTCTTCATTTAAAATGGACTGAAGTTGGGATTGATGTGTGAGGGGAATACCAGAGGCTGCAGTAGTCAAGGAGGAAGATGACGAGAGAAAGGATGAATTTTAGTAGCATGTGGGGTAAGAAAAGGGCTTATTTTGGCAAATATTTTAATGTGGGAAGAACTGGGAGAGAAATTGGGTATGAGGAATAATGCAGAGGGAAGAGAGACGTGTGAAACCTGTGGTGGGTTTGGGAGGCTGTATTAATAGTGGTGTTAATCTGGGGTTGATGTATCAAGCAGTGAAAAGAGTGAAGAAGTGGAAATGTGGAGAAGTTGCCCATAGCAACCAATCAGGTCCTACCTATCTTTATATATAATGATAATTGCTGACTGGTTGCTATGCACTGTTCCACTTCTCCACGCTTTTCACTGTTTAATACATCAACACCTCTTGGAGAACAGGAGATGATAAACACTGTTTTGGACATATTAAGGTGTAGCTAACCTTGGGACAGCCATGTGGAGGTAGAAGAGACAGGTGGTACTGGAGGCCAGATTAACTATTTCATTCCCTAAGAGAAATGTATTAGTGAGAAAACGCACTTCACCTCTGACATTACATTACCTGAACCTAAATAACTGTAATATTGTACTGCTTATTAGACATTCCAATTTGCCTGCATGTGGTACACACTATGATGCTCTAGGTTTAATATTAGTTCATATTTTGTTTTAAAGCTACATCACTATTTGAGTAAGATCACAATTCCATTCCAAGATGCATCAACTAGAGGCTTTGATGAAAATGGAGAATTTGTCAGTTCATATCGTATTTTAAATTGGATAATGACAGAATCGTCAAAAGTGAGAACAAAGGTTGTTGGCTATCTAAATCCATCACTTAAAGAAGATCAGCAACTTTGGATCAATGACAGTGCAATAACATGGAAGAACGGTGACACTCAGGTTAGCAGAAGTGCGTACTACAGTACAGTACATATTTAAATGATGCAAAACAATAGACAAGATAGACTGATGTTTCTGGCAATAGTATGAATATAAATGGTGCATTCTGATGTCAGATATAAAACTGCTTCACTTACCTCATTCTGAAATGAAAGACCACCTAAAGTCCTTCCCCTCACTCTGTTTGCGGCCTAGCAACTCCTGAGTCCAATGAAACAACCTGTCATAAGAAACAGGAAATCACATCATAGCAACTTCCTGTAGGCCACATCCTTGGACTCAATTATTACTGCAGCCACAACCTGAGCGTGGGGGATCTGTGACACATAGAATAGCAAGAAGATTAAAAGGAGATGGTGGAGAGGCCTGTCAGATATGTTTATTAAAAAGAATAAAGTACATATAGTGACAATCAGGCTATCTTTCAAGGCTCTGACTTATGGAAATGTGCATATGTAATGTAACCCATTCCCCAAAAGTATTATGGACATTAGTATTAATTTGTACCTCAGGTTTTTATGAACTATATAATGAAATAAAGCCTCATTTTTTATTATATGGTGTGAAAACTACTCTATTATACTCTAAGATCTCTATTAGTATAATCCGCATTTAAAATGCAGATGCAGTGTGACATTTCTGACTAAATTTGCATTGCGAATTAAAGAAATATCACAGGGATTTATCAAAAATTCCTTGCAGTGACAGAGCTTGCGATAAAGCTCTGTCCCTGCGAATCCCATCTGCACACTTTTCCCTGTATTTTTCCCCAAAAATACAGGGAGACTTTGCCTGCGCATGAGCCCGCCGCTGGCTACCGCAAATCTCCCCCACGACTGCCCCCACGTGATCTCCACAACCCCCCCTCTATATCATAGAGTAGAAGGCAAAATTAGGGGAAAGTGGGAGGAGTTGTGTATAAATCCAAGCACATATTCAGTTATTTCTATCTATCTATCTATCTATCCCATATCTATCTATCTATCTATCGATCTATCTATCTATCTATCTATCTATCTCATATCTATCTATCTATCTCATATCTATCTATTTGTCTATCGCTCATCGACTGTGTATAAACAATGAAAGTTAAGTAGCGCCCAATAGTGAAGTATTTTTTTAAAACACTGTATTTGACAAAAATCTAGGAATAACAATCACAGAAAACAAGTTTTAAGGTATTTTATTATTTTATCTACAGTAAAAGTACAATTTGACAAATGTAAAAGTGTTTCCCAATCACCTTACTAGGAAGACTACTGACGCATTTCAGCCAAGGGACTTTTCCAAGGGTGCAGTCATTGTTATGATATTACTCCTACCATTGTCAATAAAATCACCAATTCAAAGTCTTGTCACATGACCTCTAGATCATATTTATTAAATATCAAAACATAAAATATAGTATTATGCATATTATATTGCTTTATATTTGACAATCATTTCTTGGAAATAACTAAAAAAATCTATTGATCTTGGCACTTATCTAACACACCTGATATTATTCTATAATACCAATGTGTAATGAATTGGTATATTTCATATATTAGATTACAGCTGCATGTCTTACATTTGGGGATTTGTGAATACCCATTAAACACACTAAAAAAGAAATATATTAAAAGGACTGCTCTAATAAAAATCTTTCATTTGTGAAATGGCAGAAATTTAGATATAGCAATCACAGCTCCGTTAATCATAAGGTAAATTGTTTTATTTAACTCACAATTAGTTAACATGTAGATCTCTCGCTGTATGCAAATAGACAATCAATACACAATAAAAATATACATAATTAGAAGTAAATAATAAAAATACTGCAAACATTAAAGCATAGTGATAATAATCATACAAAGTCTCTTGTGTGCACACATCACTTTTGTTGCAATATTGCGTTGGGTATAATATTTCTATAATTATGATACTTGATCCAGTTTAAAAATTCCACAATGATATCCAAATGGACTGGTAAGTGAATTGACAAGCTGAATTATCACAAGGAAATAACTCCAAAGTACCTGCTGTTGATCTGTAGAGCGAATGTCCTTGAACCCTAATATAGCAAGTGGTGGATCTGGCTTCTCAAGTCTCCAAGGCAGCCACCAGAGATTGGTTGACACTGCACCAGCAAATCCTCCATCTCCTGTGCTCACCAGCTGGGCATGCCAAGCTGTTCAAACCAGAGCCTAGTGAAGATCCAACGGGTTGATAAGATTGCTTACATCAATAATTCTGCTTGGTATAATTGTATTCCTTCAAAAAGGCTTGTCACAAACAGGGGTACTGGCTACCTGGAGGTCATTTGCCATGTTTTGCCCCTATAGAATGGGAGCTTTATCAAAAAGCTATATCAAAAAGCCCCCATTCTATAGGGGCGAAACGCATCAGGGGACCCCCTGGTTGCCAGTACCCCAGTTTGTGACAAGCCTTTTTGAAGGAATACAATTAAACCAAGCGGAATTATTGATGCGAGTATTCTTATCAGCCCATTGGATCTTCACTAGGCTCTGGTTTGAACAGCACGGCATGCCTAGCTGGTGAGCACGGGAGACGGAGGATTTGCTGGTACAGCATCAACTCAGCTCCGGCAGCTGCCTTGGCTATAAGGAAGCCATTTCTGAACCTAGCAACAGCCAAGATTGGTGAGATCATGGAGTAGATTTCAGATAAGCTATTTTGGTATGAGGCTTGGCCTTACGGCACTTTATTTAATTTATTGCATGTGTCACAAAGTTTAAAAAAAATACTTCTGTATGCTTCTTAGCTTTCTTTTGTACAGGTCTCCAATTATTCCCTATAAGGGAATGTGATGAAGTGATATATGTGATCTTCTCTATAATTAGAATTTTTTCTATCCTACACTCCTACACATGTAACTCCTATGCAGCTTAATGGTGTGTGTGTATATATATATATATATATATATAAATATATATATAAATATATATATATATATATATATAAAAAAAAAATATATATATATATATATATATATAAGGTTCCTTAGATCAAGCACACTCCTTCCCAATGTGAAATGCCACAGTGCCTGCTACAGATAAATAACAACAGTCAAAGTGCGGCACTCAGCGGTCTAATAAAAACACGAATCGTGGATTCATAGCAATGTTTCAGGCTGTAATTGCCCATCTTCAGGTATGTATAGCCTGAAGACGGGCAATTAAAGCCCAAAACGTTGCTAGGAATCCATGATTCGTGTCTTTTTTAGACCGCTGAGGGCTGCACTTTGACTGTATATATATATATATATATATATATTTTTTTTTTTTTCTTTATTTATAACGGCTCAATATATCAATCACAACAGTGGTAAATATGTAGTATATATAATCTATATTGCAACTCAAATATCAGTATTCAAAATAATTTTCAGCATATCTTCTGTGCAATGTTCAAATAACTGGGAATAAAACTAAATGAGTCTTAATTAAGAGAAAATCACTATAACATTGCTATAACAAAGCTATAAAAGACTAAATCATACATGGAAGTTCAATTCAAATTTACTTTAAAATGAAATATCATATATACTATTCAAATAAAAAAAATGCATTACCCAAGAATCAAAACCAAACCTCTCACATATAGGTCATAGATTGTACAACTTATGTATAGTATATTATAATGTTAATGCATAAAACAGAAATTTAATATTTTAATTATATGACAAAGAAAGTGTGGATAAATTAAAACTTTTAAATATCAAATGGAAAAAAGGTGTAGACTTAAGAAACAGTGTGAATGAATTAAATCCAGCCCTTCATAAGAAAAAATTTAAAAGTCTATTTATATACTACAATCAGTGTTGTTATTGATATATTCTCTAAATTATATAATGAAATACAAAACAAAACAAAAAACAAAGCTAAATTAATTAAAACATTATATTACATTAAATATTAAAATTAATAAACTGATTAAAAGTAACATGATAAAGGACATACATTAGTAAATATTTGCTTAAATATTGATAAATAACTGGCCAATAATAATAACTTGATATCATTTTTCAGGGTAAAATGACAGTGTCATTGTTGTAGAAAGAACTGTCCAACTTCATAAACCAGAAAGAGTTGAACTTTACAGAAAAGTTAAGATAATTTGTGAAAGTGCAAACATTTTATGTTTTGTGCTATCCCACAATTATTTAAAAAAAATACACCAATTTTTATGAAGAAGAAAAAGATGGTGATTGTGAGGAAACTAGGATGTCATTCCCATAATGGTCATTTAGAAAGGCATCTTCAGTCATTGTGTATCTTTGGAGAATCAGGTTGTCTTTGCTTAGACTAGATATTAAGATTAGAAACTGAAGTCAGAATAGTTACTGTAGGCTACTTAGAACTAGTTTTACTTTGTTCTACCTTGAGGGTCAGACAATAGATCCATTTGTTATCTACAAGATGTTCACTTTGATCAAGTCATTGCGGAAGTCCAAATATGCTAAGGCATTTGGTAAGGCCTCATGGTAATTTAACATACAGAGAAGTGAAGGCTATTATCATGAAGTCTGGACCTAAATTAAGATTCTAGGTTACAATAGATTGAATGCTAATTTGGTTATTTAACAAGGTGGTGTCTCAGTAGAATGGAATAAGGGTATTCCTTTGAAGGAAGTGAAGTATGCATATTTTAATGTACAGAACAAAGAGAATACACACAGGTTATGTCACTTTGAGGCATACCATGAGAAAAGATCAGGTAGATAAGATTAGTGGTATAAATATGAGTTGCAGGAAGGAAGAGAGAGGTGTGGTGAATAAAGGAGCAGTACAAGATGGAGGCCAGAGGGACATAAAAGACGGTAGATATGTATCATCCCTTATATGGTGTTTATTCCCCTTAATACATATTAATTATGCATTCCATGTACAATGCAATCTACAAACTCTCACATACCCCATAGCACCCACATACTAAATATTCTCTATTATATCACCTCTCTCACTCTCTTTCTCTCTCTCTCTCTCTCTCTCTCTCCCTCTCTTCTATTACCTCCCTATATATTCTCTAAGTGATTTCTTCAGATAGACTGTATTCCCAAATGTATCAATAAATCCAGGATTTGCTGTACATGCATGCTCTTTTTTATCACCTCTCTCTCTCTTTCTCTCTCTTTTATCATCTCTCTATATTTCCTCTAAGTGTTTTTTTCAGATAGATTTCAATAAATCCCGGATCTGCTGTAAATGCATGAAGAAACATTCGTACCCTACACACACACACACACACACACACACACACACACACGCACACACACATATATACACGTATTGAACACATTAAACATTTTAGATGCATATTAAGAAATGTAATGAAAATATTCAAATACACAAATGTGATGCATATAATAAAGACAGCCTCATGTCCTTTCACTTACATGATTAGTGTATCACACAAGGCTAAACAGAATTTAATTTTAAGATAAAATAACAAGTTTAAATTAATGAAGGGGTTAGCATAAAAAGTGGAAAGGACTTTGAAGTTTACAGTTTCCACCATGTACATTGGTCCTGTGATCCCACAAAAATCCTGTAGGCATAGCTGACATTTTCAAGAACCAGATGGGGCATTCACCTACACTCTGTTACAGTAGGTAGCCAATTGCTTTTCTTTTTTCACTTTGAAGTTTTATAAATGACCCGTCGTGTGTAATTTAGGTGTGTAGTTTAAAAATTTAGATAAAAAAATATTCAACAAAAGCATTCTGAAATTATGGTTGCATAAAAATATTGCGTCCATTACAGATTCCAGAGTCTCGCTGCTCAGAAATGTGTTTGCCTGGGAACAGAAAGATCCTAAGAACTGGAACACACCCCTGCTGTTATGACTGCATTCCATGTTCAGAGGGAGAAATATCCAATACAACTGGTATTATTTATGTGCTCTAGAAACAAGCAAATGTATCATTATAAATCTATATGAATAGGTCTTTAAAGTTTCAGCATTGATAAATTTTTAACAAATATTGTAATAATGAAGTTGGAATCCCAAACTTTGGACACATTTTCACTTAATATGTAGCTAAAAAAAAGATAACTTTTAAACATTTAATTAATAAAAATGTAAATTGTCAGGTTAACTGGAACAAAACTTTTTTTGAAAATAAAGTTTCTATTTAGTTAACCCAAAAAAGCTCTCATTTACAGCAAATGCCCCTGGGGACATGCTCTTCTTACATGATGAAAATAAATAAAACATAACCTTATAAAGAACTTTACGCGAAAGATTCAAATTTAGCTTTAGTTGGAGTATATTAAGTTAAGAAAAACTTCAAGTATGTGCATTCCCCAAAGGTACTTGTGCTGCTCTCCTTTTTGATACTAAAGGCAATTTGTTACAAACACAGACTAGCAGCGGAACAAGCATTAAGGATTATTGGAGACTATGGGATGCCTCTCTGGTCAGAGGAAGATAGAGAAAAGACCTACTGTAGCAATGAAAATTATTGAAGACTACAAGGAAGGCGGGCTGTCATTATTATCAAGATAATTTTGTTTTGTAAAATGTTGCTATAATAAGCAATAGTCAAACAAACATAGTAAAAAAGTTTTAACAATTTTGTCATCAATTTTACTAATTTATTGTTATCATCAACCAATCAAAGTCGGGGAAAATGTAAATATTTTTCCCAATGCATGCATCTGATTGGTCAAAATAACCATCTAATCAGATACAGTACATAACAATTTATTTGTGACATAATTTAATATTTTTTTTACTTAGTGATTTGTTGACACTTTCAACAAATTAGATCTCAGATAGTCTATAAAATAATTTATGAAAAAATATCACTCAATGAGCACCATGAAATGGATGAAGAAGAAAGGAAAAGTGCAAAATACAGAAGAAAGAAAAATAATGAATTAATCATTAATTAATTTATTTATTAATTAGTATAAGTTTAATTCTATCAAATATGAGCACAATTATCCTCTTTTAAAAATAAATTGTTAATATATTTTTTTTTAAATATACCCTTAAGTTAACAAAAGCAATTCAAAATGTATATACCAATTAAAATCAATTAACACAGTAAATATACCAATGCAATGGTAATTGAGCAAAACATTATAAATCAATGTAACAATTATTTCATATTGTTATCACTACAGATGACCCACCCCCACTCCATTACTTACCTCAGGACTATACATACATAAATGACATACAGTGCAAAGTTGGGTGCTTATCTTAAGTGCTCCAAAGCTAATTGCCTAATGTGCCAGGCCCAGGGTCGCAATCAGGGGGGGACCACCGGGCCTCAAGTCCCGAGCCCAGAGGGAAGGGAGAGAGAGGGGGGCTGGCTGTAGTAGTGCTACACCACACCAGCAGACAGGGATGCAGGAAGAATTCATACAATCCACGCCTGCGGCCACAAGTCAGCCTGAGATCACTGAATGGCAGCCAATCAGGAGCGGCCACTCCCGATTGGCTGCCAGTCCGCAAGCTGTGATTGGCTCGCAGCCGCATTTTGAAATGCTGTCAGAGCTGCTGTATGAATGTTCCTGGCTTACTGTTCCTGGTTGCCGGTGCAGCACCACTGCCACCCGGGCCCACATATCTGAAAGTTAGGGCTGGCTGGGCTGTGTAGTGTAGTGTTGTGTTGTGCTGTACTGTGCTGTGCTGCTGTTGTCCATAGGGGCTGTGTCCACTCCTCCAAAGTCCATAGGGGCTGGCTGTGTTGTGCTGTGCTGCTGTTGTCCATAGGGGCTGTGTCCACTCCTCCAAAGTCCATAGGGGCTGGCTGTGTTGTGCTGTGCTGCTGTTGTCCATAGGGGCTGTGTCCACTCCTCCAAAGTCCATAGGGGTTGGCTGGACTGTGTTGTGCAGTCAGTTGTACATAGGGGCTGTGTCCACTCCAAAGTCCTGTGCAGTGTCCCAGTCCTAAAGGGGTGCTGTAGTGTTGTCCAGGGGGTGCTCTGTCCATCAGGGGTGATCCCCCCAAGTGCAAAAAAATAAATATTTTTTCTGTGTTTGTGAATTGTGTGCGCAGTAGCCGCACGTGCATCAACAAAGTAGTGCCAAGCGTGCGCCTGTGTCATAAGTAAAGGGCCGGCTGGCTTGACCATTAAAGGGTGCTGTAACCCCCAAAGTGCACTCCAAACCAAATAAAAAAATATTTTCTGTGTTTGTGAATTGTGTGCACTGTGGCTGCACGTGCATCAACAAAGGAGCAGCGCCAAGCATGCGCCTGTGTCCCATAAGTAAAGGGCCGGCTGGCTTGTCTGTTAAAGGGTGCTGTAACCCCCAAAGGGCACTCCAAACAAAATAAAAAAATATTTTCTGTGTTTGTGAATTGTGTGCACTGTGGCTGCACGTGCATCAACAAAGGAGCAGCGCCAAGCATGCGCCTGTGTCCCATAAGTAAAGGGCCAGCTGGCTTGTCCGTTACAGGGTGCTGTAACCTCCAAAGGGCACTCCAAACAAAATTAAAAAATATATTTTTTTGTGTTTGTGAATTGTGTCCGCAGTAGCCGCTCGTGCATCAACAAAGTAGCGCCAAGCGTGCGCCTGTGTCATAGGTAAAGGGCCAGCTGGCTTGACCATTAAAGGGTGCTGTAACCTCCAAAGTGCACTCCAAACAAAATAAAAATATATTTTCTGTGTTTGTGAATTGTGTGCACTGTGGTTGCATGTGCATCAACAAAGGAGCAGCGCCAAGCGTGCGCCTGTGTCCCATAAGTAAAGGGCTGGCTGGCTTGTCCATTAAAGGGTGCTGTAACCCCCAAAGGGCACTCCAAACAAAATAAAAAAATATTTTCTCTGTTTGTGAATTGTGTGCACTGTGGCTGCACGTGTATCAACAAAGGAGCAGCGCCAAGCATGCTCCTGTGTCCCATAAGTAAAGGGCCGGCTGGCTCATTTCTTAAAGGGTGGTGTAACCCACAAAGTGCACTAGTCTCCAACAAAATTAAAAAATTATTTTCTGTGTTTGTGTGCGCCTTAGCCGCACGTATATATCAATATAACATAAATGGAGGACCAAACTTTCTCCGATTAAAATAAAATAGGGAAAGATCAAGAACCACTTCCTCCTAGTGCTGTTGCTGCTGCTGGGAGTTGTTCATCATCCCAGAGAGGAAGTAAGAACACCACTACGTTTACTAAACAATTGACCCTCCAACAGTCCTTAGCGAGGAGGATGAAGTACGACAGCAGTCATCCTGAAGCAAAACGTATAACTGAGGCCTTGACTGCTATGTTGGTGTTAGACGAGCATCTGGTATCTGCCATTAATGCAGTGGGATTTAGACAATTGATGGAGGTAGTGTGTCCCCGGTTCCAAATCCCGTCTAGATTCCACTTCACTAGGCAGGCGATACCGAGACTGTACAGAAACGTCAGAAAAAGTGTCCTCAGTGTCCTGAAAAATGCGGTTGTACCCAATGTCCACTTAACCACGGACATGTGGACAAGTGGAACAGGGCAGACTAAGGACTACATGACTGTGAAAGCCCACTGGGTAAATGTATCACCTTACGCAGCAACAACAGCAGCGTCACCAGTAGCAGCATCTCAGAAACGCCAGCTCGTTCCAAGGCAGGCTACGCTGTGTATCACCGGTTTCAGTAAGAGGCACACCACCGACAACCTCTTAGAGAAACTGATGGAAATCATCGCCCAGTGGCTTACCCCACTTAGACTCTCCTTGGGATTTGTGATATCTGACAATGCCACCAATATTGTGCGGGCATTACATCTTGGCAAATTCCAGCACGTCCCATGTTTTCCTCACACAATAAACTTGGTGGTGCAGAATTTTCTGAAAAGCGACAGGGGCGTGCAGGAGACGCTTTTGGTGGCCTGAAAAATTTCTGGCCACTTTTGCCATTCAGCGACTGCGCGCGCCTTTGTCATAAGTAAAGGGCCGGCTGGCTTGTCCGTTAAAGGGTGCTGTAACCCCCAAAGTGCACTCCAAACAAAATAAAAAATTCTTATTTTTTTTTCTGTCTTTGTGAAATGTGTGGGCTGTAGCTGCACCTGCATCCTCAAAGCAATAGCCGTAGCCGCACATGCATCAACACAGTAGCAGCGCCAAGCATGCGCCTGTGTCATAAGTCAAGGGCCGGTTTGGACATCTGGTCCGGACTGAAGGACGTGCCAGCAATTTCTGACAAGTCTACTGTCACTGCATATGATACTGTCCTCAAAGCAGCAGCGACAAGCGTGTGCGTCTGTCTGTTAAAGGGTGGTGTAACCCTCAAAGTGCGCTCCACAAACAATAAAAAAATCTTCTTTTTTTTTCTGTCTTTGTGAATTGTGTGGGCTGTAGCCGCACCTGCATCCACAAAGCAGCAGCGACAAGCGTGCGTCTGTCTGTTAAAGGGTGGTGTAACCCTCAAAGTGCGCTCCACAAACAATTAAAAAATTCTTCTTTTTTTTCTCTTTGTGAATTGTGTGGGCTGTAGCCGCACCTGCATCCTCAAAGCAGCAGCGACAAGCGTGCGTCTGTCTGTTAAAGGGTGATGTAACCCTCAAAGTGCGCTCCACAAACAATTAAAAAATTCTTCTTTTTTTTCTCTTTGTGAATTGTGTGGGCTGTAGCCGCACCTGCATCCTCAAAGCAGCAGCGAAAAGCGTGCGTCTGTCTGTTAAAGGGTGGTGTAACCCTCAAAGTGCGCTCCACAAACAATAAAAAAATTCTTCTTTTTTTTCTCTTTGTGAATTGTGTGGGCTGTAGCCGCACCTGCATCCTCAAAGCAGCAGCGACAAGCATGCGTCTGTCTGTTAAAGGGTGGTGTAACCCTCAAAGTGCGCTCCACAAAAAAAAAAAAAAATGTTTTCTGTTCACTGTAGCTGCACGTGCATCAACAAAGGAGCAGTGCCAAGCGTGCGCCTGTGTCCCATAAGTCTGTTAAAAGGTGGTGTAACCCCCAAAGTGCTCCAAAAAATAAAAAACATTTTTTTTTCTGTTTGTGACTTGTGTGCGATGTAGCCGCACGTGCATCAACACAGTAGCAGCGCCAAGCATGCGCCTGTGTCATAAGTCAAGGGCCCGGTTTGGACATCTGGTCCGGACTGAAGGACGTGCCAGCAATTTCTGACAAGTCTACTGTCACTGATATGATACTGTCCTCAAAGCAGCAGCGACAAGCGTGTGCGTCTGTCTGTTAAAGGGTGGTGTAACCCTCAAAGTGCGCTCCAACAAAATAAAATAATCTTTTTTTCTGTGTTTGTGTGTGAAATGTATGCGCAGTAGCCGCACCTGCATCCTCAAATCAGCAGCGCCAAGCCTGCATCTGTCTGTTAAAGGGCGGTGTAACCCCCAAAGTGCGCTCCAACCAAAATAAAATAATCTTCTTTTTTTCTGTGTTTGTGTGTGAAATGTATGCGCAGTAGCCGCACCTGCATCCTCAAAGCAGCGTGCGTCTGTCTGTTAAAGGGTGGTGTAACCCTCAAAGTGCGCTCCACAAAAAATAAATAATTCTTCTTTTTTTTCTGTCTTTGTGAATTGTGTGGGCTGTAGCCACACCTGCATCCTCAAAGCAGCAGCGACAAGCATGCGTCTGTCTGTTAAAGGATTACATCGGTGACAGCATCCAAGTAGGCATGTCAGACAGTCCGTACCTGTACTGGCAGGAAAAAGAGGCAATTTTTAGGCCCCTGTACAAACTGGCTCTATTTTACCTGAGTTGCCCCCCCTCCAGTGTGTACTCCGAAAGAGTGTTTAGTGCAGCCGGGAACCTTGTCAGCGAAAGTCGTAGGAGGTTGCTTCCACAAAATGTGGAGAAGATGATGTTCATAAAAATGAATTATCAACTCTTCCAGGGAGACCAGCCTCCAGAATGTACAGAGAGACCTGTGGTTGTGGATTCCAGCGGGGACGAATTAATACTCTGTGAGGATGAGGATGTACACAACACTGAAGAGGGTGAGGAATCGGTGGATGAGGAGGATGAGGACGACATTTTGCCTCCGTAGAGCCAGTTTGTGCAGGGACAGATTAATTGCCAGCTTGTTTTGTGGGGGCCCAAACGAACCAATCATTTCAGCCACAGTCGTGTGGCAGACCCTGGCGCTGAAATGATTGGTTTGTTAAAGTGTGCATGTCCTGTTTATACAACATAAGGGTGGGTGGGAGGGCCCAAGGACAATTCCATCTTGCGCCTCTTTTTTTTCTTTGCATTATGTACTGTTTGGGGCCTAGTTTTTCAAACTGCCATCCTGTCTGCCACTGCAGTGTCACTCCTAGATGGACCACGTGTTTGTGCCGCCCACTCGTGTCGCTTAGCATAGTCATCCAGCTACCTCGGTGCAACCTTTTGGACATAAAAACACTATTGTGAGGTGTGAGGTGTTCAGAATAGACTGGAAATGAGTGGAAATTAAGGTTATTGAGGTTAATAATAGCATAGGAGCAGAAAAACCCACAAATTCTGTGATTCTAGCTGTTTTTATGCTTTTTTTCAAAAAAATACAGATCCAAAACACAAAACCCAGAAACCCAAAACACGGAAGGGTGGTTTTGGCAAAACCAATCAAGATCCAAAACACGAAGAAAGATCCAGATCCAAAACCAAAACACAAAACACGAAAAGTGGCCGGTGCACACCCCTAATATATATATATATACAGTGCATCCGGAAAGTATTCACAGCGCTTCACTTTTTCCACAGTTTGTTATGTTACAGCCTTATTCCAAAGTGGAATAAATAAATTTTTGTCCTCAAAATTCTACTCACAATACTCCATAATGACAATGTGTAAAATGTATTTTTGAGATTTTTGCAAATTTAATAAAAAAAAAAAAATAACTAAGAAATTACATGTACATAAGTATTCTTCTCCTTATGTCTTTGCACAGGACTTTAATCTGTTTAAATAAATTCTTCTTCAAAAATTAAACTAGCTCTGATCAGCTTTATTCTGTTACCTTTAAATGGGGACATGAGGTTTCTGCAAACTCTTGGTCTTTTGTACATTTATAGCTCTCAACTAGTTAAGTTAAGCAATATCAAATTCAGATTAGTAATGTGACTATGAAGGTGATCTACAGTATGGTATTTAATGCTTTAAGGCAGTGCAGTGTTTCCCAATTCCAGTCCTCAGGAACCACTAATTGATCCATAGAGAGAATAAAATGTCTGGTGTTATTTTATTGATCGGGCACCATATCCTTGTTAGGTGTCCTCGATAATACGATAGATTATTGCTGATTTTACTTGCGCCTCTAAAATGGATAATCTGCGGTCATCACAATTAGAGTATATTGATAGTTAAAGCAAAGTCTGCTGACCACTGACACGTTTTGTCTGATTGACTTTCTCCAACACTTTGAGCAATAGTGCTTCTCAGAGTGATTATAAGGGGTAAATTCACTAAAGTGGGAGTTTTTAGAAGTGTAGATGTTGCCCATAACAACAAATCAGATTCTACTTAACATTTAACTAGCACCTTCTAGAAGATAATAGCTAGAATCTGATTGGTTGCTATGGGCAACATCTTCACTTCTAAAAACTCTCACTTTAGTAAATTTACCCCTAAGAGTAGGTGGTGTCTGTATATATGAAATTTCTCTCCTAAATAACTTATGCAGTATTGCTTGTCTTTGTACAGTAACTGTAACAGTTAGCGCTTAGTAATTATGGTTGTGTCAGGTCTGTATGTAAATATGACATAACTAATTTATTTGTATAAAAAAAAATATTTTAGTACGAGTTGATTTATAATATTTGGATTTATTAATTAGAGTGTATCCAAGTATTACTTACCTGCTCTTTATCTATCCTCTATTTAAAAAGGTTGCCTTGTGATTTTTCTAAAGCTCCCTAGTGTCATCTCCATCTCAAAAATATTTCCAAGATCAGACCCTTTCTCACCCAGGATGCTACTAAAACCCTCATACACTCACTGGTCATCTCCAGATTGGATTACTGTAGCCTCCCCCTATCTGGCCTCGCCAACTCCCATCTCTCTCCTCTCCAGTCTGTGCTCAACGCTGCTGCTCGGCTCATCTTCCTCTCCAAAAGCTCTACATCTGCCTCCCCTCTCCTACAAGCCCCCGACTGGCTCCCCTTCTCTTTCAGAACCCAATACAAGGTTCTCATGCTCTCTTACAAAGCCCACACCCATTCCTCTCCCATTTACATCTCTGATCTCCTCTCCCTTCACTCTTCTGTCCGCCCTCTTCATTCAACAAATACACGCCGCCTCTCATGCCAACTGATTACTTACTCCCACCTCCAAGATTTTGCCCGTGCTGCTCTCCACCTTTGGAACTCTCTCCCTCTCTCCATCAGACTCTACACCTCTCTACAATCCTTCAAACGGGCTCTTGAGCCGACTACTTCATCAAAGCCTTCTAGCTCGCATCCTAACTTGCTGCTACATGCTCCTTCCTCCCTGTCTTCCCCATCTGTATCACCCCTGTTTGTCTGCCCCTCCCCTTCAGAATGTAAGCTCTTATGAGCAGGGCCCTCTACCCTCTTGTGCTTCTCCTTACTTTACTTTAATTTCCCAACTAGGGCACATAACACTTGCTTGCTTATGCTTTGTTGCTTTTTTGGGTGTAATGGTCGCTTTGTATATTATCCATGTCTTTGTCCTGCATTGTATTGTATTGTGCTGTAAGTCGCTGGTCACCTATTTGTTTATGTACTTTGTAAGGCGCTGCGGAACACTTGAGATGCCATATAAATAAGTAATAATAATAGTGCATAAAACTGTGCCCAATATCAATAATGTCATTCTATATTTATGTCATTTTGCAGATAGTGAAAATTGCCATAAATGTCAGGATGATGAATGGCCGAACGTACAGAGGGATTTGTGCATTCCAAAAAGTGAAGACTTTCTGTCCTACACAAATGATGGGATCTCTGCAGTATTTATTTCTGCCTCAGTCTTCTTCTGTTTTATCACCCATTTAATATTGGGAATATTTATATCACATGGGGATACACCTATAGTAATAGCTAATAACAAGAACCTTAGCTTCCTTCTCCTGGTCTCCATCATGCTGAGCTTCCTCTGTATCTTCTTGTTCCTCGGTCGTCCTGTGAATGTCACCTGCAAGCTGCGTACGGTCTCCTTTGCGATACTCTTCTCAGTAGCCGTCTCCTCTGTGTTGGCCAAGACTATAATGGTTTGCATCGCTTTCCATGCCACCAAACCCGGCACTGTGTGGAGACAATGGATGGGAGCGACACTGCCCAATTGTGTTGTCTTTATTTGCTCATCTACCCAAGTTATTATCTGTATTATCTGGTTGTCTGTCTCCCCCCCCTTCCAGGAGCTGGACACACACTCCTACCAGGGGAAGATCATCGTTCAGTGTAATGAGGGCTCAGTTATTGGGTTCTACTCGGTGCTGGGTTATATGGGGATTCTGACAGCTGTGAGCTTTATTACAGCGTTTGTAGCCCGGACATTACCGGACAGCTTTAATGAGGCCAAGTACATCACTTTCAGCATGCTGGTGTTCTGCAGTGTCTGGATTGCAATGATCCCGGCATATCTGAGCACCAGAGGGAAATACATGGTGGCTGTGGAGATCTTCTCCATACTGACCTCAAACGCTGGACTTTTAGGCTGTATATTCTTCCCCAAATGTTACATAATTTTATGCAGACCCGAACTGAATGATAAAATGTATCTGCTTCAAAACCGAAGCAGATCATTGTGAAATTGTAGACTGCACATAACTAAAGCTGGTTACACACTAAACGATGCATGTACCCAGCAATGTCGCTAACGATCCCAGTGCCTACGGGCCGATATAACAGGTGGTCCGTACACACTGGGTGATCCTTTGCCCAACCATCCGATATGCCCCCCCATGCATAGCACTGTATGGGATCGTCAGCCGCATCGCCTGATCTTACATGCTTCACATAAGACCAGACGATGAGGCTGATGACCCCACGGGAGTGCGCACTACACAATGTACTGCATACACACTACACATTTTTAACAATTTGTTGTTCCAATGTGTCGGAATCGGCCAAAATGTGAAAAATATATTATTAGTATAAATAAAGATGAAAGCCTGATATATTACGCAAATTAAAGACAAACTTAAAATTGTTGTATTTATGTTTAAAAAAAGAAATATCGTATATTTTAAAGAATAAAATAAAATTAAAGTTGGTCAATGTGCTTTAACAAAAGACAAATCTGCCCTTTAATTCATTGCATGTCTAAAGTGCCAAATCTCAGAGAAATGGACAAAGTGTTATAAAGTTTATAAATTAAATCTCAACCCTCATCCTCATGTAGTCCACACCCAATTGTTAGATTCCTGCTGGCTCCCCACACAATTATATGCATAAGAAACAACACATCATGATTAAAATATATGTTGGACAACAAGAAAAAGTCTTTATCAGATATTTTGCTACAGTACTGTACATACAAAATTACGACAGTAAGATGATTAAGGAAGACCAAGTCCTATCACATGGTAACTTTTATGTCTTTGAGCAGCAATGGCTGGCAATGTAACTTAATGACTCCTACAGGGCAGAAGAAGTCTAGGTTCATATCACTGACAAACTATTGATAACCACCAGCTGCTATTGACAGAGAGAATACACATGAACACTCAGTGAACACATGACATCGGGGTCATACCTGAGAGCTTAAATATAAAGCGAATTAGTATTCAGGTTGCAGCTTTATAAATGTGGTCAATTTATAGCAATCAAGGTATTTACAAACTAATGACAATTACAGGTGATTGCCTCCAGGTGATAATAATGCTACAGTCTCACAAGCAAAGTTAATGAGTAACATTGACCAACAAAGTTTCACTGTTGGGCTATACTTCCCATTCATGGTTAGAATGTTACAACAAAGATATAACACACGTTACTGGTACTTAAATAACAGGAGATAATTCTCGGCAATCTTTAATCATGACTACTTTCTTCTCCCAACACATTCCCTATAATTTTTTACATTTAATATACTTCATTAAAATGTTGTAATAATAATCCTGGGTGTGGGAATCATAAAACAATAAATATCGTTGTGGGAATACCAATTATCCACCTGTTATTAAAAATAAAAAATAACAGAAAAAAGCTACTTATAAAAAATTGTATGGTAATACCAACCATTCATGTGACATGAAAAAATGGAAACAGATAAATAGGACAATAATTTTTTCAAGATACACAAATAAAGTTGTAAGTTTTAACAACACTTCTGTTGACCGAGTGCACCACACCCAGGCAGATCTGAAGATGCGATGAACGACTCTCTGCATGGGCAAACACAGGAGGGATTTCTGGTTGCCTTGAAACGCCCTCCCCAGTCCACACCATGACCACAAAATAAATATTATATAATACAATTTTACTAGTGCTGCATGTTCACCTCAGTATCACAAATGAAATAATTAGCACCATCTGGGGATCTTTTAAAATGTCTCAACCAGTGATGAATACATGTGTGTACCAACTAGGAGATCTGGAAAACATGCACTGTTAAGGCTGTGCTGCTATATGCCATCTATAGAGTTAATCATTACTACTGTTATCCAGTGCATAAGGAGACCGAATATGTCCATATATGTCCAGGGAAGTACTAGGTTCTCCTGCTGCCCCCCAGACTCCCAGACTTGCTCCCATGCTCTGGAATGGTGCTCACATGTGAAATAGAAACATTCAGCTCAGGCAGGATGTCCTACTGCCTCATCTAATGGCTTACTGTGATTGCTGGTCCTGTTTATGCTGGAATTATGACACACTTTGTATGACGCATATTAAAGCTGGTTAAGTGCTAATTATGTCCTCTTCATGGACTGGCCTCTAAAATCAAGCATTTGGAAATTCCCCTCTATAAATCCTGCACGGGAGCACGCAATAGTGCATACACACTGGATGATGGTGATTTGTTGTTACAATTCATCTAAAATCATCAAATCATCCAATTTATCTTCTAGTGTGTACCCAGCTTAACGGTATTATATGATGAGCCAGATTGGGTAGCCTGTGCAGGGGCACATCTACAAGCCTTGCTAATAACATTCTGGGACAATACTGTGTAGTACTGTACAACAGATGGCCGACTTATTGCGAATGTAATAATCCTGCACTTCAGAGTCAGTTCAGATTGGGTTTACCTAACTTAATTATAGATGTTCTGCCCCAGATTCTTTAGAAACTGTGATGCAGCTATCAAGTCACATAAATAAAAGAATGATAGAACGTGGCAAAGGAAAATGGACAGTTGGGAATGATTTAGTGGCTAAATGTTTGAATTTGGTTAATAATATTGAATTTATGCAGATTGGATATTCGAAATTGTGTCCCGGAAAAAAATCGAGTAGGAGGTTTAATAAATTGTGCCTTTACTGTGATGAGAAAGGTCATATTGCCCATTCTTGGCTCAAGAAGTTGGGAAATGCCAGAGTGAGGCTTCCTCAGTTGCTTATGTTAATAAAATGCCTAATGATTCCTATACAATATTCTTTCACTCATGGACTGGTTAATCTTACAACTTTTAAGGATAATGGGGCTGCTGGGAATTTTATTGATTATGAGAAATCCATTTATTGATGTTTGGAAATGGGGCCACTGGAATTACCTGTACACATAGTAAGATGAAATAGAAATAAAAACCCTCTTCCTGGTGGTTGTATTAGAGTCAAAATGGTTTCTGTTCGGTTGTCAGTTGGTTGCCTTCATTGTGAATCTATGTTCTTTCATCTTATCTATTCTCCAGATCACGTAGTAATTTTGGATACCCATGGTTATGTATATATAATGTAGAATGCATTATTCTTATTTAAAAGTAACACTTGATAAACATTCTAGACAGGCTCGTAGTGCAAGATTCTTTGTAGGGTTTTGAAATCAGCCAATCAGAGACAATCACTTTTGTAGTTTTGTTTTGTTGGGTTTAAAACCACCGCCCATTACCAGCAATTTGAATTTTAACCCTCAAAACCTATAGATATAAAATCTCTTTTCATTAATGTTTGTAATAATATGAGGGGCTCTCATTTGTTTATTGACTTTTAGGAGTATGATCTCATTTTATCCAAGAAGATATGGTGCTGACAATTTAATGAAAAACAGCATAAACTTCTGCCGGTAATATGCAAAAAATAACCGTAATTGTAATTATATAAGAATATTGTATATTTAAAATTGTAATTAAAGCAGCAGTAAGTATGTGGAAACTAAATTAGTACATTAAAAAAAAAACAAGATAATAACTATACTATGAAAAACTCAGTATAGTGCTTTAATATGTGATGGCAGAAATTAGGTCAATTGGGACATATATATAATAAAAAAAAACAAAAAAACTTTTATTTACATACAATAATTGATCTCAAATGTCAAACGGGGCCTCATTCATTAAGGATCACTATTGCGATCACAGCTTCGTAATCTGGAATTTTTTGGTACAATTTGCTTTCCTTATATTACAAGGAGACTCGCATAAACATTGTAAACTTTTTTTACCTCAACTGAAACAAAAGAAACTTTTTTTTGTCTTTATCCAATAAAAAAATAATTTTGTTCATTCGTACAGAGATATATTTGAGTCATTCTACTTTAGAAATGTATGTTTTTCTATTTTCTTTAGTTCTCTCGATCTCTCTGGATCAGTTGCACTTCATTAAAATATTACACAACAACAGAGTTTACTGTCAGCAAAGCCATTTTATTTATTTTCCTTTCAGTATTTTTCTTTATTTCATATCATTTTCTTTTACAGGTTGAGGTGCCTATTCATCAACACTAAAATAACGTTTTTAAGGACATTTTCCTTAAATAACGTTATTTTAGTATTCATGAAGCCACTTAGCACAGGAGATATCACTGATATCTCCTTGCTAAGTCCCCCTGCGTTAATTTCCACACTCCCCATACATTAGTATGGGGATATGGAAATTATGGTATTCATCAAATTCCGAAAATTATGTATTTTCAGAATTTGATGGAGTTACTATTCGCCACTGTGAGGTGGCGAATAGCAGGACAGACTTACCTGGTTCCAGCTGTGCAGGTTCCCCGGAGTCTTCCTCCGGCGCTCTGATGCATCCTCTGGCTCCGTTTGCAATGCTGACATTGTGTTCTACCAGCAGAACACAATAAAGTTTAGAAAATTATTTTTTTTTTTTTCTAAACTGCACTGTGTGCTGCTGGGAGACCACATGACAGACCAGCAGGACGGAGCCGGAGGCGCTGCAGCGGGCAGGTAAGTGCGGGACGGGGGGAGGTGAGTGGAGCGGGGAGGGGGGCGCACACAAACTTACCGCAGCTGTAAGTAGTGCTGCGTATGCGCTGGGTTTACGATTGTAACAGCGCATGTGCAGTACGGATTCCAGCTGTGGTAAGTTAGAGCAGGCAGGGAAAACTATCTATTTCCCGAAAAGCTGTCATTGCAAAAATGACAGCTTTTCGGAATAGATAGTTATAGGGAGGAGGAATGATGAATTCCACCGGTAATTAGGTAGAACTCAATGCGAGTTCTAAACCTAATTACCTCCCTCGATATTTTAGGTATGATGAATAGGCCCCTGAGTCTCCCATATCCAAATATTCCGAAATACAGATTTTTTTTTAGCATGACTGAGACAGTGAAACCTTTGCTTTTTGATGGTTCTATGTTCATAAACTTTGTTTAAGACCCAACGTTATTAAAAATAAAGTATAAAATAACCTTCAGGCTTTGTGTACGAGGTGTATATGAAACATATATGAATTTCATACATGTACACAAACTTTGTTTGAATCAGAAAATTGTTGAAAATATTGTATAAAATTATCTGCATGCTGTGTGTACAAGGTGTATACAATACATAAATGCATTCTGTGTTTATATTTGGGTCCCATTCCCAAGATACTTCATTATGGTATGCAAATATTCCAAAATACGGAATATTCCGATATCCAAACTACATTTTGGATATGGGAGGCTCAGCCTGTATTATACTTACAGCACACACTGCCGTATCTTATTTATATCATGTCTGGATTCTAGACAAATTTCTTTTAACTCAACCGATCGGATAATGGAACAAAGAAGAGTGTACCTTGGTGCGAGCACCTATGTATCTAGCTTTCACTGCAAGTCAGCCACTGGTGCACACATTAGGGGTTATATTTACTAAAGTGCAGATTTTTAGAAGTGGAGATGTTGCCCATAGCAACCAACCAGATTCTACTTCTCATTTATCTAGCACCTTCTAGCAGATATTAGCTAGAATCTGTTTGGTCGCTATGGGCAACATCTCCATTTCTAAAAACCTGCACTTTAGTAAATATACTCCTAGGACTTTCACTGCTTACTAGTTCTCGGCAAAACCTCTGTAGTACTAACCACAAACTTTCTATCTGTCTCTTATCCTTAGAATTCTTTTTTTTAAATTAAGACGGTTTATTTTCTTCAGATTGAACTTTCTTCAAACTTTCTCTTACTCCAGTTGTCTGTTAGTTCCCTCTGTAAGTTTCAAGATTTACCCAAAATAAAACAAGATACTCAATGTAGATATCAATAAGAAAGTGTTTAGCAATCAAATAAACAAGAAAATGCAAATGAGAAGATAGACACAAGTATGGCATAAATTATAGATCTTATTAGGTGTTACAGCATGCCTTACATTGGCTAAGTACATAGCTAACACATTCAAATAAATCTAAATACAAATTATGTCTATCTTTGCAACTGAATATTGTGACATAATATTATTATTATCATTTATTTATATGGTGCCACAAGTGTTCTGCAGCGCCCTACAAAGTACATAAACAAATAGGTTACCCATTGATTTACAGTACAATACAAAACAGGGCGAGGACAAGAATAATACACATTGCTACATTAGCGACCATAAGAAACAGAGTAAAGCAACCAAGTGTTAGGTGCCCTAGTGGGGAGTAAGAAGTAGATGAAAGTAAAGTAAGGAGAAGCACAAGAAGGTAGAGGGCTCTGATCATAAGAGCTTACATTCTAAAGAGGAGGGGCAGACAAACCAGTGTGACACAAATGGGGTAGACAGGGAGGAAGGAGCATGTAGCAGCAAGTTAAGATGAGAGCTGGAAGGCTTTGATGAAGCAGTGGGTCTTGAAAGCCGTTTGAAGGATTGTGGAGAGGTGAAGAGTCTGATGGGAAGAGGGTGAGAGTTCCAAAGGTGGGGATCAGCATGGGCAAAATCTTGGAGGCGGGAGTGGGAGGAAGTAATAATTTGGCATGAGAGGCGGCGTGCCTTTGTTGAATGAAGAGGGCGGACAGAAGAGTGAAGGGAGATGAGGTCAGAGGTGTAAATGGGAGAGGAATGGGTGAAGGCTTTGTAAGTGAGTGTGAGAACCTTGAATTGGGCTCTGAAAGGGTAGGGGAGCCAGTGGAGGGCTTGTAGGAGAGGGGAGGCAGATGCAGAGCATTTGGAGAGGAAGATGAGCCGAGCAGCAGCATTGCATACAGACTGGAGAGGAGAGAGATGGGAGCTGAGGAGGCCGGATAGGAGGAGGTTACAGTAGTCCAATCTGGAGATGACCAGTGAGTGTACGAAGGTTTTAGTGGAATCCTGGGTAAGAAAGGGTCTAATCTTTTTTAATATGGAAATGATAGGACTGGGAGAGATTCTGGATATGTGGTTTGTAGGAGAGGGAGGAGTCCATGATAACTCCAAGACAGGCCACTTTGGGGCTAGAGGAGATAATTGTGCCATCAATTGATAAAGAAATTGTGGGAAGTGTGGTTATGTTGGTGGGTGGGAAAATGATCAGCTCAGTCTTAGACATATTAAGTTTAAGAAATCGCTGGGACATCCAGGAAGAGAGAGCAGAGAGACAGTTGGAGATACAAGTTAGGAGAGAGAGGGAGAGGTCAGGGGAGGAAAGGTAGATCTGAGTGTCATCAGCATAGAGATTATAATAGAGTACAAAAGAGCTGATGAGTTCACCTAGTGAGGACATATAGAGGGAGAATAGGAGAGGTCCAAGAACAGAACCTTGGGTAACACCTACTGTAAGAGGCTGTGGGGGAAGAGGAGTCATGAGAGGAGACAGAGAAGCATCGGGCAGAGAGGTAGGAGGATAGCCAGGAGAGGGTAGTGTCACATAGACTAAGGGAGTGAAGGATTTGCAGCAGAAGAGGGTGGTCCACAGTGTCGAAAGCAGCAGAGAGGTCAAGGAGAATGAGCAGCAAGGAGGTCATTGTTTACTTTTTTGAGGGCAGTTTCAGTGGAGTGGAGAGAATGGAAGCCAGACTGAAAAGGGTCAAGGAGGGAGTGGGAGGAAAGAAAGGTGGTAAGGTGATTGTAAACAACATGCTAAAGGAGCTTGGAGGCCAAAGGGAGGAAAGAGAAGGGACAGTAGTTGGAGAGAGTGTTAGGATCAAGGGTAGGTTTTTTAAGAATGGGGGAGACAAGGACATGTTTGAATGCAGAAGGGACAGTGCCTGATGAGAGGGAGAGATTAAGGAGGTGAGCAAGATGGGAGCAGGCAGAAGGAGAGAGGTAGCAGAGGAGACGTGAAGGGATAGGGTCAATGGGGGAGGTGGAAGGGGGACGGACCGGATGAGGGCCATGACTTCCTCTCCAGATTCAGGGGAGAAGGATGTCAGAGTTGGCAAAATGGATGGGGAGGGGTGTAGTTAATATCATTGGACTGTGCTAAATTATGAAATTAGATGATCATTTATAGATATCCCATTGTTTGGATCTGTGACAAGACTTACCAAGTACCCACTCCTCCACCCCATCTCGGAACCTTGGTTATACTGCCCACACAGTAACAACTAGGAGCTTTTAAACTTACACAAGTAATACTATTGATACTATAAAACTATATTATTATACTATATTGGCCGGGCGTCCTCAAGTGTTTTACAATCAACTCTCTCAAGATGCATCTTTTACAGACAAAGGACCCTGTCATTTTCAGTATACGGCTGACTTACTCATGCTGTCTAATGGTGTTAAATTTATATATATATATATATATATATATATATATATTTTAACAATGCTAGGGGAACAGGTACCATCTCCTGGGGTAGACTGTAGTGCACAGCAGCAGATCAAACCTGCCCTCAACCACTATTCCAGTGTTCTTGTCACAATATATATATATATATATATATATACTGTATGTCACAATGTAAATGTCACAATATATACGCAGTATAAACACATTTTCAAAATGACTAAAAAGTTAAGAGGTTAATTGTTTTACACGTGGAGGTAGAACGGAATGGTTATGAAGTTAAAATCCCGATGCCAGCAGCCCGAAGGGAGAAGATTCCAACAGGGCAGGTAACTAGCCTATTCCTACCCCTCTCCCCCACCAACCCTAACCTCCCCTTAGTGGTTCCTAACTCTAACCTCCCCTCTAGTTCCTAACTCTAACCTCCCCTCTAGTGCCTAACCCTAGCCTCCCCTCTAGTGCCTAACCCTAACCTCCACTCTAGTGCCTAACCCTAACCTCCCCTCTAGTGCCTAACCCTAACCTCCCCCAAGGGTACCTAACCCTAAACCCTCCTTACCGCACCCTAAACCTAAGACTACCGGTGGGTGCCTAACCCTAGGGGTGCCGAACGCTACCCCCCCACAATCTAACCCTAACCCCGCTATGGTCTCTAAACCTAACGCCTGCCAACCTCCCCCCCACAACCTAACCCTAACCCCGCTGCGGTCCCTAAACCTAACCCACTCCCCCCCCCCGGGGCTAATACTAAGGGCGTCAAGGGCGTCACGGACTTACCTTGTTCGATCTGGCGTCCTTCTGCGTTTCAACGTCTGTATTTTGACGCCTATCTTAACTCCCTTGTCGGGATTCGGATGTTGGTATTAAGACCGGCGGCCGTATAACTACATCCCAGGTAAAGCATTGAGAGAGGTAAAAAATCTTTTATCACTTGTGTGCAGACTTTTAGTGGGGATTCAAAGTGGGGTCCCAGTATTTGATTTGAGGGGAGGGAGTCTATTATGACCATGAATTGGGGTTCCACTCAAAAAAAGTTGACAGCACCCGCAGTTGGCTGCAATAATGTATTGCATTGTGAATTCGTGGATTTAATTAGTCTCTCTCGCTCTTGTTGAATTGAAGGCATACAAATCCAAATGATGGACTACCCCCTCTCCAGGCCGCATCACCCTTCTCTAGGCCACAGGTCACATATACAACAAGTGCATATAACTGACACAGATGGATTTACTTTTTGAGAGTGCATTTGTTTGTACAGTGTTTGCTGATTGTACTTACATTGATCTTATCTATTCACTTTTATTTTAAGAGTAACCTATGAATAATAATAAACCTGAAAAAATGCAAATAGAAATAACAATTTCCATCATGTATTATTTATATGGCAGCTTTATCTGCTGTACATGTAATATATATTTTAAGTACAGGACAGAATAGTCAGACACCTGTCGCTAAGTTCAGGAGATCCTTTATAAGGCAGAGAGATGATCCAGCGTCATTACAGCAACAGACGGAGGTAACACGTGTCAAGGTCCTGTGTGCTATATACCTCCTCTACATGTTACATTCATGGTCCGATCATCGCCATTGAATTAGAGCACATTGTGATGCCCATTTCAACAATGGCTTCAACTGCCGTGGTCTCCTATGCATTTACTTTGCTGTTACATTTGGTGACCCGGTGCGGGTTACTCTGCAGATCTGTGACCCAGAGCAGGTTACCAGCATGCCACCTGCATCTCAGTAAACTGTATGAGGACTATGAATATTTCCAAGACGGCGACATCATAATCGCAGGAGTGTTTAGCGTCAACCAGCATATAGTAGAGATTCCACAAAACCAAATAGTCAAACAAATGATGTGTTTAAAGTAAGTGATGTAGGATTTGTACATCTACGGTTCTACATATAAGAAAATGGCAACAAATGATTTGCTGCTTTTGAATGGGAGTCACCTTCGGGGAAAGCGAAAACCTATTAACAATGAACATTATTCATTTTGCTGATGTTATGTTTAAAACAAGAGCCACTTACCTGCATGCTTAAATTTATAATAATCATATGGGTGAAATGCTCTAAGTAGCATTTCATCCATGTCGATATCTCGGCGTCGGCATACTGAGGTCGGCATACTGAGGTTGACATACTGATTAGTGATACTGATACTGTCCACTTCCCATACCCAGCCCATTTTCCTGCCCATGTTCTAGTGCAGGGGTCTTCAACCTTGGCCCTCCAGCTGCTGTGGAACTACACATCCTAGCATGCATTGCCACCTTTTTGATATAACAGCATGCTAAAACTATGGCAGTGCATGCTGGGATGTGTAGTTCCACATCAGGTGGAGGGCCAAGGTTGAAGACCCCTGTTCTAGTGTATTGCATGAGAGTATGACCAGTGACTTATCTATTAAAGGAGTCTGATACCTAAACTTAATGTTGTTCTGTTGAATGTAAAATACAGAGTTTATTGCTTAAATGTGTTTATTTAATTACACTAAGATAGGTTGGAAAACTGCTGTCTAGATACAATTGTTTCCAGGCAGTGAATACAGAAGAGCTGTGTCCTATCCCATAGTAGTGAAAAGAGTCAGTAATGCCTGATAATATAAAGGGAATGGGTATGTAATGCTAGCTGTCGGGATGCCTCCTGTCACAATACAGACAGCGTTATCCCGATGGTTGGTATCCAAACAGGGGTCGGGTAAGTATACATTTTGAAAATTGACATTTAGGAGCTGATTGATTGGTACTTTATCATTCTCCACTTTATCACGCTCCAAGGCTTAGTGCATTTTATCAACGAGATTCTTGTTATCACTCATATCTAATCTTAAATGGTGCGCCAACCAATCTGCTCCTAACTGTCATTTTTCAAGCACATGAGAGTTAGGAGCGGATTGGTTGGAGCACCATTTAAGATTAGATATGAGTGATAACAAGATAATCACTTGTTGATAAATCTGCACCTATGGACCGTATAGTTCTGTTCTGCAGATCTGATTCATTTGGTTGGTGACCTATAGTACTGACTATAATAATCACACAGTATAATGAATAATACACAAAAAGGGGCCTGTATTGGAGATAATTAGGGAGTGGAAAGTAAAAGATTATACTCTTTCATGTGCACAGAACCTGCTAAAAATACAAATTGAGAAGAAAAAGAGAGCAATCCGCACAGAAAAGTTTGATATAGTAATCATGGATTGTTAGCTAACATAAACTACGTATATATGAGCCCATACCGGGCTGCAAATCACTCTAGTTGTCGGTGCTCTCTAGAGCCAGGAGATTATGTATAAATAATAAAAGAAAGAGAAGGCTTTTTCTGGGGCACTCTTGTGTGTAATGTTATACAAATTAAAATATAACTTTTATTGAAGTAATTTAAAATGATGTTTCTCTAGAAGAATATAGGCCCTCATTCAGAGCCGCTCGTTAGCGGCAGTACGCTCGTTCCGAGCGATGGTCGCACATCTGCGCATGCGTACGGTTTTTAGTACGCATGCGCGAACCAGTCAGTGCGGCCGAAAATCGTTTGTACGCTATATAGCGAGTGCCTGCTATTTTGAGTGACAGAATGAGGCGTATGTGGGTGGTAACAGGGGAAGGTGCTTGAAAACGGGGGAGTGGAATTTGAACGCAGGCGTGCTTAAAGGTCAAAACGGGCGTTTTAAGGGTGTGCATAATTAATACAGCAGCGTCATTGACCACGTCACTTGGTTTTTTTAAACTCAGAACTGCTCGCAAAATAGCCGTTGAAAAAACCAACCACAAGAATAGCGAGCAGTTCATACGCTGTACGATGTACTCGATTAATCTAATAAATAGCGGACATGACATATGGTGCGAGCGGCCAGGGGGCGTTTTTATCAAATAAACGAGCGTATGTTTTGCTCGCTCGTTCAGACTTAGAGGTGTGAACAGACTGCAATGTGCGAACGGATCATTTGAATAGCCGCCCCTTGTTTTTGAACGAACGACCGCAAATAGCGAACGGCTCTGAATGAGGGCCATAGTTCAAGAAAAAATATGATTCAAGAAAGATTACAAAGTTGCATTATGTGTCGTCGTAACGACATATAGCTGATTCCTGTCTATGTAGACATTACATTCATGCTTATTTCCAGTATTTTAAGAAAGGAATCGCAAAAGTAAAATAAGGGAAAAAGTGAAAATCTTAATAAGCAAAGATAAAGAACTATTGTTCTCAAACAAGGTCCCCCTAGTGAACCATAGTACATACAGTATATACATTTATATTTCAATTTTGTATATGTCTCTTGTATATGTTCAGGTTCATATTGGTAATCTGAAACTGTTTGGGAGTGTGGTAATGAATATGTAGACAATGGACTATTTGTCTGGTGACAGGTTAATATAAATATTTGTGATAATCCTCATTATTTCCATGTGAGTAATGTATATAGGAAAACATCTAAGTTAGTTTCACCGGTCTATAATTCTTTTTGACCAAAAAAATAGAAATGTGTTACCCACAGCAGAATGTACCTGTGATATGTTAAGATTACACTTCAACCATTATATATCACAGGTTAACCATCCTTATATTGCACATTTATATAGCAAATGATGGACTATTCCACATTGGTCACAAATTAATTATTAACTATTCCAAGATTAGCATGCATGTGTGATACGCTTATATTCCTGACAATATAATAAGTCACCGTGGTTACTGAGATTTACAAAGTCGTCCACGCATGCATGCTAATCTCACATAATCGATATGGCACTCGGTGACAAAACATTTCTTGGCACAAGGACATACACTGGCCAGTTTACGGTGCATGGTCATTGACTGGCAGCAATCCACTAACAAGAGGCAGTGACAGGGAACTGGCACTTAAACGGCGTGAAGCGAAATGGATATACGAACTTGACACATTAGCACCTCGTGGCCTGAACGAACAAATCTTATTTAATGTATTTCTAAAAATTTTTTTTTAGGGATTGCTGATATATAAAAATTTTTTTAATATTTGTTTGTATGTGACTATGTATGTGTTTTTATATTTTGCTTATCTACAGGGAGTGCCATATCGATTATGTGAGTCTTTATTACATGAACTAGCAGGGGGGCATTATTATAGCTAATTTTGTTTGAATACAGGGAACTGATGCCCCATACTGCGCATCGCGCTTTGTTGCATAGCAACTTACTGTTGTGGTTTAGCTTGCAGTGATGTTTGTATCCAGGAGTTGTTTAGCACAGAACCTTTCCATGTGACTTTGTAGCATGATGTCACAGAGGTTTGCTGCCATATGATTGGTTCTCCAACATGGGGCTTGGAGCTGGGTTGTGCTAGGGGGCGTGACCACGTCGTGGGTGTGCGTGTCAGCACAGCATGTGCAGTCTCACAGTGATCGATTGGCCTTCCACCTGGTAAACATTATGTGTGCTATATATGTTGTCTTCTGTGGTAATTGTTGTTACACTTTTCTTATGGCTCGAATAACATTGTGTTATGGATGCACATTGACAAAGGGCTCATATGGGGACCGAAACGTCGGACTTTACAGCTATATGACACTGGTGGTATGTGAATAAACTGGACTTCATTTTGCTTAATTATGGTGAGTGCCCTCGTTACTCTATTTTTCTACAAATGTATGGACCCTGGATGCTCCATGTGGTTACATTGAGGTGCACCCTTTGGGCTGACATTGGCTGCAGTGAGTGCTGGCTATACTGGACTTTATATATATATATATATATATAGATATATATATAGATATATATATATATATATATATATATATATTTGTTGTATTGTATTTTGTGTAATTTATATATTATCCAATTTTGTCTGTATAACACACGGAGGCCAATATGTTTATTGATACAAATATGGTATGTAATGCACCTGCCTCTATTGGTCCATTTGCAATGATTGGAGGGATTGTATTCAATGTGTACAACTTTATTTTGTCCCTCTCTATAGATTTTGTACATGAAAAAGGGATTTTGACTCCAGAAAAGTCTGCTCATTCAAGATGTCACCCTGTCGGTCTGAGTTCCATGCTCATTGTCAGGGGTTTCATGCTCTGCGTTCCATGCTCGTGGCCATGGGTTTCATGCTCATTGCCAAGGGTTTCATGGCAGACGATGCAGCTTTCTGCATCTTCTTCTGGTGGCGCCAGAGTTCTCAGCACTTCCGGGTAACGCTATAGCGCTGTGCTTCCCTGACAGATGCTAGAGGCCAAGTAGGACCTCTAGCATCTGTCTCCTCCTAGGCGGCAGCCATTTTGGCAGGACATTTTCAGCAGATACCATGCGGATGGCTAGACCACATTGAATTTGCATAAATACTGGCTGCAGGTGGGCACCTCCAAGCCACCGTGGGTTCTGCAGGGGCTAATGTTATGCATAACAATGTAGAAACGACGCATGACACAAACTGCAGACAATACGTATAACACTCACCAAGGTACCCTGGTCCCCTTGGTGGATGGCTGGTCCTGCTCATGCCCTGCAATAAAGCACAACTGCAGCACCACCATGTAGCTATCTACTTCCCCTAACTACTGCTCTGCACATAAGGACTCTATGGTAACTACCCTGGTGCATCCCGGCTAAACTCAGCAAATCAATAACACATGTATATAAAACACAGCACACGATCATATAATTGAAACACAGCACCTAGCGGATAAAACTATATAAACAATTAATGCATTTGGGGTATGTAGCCATATAGGCCTGGCTGGGCCTAGCACCCACCTATCTAGGGCCATTTGCCCTGTGTGCCCTCCCTGAGAAACGCCAGAGGCCTTCCCCTCCAGGGGCATAGCCCCTTCCCTGCATGTGGAGCTCTAACAGCTGCCCTTATCTGGGCCTAATGCCCTTATCCTTGGCCCTAGCAGCCTGCATGTGGGGGTGACTAAATTGGACTCCGTGGAAGATATAGGTGGGCAGGTGCCTGACTGTCCCTGCTATCTGCCGTGGGAAAGCCCTGAGTCTGGGTGTGCCCACGGGCTTAATGTAATGCCTGAACCCTGGTGGAATAGGGGAACAGAGAAAGCAGGGCAGGCACATACCAGTCCTGTAACCTTTGACCTATCCACATTTGGCTAAGCCCTTCCACACCTTCCATGGCAGGTGGCGGCTCTCTGCTCATTGCCTGGCTATCTGCAGCATTCTGGTTCTTCTGCTACCGCTCCCGCCATCTTCTTATTTCTCTCTTATTCTCTCTGTGCCAACAGAGTGCCATCCTACCCCTTCAACTGGCTCTTATAACCCAGCGCAAGGGGGCGGGGAGATGACATGGACCGCGGGCCGTGATTGGCTCGTGGTTGGCACCAATTTCAAAAGGTGATGTGGGGATTGGTGGGGCCTGCATCCCAATGGATGCAGGCTCACCTCCATCAACCATGAGGGGCAGTGGTGGCGGGTAGTCATCATCACTGCCCCAGCACCCGTAGACTCAAGACTTTCCTGTTCACCCAAGCATTCACTAATGTCCCTTGTTAAGCTTGTTTTGTACTTAAAGACAAATGTTAAGCACTTTGAGCCCTATAAGGAGAAAAGTGCTATGTAAATAACATTATAATTATTATTAATAGTAAAAAGTTCCGATGCGTTTCATCTATGAGGCAGACATCATCAGGAGAGTAATACATGCACTTGGGGCCAAATGTAATAGGGTCAGAGTTTGGCAAATGTGTTAGTATAGTGCTATACTCACACATTTTTAGAACTTATCCTATGTAATAGGGTGCAAGAAGATGTAAACCCACATGTTGCTTACACTCCCGCAACTCGCAATGACAAAGCACACATCCAGATGTTTGGCCATTGTGAGGACACAACCTGGCCCATGTAACAGAGGGCCTGATTCAGACCCACTCGCGAGCGCATAGCACTCGCAAGTGTGTTGATGTCCCGCACTGCGCATGCGCGAGACCCGGCCAGTGATGGGCGCTTAGTCGCTACAGGTCTCGCACCAAAACAGGGCGGTTGTCGATTGTGATTGACAGCTCGCCCCGTTTTGGAGGCGGGCAGGGGGGGTGGCTGGTCAAATGGAGGCGTTCCCGAAGGAATGCCTGCCATTTGGGGGCGGCCTCAGTAGTGAGCTTCTGGCTCTATTAGAGCCGGAAGCTCACTGGGGCTTTTGATGGACGAGACCCTTCCACAAGAGTCTCGACGCAAGCCCCATCGCAACCATCACCTGGCCGCTCGCAAAAGCTGTAGGTAGTCACACACAGCTCAGCGAGCAGCCAGAAGGCCGGTTAAAAAAAAAAATGCCGCCCTGATTCAGAGCGATCGCTCTGAAAGAGTGTCCGGCTCTGAATCAGGCCCAGAGTGCGAGTTCTTAACCCGCACACTATGACTTACCTAAAACTCGCTTAATAACAGACCTCTTTCAGACTAGCATGTATATCCTGAGCAAGTGCAAGTTACACAGAAACATGCATAGATCAGTGAGATCCAAGCATTTTTCTGTGTAAAACCCTGCAAGTGTAAAATAAAAAATAATGATGTAGGGTCCCCCCCAAAGCACAACCAGTGCCAGGCTTCTCTGAGCTGGTACTGATTGTCAAAATATAGGGAGAAAAAAGACATAGGGTTCCCCAGTATTTTCATCAACCAGCACCAGGCTCAGTGAGCCAGTCCTGGTTGTGGAGACACAGGGGACAAAATGAGTAGGGCAACCAGATGCTTTCTAGCGGGGGTATAATGCAGCAGCTGTGGACCCTTTCATTGGTTCCCCCAGCCAAAGCATTCATCCCCCCTCGCTAGTCAGCCTAGGCCAGGGATCCCTGGGGAGGGGGGGAGCCCACGTTCCCAATCTCCAGGGCACCCAAGGCCTGGGCTGATAGCCCAGGGCTATGTCCGGCACCCCTGGGCAATGGGTGCTGGGTTGTTTGTACCAAAAAATAGATAAAATAATATTGTATTTTACAGGAGAACTAGAGGTCCCAGATAGATGGCCTTTAGTAACCTAGCAGTTCCCACCATTGAAGTCAATGGTAGGAACTGCTCATTGGTTTAGAGAGGCAGAGCCAAAGAATGCTCAGACAATGCATTCCTACTTGATTCAGGAAGTACCATTCTTAGAGGATGGTTCTTACTATATGTCAGTGGCTTAGGTTTTTTTTTTGTTTTTTCTGAAGACAGTGGATGCCTACATGGACAGAAGAGGACCGGAACAAGGAGTGAGTATGGTATTTTTTTTTAACAGGTCCCAATCACAGGCTTCTACTGGAGAAAGGGACAGACTGATGCTAGGGACAAGGTAAGATTGTAGTGTGAGTGTAGGTGAGTGAATGAGTGAGTGTATGTACTGTAAGTGTAATAAAATATTAAAACCTTTGGTGTCTGTGTCCTGTGGTTTTTTAAATATTTATTTTACAGGTGAATTAGAGGTACCAGCGGGCTCTTAATGCCCAGCATGCTGGTACTTGTGGTTCTCCAAGAATCAGCATACAGGGGAGGTTTGTTGGGAGCTTTAGTTCTCCTAAAAAAGACAATACTATTTGATCTATTTTTTTTACACTATCAGCCCATGCCTGGGGACACCTTTATTGGGGCGTCTCGACCTCCTCAGGGATTCCTGGACTAGGCTGACTAGCGAGGGGTGATGAATGCTTTGACTGGAGGACCTAGTGAAAGTGTCCCACGGCTGTGGCATAACACCCCCGCTAGAAAGAGTTTGGTGTTGGTTGAAGAAAATACAGAGGACCACTACTTATTTTGTCCCCTGTTTTTCCATAACCAGGACTGGCCCACCTGGTGCTGATTGATGAAAACACAGGGGAACCCTAAGTCTCTTCCCTTCTATTTTCACAACCAGGACTTGCCCAGAAAAGCCTGGTGCTGGTTGTGCATTTAGGGGAGGGACCCCATGTAATTTTAAAATTTTTATTTTACACTTTTAATCATTTTTTTTTAACACAGAACCATGCACAGATTTCACTGATCTGTGCCTACCTCTGTGTAACTCGCACCTTGTAATGAAAGTTGCATTACAAGGTGAGAGTTTTCCAACAGTGTTAACTCACATGCACTAACACACGTATCAAAATGGGTGCCTAATTAAATATGCACTGTGTATAAAATTTGTTTTGTACCTTTCTCGAATAAACAAAATTTGCACTAAAATGGGTCCCTAAACCTCATACCCTATTACATTTGCGAACTGAGGGACAAACTCACACATTCTAAATATGCGAGAAAGTGCAAGTTTGCCTCGCCACAAAAACTTGAACACTATTATATTTGGGCCTCTACATCAGTAGTAATGCTTCATGTATCAATTAAATAGTTTCTACAGCATATAAACCATTTTCATTGGGTATGCAACATAGAAGAACTATTCTAGTTCTGGAGTCTTAGGGCAAAATTTACTAAGCGGTGGTTTGATGGCGGTTTTTATTCTATTCTAAATGACGGGGGTTTGGTGGCGGTTTCTATTCTATTCTAAATGACAGCCCTGTTCTATTCTATTCTAAAATGTGTTTTGATAGCAGTTTTGCAGCTGTTTTGGCCTTAGTAAATCTGCAGATAGCAAAACCGCTGCCAAACCACAGTCAAAACACATTTTAGAATAGAATAGGGCTGTCATTTAGAATAGAATAGAAACCGCCACCAAACCCCCGGGGTTTAGAATAGAATAGAAACCGCCACCAAACCGCCGGGGTTTAGAATAGAATAGAAACCGCCGTCAAACCACCGCTTAGTAAATTTTGTCCTTAGTGTACCAGGCATATGCACCCTAGTGGGAGAATTCGCATGCAAACTTGGACCACTTTATGCTGATACCAGTCATATTGTGGTGTTCACAAGTTATCACAAAACCACAACTTAGACCCGTATTTAATTAGAAGCGAAAAGTCTGTTGCCGGACTTTTCACCGTCATCGCTGGTTTTGGGTGCGAAAAAGTATTGCGCGTGTCCCCGCGTATCCCCGTATTCAATTCCAAATCAGCGAAAATGGGACCCGGCGAAACTGAAATCGTCGAAAAGTTCTGTCAGTTTTGGGGAAATCAGCCTGACACCCCCCAAAAGATGCACTGACATGAGGGATCACTCTGGGTACCCCTGAATAGCCCTGCTGAAGGTATTTGCCACTTTAAATGGTCTCAATAGGCACTATTTTGCATCTTTGAATAAGTGGTGAATAGCATTTTGGAGGGTTTTTTTGTGAAAATAACTAGTCCCATCAAATTTGGGGTACGTGAAAATGGGTACTAGCATATTTTGAAGTTGCAAATGTGAAGTTTTTAAAAAATTAAATATCCACCTGCTGCAACCACCTGCAATCAATAATACAACTGGGACATACTTGCGGACCCCTCTGGAGTCTATTTCACTACTGTAGTTTTTAACTTTGTACCCCAACTTTTATTTTTTCGCCCCCAAAACGAAAGTACTTTTTTGGGGTGTCCAGCAGTGTTTTTTTATTTTTTTTTTATTTGGCGCAGCTATCCTTAGGGAGCCTGTCCCATGGGTGCTGGGTGTTCTTTTTTACTTGTACCCCCAAACCCCAATTTTCCACTTTTTTCCGCCGGCTATTTATAGGCAAAGCTTTTTCGCCTATTACATTGCATTGCGTTTTCGCACCGGCGAAAACACGCTATAATTGAATAAGTTGAAACCGGCAAAAATGATGTAATCGCCAAAAAAGTATCGCCGAAACGAACTTTTCGCTTCTAATTGAATATGGTCCTTAGTCATACTTATCCTGTCTGGCGGTGCTCCATCACGGTGTCACTCAGTCCCAGAGCACTGTCACTACATTCTTGAGGGTCATGGGCACAGCCTTGTTGACTATGATAACGTGAACACTAGCATCCACTCTCTACCTGTTTGCTGTGCATCCTCCTATCCCTCACAATAGTGCCCTATTTAAGCCTGCACCTGCCACTAGCACATTGTCGGAACAATGTGTGTGCTTTTACCTCCCTGTGTGTAAATACTACAGTACCTCCGATTCACTGTCTGCTCCATTCACTCAGCATTGAGCTGTGTTCAGCTTCAAGTCTGCAACTTACCAGCCAGTGTTCAAGCACCAGTCCCAGTCCGATTCAGCTGCTGTTATCTCCGGTACCATTCTGGTTCAAGCCTCTGGTTCCACTTCAGCTCTGCTGCTGTAATCTCCATTCTTATTCCAGTTCAAGACTATGATTCCACTCTGGCTTAGCTATGGTTGTCTTCGGTCAGATTCAGGTTTAAGCCTCCAGTTCCTCTCCAGTTCAGCTGCTGTTACCTCTGGTCCCAGTCCGGTTCAAGTCTACACTTCCACTCTGGTTTCACTGTTGTTTACTTCCCGTTCCAATCCAGTTCAAGTCCCCAGTTACATTCTGGTTCTACATCTGCATATGGTTCAAGTATATATAAGCCTGTGAGTTATGCTTTGATTTCAGCCTGTATAGTAGCCTACAGTATCATGGGTATTATATAGACTTTCCAAGTGCTTCTAGTGTCAAGTTTTCAGCCTATAGATATCTTGACTACAAGCAAATTCCCTGAGTACAGTACAAGTCTCCTGCTTATTGCGGGTTCAATTGGACATCACTTTCACTGAACTTTAGATTACCTTTCTGCTCTGCAATTGTATTACTTATAATCAGCATCGCAGCTCCTGACCTACTTTGGGACTAGCTACTCACTATATCATCAGGGCCACTGTCGATGGTGGTTGTTGCCCTAAGGGCCTCTCTTAGAGTGTTGGGGTTCATGCTGAGTCTCTGCTCCAGCATTCACTCAGGTAGCTGAGGACTAGGGGTAGTTTTATCAAAGCTTGGAAAGAGATAAAGTTTAGAGAAATAAAGTACCAAACAATTAGCTCCTAACTATCATTTTCCCAGCTGTGTTTAAAAAATGACAGGAGCTCTTTGTTTGGAACTTTATCTCTCTCCACTTTATTTCTCTCCAAGCTTTGATACATCTACCTCTGAGTACGGGATCTAGATCCTTCTTTGTGGATTTTGGCTTCAGTAACCCAGCTCTGATAATTGGTTTGCAGCATCTGTTAGCAGATTCCAGGTGGGCTACTGATTACCTGTATTACTCACTGCGTTGTTCCCTGAGTTATCAAACACTAGTTCTGGCACCTTATCCCTATATTCAGAGAAAGGGGTTAAGTTTCACTCAATTGGTTCCAGGGACAGACTAAGAGCCTTCCAGGTGTCAATGACCTCTCTGAAAACACAAGGCATTTACCACATGGGGCTCACCCATGAGTAGACCTCTGATTCAACCACCACTATGCCGCTAAGACTTATCAGCCCAGTCCACGGGTCCTGACTCAGATCTGAAAACCGCTAATGTGATACAAGCATCATAAAAGATTACATATGTGTCCTCATACACTGTGGTCCTGGGCGCACCAAATAACCCCTATTGGCGGGCCAGGGTCCTTGCGCCTAAGCCGCTGCAAGCATCTTTTTTTGAATAGGTGCATGTTACTCACACAGCTAAAAGCTGCAAGAAGCAGCAAAACTACATTACTAGTGTAGGGTTGGGAATGCGATGCCGACACTTGGATCCCGGTGCTCAGAATCCCGATGCCGGCATCCTGACAGGGTTAGGATTCCGAATCCTACCCTTACCCCTAACCCTGCCTCCACGCAGCTTACACCGAACCTGCACCCCTAGTGCCTAAACATAACCTTTTCCCCAGTGCCTAACCCTCCTCCTAGTGCCTAAGCTCACTGGTGCCGGGATTCTGATTGGTGTGAATTCCAACACCAGCATTCTTCATCCCCTAGCAGGACTGCCATCAGAAATTGTAGGGCCCAGGACTTACAAAATGGACAGCCCCCCTATTTTTGTAACTCCAGCACTGCAGTGCCTCTCCAGTTCGAACCAGCCCACTCTGTCTCTTCATCCAGCCTCCATTCTGTCGCCCCTGCCATCCCCCCTTCTGTGTCTCACCTGCCAGTCCCACCTCTGTGTCTCCATCCAGTCCCCCTTCTGTGTCTCCAGCTAGCCCCCCTTCTGTGACGGTTGGGATCAGTATCCTGCCTGTCGTCATCTCGAAGGTAAGTATCGGGGTGCAGGAGGAGGGTAGCGTTAGCTAGCGGGGTTAGAGTTAGGCACTAGGGGGGGATAGGATTAGGCATCAGGGAGGGAGGGTTAGGATTAGGGTGAGGAGATGGGGAGATTAGGTTTAGGCACTAGGGGGGGAGCTTAGGTTTAGGCACCGGGGACAGGGTGTTAGGTTTAGGGTACCGGGAGAAGGAGGTTAGGTTTAGGCACTAGGCAGGGGGGGTTAGGTTTAGGCAAGGGTAGGGCATAAAAAAGTACTCACCGTTGTGTTTATGGGTGTCGGGATCCTGGCTGTCGGGATGCCGCTGTCGGTATTCTGACCAGAGGCATCCCGACAGCCGGGATATCATACCCAACCCAACATCGCAGGCTGGGATCACCGTCGGAACCATTGCGATGTTTGTGATGGTTGCTTCTTTAGTCAGGCAGTGGGAGTAAGCTTCCCGTAGCCTGACCGAGTGCTGGTCACGTAAGAGGCCAAGAATCTGCATCCATTGATGCAGACCCTGGCCTCATCCCTCCCAAAAAAAGTGGTTGACATGCCCCTGTTTCCGGTAACAATGACCAGGCATGCCCCCGCTCCGCCCTTTAAATGCTTGGGGGGTCTCCAAGCAAGTTTGCAGAACCCATTCTGCACATGCACAGAACGGGTTCTACACAGGTGCAGACCCCTAACAACTGGAGATGCATGTTCATTATTTATTAGTATAAAAGGGTTTAAAATTTAGAGAAGCAGCATGAAATCATTTAGCTTAATTAAACTAAAAAAAATAAAGATAGAAACTATATAGCAAAAGTGTAAAATTGACAATTCTGCATTTAAATATTATAGATACACAAGAATATACATGACATTAAAGGAGTACTTGCCAGACATAATTGTCTACTATAATGTAAAAGAGAACAATATATTCCCAGTTATTGTTTTTGAAAAAGAACTTCTATATTTAAAAGTAAAAAAATTAATATCTAGTATGAAGACTTTTCATACCCTAAAAATTTTTAATTTGAAATTTAATAAAAGATTTGTGCAAAGTATATCAGGAACATTGTGACTATCAGTGTTCTCCCCATAAATTCCCCAAAGCCAGCTGGCACTATGAGGCAACCAGGAGGGGGGGTGAATATGGACCACAGGGAGGGGGCGGACAGAACCCCATCACAGGAGGCATGCATCAGCCCACTGTGCACCTTTATCCCTTTCTATCCAGCATTCCACCCACTGTCCGGCCGGCTCCAGGCAGACACTGCAAGCCCACAGTCCACCTCGAGCACAGGATGGGTTGGGGCTGAATGGGTGGGGGTAGCCAGGACCCTCCCATTTGGTGAAGGTGGCCCACTCAGTGAGACCCTGTACTACCCATGGCATCCCCCTCTGGCCAGCACCAGCACATTCTGGAAGCTGGGCTGGTTCAGAGCTATGTAAGAAAAATATTGGACAGAGCGCCCATCAAAAAGGCCCTGGGGAGAACACAGTGACTATGGCAGTGGTGTTCCTTTAACAACAGGATAAGCTCAAACAACCTGAATCACCCCAAGAACCCAATGAGATCTTCACAATACAGTACCTTCACAATATTGTAATACCTTATTTGTAGTATTTATTTTTTTCTTGTAGATCAGTTATGGTGCAACAAAGTCTGATTTACGTGACAAACGTTTGTATCCAAGATTTTTTCAAACTTTCAAAATGACCACGCTATTTATGCAGCATTTTCTAAAGTTCTAGCATATTTTGGATGGACATGGATTGGAATTTTATCCTCTAGTGATGACAGTGGAGAGACAGAGGCTGAACTGCTGACAAATTATTTAACCAAAAAAGGCATCTGTGTCTCATTCAGTATACAAATGAGTTATGGTATAGACAATAATAAAGGCTGTCAAAATAAAAAATCTGTAGAAATAATTAAAAATTCTACTGCCAAAGTGATAGTTTTTTGTGGGATAGCTTCTCAAGTTTTGATAAAATGTCTAGATAAAATGCATGATGTGCTCAGAGACAGGACCATAGTCCTGAATCCTAAATGGGCAAGTAACAAATATCTAATGGATCATTTTGCCAAAATATTTAACTGTTGTTTGGTTCTTGACAATTTACCAATACGTTTACCAGAAATTGAAAATTTCTTTAAAAACATTAAACCTGCAAATTACCCTGATGATAAGTTGCTTGATCATATATATATATTATATACTACCATTGTTGCTCAATAAACCATTCAGCATGCCATTATTATAGCTCCATATATGGCATACGTTCTCATAAATGCTCTGGAGGAGAACTGATTATAAGACTTCGTAATTTTTGCTACAATGGAGTTTTCTCAAAAGTGTTTTTAGCAGTCTATGCTACTGCTTGTGCTTTAAATAATATTCGCTTATTACTGTACCATAAACATCAAAAAATGGAAGCTAACATCTATTATTTGAAGCAACAGGTAACAAAAATGTATAAAAAAATTAAGGTCTCCAAATGGTGGCACCGAATCATGCATTTGTCATAAAGAAATATGCTTCATATGTATAGAGAAATATTCAGTGCTTTTTTCTTAAGGTACTCAACAGTATGCAGTATAGGCACCTTTATTTGGAAAACTTTTTAAATCTTATAACTAGTCCCAGGATAAAAGAAAATACATTATTTCACAAATTAATAAAATTAGGGGCAAATAGGTGTGAAAATTCTGAAAACCATGTGGTGGGCAGTTTTTACCACAGGCACAAGGTTTTTCCTATTCAATTGCTGGGGAGAATTTCAATAGCAAGTAATGCAACTTATTTCTTGCAGCCCCCTAGCAGGTGCAAAAATAGTGAAAATGTTCCTATTTTAAGTTAATAATGTTGGGACTTACATCAAAACCCCTTGAACCCACTCCCTAATGACTAATTAGGCAATTGGAGGTTTCCAATTAGCTTAATTAGTCCAATAAGTACATGCTATTATTGGTGTTAAAAAATGGCCTCAAAATACCGCAAAGTAAACTTTTACGTTTATTTATGTACATCAAATTATTTATAGTATTTACAGTATTGTAAACAAAAATTAATTGTATTTTATGTTTTTTGTTTGTATTTAAATGAAAAAAGTTTGCTGTTTATAATATTTTTTACTTTTTAAAACAAAATGCACAAATCAGCTATATGCAGCATTTTTAAAGATCAAAATATTTTTCTTTGGGACAGTAATTTGTGGTAAAAAATACCACATCATTTGGATAATGTGGGTATTGGGAGCACGCATACTTGCTTTATTGAAATAAATGGCCACTGTAATTTTCACTACAAAAATCCTGAACCTAATTGAATATGTCCCTAAACATCTGAAGAATAGAATATGGAAGTTACTAGTATAAATCTTTTTGAAGCAGTAACTTTAGGTGTGGAACAGCCAACTTTTCCCCTGTGTACTGGTACTGTGTATTTTTATAGAATACAAGAACTGGACATATTACATACAAAATGCTGATGAGGGGTAATCACATTGGTGTAAACTTTTGTTTCTGGAACTTTGTTTTTTCTTATGCGAAAATGATGATCTAATATTAGGATAGAGAGTGATCCTTTCCCAAAGGGATTGTTCACAGATATAATTATTTAAGTGAATATACAATAAGAAACTTTAGTACTAAGACAATTTACAGGACCTTAAGTCCAAATTAAGTAAATGTTTTTAGAGCTCCTTTAATCAATTTGTGTTTGAATGCATCATTTGCAGTCACAGAATTAAAAAAATATAAAATAAAAAAGGAAGCAATTAATGTGTATATCCTAAGTCATAGATATCTTAGGATGTTAAATGTGACTTAATGATGTAAATCTATAATACATTTTAAGTATATTATCGTCCTTTTGAGACACCAGTTATCACCATCAACTTGACAAATAACATGTTAGAGGGATATTTTATTAGTTGCGAGGCTTACTGCAGGCAATCAGCAGTGTCTGCAGGCTCCACTTACCACGGATTTCTGTTTTCACCCCTCTGAGGTGCGAGAAGTTGAGAACAGAAATCTGAAGCAAGGAAAGCTTTTTGCACTTACTGTGGCTGCCACGAGTGGTTTAACCTGGAGCCTCTAGGTACTTAACCCTGAATCTATGAATTAACGTGTGTTAGCTGTGGGCTATCTGCAGGAAGAATTTAGCTTATAATTGAATAACTCAGGGCATTAAAGCTTGAGGCAATCTTCCAACGGTAAGCCCCGCAGCTAATTGAATATGCCCCTAATGTAGATTTAAACAAATATTTGAGTAGCAATGGTGCTTTTTTCAATCAAGAGGAGGGAGTCTGGCCCAGTGTAAACTCTGGGGCAGTTGTGAGGGTACATTAGCGTGGGTAGTACTCCTATTAGTGCGGCTAGCTCCCCCTAACACACATGCCCCTTACAATTTAAACTTTTCTTCTAATGCTTTGTTTTCATAATTATTAATTTTGAGTGTTGTAATATTGTTACGCTACTAATTTGTTTATTGTTATTGTCTATATTGTTCACTGTATACCCATGTAGTCCTGTATGTTGTTTGCATGTGTAGGACATTTTGATTCCTACCTATCTATACACTCTAAATGTCACTAAATAGCGTTATGAGTCGCACAAGAATAATTGCTCTCCAGACTTTGATTGTGGGTCCAAAGCACAAAAAGATATTATTCACCAAAAAGCAGATAGTTACACGCTGTGATCTAAATACAACTAGCGCAAACAAATTATACAATCACAAGGTATAGTCGATACATACGCAAGCGCACCGGTCCCAGTTACAGTCATCAATCCAGAGGTCTGTGGTCAACCCAGAGAATGGCTACTAACTGGGACCGGGACACAGGCTATATACTCTAACAGATCATGATAACAACAATGTAGACAGACAAACATAATTCCATTGGTTCTTGCTCTTGGTCTTTGTAATACGCTGTAGTTCATAGGGCAGTTCACTAGGGGTATGTCCCAATTCTCCAGATTACATTGTCGTTCTTTAAGTGCGTGTATATTTATGATTATATGTAAGTATGCGTTGTGTGTTTTTCATGCAGCTGAAAAAGGTGCGCTGTGTGTTTTTATTTATAATTGCAACTGTATATCTATGTGTGCACGCATTGTGGATACCCATGTGATCGTTTAAGTGTATATATATGTACATATACACATACATACATTAGGGGTTAGCGGATTCGATTCTACTCGGTTCCGTTCGGTTTTTTAAACTGAATCTTATTGGCTATCCGCTGTCACGAGTTTTGGATAGCCAATAAGATCCGGTTAAAAAAACCGAACGGAACCGAGTAGAACCGAATCCGCTCACCCCTAACATACATATATATACATACACACATATGTGTATATATAATATATATATATATATGCACATTCACATATATATATATCCTCAAACTGGTCATTATTTATTTTACTTCTGTCTGGACTAAAGGAATGACAGACAATGGGGTTTTGTCCTGTTCATGGATGGAGCAAGCCTTGGCAAACAATCTGATAATTTTAACAAAAGGCTCCCCTAATACAACTTAAATACAGCAGCATTGGATATTTGTTAACAATAGCTACACGTCTGGCAATTGTTTATTAATCTACATTTAGGACACTTCAATTGTGCATATCAGTGTCTGGGTTATATTTCAATTGCCACAGACATACTGTGTATATATTTGAAATAAACACTCACAGTATATTTTTGTGTATTCTTGACTATTTGTCACAGACATGTCTACAAGACAAGTCTGTCATCACTGAATATATAAAGTCTTTAAATATATATATTTATATGTGTATCCGTGCGTATGGGGTATGATAGAGTTTTAAACAGTATGCAGTGGTAATGCGATCGTACGATGCTAATAATAGCAAATTAGCATCACACACCATGGTTTCATGCTGACGACGCAAGATGGCGTCGTCAGAGGCAACCTAAAATGGCGTCGCTCGATTTAATTTTAAGATCTGGTCTCAGCCAATCGTCTGGCTTCAACAGGCATTACAGGACTTTCGTTGAGGTATGTGTGGGAGTGCATTCCTTTGGACAGTGAAGGCTGGAGCAAGGTAATCTCTAAAACAAAATATTTTTTTATTTTAGGGGGCTTTGATATTGTGAAGGCTGTGGGAGAGTTTTGCAGGGTGTTTTAGGGAATTCCATAAGTGGGTAGTGGCATAGGAGAAAGTCTTGTAAAAAGGGGCACCGAGAGAAGTGGGTACTAATTACCTGGGCCCAGGCCTGTTACAGGAGCCTAGCGTGGGCCCCGGGCCAGTTGCTGAGGGGGATATATGTCCTTCTTTGCAGCAAGCTGAGCATTGTATTTTACATTGTTCTTTTTCTGGAAGGGGCATGGCCTCCTGGATTTCACCATAACCCCCTCAGTAGCCAGGCCTTCTTGTAAGCAGGGTTCAGAGGTGGTTATCATTGTGGTGCATTGGGCAGAGTTAGATCTAAGAGGGTATGTGGGAGAGTATTTTAAGATGAGATGTCAGATGTATGAAGGGGCGTTGTTGAGGAATTTGAAGGTAAGAATGAGCAATCTGAATTGCATTCTGGAAGACACGGGAATCCAGAAATGCCATTCTGACAGCAGTCAGAACCCCGGCTCCAGGATCACCACTGCTGACGTCCAAACGGTATTAGGGTTAGAGTTAGGTTTAGGGGTTAGGGTTAGGCACTATGGGGAGGTTTAGGGTTAGGCTGCAGGTGATGGGTTTGGGTTAGGCTCCGGGAGGGCAGAATTAGGTTTAGGCTGCGGGAGGGGAGGGTTAGGTTTAGGCTGTGTGAGGGGAGGGTTAGGTTTAGGCTGTGGGAGGGGAGGGTTAGGTTTAGGTGTAGGCTTAGGAGTAGGGTTAGAGTACTTCCCTACAGGTGTCGCTATTTCAAACCAGTCGGGGGTTCCAGCATCGAGATTCTGAGTGCTGGTATTGTGTGCGATGGGATACTGAACCCAACCCGGATCCAGGGTAGGGATGTTGTACAAGAGAGGGATATCAGTTTTGCAGCTGCATTTAAAATGGACTGAAGTTGGGATAGATGTGTGAGGGGAATGCCAGAGGCTGCAGTAATCAAGGAGGAAGATGATGAGAAAAAGGATGAATTTTAGTAGCATGTGGGGTAAAAAAAGGGCTTATTTTGGCAAATATTTTAATGTGGGAAGAACTGGGAGAGAAATTGGGTATGAGGAATAATGCAGAGGGAAGAGAGACGTGTGAAACCTGTGGTGGGTTTGGGAGGCTGAATTAATAGTTGTGTTAATCTGGGGTTGATGTATCAAGCAGTGAAACAGTGAAGAAGTGGAAATGTGGAGAAGTTGCCCATAGCAACCAATCAGGTCCTACCTATCATTTTATAAAATGTACTTGATAAATGCTGACTGGTTGCTATGGGCAAATTCTGCACTGTTCCACTTCTCCACGCATTTCACTGTTTAATACATGAACACCTCTGGGAGAACAGGAGATGATAAACACTGGTTTGGACATATTGACATTTAGCTAACCTTGGGACAGCCATGTGGAGGTAGAACAGAAAGGTGGTACTGGAGGCCAGATTAACTATTTAATTCCCTAAGAGAAATGTATTAGTGAGAATACGCACATCACCTCTGACATTACATTACCTGAACCTATGTAACCTATATAATCTTGTACTGCTTATTAGACATTCCAATTTGCCTGCATGTAGTACACATCTAGCTTTAATATTAATTAATATTTTGTTTTAAAGCTACATCACTATTTGAGTAAGATCACATTTCCAGATGCATCAACTAGAGGCTTTGATGAAAATGGAGAATTTGTCAGTTCATATAATATTTTGAATTGGATAATGACAGAAACGTCAAACGTGAGAACAGAAGTTGTCGGCTATCTAAATCCATCACTTAAAGAAGATCAGCAACTTTGGATCAATGACAGTGCAATAACATGGAAGAACGGTGACACTCAGGTTAGCAGGCGTGCGTACTACAGTACAGTACATATTTAAATGGTACAAATCAATAGACAAGATAGACTGATATTTATGACAATAGTATGAATATAAATGGTGCATTCTGATGTCAGATGTAAAACTGCTTCACTTGCCTCATTCTGAAATGAAAGACCACTTAAAGTCGTTCCCCTCACTCTGTTTGCGGCCTAGTAACTCCCAAGTCCAATGACACAACCTGTCATAAGAAACAGGAAATCACATCATAGCAACTTCCTGTAGGCCACATCCTTGGACTCAATTATTACTGCAGCCACAACCTGAGCATGGGGGATCTGTGATACATAGAATAACAAGAAGATTAAAAGAAGGTGGTGGAGAGGCCTGTCAGATATGTTTATTATAAAGAATAATGTATCTATGGTGACAATCAGGCTATCTCTCAAGGCTCAATTATGGAAATGTGCATATGTAATAATGTAACCCGATCTCCCAAAAGTATTATGGACATTAGTATTAATAACCACCTCAGATTTTTATGATCTATATAACGAAATAAAGCCTACATTTTTATTATATGGTGTGAAAACTCCTCTGTAAAACTCTAAGGTCTCTATTTACTACAATCCGCATTTAAAATGCAGTTGCAGTGTGATATTTCTGACTAAATTTGCATTGCGAATTAAGGAAATATCACAGGGTTTTACCAAAACTTCCTTGCAGTGACAGAGCTTGCGATAAAGCTCTGTCCCTGAGAATCCCATCGGCACACTTTTCCCTGTATTTTTCCCCAAAAATTACAGGGAGACCGTGCCTGCACATGAGCATGCCGCCGGCTACCACAAATCTCCCCCACGACTGTCCCCACACAATCCTCACAACCCCCTGTTTATATCATAGCCTAGAAGGCAAAATTAGGGGGAAAGTGGGAGGAGTTATGTATAATTCCAAACACATATTCAGTTATTTCTATCTATCTATATCTCTATCTACCCCATATCTATCTATCTAGCTATCTCATTTCTATCTTATATCTATCTATCTGTCTATCACTCATCGACTGTCTGTGTGTAAAAAATGAAAGTTAAGTAGCGCCCAAGAGTGAAGTATTTTTTTAAAACACTGTATTTGACAAAAATCTAGGAATAACCATCACAGAAAACAAGTTTTAAGGTATTTTATCTACAGGAAAAGTACAATTTGACAAATCTAAAAGTGTTTCCCAATCACCTTACTAGAAAGACTTCTGACGCATTTCAGCCAAGGGACTTTTCAAGGGTACAGTCATCATAATGATATTACTCCTACTATTGTCAATAAAATCACCAATTCAAAGTTTTGTCACATGACCTCTAGATCATATTTATTAAATATCAAAACATAAAATACAGTATTATGCATATTATCTTGCTTTATTTTCGACAATCATTTCTGGGCTATAAGGAAGCCATTTCGGAACCTAACAGCCAAGATTGGTGAGATCATGGAGTGGATCTCAAATAAGCTAATTTGTTATGAGGCTTGGCTTTATGACACTTTATTTAAATTATTGCATGAATCACAAAGTTTTAAAAAAAAAATACTTCTGTATGCTTATTACCTTTCTTTTGTGCAGGTCTCCAAGTATTCCCTATAAGGGAATGTGATGAAGTGAAATATGTGATTTTCTCTATCATTAGAGTTTTTCTATCCTACACTCCTACACATGTACTATAACTCCTATGCTGCTTATTGGTGTGTGTGTGTATATATATATATATATATATATATATATGTATTTACTTAAAATGTATCAAAATATCAATCACAACAGTGGTCAATATGTAGTATATATAATCTATACTGCAACTCAAATATCAGTATTCAAAATAGTTTTCAGCATATCTTCTGTACAATGTTTAAATAACTGGGAGTAAAAATCAAATGAGTCTTAATTAAGAGAAAATCACTATAACATTGCTATAACAAAGCTATAAAAGAATAAATCATACATGGAAATTCAATTCAAATTGAAATTAAAATGAAATATCATATATACTATTTAAATAAAAAAAAAATGCATTACCCAAGAAACAAAACCAAACCTCTCACATATAGGTAATAGATTGTACAACTAATGTATAGTAGATTATAGTGTTAATGCATAAACCATACATTTCATATTTTAATTGTATGACAAAGAAAGTGTGCATAAATTAAAACTTTTAAATATCAAATGGAAAAAATGTGTAGACATAAGAGACAGTGAGAAAGAATTATATCCAGCCCTTCGTAAGAAAAAAAGTAAAAGTCTATTTATATACCAAAATCAGTGTTCCTATTGATATGTTCTCTAAATTATATAGTGAAATACAAAAAAACAAAAACAAAGCTAAATTAATTAAAACATTATATTACATTAAATATTAAAATGAATAACCTAATAAAATGTAACATTGTAAAGGATATACATTAGTAAATATTTGTTTACATTTTGAGAAATAATTATCCAATTATAACTTTATATCATATTATATCATAATTATAACTTTAAATCATATTTCAGGGTACAATTACAGTGTCATTATCGCAGAAAGAACTGTCCAATTTCATAAACCAGAAAGAGTTGGGCTTTACAGAAAAGTTAAGATAATTTATGAAAGTGCAAAAATTTAATGTTTTGTTCTATCCCACAATTATTTAAAAAAAATCCACCAATTTTTATGAGGAAGAAGAAGAAACTAGGATGTCATTCCCATAATGGCCACTTAGAAAGGCAGCTTCAGTCATTGTGTATCTTTGGGGAATCAGGTTGTCTTTGCTTAGACTAGATATTAAGATTAGAAACTGAAGTCAGAATAGTTACTGTAGGCTACTTAGAACTAGTTTTACTTTGTTCTACCTTGAGGGTCAGACAATAGATTGATTTGTTATCTACAAGATGTTCACTTTGATCAAGTCATTGCGGAAGTCCAAATATGCTAAGGCATTTGGCAAGGCCTCATGGCAATTTAACATACAGAGAAGTGAAAGCTATTATCATGAACTCTGGACCTAAATTAAGATTCTAGGTTACAATAGATTGAATGCTAATTTGGTTATTTAACGAGGCGGTGTCTCAATAGAATGGAATAAGGGTATTCCTTTGAAGGAAGTGAAGTATGCATATCTTAATGAACAGAACAAAGAGAATACACACAGGTTATGTCACTTTGAGGCATACCATGAGAAAAGCTCAGGTAGATAAGATTAGTGGTATAAATATGAGTTGCAGGAAGGAAGAGGGAGGTATGGTGAATATAGGAGCAGCACAAGATGAAGGCCAGAGGGACATAAAAGATGGTAGATCTGTATCATCCCTTGTATGGTTAAAGAAAATATTTGATACACCCGTGCTGCAAATGCAATTCGGAGTGCAGCTTAAAAATGTGACCTACACACGTCACAGAAATAACATACACAAGCAAACAATATTTAAGCACTCCTCTTTCTAAGGTATATACACAAGGAAAACAATTCAATTCACTTTCTAATAATAAAATAAAGTCTTAAATCTTAGATAAACAGTCACAGATGGTGGATATATTCCTTTTAGCAGTTTCTCCTTTTCATACTATTCATTCTATGCTTTTTTACTGTTTTATGAAAATATTTGAAAGTGGAAATAAATTTGACAGCTCTGCACTATGAGAGATCGTATCTTGTGATTTCTTTGAGATGCTGTTTAACACTGGAGTGGTTCATGCTAGTGTGTTGAAGATTATCACCTAGAAGAAAAGGAGAAACTGATAAAAGGAATATATCTATCATCTGTGAAAGTTTATCTAAGATTTAAGACTTTATTTTATCATTAGAAAGTGAATTGAAATGTTTTCCTTGTGTACATACATCAGAAGGAGGAGCGCTTAAACATTGTTTGCTTGTATCCCTTGTATGGTGTTTATTCCCCTTAATACATATTAAATATGTATTCCATGTACCATGCAATCTTCGATCTCTCACATACCCCATAGCACCCACACACTAAATACTCTATTATATCACCTCTCTCTCTCACACTCTCTCTCTCTTCTATCATCTCTCTATACATCCTCTACGTGTTTTCTTCAGGTAGACTGTATTCCCCAATTTATCAATAAATCCTGGATTTGCTGTAAATGCATGCTCTATTCTATCACCTCTCTCTCTCTTTTATCACCTTTCTAAATTTCCTCTAAGTGTTTTCTTCAGATAGATTTCAATAAATCCCGGATTTGCTGTAAGTGCATGAAGAAACATACGTACCCTACACACACACACACACACACACACACACATACACACACATACACACACATACACAGAACATATTGAAAACTTTAGATGCATTTTAAGAAATGTAATTAAAATGTTCAAATACACAAATGTGATGCGTATAATAAAAACAGCCTCATGTCCTCTCACTTACATAATTAATGCATAACATAAGGCTAAACAGAATTTAATTGTAAGACAAAAAGACAAGTTTAAATTAATGAAGGGGTTAGTATAAAAAGGTGGAAAGGACTTTGAAGTTTGCAAAGTTTCCACCATGTACATTTCCAGTTGGTCCTGTGATCCCACAAAAATCCTGTAGGCATAGCTGGCATTTTCAAGCACCAGATGGGGCATTCACCTATAAATGTGTTACAGTATTTGGCCAATTGCTTTTCCTTTTTCACTTTGCAGTTTTATAAATGACCTGGGGGTAAATTTACTAAAGTGAGAGGTTTTAGAAGTGAGTTTTAAAAGCAATGTTGCCCATAACAATCAATCAGATTCAACTTAACAATTAACTAGCACCTCCTTTAAGATAATAGCTAGAATCTGATTGGTTGCTATGGGCAGCATCACTTTTAAAACTCACTTCTAAAAACTCTCACTTTAGTAAATTTACCCCCTGTAGTGTGTCATTTAGGTGTGTAGTTTCAAAATTTAGATAAAAAATATTCAACAAAAGTATTCTCAAATTATAGTTGCATAAAAATATTGTGTCCATTACAGATTCCACAGTCTTGCTGCTCAGAAATGTGTTTGCCTGGGAACAGAAAGATCCTAAGACCTGGAACACACCCCTGCTGTTATGACTGCATTCCATGTTCAGAGGGAGAAATATCCAATACAACTGGTATTATTTATGTGCTCTATAAACAAGCAAATACAAATGTATCATTATAAATCTATATCAATAGGTCTTTAAAGTTTCAGTATTAATACATTTTTAACAAATATTTTAATAATGAAGTTGGAATCCTAAACTTTGGACACATTTTAACTTAATATGTTGCTGGAAAAAAAATAACCTTTAAACATGTAATTAATACAATTGTAAATTGTCAGGGTAACTGAAACAAAACTTTTTTAAAATAAAGTTTCTATTTAGTTTATCCCAAAAAAGCCCACATCTACAGCAAATGCCCCTGGAAGCATGCTCTTCTTCCATGACCATAATAAATAAAACATAACTTTACAAAGAACTTCACACAGAAGATTAAAATACAGGTTGACTTTTCCATATCCAAATATTCCGAAATACGGAATATTTCAAAATACGGAATATTATTAGCATGACTGAGATAGTGAATCATTTTAATTTTTGATGGCTCAGTGTACACAAACTTTGTTTTAGTCACAAAATTATTGAAAATATTGTATAAAATGACCTGTTGGCTGTGTATATAAGGAGTATATAATACATATATGCATTTTGTGTTTAGATTTGGGCCCTATTCCTAAAACATTTCAATATGGTATGTAAATATTCCAAAATACGGAATATTCCGATATCCAAAATACCCTTGGTCCCAAGCATTTTGGATGTGGGAGACTCAACCTGTATAGCTTTAGTTGGAGTTTAGTTAAGAAAAACTTCAAGGATGTGCATTCCCCAAAGGTTCTTGTGCTGCTCTCCTTTTTACTACTAAATGCAATTTGTTACACAGACTAGCAGCAGAACAAACATTAAGGATTATTGGAGACTATGGGGAGCCTCTCTGGTCAGAGGAAGATAGAGAAAAGACCTACTGTAGCAATGAAAATCATTGAAGATTACAAGGAAGGGGGGCTGTCATTATTATCAAGATAATTTTGTTTTGTTTGTAAAATGTTGCTATAACAAGCTATAGTCAAACAAACAGTAAAAAAGTTATTTTGTTGTTATCATCAACCAATCAAAGTTGGGGAAAATGTAAATGTTTTTCCCAGTGCATGCATCTGATTGGTCAAAATAACCATCTAATCGGATACAGTACATAACAATTAGATTGTAACTGAATTGAATATTTTATTTATTTAGTTATTGGTTGACACTTTCAACAAATTAGATCTCAGATAGTCTGTAAAATAATTTATAAAAAATATCACTCAATGAGCACCAGGAAATGGATGAAGAAGAAAGGAGAAGTACAAAATACAGAAAAAAAGATGATGTTGAAAGAAAAATAATGAATTAATCATTAATTTATTAATATATTAACTAGTATAAATATAACATTCTATGAAATATGAGCATAATTATCCTCTTTAAAAATAAATTGTTAATATTTTTTTTAAAATATACCCTTAAGTTAATAAACACAATAAAAAATGTATATACCAATTTAAATCAATTAACACAGTAAATATACCAATGCAATGGTAATTAAGCAAAACATTATAAATCAATGTAACTATTATTTCATATTAATATCACTACAGATTACCTACCTCACACCCCCCACTCCATCACTTACCTCATTACTATACATACATAAATGGCATACAGTGCAAAGTTAGGTGCTTATCTTAAGTGCTCCAAAGCTAATTGCCTCATGTGCCAGACCCACAGGAACTAGTAAACCCTTCCCCTGGTTTTCATTCATGTATGTTTAGTCCTGAGAAAAGGACACTGTGCAGTCTTGAAACATTGACCTGACTTTCATGTTGCGTTAAAGATTTGTTGGGATAACACATTTTTCTATAAACATCCAGCGAGTGCTGCCTCAGTTTTAATATTTGGAAACATGGATCTATGTTAACAGGATATATATATATATATATATACAGCAGAAAACAGGCAGCACTCATAGGACTATTATAGAAAGGAATTTTACCTTCAAGTCATTGCTTTGACAACGTTTCTCAAGGCTCAACTGCTTAATACAAAAACCACGCTATTTATAAGAACAAACATATGTACATTGGTGCGCATATCAAGAAGACAATAATGTATCAAAACATAAGTATAGACCATATCGCCTAAGGAGATGAAGAACCCGGTATACTCTAATATAGTAATGGAAATATAGTAACTGACTAGCAATATCAAAGCACACATATAGACCATGTCATCTAAGGATATGAGAAGCCCCATATCATCTAATGTATTATTGAAGATCTGGGAACTGGCTGTATCAGCTATGAAAAAGATCTGAATCAAACCCCCAAAAGGATTAAAAAAATTATGATAAAAATTAACTAGGCCATAATGTAGTTATAATGAATAATGCATATATATATATATATATATATATATATATATATATATATATATATATGAAATGTAAATATAAAAAGAAAAAAAGAAAGAAAAAAAGAAATTAGGTAATCACAAAAATCTGCAAAAATGAGCCCTATTCTACAAAAGGGCAAAAGAAAACCCCAAAAAATTCACTAGAAATAAAAAAAAATTAAAAAATTCAAAAAAATCAGGTAAGTGATAATAAACCTCCAAGGTATATTGAAATTATAAAAAACAGGATAGTTGCAGACTTTCATTGAGCCCATATGGGGCCACACTTCATCAAATGGATCCATCTTGCTTTGAGTCTCAAAAGAGATTTTTCTCTATCGCCTCCTCTGATGGGGGTTGGAATGTGGTCCACCACTTTGTAATGCAAGGTAGCCAATGGATGGTTATGTGATTTAAAATGGCGTGCCACTGGTTAGTCAGACTCCTTGCCATTTAGGGCTAGAGGAATAGCTAAATGGTGTTGTGCGATTCTTTTGCGGATTTGACAAATCATCTTCCCAATATAAATCAGGCCACATGGGCATCTTATGGCATAAATAATGAAGAAACTTGTACAAGTCAATGTCTGTTTGATAAAGATCTTCCGGCCAGAGTACGGGTGCATGATGTAATCTCCTGTCTCCATGTACCTGCAGGTGACGCACCCCAGACATTGATAACAGACTGGTTTCTTTGTAAGAAAATTCTTTTGTTGTTTGTTCAAAAATCCAGTGACATCATTTCTAACTAGGCAATCTTTTAAGGTAGGGCCTCTTCGGTAACCTTGCATAACTCTGTGGTCTTTTAAACATTTGAGATTCGGATCCGTGGTGATCAGTGGCCAGTGTTTGTTAACTGCTTGATTAATTGCAGTACTTGCCTCATTGAAGGTGTTGATAAAAATCATGTTATTCTGCAGATTTTGCTTTGATTTACGTGACTGGTGTAAAGATGTTTCTCTTGGAGTATTCAAGGCCTTATTCCGAGCTTTCTCCAGCTCTTTCTGGCTATAACCCCTACATCAAAATTTCTGTAGCATGAAGTCCATTTGTTTTCTCGATTCCTCTTCATCGCTAACAATGCGTCTAATTCACATAAATTGCGAGAAGGGTAAATCTTAAGTGCTGGGGGGTGGTGGCTTGTACCATTCAGGAAAGTGTTCCTAACTGTTGTCTTCATGAAGATGCTAGTATCATCTGTCAGTCCATTCCACGATAACTCAACCTCCAAAAAGTGGATTTTAATGGGATCATGTTCAAACGTGCGTACCAGTGTACATATGTAAGCCCACATTTTTAGATGTTATATGTTTGGTGTTGGCACTTGTTAGTATAACTGCTGGATGCCGATCAGGGTACAAGTACGCACGTATGCTGCAGGACCAGGATTCCAGTACCCGATGCCATTTGTGCATCGGGGCAGGGCTTAGTTGCCCTGGTTACCAACAGTGACGCAGGCTGGGAGCACATGGGACACGGCTTTGTCACATCACACCTCCTAATGATGGCATCTGGACGGAGCACAGGGTGAGTGTGTGTTTTTTCTTAGAAATAGCGTGGTTTTTGTATTATGCAGTTGAGCCTTGAGAAAAATCTCAATAAAGAGATTGAAACATTGGCAAAATGATGACTTGAAGGTCAAATTCTTTTCTATAATAGTCCGATGAGTGCCGCCTGTTTCCTGCTATATATATATATATATATATATATATATATATATATATAATGTGTGCACTCTGTCCAGAAACTTTAAGCATAAGGGTACCAGCTGATAGAGCAAAAAATAGCCATGGAACTCCAAAATGAGGCTCAAGCAATAATTTTGTTTATTTGCACAATGCAATGTTTCAGGTCAGGTCCATTGTATTTAAGATAATTTTTGGAGTGCCGTATATATATATATACATACACATCATTTAAAAAATAGTAAATAATATTGAAAACATCTTATGATATAAATTCAGAATAAAAAATATAAAAATATATATATTTTAGAACAATATATATAAAAGAAAATAAATAATAAATAATTACTCCACTTAATGGGTGTGTGTTATAGCTGGTGAGCTGAGAAAGAGGTCTAAAAAACTATTAGTTCTTTTATTCATACTATAAAAGAAGGAAACAGTAACCTTCAATTAAACATTAAAACCACACAATCACACAGCAGTGTTATTTAATAAATACACAAAATAGGTATTGAGCAATTCAGAGGACCTAGATCCTCTCAGTCCTGAGTTAACCTCACCTCCCCAGGGGCAGGATCAGAATAGATGTTAATAAATATATTCCTATTATGCCACAATGGAAGCTTGCATTAAAACAGTTGATGAATTATTTTTCACTTCGTTCCTTATAATATACCAGCAAGTTGCCCTCAATAATCTCCAAAGAAAGGAAATTATTCAGTGGTCTGATTCATCAGAAGGAACACAATTTATTGTAACAGGAGTGATCTCCCATTCTCTTTATTTCCAGCTACTTAATCACATCTGCATATGGGCTGACTCCAGTACAAATAGAGAGCGGCCGCTCTATGAGGAGACATTTCACAGTCCCTTTGGTCAGCAAGTCACTCGATCCCAAACAGCAGCTGGTTTAAGTGTAAACACTGTAACAGTGTGTGACACTGTAACAGATAGGACGTACTCACGATAACAGCAGAGTTCTCCTAGCCGGCTCAGATACAGGTATTCAGTGTTGTGGGGAGAATCCTGTATAGCTCTCAGTGCTCCCAGAAGGCTTGTATAATAGGATCTTTGCAATCGCTCAGAAGCCTGTAAGGGGGTAAGTGCACTGAAGAAGAACCCCCTTTCCTTTTTTCTTTTCTTTCTTTGAATCACTTTATTAAAAGGGGCATCAGAGGCACTCCTGGCACGAGACATGATTTTTTTTAAAGAAGAATAATCTATACTACAGATATTTATAAAATACAAATACAAATACCAACAAGACACCACTCATGCTAATACATTTCATTAAGTGGTTAACTGGTGCAGGAATATAACTTTGCATTCTCAAATACTAGGATCTTTGCAATCGCTCAGAAGCCTGTGTAGGGAGTCAGGTCTGGTTCATAGAGTCCCAATGATATGTTCTTGATTCCTTTCTCCACTTGTTGCAATGGCAGTTTCTTCAGAAGGTAATTAATAAGGTGGACTTTCTTTCAAACATTTTAATATCACTCCTAGTCAATAGAATGCTATTGGCAATTATCCACCTGGATTAAAACATGATTATCCTTCAACTGTGTCTCAGGTTACCACAATGCAGATTTATTTTCAGACACCTAATACTTTAACCTTAATCAACAATATCTTACCTAGAACCTACAAATGCACTTCAAAAATAATAAAAAAATAATGGTAATACATAGTAATTTTTACATATATCAGAAGGCACCATTCAAGAGTGTTATTAATTTGTCTAATTTTGAAAACCTTGAATCAACTTAAAGGAATAGAGAAAACACACTTAACCATGTCTGTCTGTCCCAATAAGCAAATAGCCCTGGGTTTAAATTCCAATCAATGTCAGATTTTAATCTTTTAAAAGTTTAAAAATATATTCTTATTAGAGAGCAATAGTACATCAAGTAATTAATCACAAAAACATTTAATATTAGAGTGTTGTTCATTTATCCAATTTTCTATAACTTACATAAACTTCAAGGAATAGAAAAAACACACTTATCCATGTGACTATGGCTATAGTTCACCACAATAGACATCTGTCTCAACAGACAAAGTGCCCTGGGTTTAAATCCCATTAATATCAGATTTTTTTTCATTATTTTAAAAAGTATCCATATTGGAGAGCAAAAGTACATAGAATGATTCATTACAGAAACATTTAAAACTGGAGTTAGAGAATTATAATAATGAGCACTTAATTATTATGACAGTTCATAGACAAACACAATCATTGTTAATTTAAATTGTGCATAGTAGAAATCCTGTAATCTCTACTCAGTATTTCCAGACAGGATATTATTTGAAAAAATTCACATACTGATTCTATTTGCAGTGGCATAACAATGGCCCCCTCAGACCCCGCGCGGGCTTCAGGGTGCTGGGGGGGGCGTTGCTATGCCACTGCAACTGTGCACGCTGGCCTCTGAAGTGATAAGAGGCTAAAGAAGCCTCTGTTCGCTTCAGAGGCCAGCGTTCCCAGTGATGCAGTGCACAAGTGAAGTCATGACATCACCCGCGTAGTGAGGAGCCTGTGCGGCTGAGCCTGCTGGATCAAGTTAGATCCATTCAGCATGGCAACGAATGCATGGATGGCTGCCGCGTGGAGTCAGTGATGCCCAGCGTGGTCAGGTAAGTACTGGGGACAGGTAAGTACTGGGGGGGCACTGCATAAGGGGCACTACTTTAAGGGGCACAAATACAAGGGGCACTGCATAAGGGCCCACAACTACAAGGGGCACTGCATATGGGCTCAACTACAGGGGCACTGCATATGGACTCAAGTACAGGGGCATCGCATATGGGCACAAATACAGGGGCACTGCACATGGGAACAACTACAGGGCACTGCATATGCGCACAACTACAGGGGCACTGCATATAGGCACATCCACAGGGTCCCTGCATAAGGGGCACAACTACAGGGAGCACTGCATATTGGTTTAACTACAGGGGGCACTGCACATGGGAACAACTACAGGGAAATGCATATGGGCACAACTACAGGGGCACTGCATATGGAAACATCCACAGGATCCCTGTATAAGGGGCACAACTACAGGGAGCACTGCATATTGTGTAAACTACAGGGGGCACTGCATATGGGCTCAACTACAGGGGACACTGCATATGGGCACAAATTCAGGGGCACTGCACATGGGAACAACTACAGGAGCACTGCATATGGGCACAACTACAGGGGCACTGCATATGGGCATATCCACGGTCCCTGCATACTACAGGGTCTCCTGCATAAGGGGCACAACTACAGGGGGCATTGCATAAGGGGCACTACTACTGGAGTCATTGCATAGGGGGCACTACTACAAGAAGCACTGCGTAATGGGCACAACTACAGGGGCACTACTACAGGGGGCACTGAATAAGGGGCACTAACTTGATACATGCAGTTTACAGGTTATATGCTATGTTCCCAATCTGGTTCTATATGGACGTAGTAACTGTGCAACCTGTCTTGAGATGTGGTGACAGACTGGCAGGAGCAGAGAGGAGGGTGGTGAGGTAGATCTTTCAGGGTGGGATGTAATGGGTATTACTGTGTGGCATAATATGTAAGAGGCATTACTGTGTGGCACAATGACACACCTCTGACAAAACCGCCGGGCACAGAGAAATGCGCTAGAAGTGTCCTAGGAAGGTCCCCAGTGGTACTCTCTGATATCATTGTATCATGGGTGTGTATGCCCATACAAGCTGCTGCACTATGGAAGCACTAATCGACTTATACACCTCCCGCCGCTGAGAGAAGTCTTCTCTTCACCATCCATTCTGTCACCATCCATTCCGTCATTAGTAGGCTCTAATGACCTACGAAGCAGGCTTGCCGTTCGTGGTCACAAACCGGCCGGTGTGTACCACGAGCAGCTGCTGTTCGGACATCACCTTCCCCACAGTTGCCTTGGACTTTTGAGCCTGCCTTACTATCGCCAGAGCGGCTGATACTAGTTGTTCCGGACGGGACGGACTAACGGGTGAGTGCAACAATACCAGCACAGAGTTTAAAAGGGATTCCTTTATTATTCCCTACTTATCACCAAGTGAGTTGATTCATAGCCGACAGAGCACATAATTTAATATCTGAGACTATAACAGCAAACTATATGAGAAATTTCTCAGGTTTATACAAGTTGGCTCACCGTTCAGGATACATTATTACCGTTCTCACTGAATATATGTTGCAACTAATTAGATGATTCCAGGAGATTACTAAATTGCACAAACTGGGACTTATTTATTTTACTGCTGTGCCAACAGAAGAGATTCTGATAGGCACATCCATATATATTTTATCATTTGGTACCACTGTTTAGGCCTTAGTGGTCACTGTAAATGTATTCTTATGTATTTTGTATGTAATTGGAATATGTTTGTCTATGTGTATTAATTAAACTGTGAATATTATTTTTACATATATTTGTGATTGATTAGTTCTCTATTTTTATTTATTTATTTATTTTTTCTGAGCAAGCTTTAGGGTATATTACCAAGCGCTATATGTGTTTTTTCCTTCTTTCTGAGATCTCTTTAGTCCAGATGGTGGCAACCATCGAACATCAGCTGCTGGTTAATTAACCCTGGTACATCTTGTCCACTGTGAGTCTCTATTTCCAGCGCCAAGGGAAATTTTTTATGTCACTGTGTGGCACAATGTGCTATTAGGGGTATTACTTAGTGTGCCATTATGTGTTATAAAGGGAATTATTGTGTGGCATTATGTGTTATAAGGGGCATTATTATGTGGTAGAATGTGCAAGGTGCATTACTGTGTGGCATAATGTGTTGTAAGGGGCATTATGGTGATAGAGTTGTTTAGACAACTCTTTGTTGTTTTAAATTATTAAAAAAGAAATTGTAGTTAGAGCACAAAAAGACAATATATTCATTTGATACTTCCCTATTTTCTCCCACCTTATATCCTGTCCAACATGCTTTTTATAATCCTATTTTCAATTCCAATATTCTATTCCAAGTGTATCATATCAATGATTCAATTTAATGATTACACTATATTTAAGATACAAAAGCTTTCCTGTTTGAACTCATAATATATTTAACAAAAATCTAGCCATCAACTCTCTTCCTCCAAAAGGCGGTGGTGGGGTGATGCACTACTATAGTGGGCTGCAACTACATTCTAATAACACATTTTGTATTAAATTATTAAAACTCTGAATTTAAAATGATTCACACTGAATTTTAAATGTTGATTCACATGTTCTATTAGTAATACCCTTATATGTTTTACAAATGGTTTTGTCATGCAAAATTATCAGCATATTTTCTTTGGATATATTTTTTCAATTATAGTATTATTTTTAAGAGGGGCTAACTGGTTTTGCAAATGTTTTAAATATTATTGCTGTTCTATCTTTTAATAAGTCAATACAGTATCTTCAATAAAATACTAAAATGTTTGGAAATAATAGTTTTTTATATTTTTCCTCTAGTTTTTATTACATTATATTGTATCTATATAAATGATAATAAATAATAATTTTATTCTGTTTTGTAATGTTTGCCTAAAGATCCAGATTCAAATTTTTTAATACCTAATAAGCGATATAGCATCACTAAAGACTTTAAATAAAAGATCACTTTATTAGCCTCTCTAGATAAAAGTATCACAGAGAAAGTGTGAGCTCCAATTCCACATCCAAAGGAAATATAAATCCTGAATGGGATTCTTTGCATTCAAAATTAAAAATGTTTGTTAACAATTGTGCTTACCTGTTTATGATAGTTTTTTTTTACTAATGACAAGCTTTCCTGCCAGGGTGTAGGGGGTGACATCCAAGTTATTAATATATTTTGAGAGAAAAAAAACTGAAGAAAACATTGAGGAGTTGCATTCAGATGAAGCTGCATCTTGTTCTAAATCGTGGTTGATTTCACCAATACTGAGAACCCCACCTGCAACATATGCTGGTGGTAAAATTCCATATGTACAAAAATAAAAAAGTAGTGCGGTTGTCACTCATAAATGAAACTTATTAGGGCACCTCAATTATATATGAACTCCAGAGCTGACTTAGTCTCACCAAATCCCGTACAGACCGCTAGTATTGTAGTAATTCTGATTTCTGGTCATAATACTAAATTCCTATATATCCCCACTCCCCTCACATCTATTGGATGGTGCCAGAGTTCTAAGTAGCAGATACTTAGCCATAAGTATCTGCTTAGCCACCCCCCTGTTACCTCCAAGGTATAACCACTAAATTTCACGGACCGTGCGAGTCCTGTAACTATGATCGTTAACTAACAGGACACATGCGCTGTGTGACTGGTATGTATAGGAAGACTTAAAACATCAGCCAACTGTGAGCAGCACTGACACCATATCCAGTTCAGAACCTGGTCTTGAATGTGTTAAAGTCGACATGTGATTTAAAATTGTTCATTGCTGCTGTGTCACCCTTCCAAATGAAAACAAGTCCAGCAATGTAGTAGCCATAGCACAGAAGAAGATCAAATATATTGTTCTTAAAAAATGAGGGAGAACCTGGTGCTCATGGCAGTCCCCTGTTTTTGGAAAAAAATATTCAGCGTTAAATATGAAAATATTTGTGTTAAACATTTAAATCCCACACTCATACTTTAAGTAATCATCATCTGTAATGCCTATTTCTGAGGTACTGTATATTTGTGTACTGCTATTTAACTGAACATAAGGCGTACTGTAAATCAATAATATAAAGTATTCTATATATAAAAACATATGCCTTAGTTCTATGAATGTATATAGTATTCTGAAATGTGGATCTTAGGAACGATAACATACTAAAGCAGAAAAGTAGAAAACAAAAAAATAGTGAGATAAAATGAAAGGACAGTGGAAACAAGGAATTTAAGAAAAATTCAATAAATAAAAAATAAACAAAGTTAGGTTATGATTTGAGGAGAACTTTCATATTTTGTGTAATTGTTGAGTGTGTGTAATGGTTCTTATGGACTTTTAGCCCAATGTACACTATGTAGAAACAGGTGAATGGACACTGACAGCAAATAGATTTTACTGACATCAGTACTTTGTAGGTCTACCACGTGCAGTGATTACTGCAGTGCAGACACCCTTGTTGGCAAACTGTCCACAAGTTCCTGGACAACAGCAGGCGGTATGTTTTGCCATTCCGCCTTAAGTACAGTGACGAACTGGGAGACTGAAGAAGGTGGTGTCAGCCTAGAATGCACATTTCGCTACAATTCATCCCCTAAGTTCTCAAAGGGGTTAAGATCTGGACTCTGAGCTGGCCAGTATGAATTTTCTGTATATCAGTCCAGCATCACCATGGAAACACGACAGGTGGCCTTGTCATCCTGATAAAAACAATTGTTGTTTCCATAGAACTGTCACAATGTAGGGAGAACAGAGATATTAAGAACATCTCTATACTTCTCAGAGTTAATGTGACTATTCGCTACAACTAGTGGACCCATGCCAAACGAGCTGAAACTTGGGGTGTTTAATCACATTTGTCTACATAGTGTACAAACACCACATGGAGAAACAAAAGTTGCTTCCTTTTTGGGGTCACTTTCTTCCCTTGCTACCCCTGCATGAATGTGGTTAGTTAAAACCTAAACAAGGCTGAAGCTAGTTGTAGTTTAAAGATGACAGTTAGTAAGACCAGAGCCTAGACGTCTATGAGATGGCAAAAAGGATGTGTGTGCTCATCCCAAAATCAAGGGTATTTATGAAATTAGAAAGTCAATATATTTGAAATATGTATTTTCTTGTCACTTTTTCTGTTGTTGGATAGCCCATTAGTGGGTACTGCCTTTAAGCCCAAAATTTCGGCTTTATGTCTCTTATTATGTTGTTGATATGTTTTATCTGTCAGGATTTGATGCGATTGTGTCTTCGACCCTGTGCGTGGGTCATGTGGGTTTGGACTAGAGGAGTGTGAGAATCTGGATGGCTTGATATAGTTCCTTCACATCACATAGGACAGTACCAACTGGAACCGCGAAAGAGATATAATGAGGGGAACTAAAAATAGAACCAAGGTGTTGACGAAGACCCAGAGCAGGGGCGTGCAGTGTGACCCCACTGGTGGTCTTCACCATGGAATCCCTCAAGGAAATTTGGACTCAGCTGCATCCGACGGGCCGGTCGTGGCCCCCTTACTGGGTCACATGGGCTAGCACTAGACAGATAACTGATGACTGTGAAATTTCAGACTTGCACCGATGACTGAGGAATATCAGACTTGCACCAATGACTGAGGAATATCGAACTTGCATCGATGACTGAGGAATATAGGATTTGCACTGATGACTGAGGAATATCGGATTTGCACCAATGACAGAGAATTATCGGACCTGCACCGATGACTGTAGCTAAGGAACCAAGTCAGATTTAACACCAGAGGAAACGCTAACAGATTCAAAACAGCAGTCAGGATCTACTGGATGGGAGCACACATACAAAGCCCACTCTCAGAGCTGTGTGACTTATGGCACTGACAACCTAGGCCCTGCAGACCAGGAAGCTTTATACCCATGGGTAGATCCGCATTGGCTGAAAGTGTCAGCTGAGCACCTGACTGAACAGAATTGGCCTGAATCCGATCATCTGATGCAGGGAAATTGGCACCAAACATGTTGTTGAGCCGACAAGAACAATTCCATGAGAGATGCCAGTACTGCACCCCGAATCCTGCTCACTGCACACATGAGCAGCGCTATCGGCACTCACGGAATCAACCGTGGAGACCACCATAACTGCGCGGGTATCACGTCCCCTGACCGCCAGAGCATGCCAGCATCTGCCAAGCGGCCGAACAGGTAAGAAACAGGGCCTGGTTTTGGAAACATTTCCCGGAATCTTGACAGTATCCCTTGTATCAGATTCAGCACAATGTAAAGCTTGTTTTACATCCTCTCAGGCTAGGCAGGGGTTTAGAGAGGGAGTACTAATTACCTGAGCCAAGGCCTCTTGGAGGGGCCTGGTGGAGGCTTTAGCCAGATGCTAAGGGTGACAAATGTCCTCCTAGGCAGCATGTGCCCAGCTTCCCGGCTCCGTTCATAGTTTTTTACATAATTATTTTTCCTGGAAGGTGCATGGCCACGTCTCCTTATGTCTTTGCACAGGACTTTAATCTGTTTAAATAAATTATTTTTCTTCAAAAATTAAACTAGCTCTGATCAGCTTTATTCTGTTACCTTTAAATGGGGACATGAGGTTTCTGCAAACTCTTGGTCTTTTGCAAATTTATAGCTCTCAACTAGTTAAGTTAAGCAATATCAAATTCAGATTAGCAATGTGACTATGAAGGTGATCTACAGTATGGTATTTAATGCTTTTAGGCAGTGTTTTCCAATTCCAGTCCTCAGGCACCCCTAATTGAGTGGTGTCCATAGAGAGAATAAAATGTCCTGTGTTATTTCATTGATTGGGCACCATATCCTTGCTAGCTGTCCTCAATAATACAATAGATTATTGCTGATCTTACTTGCGCCTCTGGTTCTAAAATGGATAATCTGCAGTCGTCACAATTAGAGTATATTGATAGTTAAAGCAAAGTCTGCTGGCCACTGACACGTTTTATCTGATTGACTTTCTTCAACGCTTTTAGCAATAGTGCTTCTCAGAGTGATCATAAGAGTAGCTTAAGTACTCAGTGATGTCTGTATATATGATATTTCTCTCCTAAATAACTTTTGCAGTATTGCTTGTCTCTGTACAGTAACTGTAACAGTTAGCGCTTAGTAATTATGGTTGTGTCAGGTCTGTATATAAATATGACATAACCAATTTATTTGTATAAAAAAAAATCTTAGTACGAGTTGATTTATAATATTTGGATTTATTAATTAGAGTGTATCAAAATATTACTTAGCTGCTCTTTATCTATCCTCTATTTAAAAAGGTTGCCTTGTCATTTTTCTAAAGCTGCCTAGTGTCGTTTCCATCTCAGAAATATTTCCAAGCTCAGACCCTTTCTCATCCTGGATGCTACTAAACCCTCATACACTCACTGGTCATCTCCAGATTGGACTACTGTAACCTCCTCCTATCTGGCCTCCCCAACTCCCATCTATCTTCTCTCCAGTCTGTCTTCAATGCTGCTGCTCGACTCATCTATCTCTTCAAATGCTCTACATCTGCTTCCCCTCTCCTACAAGCCCCCCACTGGCTCCCCTTCCCTTTCAGAACCCAATACAAAGTTCTCATGCTCTCTTACAAAGCCCTCACCCATTCCTCTCCTATTTACATATGTGACCTCATCTACCTTCACTTTTCTGTCCGCCCTCTTCGTTCAACAAATACACGCCGTCTCTCATGCCAAATGATTTCTTACTCCCACCTCCAAGATTTTGCCCGTGCTACTCCCCACCTTTGGAACTCTCTCCTTCTCTCCATCAGACTCTCCAACTCTCTACAATCCTTCAAAAAGGGCTCTCGAGGCCCACTACTTCATCAAAGTCTTCCAGCTCGCATCCTAACTTGCTGCTATATGCTCCTTTCTCCCTGTCTTCCCCATCTGTGTCACCCCTGTTTATCTGCCCCTCCCCATCAGAATGTAAGCTCTTAAGAGCAGGGCCCCCTGCCCTCTTGTGTTTCTCCTCACTTTACTTTAATTTCCCAACTAGGGCACCTAACACTTGCTTGCATATGCTTTGTTGCTTTTTTGGGTGTTATGGTTGCTTTGTATATTCTCCATGTGTTTGTCCTGCATTGAATTGTATTGTGCTGTAAGTTGCTGGTCACCTATTTGTTTATGTACTTTGTAAGGCGCTGCGGTACACTTGTGGTGCCATATAAATAAATAATAATAATAGTGCATAAAACTGTGCCCAATATCAATAATGTCATTCTATATTTATGTCATTTTGCAGATAGTGAAAATTGCCATAAATGCCAGGATGATGAATGGCCGAACCTACAGAGGGATTTGTGCATTCCAAAAAGTGAAGACTTTCTGTCCTACACAAATGATGGGATCTCTGCAGCATTTATTTCTGCCTCAGTTTCCTTCTGCTTTATCACCCATCTAATATTGGGAATATTTATATCACATGGAGATACACCTATAGTAAAAGCTAATAACAAGAATCTCAGCTTCCTCCTCCTGGTCTCCATCATGCTGAGCTTCCTCTGTGTCTTCTTGTTCCTCGGCCGTCCTGTGAATGTCACCTGCAAGCTGCGTCAGGTCTCCTTTGGGATCCTCTTCTCAGTAGCCATCTCGGCGTATCTGAGCACCAAAGGGAAATACATGGTGGCTGTGGAGATCTTTTCTATACTGACCTCAAACGCTGGACTTTTAGCCTGTATATTCTTCCCCAAATGTTATATTATTTTATGCAGACCCAAACTGAATGATAAAATGTATCTACTTCAAAACAGAAGCAGGTCATTGTGAAACTGTAGACTGCACATAACTAAAGCTGGTTACACACTAAACGAGGTGTGTACCCAGCAATGTCGCTGACGTTCCCAGCGCCGACGGGCTGACATAACAGGCGGTCCATACACACTGGGTGATCCGGTGCCCAACCATCCGATATGCCCCCGCATAGCACTGCATTGGATCGTCAGGTGCATCGCCTGATCTTACATGCTTCACATAAGACCAGGCGATGAGGCTGATGACCCCACAGGAGCGCGCACTACACCATGTACTGCAAACACACTACACATTTTTAACAATTTGTCGTTCTGATGTGTGGGAATCAGCCAAATTGTTAAAGATATGGTGTAGTATGTACCCAGCATAAGCCAAATGTTGAATTTGTAAGTATGTGAAAAATATATTATTAGTATACATAAAGCTGAAACCCTAATATGTTACACAAATTAAAGACAAACTTAAAATAGTTGTATTTATGTTTAAAAAAAGAAATATAGGATATTTTAAAGAATAGAATAAAATTAAAGTTGGGCAATGTGCTTTAACAAAAGGCAAATTTGCCCTTTAATTGGGTGTAGTAGGTATTACCGCCGGCCGCATGGAAACAAAAAAAAGTCTTTATCAGATATTATACTACAGTACTGTACATACAAAATTACGACAGTAAGATGATTAAGGAAGACCAAGTCCTATCACATGGTAACTTTTATGTCTATGTACAGCAATGGCTGGCAATGTAACTTAATGACTCCCACAGGGCAGAAGAAGTCTAGGTTCAGATCACTGACAAACTATTGATAACCACCAGCTGCTATTGACAGAGAGAATACACATGAACACTCAGTGAACACATGACATCGGGGTCATACCTGAGAGCTTAAATATAAAGTGAATTAGTATTCAGGTTGCAGCTTTATAAATGTGGGCAATTTATAACAATCAAGATTTTTACAAATGAATGACAATAAAAGGTGATTGCCTCCAGGTGATAATAATGCTACAGTCTCACAAGCAAGGTTAATGAGTAACATTGACCAACAAAGTTTCATGGTTGGGCTGTACTTCCCATTCATGGTTAGAATGTTACAACAAAGATATAACACACGTTTCTGGTACTTAAATAAGAGGAGATCATTCTCGGCAATCTTTAATCATGACTACTTTCTTCTCCCAACACATTCCCTATAAACTTTTGAATTTAATATACTTAATTAAAATGTTGTAATAATAATCCTGAGTGTGGGAATCATAAAACAATAAATATGGTTGTGGGAATACCAATTATCCACCTGTTATTAAAAAATAATTTTTTTTTTTTAAAAGTACTTATTAAAAATTGTATGGTAATACCAACCATTCACGTGACATGAAAAAATGGAAACATAAATAGAACAAGAATTTTTTCAAGATACACGAATAAAGTTGTAAGTTTTAACAACACTTCTGTTGACCGAGTGCACCACACCCAGGCAGATCTGAAAATGCGATGAACGACTCTGCATGAGCAAACACAGGAGGGATTTCCAGTTGTCTGGAACCCCCCCCCCCCCGTCCACACCATGACTACAAAAGAAATAGTATATACAGGTTGAGTCTCCCATATCCAAATATATGAAAAAAAGGGGGAAATATTCTGAAATACAGAATTATTTTGGCATGACTGAGATAATGAAACCTTTCAATTTTGATGGTTCAATGTACACAAACTTTGTCTAAGGCACAAATTATTAACGATATTGTATACAATTACTTTCAGGCTGTGTGTATAAGGTGTATATGAAACATAAATTAATTTCATGTCTGTACACAAACTTTGCTTGAGCCACAAAATTATTGAAAATATTGTATAAAATTACCTGCAGGCTATGTGTATAAGGTGTATATATCACATAAATGCATTCTGTGTGTCTATTGCGGTCCCATTCCCAAGATATTTCATTGTGATATACAATTATTCCAAAATACGGAATATTCCGTTATCCAAAATACCCCTGGTCCCAAGCATTTTGGATATGGGAGACTCAACCTGTAATACAATTTTACTAGTGCTGCATGTACACCTCAGTATCACAAATGAATTAATTAGCACCACCTGGGGATCTTTTAACATGTATCAACCAGTGATGAATACATGTGTGTACCAACTAGGCGATCTGGAAAACATGCACTGTTAAGGCTGTACTGCTAAATGCCATCTATAGAGTTTATCATTAATACTGTTATCCAGTGCATAAGGAGACCGAATGTGTCCAGGGCAGTGCTATGTTCTCCTGCTGCTCCCCCAGACTCCCAGACTTGCTCCAATGCTCTGGAATGGTGCCCACATGTGAAATAAAAACATTTAGCTCAGGCAGGATGGCCCTACTACCGCATATAATGGCTTACTGTGATCGCTGGTCCTGTATATGCTGAAATTATGACACACAATACACTTTGTATTACACATATTAAAGCTGGTTAAGTGCTAATTATGTCCTCTTCATGGACTAGCCTCTAAAATCAAGCATTTGGAAACTCCCCTCTATAAATCCTGCACGGAGCATGCGATAGTGCATACATACTGGATGATGTGGGCGATTTGTCTTTACATATACAAAAATATATAGATTTTAACCAGGCGCTACCAAATTGTCAGTATAGAAAAACCTCTAAACAAGTCCCCTTAACTTGAAAAAATATACCATAACAAGAAACACAGAGGTAATGGCTCTTTGCACCAATTTTATCCAGCGAATATTTTATTTGTCATATTTCTGAAGATTTTCTCCCACATGTATATCTCTGCTTAGGCCCAAAATGCTCGGATTGAGGTGAATATGCGTACTCCTATAATGGTTTCTTTATGGCCTTTACAATTTATCCTCAGTCACAGGAAAGCCATGTCAATAAACACATGAAAACTTCTCATGGTGCAGTTTTTCCAAATAACGGTTTTATTAAACTAAAAAACAGAAAAAAGAGAGATTTACTTCGTACCAGATGATGAAAATGATGATCACCATAACCTTATGTAGCTACAGAGCCCGAGTACTTCCAAAGCTGAAGAGGTTCTGGATTGAATTGTAACCGATGTAATTGGATGTAGTTTTTCCTTGTCATTCCTTCGACGTGTTTTGACACAATATGTGTGTCTTTTTCACCTTGAAAAAGGTTGGGTGCCTTCATTTTATCCATTCTCCACATCACCTAGTAATTTTGGATACCCATGGTTATGTATATATATTATTCTTATTTAAAAGTAACACTTGATAAACATTCTAGACAGGCTTGTAGTTCAAGATTCTTTGTAGGGTTTTGAAATGAGCCAATCAGAGACAATCTCTTTTGTAGTTTTGTTTTGTTGGGTTTAAAACCACCATTCAAGGCCCATTGCCGGCAATTTGAATTTTAACCCTCAAAACCTAGAGATATAAAATCTCTTTTCATTAATGTCTGTAATAATTTGAGGCAGTGGCAAACGCAGGATTTCCAGAGGGGGGTTTCCAAATGCTTAATTTAAGAGTGAGTGTGGCCTGTCAATCAAGGGGGCAGAATTAGTACTTAACCAGCTTTAATAAGCATCATACAAACTGTATTGTGTGTAATAATTCCAAGCATATACAGGACCAGAGATCACAGTAAGACATTAGATGCGGCAGTAGGGCCATCCAGCCTGAGCTGAACGTATTTATTTTAGATGTGAGCACCATTCCAGACTATTGGAGCAAGTCTAGGAGCCTGGAGGAGCAGCAGAAGAACCTAGCACTCACCTGGACATATATGTACATATCCAGGCAGAAGGAAACCCCCCCCTGCGTTTGCCTATGTGAGGGGCTCTCATTTGTTGATGGACTTTTAGGAGTATGATATTGTTTTATCCAAGAAGATCTGGTGCTGACAATTTAATGAAAAACAGCATAAACTTCTGCCGCTAATATGCAAAAAACTAACCACAATTGTAATTATATAACAATATTGTATATTCAAAATTGTAATTAAAGCAGCAAAAAGTAATATTAATTTATATACAATAATTGACCTCATTATTAAGGATCACTATTGCGATCGCAGTTCCGTAATCTGGAATTTTTTGGTCCAATTTACTTTCCATATATTACAAGGAGACTTGAGATATAACACTCGCATAAACATTGTAAACTTTTTTTAACCTCAACTGAAACAAAAGAAACTTTTTTTTTTGTCTTTATCCAATAAAACAATTATTTTGTTATTCGTACAGAGATATATCTCAGTCATTCTATTTTAGAAATTTACGTTTTTCTATTTTCTTTAGTTCTCTCGATCTCTCTGGATCAGTTGCAGATAATACATATTTTTATCTAATTTGTATAATTGTGATACACATCCATTTATAACACAAATATACTGTAAGTTCAGCTATTCTTCTGTTATATGCAGTGTAATATTTTCCTACAGTATAATTTTCTTATAGCAAAATTTGCAAATGTCTCTGCACTTCATTAAAATATTACACAACAACAGAGTTTACTGTCAGCAAAGCCATTTTATTTATTTTCCTTTCAGTATTTTTCTTTATTTCGTATCATTTTCTGTTAGTATTATACTTACGGCACACACTGCCGTATCTTATTTATATCGTGTCTGGATTCTAGACACATTTCTTTTAACGCAACAGATCGGATAAAGGCACAAGAATTAGTATACCTTCGTGCGAGCACCTATGTATCTAGCTTTCACTGCAAGTCAGCCACTGGTGCACACATTAGGGGTTATATTTACTAAAGTGCAGATTTTTAGAAGTGGAGATGTTGCCCATAGCAACCAATCAGATTCTACTTCTCATTTATATAGCACCTTCTACTAGATAATAGCTAGAATCTGATTGGTTGCTATAGGCAACATCTCCATTTCTAAAAACCTGCAGTTTAATAAATATACTCCTAGGACTTTCACTGCTTACTAGTTCTCGGTAAATCCCCTGTAGTACTAACCACATGCTTTCTATCTGTCTCTTATCCTTAGAATTCTTTATTTTTAGATTAAGACGGTTTATTTTCTTCAGATTGAACTTTCTTCAAACTTTCTTTTACTCCAGGTGCCTTTAATATTGGAATCTAAACTCTCCCATATACCTCCCAACTTAAGTCTTTTAGTCCCTCTTTAAGTTTCAAGGTTTACCCAAAATAAAACAAGAAACTCAATGTAGATATCAGTAAGACAGTGTTTAGCAATCAAATAAACAAGCAAATGCGAATGAGAAGATAGACACACGTATGGCATAAATTATAAATCGTATTAGGTGTTACAGCATGGTTACATTGGTTTAGTACATAGCTAACACATTCAAATAAATCTTAAAATACAAATTGTCCATCTTTGTAACTGAATATTGTGACATGATATTATTATTATCATTTATTTATATGGTGCCATAAGTGTTCCGCAGCTCCTTACGAAGTACATAAACAAATAGGTTACCCATTGATTTACTGTACAATACAATACAGGACAAAGACAAGAATAATATACATTGCTACATTAGCGACCATAACACCCAGATAAGCAACAGAGCGTAAGCAGCCAAGTGTTAGGTGCCCTAGTGGGGAGTAAGCAATAGTTAAAGGAAAGTAAGGAGAAGCACAAGAAGGTAGAGAGCCATGATCATAAGAGCTTACATTCTAAAGAGGAGAGGCAGACAAACCGGTGTGACACAGAAGGGATAGACAGGGAGGAAGGAGCATGTAGCAGCAAGTTAAGATGAGAGCTGGAAGGCTTTGATGAAGTAGTAGGTCTTGAGAGCCCGTTTGAAGGATTGTAGAGAGGTGAAGAGTCTGATGGGAAGAGGGAGAGAGTTCCAAAGGTGGGGAGCAGCACAGGCAAAATCTTGGAGGTGGGAGTTTGAGGAAGTAATCATTTGGCGGCGTGCATTTGTTGAACGAAGAGGGCAAACAGAAGAATGAAGGGAGATGAGGTCAGAGATGTAAATGGGAGAGGAATGGGTGATGGCTTTGTAAGTGAGTGTGAGAACCTTGAATTGGGCTCTGAAAGGGTAGGGGAACCAGTGGAGGGCTTGTAGGAGAGGGGAGGCAGATGCAGAGCGTTTGGAGAGGAAGATGAGCCGAGCAGCAGCATTGAGGATACACTGGAGAGGAGAGCGATGGGAGTTGGGGAGGCCAGATAGGAGGAGATTACAGTAGTCCAATCTGGAGATGACCAGTGAGTGTATGAGGGTTTTAGTAGCATCCTGGGTAAGAAAGGGTCTAATCTTTTTAAGATGGAAATGACAGGACTGCAAGAGATTCTGGATATGTGGTTTGCAGGAGAGGGAGGAGTCCAGGATAACTCCAAGACAGCGCACTTTGGGGCTAGAGGAGATAGTTGTGCCTTCAATTGATAAAGAAATAGTGCAGTTATGTTGGAGGGTGGGAAAATGATCAGCTCAGTCTTAGACATATTAAGTTTAAGAAATCACTGGGACATCCAGGAAGAGAGAGCAGAGAAACAGTTGGAGATACAAGTTAGGAGAGAGGGGGAGAGGTCAGGGGAGGAAAGGTAGATCTGATTATCATCAGCATAGAGATGATAATGGAGGACAACAGAGCTGATGAGTTCACCTAGTGAGGACATATAGAGGGAGAATAGGAGAGGTCCAAGAACAGAACCTTGGGGAACACCTACTGTAAGAGGCTGTGGGGGGGAAAAGGAGTCATGAGAGGAGACAGAGAAGGATCGGTCAGAGAGGTAGGAGGATAGCCAGGAGAGAGCAGTGTCACATAGACCAAGGAAATGAAGGATTTGCCACAGGAGAGGGTGGTCCACAGTATTGAAAGCAGAAGAGAGGTCAAGGAGAATGAGCAGCAAGGAGGCCATTGCTGACTTTTGTGAGGGCAGTTTCAGTGCTGTGGAGAGAATGGAAGCCAGACTGAAAAGGGTCAAGGAGGGAGTGGTAGGAAAGAAAGGTGGTAAGGCAGTTGTAAACAACATGTTCAAGGAGCTTGGAGGCCAAAGGGAGAGGAGAGATGGGACAGTAGTTGGAGCGAGTGTTAGGATCAAGAGTATTTTTTTTTTTTTTAAAACAATAATTTTTATTTTATTAAGATAAATCATACAACTGACATAAATCAAGTACATTGTTAATCACAAAATAAATAAAAAACAACCAAAGTACATATGGATCGTATAAACATATAAAATAAATTAAAAATTCCAAACATAATGAAATAAAAACAAAATACAATAAACAAACAAAATAGAAAAAAAAAGAGCAAAGAAGAGAAAGAGAGAGAGAAAAAAAAAAAACAAGGGAGGGGGAAAAGACAGGTAGGTCAGCGGAGACCCGGAATGCTGAGAGACTGTGATTGGAACCACTGAGACCATATCGCATGAAATTTGGCAACCCCATTATTTTGTAGGCTGGTAATATACTCCATGGAAGCTATGAAATTAATCTTTGATACAAGGGCAGGTAACGTGGGCGGGTTTTGGTCTTTCCAATGTTTGGCAATTAGGGACTTGGCTGCATTGCATATGTGTACAAGCAATTTGTCTTGGGATTTTGAAATCCCAGGTATCGGAGCATTCAATAGGGCCACTACTGGATCTAAAGTTATCCCAATCCCAAGAACGCTACAAATCAATGAACTAACCTGGTCCCAAAAAGGTAAAATAGAAGGACAGGACCACCAGGTGTGAAGGAAGGTGCCCTCCCTTCCACATAGTCTCCAGCATAAATTGGTTGTGGCCGGGAAAATGGTATGAAGTTTGGCGGGGACTAGATACCATCGGGAATAAACTTTGTAACAAGTTTCTCTGATTGAAACACTAATAGAGGCCTTAGCTGTTCGTAATCTAATCACATCCCATTAAAGGGAGCCAGTGAGTGATGCAACTAGACAAGCTAGGGGTTTATCTATAATGGGTGAAGGATGTGAGTAATAAACAGGCCCCTGGGTTCAGGGGTCCTTACACAATGCATCCTACACCCATTTCTTTAATATTCACCCCTCTGGAGTCCCGCAGTGGCAGTGTTTCACAAATCACCTGGTAAAAAGGTGCGGCAGCCATTTCCCAGCACTTTGCACATGCACAGTAGAAAAAAAATTCACAGAGGAAAATGCCCACCACACCATCTCCGTGGAGATCTACACATGCACAATATATATATGCACAGCACCAGAGTCTGCTAGTACTCACTAATGTGCAGCCGGCTAAAGAGGAGGGGGCCTTTATGGAGACTGCTGCACATGTCCCCCTTCTCTCTTAATATGCCCCTGGGTCTAACCAGGGTTGGACAAGCCGACAGGGGTACAGGGGAAATTCCCGGTGGGCCACACTGCTTAAGGGCCTCACCCCTCCCATAGGAGTCAGTAACTTTGTGCAGCAGGATCATGGATGAACTTGGGTGCTTGTTTTGTTTGTATGGAAACTACACCAAGATTAGCCCACCTGATAATCAATGTGGTTGTCCTGACACACCCCTGTCCCCTCCTTTAAAAAGGAGCCCTGTTCTTTGCATGTATATGTATTGTGAGAAGTGCAGTTATGTTGGAGGGTGGGAAAATGATCAGCTCAGTCTTAGACATATTAAGTTTAAGAAATCACTGGGACATCCAGGAAGAGAGCAGAGAGACAGTTGGAGATGCAAGTTAGAAGAGAGAGGGAGAGGTCAGGGGAAGAAAGGTAGATCTGAGTATCATCAGCATAGAGATGATAATGGAGAACAACAGAGCTGATGAGTTCACCTAGTGAGGACATATAGAGGGAGAATAGGAGAGGTCCAAGAACAGAACCTTGGGGAACACCTACTGTAAGAGGCTGTGGGGGGGAAAAGGAGTCATGAGAGGAGACAGAGAAGGATCGGTCAGAGAGGTAGGAGGATAGCCAGGAGAGAGCAGTGTCACATAGACCAAGGGAGTGAAGGATTTGCAGCAGGAGAGGGTGGTCCACAGTGTTGAAAGCAGCAGAGAGGTCAAGGAGAATGAGCAGCAAGGAGGCCATTGCTGACTTTTGTGAGGGCAGTTTCAGTGCTGTGGAGAGAATGGAAGCCAGACTGAAAAGGGTCAAGGAGGGAGTGGTAGGAAATAAAGGTGGTAAGGCAGTTGTAAACAACATGTTCAAGGAGCTTGGAGGCCAAAGGGAGAGGAGAGATGGGACAGTAGTTGGAGCGAGTGTTAGGATCAAGAGTATTTTTATTTTTTTTTAAAACAATAATTTTTATTTTATTAAGATAAATCATACAACTGACATAAATCAAGTACATTGTTAATCACAAAATAAATAAAAAACAACCAAAGTACATATGGATCGTATAAACATATAAAATAAATTAAAAATTCCAAACATAATGAAATAAAAACAAAATACAATAAACAAACAAAATAGAAAAAAAAAGAGCAAAGAAAAGAAAGAGAGAGAGAAAAAAAAAAACAAGGGAGGGGGAAAAGACAGGTAGGTCAGCGGAGACCCGGAATGCTGAGAGACTGTGATTGGAACCACTGAGACCATATCGCATGAAATTTGGCAACCCCATTATTTTGTAGGCTGGTAATATACTCCATGGAAGCTATGAAATTAATCTTTGATACAAGGGCAGGTAACGTGGGCGGGTTTTGGTCTTTCCAATGTTTGGCAATTAGGGACTTGGCTGCATTGCATATGTGTACAAGCAATTTGTCTTGGGATTTTGAAATCCCTGGTATCGGAGCATTCAATAGGGCCACTACTGGATCTAAAGTTATCCCAATCCCAAGAATGCTACAAATCAATGAACTAACCTGGTCCCAAAAAGGTAAAATAGAAGGACAGGACCACCAGGTGTGAAGGAAGGTGCCCTCCCTTCCACATAGTCTCCAGCATAAATTGGTTGTGGCCGGGAAAATGGTATGAAGTTTGGTGGGGACTAGATACCATCGGGAATAAACTTTGTAACAAGTTTCTCTGATTGAAACACTAATAGAGGCCTTAGCTGTTCGTAATCTAATCACATCCCATTAAAGGGAAGGAAAGTCAGAGGAGAGAAAGTGAGGGAGCCAGTGAGTGATGCAACTAGACAAGCTAGGGGTTTATCTATAATGGGTGAAGGATGTGAGTAATAAACGGGCCCCTGGGTTCAGGGGTCCTTACACAATGCATCCTACACCCATTTCTTTAATATTCACCCCTCTGGAGTCCCGCAGTGGCAGTGCTTCACAAATCACCTGGTAAAAAGGTGCGGCAGCCATTTCCCAGCACTTTGCACATGCACAGTAGAAAAAAAATTCACAGAGGAAAATGCCCACCACACCATCTCCGTGGAGAGCTACACATGCACAATATATATATGCACAGCACCAGAGTCTGCTAGTACTCACTAATGTGCAGCCGGCTAAAGAGGAGGGGGCCTTGATGGAGACTGCTGCACATGTCCCCCTTCTCTCTTAATATGCCCCTGGGTCTAACCAGGGTTGGACTAGCCCACAGGTGTACAGGGGAAATTCCCGGTGGGCCACACTGCTTAAGGGCCTCACCCCCTCCCATAGGAGTCAGTAACTTGGTGCAGCAGGATCATGGATGAACTTGGGTGCTTGTTTTGTTTGTATGGAAACTACACCAAGATTAGCCCACCTGATAATCAATGTGGTTGTCCTGACACACCCCTGTCCCCTCCTTTAAAAAGGAGCCCTGTTCTTTGCATGTACTCTCAAGTGGTTGGGTAAGTTCCTCTGTGGTAGTCAACCACACCCCTTCTGGTGGCTGGCCACACCCCTTAAACTTGAACCCCTACCACTGCATTCCCTGGTGGGCCCTTTATGCCCCAGTCCGACACTGAGTCTAGCTATATACATTCCTAAACACAAGGTATCTTGGAGTACTTAATAAGAGACATTGGACTGTGCTAAGTCATGAAATTAGATGATCAGTTATAGATATCTCGTTGTTTGGATCTGTAACAAGACTTTGCAAGTACCCGCTCCTCCACCCCATCTCGGAACCTTGGTTATACTGCCCACACAGTAACACCTAGAAGCTTTTAAACTTACTCAAGTAATACTATTGATACTATTTATACTATAAAACTATACTATTATACTATATTGGCCGGGTGTCTTCAAGTGTTGTACAATCAACTCTTTCAAGATTTTGTTACAGACAAACAAATGACCCTGTCATTTTCAGTATACAGCTGACTTACTCATGCCCTCATGCTGTCTAAAGGTGTTAAATTTATATATATATATATATATATATAGTAACAATGCTAGGGGAACAGGTACCATCTCCTGGGGTAGACTGTAGTGCACAGCACCCGATCAAACCTGCCCTCAAACACTATTCCAGTGCTCTTGTCACAATATATATGTATATATATATATATGTCACAATGTAAATGTCACAATATATATGCAGTATATACACATTTTCAAAATGACTAATAAGTTACGAGGTTAATTGTTTTACATGTGGATGTAGAACGGAATGGTTATGAAGTCCCAGCGGCTGAATAGCCACGGTTCATATCCCGTCGCCAACAGCCCGAAGGGAGAAGATCCCAACAGGACAGGTAAGTAGCCTATCCCTACCCCTCTCCCAGGGGTGTTTCTAGAGATGAGGGGTACTGGCACTAGAGTGCACCCAGAGTCTATAGAGTATGCGCAGGTCCCCGTGAAAATGGCCATGGCAGCAAACGATGGGAAAATGGCAGCAGCAGCCATTTCCAGACGTTTTTACAGCGCCGGACCCCCGCACCGATGTGGGACTCCGGAGAGGTAAGTAATACTATGGGTGCAGGGGCCAATGTGCCCTGCACACCCTGCACCCATTATAGATACGCCCTTGCCCTCTCCTCCCCTAACCCTAACCCCCCCTAAGTGGTTCCTAACCCTAACCTCCCCTCTAGTGCCTAACCCTAAACTCCCCCAAGGGTGCCACCCTAAACCTAACCCTCCCAGGGGGTGCCTAAAGCTAACTCCCCTCCCCACAACCTAACTCTAACCCCGCTACAGTCTCTAAACCTAACCCCTGCTAACCTCCCCCCACAACCTAACCCCGCTGCGGAGTCTTAACCTAACCCACTCCCCCCCGGTGCTAACGCTAAGGGCGTCCCGGACTTACCTTGTTCGATACGGCGTCCTTCGGTGTTCCAATGTCGGGTTTAAGATAGGTGTCGGTATTTTGACGCCTATCTTAACTCCCTTGTTGAGACTTGGATTGGATGTTGGTATTGAGACCGGTGGCCGCATAACTACATCCCAGGCAGAACATTGAGAGAGGGAAAATCCCTTATCGCTTGTGTGCAGACTTTTAGTGGGGATTCAAAGTGGGGTCCCAGTATTTGATTTGAGGGGAGGGAGTCTATTATGACCATGAATTGGGGTTCCACTTAAAAAAAGTTGTCAGCACCCACAGTCGGCTGCAAAATGTATTACATTGAGAATTCGTGGATTTAATTAGTCTCTCTCGCTCTTGTTGAATTGAAGGCATACAAATCCAAATGATGGACTACCCCCTCTCCAGGCCGCATCACCCTTCTCTAGGCCACAGGTCACATATACAACATGTGCATATAACTGACACAGAAGGATTTACTTTTTGAGAGTGCATTTGTTTGTACAATGATTACTGATTGTACTTACATTGATCTTTTATTTTAAGAGTAACCTATGAATAATAATAAACCTGAAAAACTGCAAACAGAAATATAATTTCCATCATGTATTTATATGGCAGCTTTATCTGCTGTACGTGTAATATATATTTTAAGTACAGGACGGAATAGTCAGACACCTGTCACTAAGTTCAGGAGATCCTTTATAAGGCAGAGAGATGATCCAGCGTCATTACAGCAACAGACGGAGGTAACACGTGTCAGGGTCCTGTGTGCTATATACCTCCTCTACATGTTACATTCATGGTCCGATCATCGCCATTGAATTAGAGCACATTGTGATGTCCATTTCAACAATGGCTTCAACTGCCGTGGTCTCCTATGCATTTACTTTGCTGTTATATTTGGTGACCCGGTGCGGGTTACTCTGCAGACCTGTGACCCAGAGTAGGTTACCAGCATGCCACCTGCATCTCAGTAAACCGTATGAGGACTATGAATATTTCCAAGACGGCGACATCATAATCGCAGGAGTGTTCAGCGTCAACCAGTATATGGTAGAGATTCCACAAAACCAAATAGTCACGCAAATGATGTGTTTAAAGTAAGTGATGTAGGATTTGTATGTCTACGGTTCTACTTATACGAAAATGGCAACAAATGATTTGCTGTTTTTGAATGGGAGTGAGTGATTCTGCATTGGCAAAGTGTTAGCGTGGGCATGACAACCACATGCCAGTGATAATACACTTAATAATGCACTTCCCCAATATATATCTCCGGAGAAAGAGAAAACCTATTAACAATGAACATTAATCATTTGCTGATGTTATGTTTAAAACAAGAGAGACTTACTGGAAACTTATAATAGCATATTAGTCATGTCGGTATTTCCACGTCGGCATACTGAGGTCAACATGCTGACTAGTGACACTGATACTGTCGACTTCCCATATCCAACCCATTTTCCTGCCCGTGTTCTAGTATATTGCTTGACAGTGTGAACAGTGCTGTTGGTGTACCTTTTATTTGTAGGGACGGAATTATCTATTATAGGAGTCTGATACCTACAACAATGTTGTTCTCTTGTATGTGAAAATCAGTGTTTTGCTTACAAATGTGTTCCTATCTCCCTACTATACCTTTTAACCATGCATTTATATGATCAGGTGGGTATTTATTTAATGACACTAAAACAGGTTAGAAAACTGCTGTCTAGATACAGTTGTTTCCAGTGCAGCGATTACAGAAGAGCCAGTAAGATGAAACAATGTATTTAATAGGAATTGTGGGACTGTGTACACAAAACCCAAAAAATAATCTAACGGTTGAAAACTCCCTTGAAAATTATATGCTGTAAAAACAAATCACGTTGGATATTATAAAAAAAAACCTTGATATTACAAATAATAGTAAAATAACAATTTTCGGACAGTTGGAAAGACAAATATAGAGCTCTATGTACTAAGCCTTGGACAGAGATAAAGTGGACGGAGAAAAATAACCAACCAATCAGCTCCTAACTGTCATTATTCAAACACAGGGGGAGTTGTACTAAATCATGGAGAGTGACAGAGTGAAGACTGATAAAGTACCAACCAATCAGCTCCTAACTGTCAGTTTAAAGGCTGTGCTTGAAAAAATTACAGTTGGCACTTTATCACTCTCCACTTTATCACTCTCCAAGGCGTAGTACATCTCCCAATCACAGTCAGTAACGTGACAGTTAGGAGCTGATTGGTTAGTACTTTATCTTCATCCACTTTGTCTCTCTCCAGGGCTCAGTACATATCCTAAATGCTGCTCCACCCAATCAGCTCCTAACTGTCATTTTTCAAGCACATGAGAGTTAGGAGCGGATTGGTTTGAGCACCATTTATGATTAGTTATGAGTGATAACAAGATAATCACTTGACCTACAGTACTGCCTATAATAATCATGCAGTATAACAATACACAAAAAGGGGTCTGTATTAGAGATAATGAGGGAGTGGAAGGTAAATGATGACACTGTACCCATGTGCACAGAACCCGCTAAAAGTACAAATTGCACAGAGCTTACACCCAGCTCCTGAATCATATTACATCACCAGTAACGTATTGTACATTACACAAGGAGGTTTTAAAATTTACTTTCAAAATCAGGAGTAAAACAAAAACGCTACAGGCCTCATACTCACTGGTATTATATTACATGTGCTTAATAGTAGTTTTGTTTTACCTTCTTTCTAAGTAATATAGCAAATACCAAATATGACAGAGATACATTAAATGGACCAAGTGAGAGAAATATAATAGACAATGATGCAGGGGCTTCGTATGGAGGGGTACTGATTACCTAGACCTGGGTTTGTTTGAGGGTCTCTGCGGGGACCCAGGCTAGCTGTTGAGGAGGACAAATGCTCCCCTACGCAGCAGCATTCCAGGTGTTTTTCATTGTTTGTATGGGAGTTAACCCATTACCTGCTATGGGGCTGCCCTCCGGTGGGCTGCAGGAGTTTGTGAAGCGCATTAATGTTGTTTTCCGCACTGCTCACGGGCAGCTTGGAGACCGCGCATGTGCTTCAACCTGATCGCTCTTATTGGAGCCCTTGTCCTGGTGGTTACAATTTAACATACATTTAAAGGAAAAAAAGGACGACCCCATATTTTAATAAAAATGTATGTAAGTACATTATATGGAAAGCTCAGGAATGGTCGGTGCTACTGCCAATATTTACACCTAACAAGACACAAAAGTTAATCCGCTCATCTTAATATGGTAAAACCCATACTAATAGTTAGCCCATACTAATAGTTAGCCCATACGAATAGTTAGTACATACTAATAGCTAGCCCATACTAATAATTATACTAATAGCTAGCCCATACTAATAGTTATACTAATAGTTAGCCCATACTAATAGTTATACTAATAATTAGCCCATACTAATAGTTAGCCTATACTAATAGTTATACTAATAATTAGCCCATACTAATAGTTATACCAATAGTTTGCCCATACTAATAGTTAGCCCATACTAATAGTTATACTAATAGTTTGCCCATACTAATAGTTAGCCCATACTAATAGTTACCCATACTAATAGTTAGCCCATACTAATAGCTAGCCCATACTAATAATTATACTAATAGTTTGCCCATACTAATAGTTAGTCCATACTAATAGTTATACTAATAATTAGCCCATACTAATAGTTAGCCCATACTATTAGTTAGTCCATTCTAATAGTTGCCCATACTAATAGTTATACTAATAGCTAGCCCATACTAATAGTTATACTAATAGTTAGCCCATACTAATAGTTATACTAATAATTAGCCCATACTAATAGTTAGCCTATACTAATAGTTATACTAATAATTAGCCCATACTAATAGTTATACCAATAGTTTGCCCATACTAATAGTTAGCCCATACTAATAGTTATACTAATAGTTTGCCCATACTAATAGTTAGCCCATACTAATAGTTACCCATACTAATAGTTAGCCCATACTAATAGCTAGCCCATACTAATAATTATACTAATAGTTTGCCCATACTAATAGTTAGTCCATACTAATAGTTATACTAATAATTAGCCCATACTAATAGTTATACCAATAGTTTGCCCATACTAATAGTTAGCCCATACTATTAGTTAGTCCATTCTAATAGTTGCCCATACTAATAGTTAGCCCATACTAATAGCTAGCCCATACTAATAATTATACTAATAGTTAGCCCATACTAATAGTTAGTCCATACTAATAGTTATACTAATAGTTTGCCCATACTAATAGTTAGCCCATACTAATAGTTAGTCCATTCTAATAGTTGCCCATACTAATAGTTAGCCCATACTAATAGCTAGCCCATACTAATAATTATACTAATAGTTAGCCCATACTAATAGTTAGCCCATACTAATAGTTAGTCCATACTAATAGTTATATAATAGATAGCCCATACTAATAGTTAGCCCATACTAATAGATAGCCCATACTAATAGATAGCCCATACTAATAGTTAGTCTATACTAATAGTTAGCCCATACTAATAGTTATATAATAGATAGCCCATACTAATAGTTAGCCCATACTAATAGTTAGCCCATACTAATAGATAGCCCATACTAATAGATAGCCCATACTAATAGTTAGTCTATACTAATAGTTAGCCCATACTAATAGATAGCCCATACTAATAGTTAGTCTATACTAATAGTTAGCCCATACTAATAGTTAGCCATATCTATCTACCAGAGTCACAATGATCAGAAGGGGAATAATAATACCGTATGGCTACAGTTCAAAAGATGTCATCTTAGAGGATCGTCCAAAAGTGCTCTCGTCTCACACTGTGTGGATTGTTTAAAAAAATAATACATATGTGATGTCATGGAATCAGGTTAAGGGCAAAATTTACTAAGCAGTGGGTTCTAAACCCCGGTGGTTTGGTGGTGGTTTTTCCATCTGCATATTTACTAAGGCAAAACCGCTTCAAAACTGCCACAAAAGCACCATCAAAACACATTTTAGAATATAATAGAACAGAGCTAGGGCTAAAATTAATAGTCAGTGGTTTTGGTGTCATTTAGAAACCACCACCAAACCGCCGAGGAAGTCATGCATCGAATGGTTGCCGGCTTCCGACATCAAATCCAGCAATGTGATGGCAATTAGCCATTATTGCAACCATGCGATAGTATAACTATCACGATGTTGATACTTGTGCCTGAAAAAGGGATGAGGCCTGTAGAAAAGGGGGCAGACCCTTGCGGCTCCCTCGTCCACGTCACTGTGGGGGCGTGGCCAGCATTCTCCGAGATGCTGGGCTGCCTTCAGACTCACCACTACACTTTTAATAGAATACCCCCATGCACACGGCATCTATTATCCCGCTGCTTTGCTATGCTAAACAGTGGTGGGTGCTCCCCCCCCACAGCCAGCCATCGGATAGGCATCGGAAAGCTGCATCCAATGGCTGGCAACCATTAAATTCCCAGTGTTCAATGGCAAAAATACTTCAATCAAATCGGAAACATCGATGTTTGCTTCCGATGTCCATCCCTAGGGTCAACTATTCCCAACTAAGGCCCTCATTCAGAGCCGTTCGTTAGCATCAGTACGCTCGTTGCGTTCCGATGTTGTGAAACCATGCATGCGCCGGTGTTACACTGCGCATGTGCGTACGGCAGATTGCAAGCTTTTTTTGTCTCGTTCGTCAAATTGCGAACAGGAAGTGACATGTCAAATGTGATTGACAGAACAGGCCGTTTTTGGGCGTTGACGGAGGTGGAGATGGAAAAACGCAGGCGTGGCGAGGCATTTTTGGGGTGTACATAAATTATCTGATGCGAACGTCAAATGTGTTCATACCAACTCATACGTCACTGGCTGATCCTCTTTCCGTTCAAATTGCTCGCACAGCTTGGGGTGTGGATTACTCGACCACAATGGCGATGGGCTTGTCCTCCGGTCCGGACCTCCTCCATGTTTCATCGATTTATCACGGCTTGTCAGAAAAACAATCAACTTTGAATTGCAAACCAGCTTGTAATGTGTTTTGAAAAGAGTTTTTTTGGTTAGCACAAAACCGTACGCAGATGAAAATCTCAGCTGCTAATTTCAGGATTACACAATCAATTAGCGTACATTTTTAGGAATGTTCTTTACAATTTTTGGGGGGTTTTGTGATATTGTAACAATAATGTCATCATGTTTGTCTGTATTTTACCATTTTGCTTTGGCCTGGAGAATTTGCATCCTTTTTTTTTTGGATTTCGTTTTTGGCTTGTGGGCCAGGATTAACTCTAAACCATTTTTAAAATAATGTCACAATACAATGGAGAACATTTGTCAAATTTTTCATTTCATACACACTTTTTTATAGATTTCTGGTGCATTTGGCAAATACAGTTTTTGGGCAGTGTTAGGCAATAATAACTGAAATAATTATGACAAACATATTACCAGTGTTGGCAAACTTAAACAAACACATTAAAAACAATTCACAAGAAAGGAGAGGGAAGTTTTGGCCCTAAAGGAATATGGGGCAAGCACAGAAGGAGTGTGGGAAAAGTAGCCAGTGCTGTCATCGTTTTTTTCCCCGTTTGGCTGGGGTAGGGTGGGCGCCAGACCGGGTCCGGGATGTCCTCTGGCTGGCCTGTCCAGAGGCAGATGTTGTGGCCTCTGGACTAGGCACAGAGCTAGGCACATTTGGAGGAATGGCTGTTGTTGGGCCAGAGGTGGAGGATCCTGATGTTCCGGCAGGAAGGGAGGTCGGCTCCACCTTGTGCTGGCGAACGAGCTGCTCCAGGGCATTGGCTATTCTGATGTTGGCCCTGGTATTTTCAGCCAGGGCCTGACCAGTGGTCACGTTGGCCGCAGCATTTTGCTCCAGGGCCTCAGCCACCCGTAGCAGACTGGCGTCCATCCTCTGCAGAATCTCCGTATGGTAATCCGATTTAAAATTGAGTTCTGTGAGGAGGGACACTGCCTGCGAGGGGGATTGCCCTGGACTGGCTTCTGCAGGGTCCTCAGCCGGATGTACTGGTTCCTCCCCTGCAGAGCCAGCAGAAATTCTGCGGCCAAGGCTCCCCTCTGGAGCAGACTCATCCGCCTGTGTCTCTGTGAGAAAAAAGAGAAAAGAGTCACATTAGAATCTACATATTGTCTCAAAAACATTTCAGAGTTGGTTACATCACAACATTTACCTGGGACAACATGAGGAGCCGCAAAGTCTGGCATGTCCGTATCCATGTTGGACACGCCAAACACCTCCACACCCTGCACACACCCCTGTGCCAGCTCTTCCAAATCAGTCAGCTCCAATGTCCCCCTTGCATGCCTAGCCCTGTCAGCCAGTTTTTGCTTCAGGCGATATTTGAAGTCTTGCCATCTGTGGGTGAAAAAGTTGGCATTATTCCTGCATTATTTGGCCCTGTATCCTCTTTTTTTGATTTTATTTGGTTTAACTTACCTGCGTTTGACATCCCGGGCTAGACGGACAAAATCACCCACCCTATTGACAGCACTGGCTATCTCCTCCCACATTCTCCACTTCTGGCTTACACCCATATTCCTGTCTGCCTGTGGCAGGATGTCCACACACTTCTGAATCAAAACCTCCATCTCCTTTCTTGTGAATTGTGGCTGCCTTTTCTTTTTGCCAGCTTTGGCCGGAATACTGGGCCCAGCAGCCTCTTCCATGTCATCCTCAACACCTATTTAAATTAAATTTTTGGCAATTTAGATCTTTCACTCTATTCTGGTTCTAAATAATACTTGAAGAGAAATGAGAGAAATACTTACTGGCCGCTTCTTGGCCATTGTTTGGCTGGTCTGTAGCCATTTTGCATGTTAAAACTTGAACTACACCAGACCGTTTGTTTTTTTCCGTGACGTATTTATACATGCATCCTTATTATTCGACCGCATCATTGATTGTGCGCTCCTATGATCCGTCCTTAATTTGAGCGGGAAACGAAACACTATTTATGGCTTTTGGCGACTCGAGTCGAGGTGGCGGGTGTTGTTTGTTGGAGGTTGCGTGGTTCGGAGTGTATTGTTGGAGGGAGTAGTGTTTGGAGGAGGTTTTTTGGAGTGTGTTCGAGGCGTTTTTTTTTTAACAACTTTCCGTTCGCATTTTTTGGTGTGGTTACTTTATTTGTGGTGTATTTTTTGTGTAAGTTTTTTCCCGTCATCCTTGTGTAAATTATGGATCTACAAAATTGTTTTTTTGGGTCAAAAAATAATATGTTTTTTTTTTGGTTGTAGGTTTTTTTTGGCTGTGCCCCAATGACGTTTTTGTTCTGTGACTTATTTATCGTGTATTGGTAAGTTTTGATTTTAACTTGATTTTAAAATGTTCATGTATTGTTCTTCACATATTTTGGACTCATTAAGGTTTTTTGGGGGGTTTTTGGGGATGTTAAAAATGCGAACCATTTAGCGCAATTTTGTAGGCTTCATTCCCCTTGTAAAAATGCAAACCATTTAGCGCACTTTTGTAGGCTTCATTCCCCTTGTAAAAATGCAAACCATTTAGCGCACTTTTGTAGGCTTCATTCCCCTTGTAAAAATGCGAACCATTTAGCGCACTTTTGTAGGCTTCATTCCCCTTGTAAAAATGCAAACCATTTAGCGCACTTTTGTAGGATTCATTCCCCTTGTAAAAATGCGAACCATTTAGCGCACTTTTGTAGGCTTCATTACCCTTGTAAAAATGCGAACCATTTAGCGCACTTTTGTAGGATTCATTCCCCTTGTAAAAATGCAAACCATTTAGCGCACTTTTGTAGGCTTCATTACCCTTGTAAAAATGCAAACCATTTAGCGTTCAAATTTTTGGGTGCTTTTTTTTGGGCAAATTGTGGAACTCCTCTCAATGTAGGTTTTCTATTGTTCGAAATGTGTGCTCCCCCCCTTTATTTTGGCCCATTTTCTAAAATCACAAGATTACAAAATGGCCACCCCAAATTCTAAACTTTTTTTGGGATTTTGAATTGTAGGTTTTTGAAATCATGACAATACCCCGGCATGTAAGCATCTTTGGATTTTAACGAAAAGATAAGTATTGTTTTGGCAATTTTTTGGGCAACATACCTTAACTACATTACTTACCATTTCAGGTTGATGTTGGTCGTATTATTGTGGCCATGCTGCCGGAAGCCGACCAACCTCAATCTCGTCCCAGGCGTAGGCATCGTAGGCGTGCAAGGCCCCAGATATATAGAACTCGTGTCACCCTTTTTGGAATGCCCGATGATGAGGTGTTAAGGCGCTACCATCTTCCGCCCCAAATCATCATAGACACTCTCTCATTAATAGAGAGTGATCTTGAGCGGCAAATTGACAGTCCTACGGCAATACCACCACTTACGCAATTAATGGCGGTGTTACATTTCTGTGCCTCAGGATCCTTTCAAACCACGGTGGGAATAGTTGCGGGAATCTCCCAATCCTCCTTTTCAAGGATCCTGAGGGCAGTGATGGAGGCCCTTTTCAAGTACCTCCATCATTTTATTAAAATGACTTTGGATATGGGTTCCCTTAGTGTGGCGAAGGCCAATTTTTACCAAATAGCTAGCTTCCCACACATCATAGGGGTTGTGGATGGTACTCACATACCACTTCAGCCTCCAGCACGGCTGGAGGCCATTTTTTGGAACCGAAAACACTATCACTCACTGAATGTAATGGTGGTATGTGATGCCTCCCTCCAGATCCTGTCCCTGAATGCAAAATTACCCGGGAGTGCACATGACTCATTCGTCATCCGGCAATCAGGGATTTGGCATAAATTAAACAACATACAAGCTGGTGATGCGTGGCTTCTGGGTAAGTGGAGACCTTTTTTAGATACCAATGCAAAGCTTGATACACAGTGATCCTGATTTTGTAACTTCTTTTTCACAGGAGACAGTGGCTAACCTTGCACGCCCTGGCTGCTCACTCCTTATTTGGCTCCCACACCAGGGCCACAAAGTGAGTATAATTCCGCACTTACAGCCACCAGGCAAGTGGTGGAGCACTGTAACGACCTTTTAAAAGGCCGATTCAGATGCCTCCACCGCTCTGGTGGCGAGCTCATGTATTTGCCGGATATGGTTTCAAAAATTGTGGTCCTGTGTGGGATATTTCACAACATTGCCATAAGGAGTGGTGTCCCATTGCAGCCAGAGGATGCCTTGCCGATTTTTTAGGTAATTATTGTCCCAAATGAAGTTAGATGACACAATGTAGACATGTAATAATGTAATTAAAAATGTTTACATTTTTTTTATCTTTTTGTGTTTTATTCCATAATATTTTTCGGGAAAACGATGACTACTACCTGATCCTAAAAATTGACTTCATGTGGACACATTGGATTTAACTTCTGGACCAAATTTGTCATCAACTCATTTGTGGAATCATGTTGGCATGCTACTTCATCAAACAGTTCTTGATTGTTTTTTATTTGTTTTTCACTGTGTGTATTGATTGTCAAAAATCACTTTGTGTTTCTTATTTTCGATTAAAAAATTTTTTGTTACGTTTAAAAAAACATTTCCTTTCTAAATTACATGCAAGTGTAACCTGGTTCAAAAAATGAAAACTTGCTTAAGGGCTAATCCTGTAATGATTACAATTTTGCAGTATTTTACCATGCTTAGTGGCTCAAAACAAACACCCAAAGGTATTATGGTGAATCAGTATGTTTTCTAATCTCGGCCTAAGCAGATTTCATTTAATATTTACCTTACCCCCCCCAAAAAAAAAAAAAATGCTGATAATTCTACAAACCTATTGGTATTGTTAGGTGTTGAATGTGCCAGCTTACATAATTCAGCTTTCTACAATCTAAGTTACATTACTTTAAAAAACTTGCTGCAATAGTCGACTTATGTAAGGTTAAACAATATAATATTTACAGAGAAGGAATGAGACTTTAAACCAAACGTGTTTTTTTATTTTTATGAAACATGTCCAAATTTTGGCCAAAACAAAAAATTAGTGGCGCAGGATCCCCGCCATGTGATCGAGGACCACCAGCATGCCTATAACATGGCCCCTCAGCCTCTGCACACACGCTGCTGCCTCCGTCAGCCGCCTCTAGTCTTCTGTGGGTTAAAAAATTGAGGTGCTTAATAAAAAAAAAACTTAATTTTGTTTGACAAGCAACTTCAAAAGGAAATTCAACTTTACAAAAAGTGACAATTTGGACAAACATTACAATTCAAAGCCAACATTCTTGGCCCAAGTAAATTCCCAAAAATGACTCAGAAAACTAAAAAATTTAAAAATGGAGAAGTACGCACAAAAACTACATTTGTGGGTACCGTAAACAAGAGATACAAGTATGAGTGTTTGGACATGTGTGATATGTGTAAGGGAAAAACATCATAGACATTTTTAAACCAAGATATATATACCAAACATTATAAATAAACTAAAATTTGAAAAATGCACAGGCAAAGGATAACATCCACCAAAAAACAATAAAAATAAAAAAAAAGGTAAAAGGGAAACATACCGTTGACAATGACGCCTGGACCTGTAGCCCCACCATCGTCCTCCTCGGAGGTAGGCCAATGCAGGGCTGTTGTAGGAGGGGTGATTTCTGAAGGTGGGGAGGGGGTGTAAAAGAGAGGGGTGGTTGGAGGGGAGGGTGATGAAAAGAGAGAGGGGGGTTGAGGGGAGGGGGAATTTTGAGGGATGGGAAGTATCCTAGAGGGAGGGGCGTCCGGGTCTGGCCAGGCTGGGTTGGAGGGTGAATTAGGGGTAGGTTGGGGAGAGGAGGATTGGCTGGGTGTTGGGGATAGGGGACGAGGCCGACGTCGTCGCTGCCGATGACGGCGTAGTCTGCGCTCTGCCCCTAAATGATGGATAACAATTTAAGTTTTGTTTAATTTTTTACCTTGAAAACATCCAAAAAAATTATTTACAAATAAAAAAATTAAAAACGGAAAACATGCACATGCAGATATGGACTAAAAAAACAAACAGGGCAAGAATGAAAACATGCACATGCAGATATGTAGTAAATAAACAAACAGGGCAAGGATGAAAACATGCACACGCAGATATGTAGTAAATAAACAAACAGGCCAAGAATGAAAACATGCACACGCAGATAGGGTCGCAAAAAAAAAAAGGAAAACAAAAAAAAATAGACACTTTCAGCTATACGCTGTCTAAAACATGCCAGCAAGCGTGGCGTGCGGCGTTGCAGATCAGACCACCTGCAACATGCCAGCTGGCCGATCTGTCGGCGTGAGCCGAAGGAGCGCATGCGACGGCGAACCTCCGCAAAGGCGGAACGCTTCTTTCTGTTGCTGATGGGGGGAGGCTGGCTGGTTATCCGCCGGTCCATTACCTCCGTCAGTACAAGAAGCTCCCGCCTGGTGAACGCAGAGGCTCTCATGATGGCAATGGTGGATTTTGGAAAAAACAGTTTTAATAAAGACCAGATAATAATTTTGATTGGCTAATGTATTTGGAAAATTAACAGGAACCATTCTATTGGTTAGTGTATGAGTCATGTGTTCGACAGGCTAAAAAATCTAATGTGAGTTATGATTGGCTTAATGCAGTGACATGCGTTAGCTAATTTAAATAAAAAAATCAAACAAGTAAAATATGCGTCAGACAAAACACGGAAAACAATAGGAAAAATGACAAAAACATGTATTTTGGATAAAGGAAACCATTGTTTAAACCGTACGTATTCTGCGTGAAAAAACAAACACGGACAAGAGTAAAGTTTATTGAAAATGAAAAAAAAATGAATTGAAAACATGTGAAGAGCAATTAAGCTAATTGATATCTTGATTGGCATGATACGATTGAAGTAGGTATGCAGAATGAACGAGCAGGTAATCGAAATCTGACAGGCCCACTTCCGGTTTGGACTTGTGCGAGCGTTCCCTGCAAGCAAAATTGGAGATGTACGGACGCAATTTGGCTCGCTCGTTAGCTAGAGGAGGGGTTGGGAGACTATGGGGCGGTAGATTAGCTGCGTACGAAATTACGAGCGAGCGCTTGAATTTACATTTTTCGGCACGTACGCCGAACGTGCGAACGGCCACTTGCGTCCGGGTCTGAATCATGGCCTAAGGTCCATATTCAATTTGAGGCGAAAAGTCCAGACTTTTCCCCTGCTGGACTTTTCGCCTCCTTCACCTGGTTTCCAGGCGGAAAATTATCGCGCACGTGCCCGCTATTCCCCGTATTCAAGTGCAAAGTAGGCGAAATCGGGAACAGGCGAAACTTTGATCGGCGAAAAAATACGGGTAATTTTCAGGAAGTAATTGTAGGACCCACCTAAAGATGTCCAGACATAGGGGATCACTATGGGTACCCCTGTTTTTGCCTGCAAAAGAAAGTCGGGTTTTTAAATAGCCGCGGCAGGTGTTTTTTTTCCCGATTTTAAAGAAGTGATGCAGAAGAGCACTTAGGTTTTTTTTTTCGTTTTTAAAAGTGGTCCCATCAAATTTGGGGTACCTGAAAATGGGTACCAGTATATTTTTAAGTCTCTAAACAAATTTTTTTTAAATTCTGCAAAGAAGCACCTGCCGCTAATAGCCTATTCTAGAAAACACCTGCTGCATACTTACTGAATACCCCTGAACCAATTTGGCTTTTTTAAACATTGTTCCCCTTTTTTTTATTCACCCCAAAATTTTAAATAATTTTTTTGGGGTGTCAGGATTTTTATTTTATTTTTTTTACTTTTTTTTGCATATTTCGTTTTAAGAGGCCATTCCCAAGGCTGCAAGCTATTTTTTTTTTAAAGCCTGCACCCCTAAATCCCAATTCCGCACTTTTTTTCGCCTGCCAAAGGCTGGCGAATATTTATCCCTGTTTTTTTAAAATGACTTTTCGCACCGGCAAATAGTCAATGTAATTGAATACGGGGATAATTATCGCCGATTCTGACATTTCGCCTCAAATTGAATATGGGCATAAGTAGTATTTTTATTACTAGTTCAATGCATGTCAATGTGTGTGAAAATAGAAACCATTATTACCAATGTCAGTAAATAGCAACAAGGGGGAGGGAAAGTACTCTCTTTTGTTTGGGGCACAACTTCTACCTAATTGTACTATAAAATGTAACTTTTATTTAGCATTCTTTAAAATAAATAGAATAAATACATGTGAACAAAAGGACAAAGACACTGGACAACATATATTGACAACATAAATAGAAAAACATTATGTTCTCCTACTTTTATAAAGAATAAACTCAGTTGTGATCTCTATAGTGAATCATATAGTCACTCAAGCATGTGTTTTTGAGATCACATGTAATCATAAATCACAATACATCGGAAGGTTGTATGAGCTATCATAGCTCTTTATATAATGGAAACTACTTACTTACAATGTCAGTCAATGTCAGCACAGGTTTTTCCTGAGCTGCAGAAGGGTTTTGCAGAAAACGTCTTCCTCATTTCTCTGTTTTCTAAATAATATTGGCCCTCATTCAGAGGCGGTCGCTCGTTCTGAGTGAGGGCGGGCCGCTTGTTTTTTTTAGTGCAGCCTCCTGGTCACTAGCTAAGCTGTGGGTTACCACCCACAGCCTTAGCGACCGACCAGGGTGATGGTCGCGATGGTCAAGACCATCGCGACCATCGGGGCTTGCGACGAGACCCTAAGGTTGGGTCTCGGCAACCGCAAGCCCCAGGGAGCTTCTTGCTCTGATCGAGCTGGAAGCTCCCCACTGACATCACTGCTGATGTCAGTGCGGCCGCCCACAAAAGCCACCCCCCCTCCTCGCCTACAAAACGGGGCGAGCTGTCGATCAACATAGACAGCCGCCCCTTTTGTAGAGAGCTCCGGAGCGAGAGATTTTCTCTCTCGCTCCGGTGTTTGCGCACGCTCAGAGCGGCCGCTGCGCGTGCGCAGGGCCAAAACATCGAGTCGGTTGCGAGCGCTTCAGCGCTCGCGACCAACTCTGAATGAGGTCCATTGTACTAAAAGCAGAACATGGTAACATAACAAAGTATTCATGTATGTCTATCTTTTTTATTTTAAACCTCTTCCAATAAAAAAAACTCTTATTGATACATTTTCTGTAAACCTTTCATGTGTTACTGAGTAGCCTATATCCCAATGGGGTCTATTATACAGTGTGTTTATTATTATTTTATTTATATAGTGTAAATAATTGCTGTACATAGGATACTTGTCATTCACATCAGTCCATATCCCCATGGAGCTCACAGTCTAGATTCCGTATGATGCACACATTTTAGTTAGCAGCCACTTAACTTACTAATGTGGGAGGAAGCCGGAGCACCCGTAGGAATCCCACGCAAACACGGGGGAACATGCAAACTCCACACACATGTCAGGCCCTATCTGAAGGATTCTGAAGTATAAAGAGGAGTAGCAAACACATTATATACTCCCCCATAAGGTGAGCACTTACCGGGAAAGGGAGGAGTGGGGTCCAGTCCTCTAGAAACCCTTCAATCCACTGTCTTTTAGTTTCCTCCCATTTAGTGCTACATTAAATTAAGTAAAACACATTGTGGCTGATACTGAATGAGTAATATCCCAGCGTAACATACCTTGCGTGAATCGCAGATCTGCGTGATATCGCCTGTGCCAGGCACTGCTATTAGCCGACCACTTGTGATTGGATGTTTTGTAAACTCTTCACTGAGACGAATTGGTCGGTTTCTTTGTCAATCTGGCATACAGTACGCGAGATGGGGAACCATTTCTGAGATGTGCTCTTGGTGTGAATTACAGTAGACGCATATGCTTTTGTGGCCAGCCTAACACATCCTGAGCTAGGCGAATGTGTAATCAGAAAGAGTGACTGAGAAAGGGGTCGAATTCAATATGGATGGCTATTGCGATTACGCATGCAGTTCTGTTGTGAAAATATGCAAATGTTTGCAATCGCAAAGCCAGCGTAGAGACGCCCAAAGCCAGCAGAGATACGCCCAACTACCGCTATCTCACATCCATAAGACCTCGCAGACCTGCATATGCTTCGGCACCATGGAGTAACATCGGCCCCTCACGCAGAATTACAGAAGGTCTGACATGACTCAGAAATTGCAACTCTCGTCGCACGCAGTGAGTTCTCAGGCTGTGTATGCCGTTGCAGTTGCCAATTTATGCACGCCCACGTAACGGCGTACAAACGGACAGGCACGCCTGCGTTTCTCTGACCACTCCCCCATCACCGCCCCCAAACGCTGATGTCCCGTGCCTCGATCTGCGATGACTTTGTATCTGCGTAAGTGATCGCAGTGCGATTGCAATGCTAACTCACGCACGCGCACTCTGGTGCATGCACATGCGCAGTATGCACCATCGACCGGTCTGCGTACGCTGTTGCAGTTGCGATCTGTTATGAATCCGGCCCATAGTCCTTATAAAATCTTCATGCAGTCACAAAATGGGACTCTTCAGATCCTCTTCCAATGCTATACTCAAAGAACAAAATGATCTAATGGGGATCTCTCTCTCTCTCTCTCTCTCCCTTTCCCTGTCCTTCTCTCTCTCTCTCTCTCTCTCTCTCTCTCTCTCTCTCTCTCTCTCTCTCTCTCTCTCTCTCTCTCTCTCTCTCTCTCTCTCCTCTTCTCTCCCTTTCCCTGTCCCTTTCCTCTCCCTCTCTCTCTCTCTCTCTCTCTCTCTCTCTCTCTCCCTGTCATTTTCCTCTCTCTCTCTCTCTCTCTCTCTCTCTCTCTCCCTTTCCCTATCCCTTTCCTCTCTCTCTCTCTCTCTCTCTCTCTCTTTCTCCCTTTCCCTGTCATTTTCCTCTCTCTCTCTCTCTCTCTCTCTCTCTCTCTCTCTCCCTTTCCCTATCCCTTTCCTCTCTCTCTCTCTCTCTCTCTCTCTCTCTCTCTCTCTCCCTTTCCCTGTCCCTTTCCTCTCCCTCTCTCTCTCTCTCTCTCTCTCTCTCTCTCTCTCTCCCTGTCATTTTCCTCTCTCTCTCTCTCTCTCTCTCTCTCTCTCTCCCTTTCCCTATCCCTTTCCTCTCTCTCTCTCTCTCTCTCTCTCTTTCTCCCTTTCCCTGTCATTTTCCTCTCTCTCTCTCTCTCTCTCTCTCTCTCTCTCTCTCCCTTTCCCTATCCCTTTCCTCTCTCTCTCTCTCTCTCTCTCTCTCTCTCTCTCTCTCTCTCTCTCTCTCTCTCTCTTTCTCCCTTTCCCTGTCATTTTCCTCTCTCTCTCTCTCTCTCTCTCTCTCTCTCTCTCTCTCTCTCTCTCTCTCTCTCTCTCTCTCTCTCTCCCTTTCCCTATCTCTTTCCTCTCTCTCTTTTATACTCTTTGAGGGGAAAGGTTGAGGTCAGGCACCACTGGGGAGTGTTAGGTTTAGGCACTAAGGGGAGAGGTTGAGGTCAGGCACCACTGGGGGTGTTAGGTTTAGGCACTAAGGGGGGAGGGTTAGGTTTAGGCACCACTGGGGGGTGTTAGGTTTAGGCACTAAGGGGAGAGGGTTAGGTTTAGGCACGAAGGAGGAGGACTTAGGTTCAGGAACTAACGGGAAGGATTAGGTTGCGGGGTGGGGAGGTTTAGGGTTCGGCTACAAGAAGGGAGGGTTAGAATGGGGAGGGGGGAGGGGGAGGGTAAGTATACCTACCCAATCCCTGTCGGGATCACAACCATCGGGATGCCGCTGTCGGTATTGTGACAGGAGGCATCCCGATAGCTGGCATTACATACCCATTCCTGCTAGACCAATGGGTTGTTTTTTTTACATATACAGAACCTGGATTCATTGTGACACCATCCATCTCTGTACATTGCTGCTATTTTAGGTATCAGCCCCAAAACTTGGGAATGTTATGAAGGTTATAGATGATCGTTTTCAAAAACAGGAAACAATTACAGACACGGAAGATGTTGAAACCATTTAAATTCCCCTTAGAATAAAGATGCCCATCCAAGACAGGCAAAAGACTGCACGATTACAACATTGTAATCGTGCATTCATTTGTCAGACTGTGATGTGCCTGCACTGACCGAGCAGTTGTTCAGTGCAGGCTCATAAATCATCTGCAAACATGTTGAACCTGACGTTATCGTCAGGTTGTACAACATATTTGTACAATGATAGATGTCTAAACGACCAGCGGAAGCGTGCATCGCTGGTCGTTTTAGACATTTTTTAAACAATCTGCAAACGATTTTCAAATGATTATGGAACGATCATCGAACGATAACGATATCATTATCGTTCAATCGCTCAATTTAATCGTCTAGTGGATGTGTGCCTTAAGGCCCTCATTCAGAGCCGCTCGTTAGCGGCAGTACGCTCGTTCCGAGCGATGTTTGCACATCTGCGCATGCGTACGGTTTTTAGTACGCATGCGCGAACCAGTCAGTGCGGCCAAAAATCGTTTGTACGCTATATAGCGAGTGCCTGCTATTTTGAGTGACAGAATGAGGCGTATGTGGGTGGTAACAGGGGAAGGTGCTTGAAAATGGGGAGTGGAGATCCGAACGCAGGCGTGCTTAAAGGTCAAAACGGGCGTATTATGGGTGTGCATAATTAATACAGCAGCGTCATTGACCACGTCACTGGGTTATTTTATAGCCAGAACTGCTCGCAAATTTGTGGTAGCAAACACCAACCACAAGAATAGCGAGCAGTTCATACGCTGCTCGATGTACTCGATTAATCTAATAAATAGCGGACATGACGTATGGTGCGAGCGGCCAGGGGGCGTTTTTAACAAATAAACGAGCGTATGTTTTGCTCGCTCGTTCAGACTTAGAGGTGTGAACAGACTGCAATTTGCGAACGGATCATTTGAATAGCCACCCCTTGTTTTTGAACGAACGACCGCAAATAGCGAACGGCTCTGAATGAGGGCCTAAGTCTTCCCTGTCTTTACCAACACTATGCCGAGCAATATTTTGTGAAGTTGCCTCCTGCTGCAGTCCCAGGACTTCTAGTTTTAAGATTCTTACATATATTTTTTTCTACATCAGCTATTATTACGTTACATAAGCTATTATTACATTATTTAAGGACTTCCTTTTCGAAAAGCATACTGTGTTTTTTCTTCACAGACCATTGCCTCAATTTTACAAAAATTTACTGACTTTTCAGTTTGCCATTGAGCAGGTGAACAGTAATTCTTTCATTTTACCTAATATAACACTAGGATACCATGCGTATGACTCATGCACTAATGGGAATAAGGCAATAAAAAGTGCATTACAGATGTTATCCGGACCAGGACGTACGGTGCCTAATTATTCCTGTACAGAGCGGGGCAAGGTGATTGGTTTTATTGGTGGTCACCATTCCATAACCACTGTACCAATAGCCCAATTATTAGCAATATATCGATATTCACAGGTAAGCAAAGTGCAACTTCTCCACTTTATTCTGTAGAAGGTTGGAAACATCTCCCCCTCAAACTATAAACACCGAGTGTAATAATTAATAGACTTTTTTGCTGGTTAAAAATAGTTACACTGAGGGTATTTAAAAATCATATATTTTCCATTTTTGTATCTACTTTATATATATGTAGTTGTTTGTATTGTATTTTGTGTAATTTGTATATTATCCAATTTTATCTGTATAGCACACAGAGGGCCTGATTCAGAGCCGGACGCTCTTTAAAAGCGCTCACTCTGAATCAGGGCATTTTTTTTTTTGGTTGCAGCTTTTGCGGGTGGCCAGGTGATGGTCGTGACGGTCGCGACCATCTCGACCATCGGGGCTTGCGACAAGACCCTTGTGGTAGGGTCTCGTCCGTCGCAAGCCCCAGAGAGCTTCCTGCTCTAACAGAGCCGGAAGCTCTCCATTGACATCACTGGTGATGTCAGTGGTGCCTCCCACAAACGACAGGCCTTCCTTCAGGAACTCCACCATTTGTGTAGCCACCCCCCCCTCCCCGAGCTGTCGATCAACATCGACAGCCGTCCCTTTTGTAGTGAGTCCCGGAGTGAGAGAATTTCTCTCTCTGTCCGGAGCTCGCGCATGCGCACTCCGGAGCCGGCTCCGGCATGCACATGTGCAGTGGGGGACCATCGACCAGCTTGCGAGCGCTGTGCGCTCACGAGTGGGCCTGAATCAGGCCCAGAGACCTATATGTTAATGATACTGTTACGATTCTCTCGCACAGGAGAGATCACAGGACTGCTGACCAGGGCTACGTATGATGGAGGAGTGGCAGTCCTTTCACAACTAGGGCTAGCTGGAGTGTGGCTGCAGTAAATGACACAATAGGTATAGATAGGGTACACTAGCAGCAACAAATAATGGTCTGGGTACATCTTGGGACTAAGGGCAGGAATGACCAGGACTGTAGTGATTAGCAGGTTAACAAGGCAAGACTAGGCTGAACAAGACATGAGAAGACTATGACAGGACTGACAGAGAAAACAAACAAGAAATGGACACAACAAAATAAACACAGGGTGCTAGATGTGACCTAGAGGCCATGGTGTGGTTTAGACAGCTGGAACGCGGCTTGGAGAGCCGGGTGATACTGAGTAAGCAGCCTGCAGACTGAGGTGCGGCTGAGATAGCCAAGGTGCGGCTTTGAGAGCCGGGTAGTTCTTGGCAAAGAAGTAGCCTGCAAGCTGAGGTGCGGCTTTGAGAGTTGGGTAGTTCTTGGTAAAGAATCAGCCTGCGGGCTGAGGTGCGGCTGAGACAGCCGAGGTGCGGCTTTGAGAGCCGGGTAGTTCTAGGCAAAGAATCAACCTGCGGGCTGAGGTGCGGCTGAAACAGCTGAGGTGCAGCTTTGAGAGCTGGGTGTTACTTGGCTAGGTTGCGGCAGCAGCTGAGTAAAGTTGTAACAAAGTCTCTGGTGTTGGTGCGCAGGATAGTGCACTAACATCACTGGAGTGTGGCCTGTTCCGCCAAGTTGACATGAGCAGCTGACGCTGTCGTGCAGCTGCTTGTGTCAACCGCCAGGTTGACACAAGCAGCTGAGATGGTCTTGGCAGGGTCCAAACAACAGACAGGTGGATTCAGATACTGCAGTAACTTATACTGGAGGCAGCGACGTGGAGACACTGCAGGTAACAAGCTGAATGCAGACAGACAGGACTGTGGTATAATACTGCAGGTCTGAATGGTGACAGGATCCAGATTCAATAACAGAAGAACTCAGTAGACCGGCAAGCACTTAAGAATTGAACACAGCAAACATACACTGGTAATGACACAGTATAACTGGCATGGAGTGTAGGGCTGACTGAAATTTAACAGAAGCAGGCTACAATCAGAACCAATACCTGGAGACAGGGCAGTTTCTAGGGTCTGAGGCTCCCAGTGCGAGCAGTCAAAATGCGCCCACCCCCACCCCCCAAGAAGCAGTTATATTGTGGAGTGGGCGTGGCCTCATCATGAGGGGGTGTGGTATCACAGTAAGGGAGCGTGGTCTCGAAAGAACACAGAATGTCAGCCGCTGTGACTACTGAGCCCAGGGGTGGCTAACCTGTCAGAGGCAAACCGCTGAAAAATATATGTAGTTAAATTAAAGACGGACAGCATGCGCACGCCGAAAAAATGGGGTGTGGCTTAGCTGTCACAAGCCCGCGCCGCATTTGTGTGTGCATGCCTTTGGTGTGACATTTGCAGGAGTATGACCTTGTATCACACCCGTTTTTAGTCACGTTGGGGGCGAGCCCAGCACATTGAAAATACAAGCAGATCCACATAAAATACACTGAAATAAGCCAGGACCACATAAAATACACTGAAAAAAGCCACTTCAGGATTACACTGCAACAAACCACTTCCACATAAAATATATTGGAAAAGCCCGAAGCCACATAAACTACATTTTAAAACCACATCCACTTCAAATACATTATTAAATCTAGAAACACATAAAACACATTGAAAAAACAAGATTCACATAATACACACTTCATTCCAGCCCTCTCCCTTACCATTCCAGTCTGACAGGTCTTAGGCTCCCCCCCACTGGCTCTCAGGCAAAAGTGCCCATTATGCAGTGCCCCCTGTAGTTGTCCCCATATGCAGTGTCCTCTGTATTTGTGCCCCCTGTATTTATGGTATGCAGTCGGGAAGCTGGAGGACCTAATCCCGACAGCCGGCTTCCCGACTGCTTAATCCCGGCGAGGGTTAAATGACAGGCATCTAAATCTAGACGCCTGTCATTTTACTGATGCCGGGAGACCGGCGCCTGGCATCCCGATCGAAGGGACGCGGGTGCCGAGCGCGGATAGCCGTGGGGGGTGGAGAGTTAGGTTTAGGGTTCCCAGGAGGGACTTAGGGTTAGGCACCCCCCTGGGAGGTTAAGGTTAGGCTAGAGGGAGGGAGGGTTAGGGTTAGGCACCCCCGGGGGGGATTTAGGGTTAGGCACCCCCCCGGGGGATTTAGGTTTAGGTGGCTGGGAAGGGGGGGTTAGGTTTAGGCACTTAGAGGGGGGATTAGGATTAGGCACTGGGGGGGAGGGTTAGGGGGTAGAATAGGTTAGTGAATACTTACCTGGGGATGATCGGTATTTTCATCCTTGTTGGGCTGCCGCTGTTGGGATTTGAATCATACCAATTCCGTATTTATGCCCCTTATGCAGTGCCCACAGTGGTAGTGCAACTTATGCAGAGCCCACAGTAGTGGTGTCCTTGATGCAGTGCACCTAGTAGTAGTGCCCCCAGGAGTGGTGCCCCCTATGCCATGCCCCCATTAGTAGCGCCCCCTGTAGTCATGTCCCCTGTAGTAATGCCCCCTGTGGTAGTGCCCCCATCACTAATGCCCCTGTAGTAATGCCCCCAATAGTAATGGTCCCTGTAGTAGTGCCCCAGTAGTAGTGTCCCCAGTTGTATTGCCCCCAATAGTAATGCCCCTATAGTAGTGTTCCCTGTATAAATTCCCCAGTATTAATGCCCCTGTATTAGTGCCCCCAATAGTAATGCTCCCTCTGTAGTAGTGCCCCAAGTAATAAAGCCCCAAGTAGTAGTGCCCCTGGGCCCTGAGTAATACCCCCAGTAGTGGTGCCTCCTAAGCAATGCCCCCAGTAGAAGTGCCCCCCGAGTAATGTCCCCAGTAGTAGTGCTGGGGTGCCCCCAGTAGTATTGCCACCCCCAGTAGAAGTGCCATCCTTGTAATGTCCCTAGTAGTAGTGCCCGTGTACCCCCAGTAGTGGTGCCTCCCCTAGTAGAAGTGCCTTTCTTGTAATCTCCCTAGTAGTAGAGCACGGGTGCCCCCCAGTAGTAGTGTCTCCCCCCCAGAGTAATGTCCCCAGTAGTAGTGCCCGGGTGCCCCCCCAGTAGACATGCCCCCATCCAAGTATTGTCCCTAGTAAAAGCCGCCTGCACATAAAAAAAATAATACACTAATACTTACCTAAAGCCCCGCTCCGGCATCCGCTGTCATCTGGTCCGCTCAACTGCTCATCTGCACTGTGGGAAAAACGTCATGATGTCTCTCCCATAGTGCACAGTATGGGAGCCAGAAGCCGGAGCTCACGCGTGAGCTCCAGCCTTCGGCTCCGGCTGCTCTGCGGGGAGAGGGCGCCGGGCGCCCGCTGATAACTGAATCTCAGCGGGCGCCTGGCAGTTCACTGGCTGGGGTACTCTTAAATTCCAATTTTACATTAAATATGTTTTAAAATACAACTTTTAATAAACACAGTTAAAATTGCAAAGGGACCATTACTACACATTTTTTTTTAATTATTATTAATAATATCATTAAAGGTAATACCTAATCTATGAAGTGGTGAAAATATTTGAAAGAGGGTAATATATCTCCTACGATTATCTTTAGTCAATCTGAATATTGTATCCATTAAATACAAATCTTATAAAGGAGACTAAGGCCCTCATTCAGAGCCGTTCGCTATTTGCGGTCGTTCGTTTAAAAACAAGGGGTGGCTATTCAAATGATCCGTACGCACATTGTAGTCTGTTCACACCTCTAAGTCTGAACGAGCGAGCAAAACATACGCTCGTTTATTTGTTAAAAACGCCCCCTGGCCGCTCGCATCCTACGTCATGTCCGCTATTTATTAGATTAATCGAGTACATCGACCAGCGTATGAACTGCTCGCTATTCTTGTGGTTGGTGTTTGCTACCACAAATTTGCGAGCAGTTCTGGCTATAAAATAACCCAGTGACGTGAACAATGACGCTGCTGTTTTAAATATACACACCCATAAAACGCCCGTTTTGACCTTTAAGCACGCCTGCGTTCGGATCTCCACTCCCCATTTTCAAGCACCTTCCCCTGTTACCACCCACATACGCCTCATTCTGTCATTCAAAATAGCAGGCACTCGCTATATTGCGTACCAACGATTTTTGGCCGCACTGACTGGTTCGCGCATGCGTACTAAAAACCGTACGCATGCGCAGATGTGCAAACATCGCTCGGAACGAGCGTACTGCCGCTAACGAGCGGCTCTGAATGAGGGCCTAAGTACCGAAGTAACCATGGTATTAAAATAACATTGTGAATTGCTAATTATCCAAACCACATTCATTGGTTTGGATAATTAGCAAATCACAATGTTATTTAAATTCATCTGGGGGTCGAGCTTTCAGCTTTGTGTCTCCAACTCTATGGAATTTGATTCCCTGCACAGTTCGAGAAACCTCCACTCTACTCTAGAGTCCTTCAAAATAGACTCAAAACTTATCTGTTCACCCAGCATTTCACTAATGGCCATTGTTAAGCTTGTTTTGTATTTTGTGCTGTAAAGGCAAATGTAAAGCACTTTGAATCCTATTAGGTGAAAGTGCTATATTAATAACATTATTATTATTATTATTATTATTATTATTATTATTATTATTATTATTATAATTTATAATTAATAGTAAAAAGTTCCCATGCATTTCATCTTTGAGACAGACATCATCAGGAGAGTAATACAGGCACTTGGGTCCAAATGTAATAGGGTCCAAGTTTGGCAAATGTGTGAGTATAGCGCTATGCCCACACATTTTTAGAACTTACCCTATTTAATAGGGTGCAAGAACATGCAAACCCGCATGTTTCTCACATCCCCACAACTCGCAATGGCAAAACTCGAATCAAGATGTTTTGCCATTGTGAGGATACAACTCGGCCCATGTAACAGAGTGCAAATTTTTAAATCGCACACTATGACTTACCTAAAACTCAATAAATAATAAACCTGCTTCAGCGAGTTTAGCCTGAGCAGGTGCAAGTTACACAGAAACCTGCTCAGATCAGTGAGATCCATGCATGTTTCTGTGTGTAAAAACCCTGAAAAGTGTAAAAATAAAAAAAATGATGTAAGGTCCCCCACTAAATGCACAACTGGCACCAAGTTTTTCTGAGCCGGATCTGGGTGTTAAAATACAGGGGAAAAAAGATGTAGGGTTCTCCTGTATTTTCCACAACCAGTATCAGACTCCTTCTAGTGGGAGTGTAATGCCACAGCCATAGGACCCTTTAACCAGGTCCCCTGGCCAAAGCATTCATCACCGCTCACTGGTCAGCCTAGGCCATTGATACCTGGGAGGTGAGGACCACACCAATAAAGAGGTCCCCCCTCTCCAGAGCACCCCAGGCCTGGGTTGAAAGCCCAGGGCTATCCCTTGCACCCTGGGCGATGGATGCCAGGTTGATTGTGTCAAAAAATAGATAAAATAATATTGTCTTTTACAGGATTAATCAGTTAATCAATCATTATTCATTAAATAACCATTAATTAATCAAGATATAACAGCTCCTTGCTGATGGTCGTATGGTTTATTCTTTGGACAGGCTGTGGAAGCTGAAGCTTTCCACAGCCTGACCGGTTGATAGCCACATAAGAGGCCAGGAATCTGCATTCCTGGCCTCATCGCTCCCAAAACGGGGTTGACATGCCCCCGTTTCCAGTAATGGTGATCAGGCATGCCCTCACCATGCCCCCCAAATTATTGACTTGCTGCACCTTGGGGGGGTCTGCGAGTGAGATCGCAGGACCCATTCAGCACATGCTCAGAACGGGTCCTATGCAGGTGCAGTCCCCTAACAATTGGAGATGTACGTTCATAGTCGGATGTACGTACATCTCTGAATCAGGCCCAGAGTTCTCTGTACAAAAATGCATATAAATATCTATTATGTATGTATTAGTATAAAAGGGTATCAATTTAGGAAAGCAGCATGAAATCATTTAGCTTAATCAGACAAAAAAATAAATAAGGATAAAAACTATTTAGAAAAAGTGAAAAATTGGCAATTATGCATGTACAATATTATAGATCCACAAGAATACACATCACATTAAAGGAGTACTTACCAGACAAAATCGTCTACTAAAATGTAAAAGAGTTCAATATTTTTCCAGTTATTGTTTTTATTAAAAAAATGTATATTTAAAAGTAAAAAAATAAAAATAAAGACTTTTTATACCATAAAAATGCCTCTATAAGCAGCTTTTTGTTTGAAATTCAATACAAGATTTGTGCAAAGTATATCAGAAACATTGCGACTATCAGTGTTCTCCCCAGAAACTTCCCAAAGTCAGGCTGCACTATGAGGCAATCAGGAAGGGGGGTGAATGTGGACCAGGAAAGGGGGGACGGACAGAACCCCATAACAGGAAGCAGCCCGCCGTGCACCTTTATCCCCTTCCATCCAGCATTCCACCCACTGTCCAGCGGGATTCGGGCACAAAGCAAACCCCTCAGCCCGCCTCCAGCACAGGGTGGGCTGGGGCTGAAGTGGTAGGCGTGGCTGGGATCCTCCCCACTCAGTGAGCACCTCAAGGCACCCCCCCTCTGGCTGGCACTAGTGCAATCTGGAAGCCAGGCTGGTGCAAGGCTGTGTAAGAAAAATACTGGATGGAGTTCCCATCAAAAAGACCCTGGGGTGACTATGGCAGTGGTGTTCCCTTAACAACAGGATGAGCCCCAACAACCTGAATCACCCCAAGAACTGAAAGTTATCTTCATAATACCTTCACAATATTGTAATATTTTATTTGTAGCATTCTTTTTTTCTTGTAGATCAGTTATGGTGCAACAAGGTCCGATTTACGTGACAAACGTTTGTATCCAAGTTTTTTTCAAACTTTTCAAAATGACCACACTATGTATGCAGCAATTTCTAAAGTTCTAGTATATTTTGGATGGACATGGATTGGAATTTTATCCTCTAGTGATGACAGTGGAGAGACAGAGGCTGACCTGCTGACAAATTATTTAACCAAAAATGGCATCTGTGTCTCATTCAGCATACAAATGAGTTTTGACATAGACAATAATAAAGGCTGTCAAAATAAAAAATCTGTAGAAATAATTAAAAAATCAACTGCCAAAGTGATAGTTTTTTGTGGGACAGTTTCTCAGGTTTTCATAAAATGTCTAGGAGAAATGTATGATGTGCTCAGAGACAGGACCATAGTCCTGAATCCTAAATGGGCAAGTAACAAATATCTCATGGATCATTTTGCCAAAATATTTAACTGTTGTTTGGTTCTTGACAATTTACCAATACATTTACCGGAAATTGGAAGTTTCTTTAAAAAAATTAAACCTGAAAATTACCCTGATGATAAGTTGCTTGAACATATATATATTATATACTACCATTGCTGCTCAATAAACCATTCAACATGCCATCATTATGGCTCCATATATGGCATAAGTTCTCATCAATGCTCTGGAAAAGAACTGATTATAGGACTTCGTAATTTTTGCTACAATGGAATTTTCTCAAAAGTGTATTTAGCAGTCTATGCTACTGCTTATGCTTTAAATAATATTAACTTATTACTCTATCATAAACATAAAAAAATGGAAACTAACATCTATTTTTTTAAGCAACAGGTAACAAAAATGTTTTAAAAAATGAAGGTCTCCAAATGGTGGAATTCATATGCTTCATATGTATAGAGAAATCCTCAGTGTTTTTTTTCTGAAGGTACTCAAGAATATGCAGTACCGGCACCTTTATTTGGAAAACTTTTTAAACCTTATAACTAGTTCCAGGAAGGAATGAAATACATTATTTCACAAATTAATAAAATAAGGGGCATATTCAATTAGGTTCAAAATTTTGAAAAACCCCACGACAGGCAGTTTTTCCCACAGCTGCAAGGTTTGTCTTATTCATCTGCCAGGGAGAAATTCAGCTGCAACAATTTCAATAGGAATTAACGCAATTTATTTCTTGCAGCCCCCCAGCAGGTGCAAAAATAGTGAAAATCCCTATTTTAAGTTAAAAATATTGGGACTTTCTTCAGAACCCCTTGAAAACACCCCCTAATTACTAATTAGGCAATTGGAAGTTTCCAATTAGCTTAATTAGTCCAATAATTAAATGTTGTAATTGGTTTTAGAAAAATGGCCTCAAAATACAGCAAAATAAACTTTTGTGTTAATTTATGTACCCCAAATTTATTTATAGTATTTGCAGTATGCAAACAAAAAATTATTATATTTTATGTTTTTTGGGGGGTTTGTATTTAAAACGAAAATGTTTACTTTTAATAATTTTTTTTACTTTTTAAAACAAAATGCACAAATCAGCCATTTTCAGCATTTTTAAAGATACAAATATTTTTATTTGGGACAGTACTTTGCAGTAAAAATTACAACATTATTTTTTTGAAAATTGGATAGTGTGGGTGTCGGGAACGTGCATACCTGCTTTATTGAAAAAAATGGCTGCTGTAATTTTCACTGCAAAAATCATGCGCCTAATTGAATATGCCCCTATGCATCTGAAGAATAGAATATGGAAGTTACTATAAATCTTTGTGAAACAGTAACTTTAGGTGTTTAGAGCTCCTTTCCCATGAGTTTTGTACACAGATGTAATTATTTTAGTGAATATACAATAAGAAATTTTAGTACTAAGACAATGTACAGGACCTTAAGTCCAAATTAAGTAAATGTTTTTAGAGCTCCTTCAATCAATTTGTGTTTGAATGCATCATTTGCAGTCACAGAATTAAAAAAATATAAAATAAAAAAGGAAGCAATTAATGTCCTAACTAAATAAATGTTGCAGAGCTCCTTTAATCAATATGGGTTTGAATGTCATGTACATCTAAAACACAGAAGTAAAAAAAGAAAAAAAAAGGAAGCAATTAATGTGTGTATCCTGAGTCGCAAATATTTTAAGATGTTAAAAGTGACTTAATGATTACATTTTAAGCATATTATCATCCTTTTGAGACACCAGTTATCATTTCATTTAGCTGCTCAACTTACTGCAGGCTTCTAGCAGTACCACTGCAGGCTCCACTTACCACAGATTTCTGTTTGTACCCTCCTGAGGTGCGAGAGGGTGCAAACAGAAATCCACAGTAAGAAGGGCTTTTTGCACTTACCATGGCTGCCACAAGTCTGAGTGGCAGCTAGGGTCTTTCCATCTGACTCAAATTTCATTTTGAGGTAAAATGTCATCCTCCAGGCATTAGATTCTTATGGGTTTTGGATTCTATATAAGGCACCATGGACGAGCCTCTGCACCATTTCCCTGTCAGGCATGCTGCTGTATGCTGCGCTGTACTCTGCTGTATAGGCTGTGCTGCACTTAGTCAATGTGTAATGTGTATAAGGGGTGCACTGTACTCTGCAGTATATACACTGTGCTGTGTACAGACTCACAAGTGGCTGTGCTGCTCTTAATCTGTTAGGATCTGCAGTTAAGCAGATCATATTGTTTGGAGTTCCAGCCTTAGTTGCTACTGAGGCACTGCACTAATTACTGCCACTCTGTGTGCAGTGTCAGGTCCATTAATTGATTCTCCTGTCTATACACAGCCCAGCTGCACAGTAGTCTGTCATTTAGGGAGACTTGCTCTGATTCGACTCTGTCTCTGTTAAAATCCAGCCAGCCCTGCACTCCATGCAGGTGATAGAAGTTTCTTCGTACTTCCGGATTCCTGTATCCTGCCTGTCAGTTGAGTTCAGAGTCAGTCTTGCTGTACTCCATGTGTGCCGTTTGTTCCATCCAGGTGGCTCCACCTGTAATCCATCCACACGTGTTGCTTGTACCATCTGGGCAGCATGGAGTGCTTCCTACCTCCGAAGCGCCTGTCACCATCCAGTGGCTTGTGTCAACCCGGTGGCGCTATTCGCAGTTCTGCGTTCCAGGTGCACAATCTAGCACACCATCGCCAGTGTCATCCCGGCGACACTGGTAGCAGCTCTGCATTCTAGATGCTCCATCTAGCACACCGTCGCCAGTGTCATCCCGGTGGCACTGGTAGCAGCTCTGCATTCCAGGTGCGCCATCTAGCACACTGTCGCTAGTGTCATCCTGGTGACATTGGTAGCAGCTCTGCGTTCCAGGTGTGCCATCTAGCACACCATCGCCAGTGTCATCCAGGCAGCACTGGTAGCAGTGCTGCATTCCAGGTGCGCCGTCTAGCACACCATCGCCAGAGTCATCTCGGTGACACTGGTAGCAGCGCTATGTGCTCTGTTGCATTCCTTTCCTGAGTCTCATCAGCCCAAAGGCTACAATGGTCCTGGGGCCCCAGGTCACTATCAGCCCTCAAGGCTGCTGCAACAGCCCAAAGGCTGCTTCACTCCATTAGTCCCTTGGCCATGACTATAAAGGCCACAATCAGCCCCCAAGGCTGCTCCAACAGCCCAAAAGCTGCGTCACACCATCAGTCCCTTGGCCATGACTAGTCTCTATCAAATCAGCCCTCAAGGCTGCCCCTCATATTCTACACTTGGCCACAAGTAGTCAACTGGCAGCAGTCCTCTGACAACTCTTGTCTGATTAACCATCCAATCCACAACATAATTAATGTGTAGAGGGGGGGGGGGCATGCTGCTAGATGCTGTGCTGTGCTCTGCTGTATATAGGCTGTGTTTTTTCCAGACTCACAAGTGGCTGTGCTGCTCTTAGTCAATGTGTATTGGGTGGCACACTGCTGTATGCTGTGCTGTACTCTGCTGTAAATTAGCTGTGCTGTGTCCATCAATAAAGACATTCATGTGCATATATAAGCCCTGCGACTCCACGCAGTTTTAATTCAGCTGTGACATCAAAAATCTAAATAAAAAAATAGATAGTTAAATTCTATTGTTTGTACTGTTTGGTGCATTTTACCCTAGTGCACTTTGTTCACGTGCATATATAAGCCCTGTGGCTCTGCGCAGTTTGAATTGAGAAGCGACAACAAAAAAGTAAAATAAAATATTGTTTGTACTGCTTGGTTCACTTTACCCTAGTGCACTTTGTTCACTTGCATATAAAAGCCCTGTGGTTTCACACAGTTTGAATTGAGCTGCGACATAAAAAATCTAAATAAAAAAAATATATAGTTAAATTCTATTGTTTGTACTGTTTGGTGCATTTTACCCTAGTGCACTTTGTTCACGTGCATATAAAAGTCACGTGAATCCATGCAGTTTGAATTGAGCTGCAACCTCAAAAAAAATAAAAATAAATATATATATATGTATATATATACATATATATATATATATATAGTTACATTTTATTGTTTGTACTGCTTGGAGCGCTTTACCCTAGTGCACTTTGTTCATGTGCATATATAAGCCCTGTGACTCCACGCAGTTTGAATTGAGCTGCGACATCAAAAAATCTAAATATAAAAAATATAGAGTTAAATTGTATTGTTTGTACTGCTTGGTGCATTTTAACCTAGTGTGCTTTGTGCACGTGCATACATAAGCCCCATGGCTCCACGCAGTTTGAATTGAGCTGTGACATCAAAAATAAAAATAAAACAAATATATAGTTAAATTCTATTTTTTGTACTGTTTGGTGCATTTTACCCTACTGGGCTTTGTTCACATGCATATAAAAGCCGTGTTTGAATTGAGCTGCGACATCAAAAAAATAAAATAAAAAATATATATAGTTAAATTCTATTGTTTGTACTGCTTGGTGCGCTTTACCCTAGTGCACTTTGTTCAGCTTAGTCAGCCAGCTAGCTCGGTGCAACCTTTTGGCCTAAACTGGATGAAAACAATATTGTGAGGTGGTCACAATTGACTGAAAATGAGTGGAAATTAATGTTATTGAAGTTAATAATACTCCAGGACCAAAAAAGGCTCAAATTATGTGATTTTAGCTCTTTTTCTGCCAATTTTTTATTAAAAAAGACACAATCAAAACCAAAACCAGTAAAAATGGTCTAGCGCACATCTCCAGATCTAAGATGGTATGTGGGAGAGTATTTTGAGATGAGATGTCAGATGTATGAAGGGGTTTTGTTGAGGGATTGAAGGTAAGAGTGAACAATTTAAATTGCATTCTGGAAGACACGGGGATCCAGAATAGAGATGTTGTGAGAGGTACAGTATATCAGTTTTGCTGATGCATTTAAATTGGACTATAGTTGAGATAGATGTGTGAGGGGAATGCTACAGGTTGCAATAGTCAAGGAGGAAGATGATGAGAGAATGGGTGAGTTTTAGTAGCATGTGGGATAAAAAAGGGGCTTATTTTAGCAAAAACTTTAAGATGGGCAGATCTGAGTGAGAGATTGGATATCAGGAATAATGCAGAGGGTTGAGAGAAGTGTGAAACCTGTGGTGGATTTGGGAGGCTGAATTAATAGTGGTGTTAATCTGGGCTTGATGTATTAAGTAGTGAAAAGAGAGGGGAAATGTGGACGAGTTGCCCATAGCAACCAATTAGTTCCTACTTATCACTTTATAAAATGTACTTGATAAATGCTACCTCAAAACTGATTGGTTGCTATGGGCAACTTATGCTCTGTTCCTCTTCCCCACTTTTGCCACTGTTGATACATCAACACCTCTGGGAGAACAGGAGATGATAAACACTGTTTTGGACATTTAGCTAACCTTGGGACAACCATGTGGATGTAGAACAGAAAGGTGGTACTGGAGGCCAGATTAACTATTTACAGTAATTCCCCAAGAGAAATGTATTAGTGAGAATGCGCACTTCACCTCTGACATTACATTACCTGAACCTACAGTATATAACCTATATAATCTTGTACTGTTTATTAGACATTCCAATTTGCCTGCATGTAGTACACAATATGATGCTCTAGCTTTAATATTATTAATATTTTGTTTTAAAGCTACATCACTATTTGAGTAAGATCACTTTTCCATTTCAAGATGCATCAACTAGAGGTTTTGATAAAAATGGAGAATTTGTCAGTCCGTATAATATTTTAAATTGGATAATAACAGGAACGTCGCAAGTGAGAACAAAACTTGTTGGCTATCTAAATCCATCAGCTAAGGAAGGTCAGCAGCTTTGGATCAATGACAGTGCAATAACATGGAAGAACGTTGACTCTCAGGTTAGCAGAAGTGCGTACTACAGTAAAGTACATATTTAAATGGTACAAATCAATGGACAAGATAGACTGATGCTTCTGGCAATAGTATGCGTATAAATGGTGTATTCTGAGGTCAGATGTAAAACTGCTTTAACTTACCTCATTCTGAAATGAAAGACCACGTTATGTCCTTCCCCTCACTCTGTTTGCGGCCTAGTAACTACTGAGTCCAATGACACAACCTGTCATAAGAAACAGGAAATGGCATCATAACAACTTCCTGTAGGCCACATCTTTGGACTCAGTTATTACTGCAGCCACAACCTGAGCATGGGGGACCTGTGAAACAGATTAGCAAGAAGATTAAGAGGAGGTGGTGGAGAAGACTGTCAGATATATTAATTTATTATAAAGAATAATGTATCTATGGTGACAATCATTCTACTGTATCATCCAATGCTTTGAACTATGGACTGTAACCTATTCCCCCAAAAGTATTATGGACATTAGTATTTACCTCAGGTGTTTATGATCTATATAAAGTAATAAAGCCTAATTTCTTATGATATGGTGAGAAAACTCCTCTGTTATACTCTAATAGCCTTGTAATTTACAGTATGAGGTACATTTTCCTCTACACACAACGTTTCAACTATACTTGACTGATTGTTGTGTCCATCCTTAACAACATTTTCCCTAAATCACTTTCTCTTGTTAAACATCACATTTAAAGGGGATAAGTACTCAGTAGATAATAAACACTGGGCATAAAAAGCTGCATCATTAGGGCTGTATTCACAAGGTTCCTTATTCTTAAGGTTTAGAACTTTTTTCCACCCAAAATCTTTCATTTGAAATACTTACAATGCAAACCACAATTTGGAAAGAAGTGACATTCACCAACCAGGTTGAGACCCCCAAAAGCTGATACTTTAAAGGAGAAGCATCTATCATAGAGTAGAAGGTACAATTAGTAGGAAAGTCAGAGGAGATGTGTATAAATCCAAACACATATTCAGTTATTTATATCAATCCAAGCCAGGTAACATGCAGGGTTTAACACAGGAGTGATCCGTGAAACCCTGCACTGTAAACGGGTAACCCGGGTCATCCGACCCAGATTCCGTTTACAACATGGGGACTACCAGGTTTCTCAGCGCTTGGTTATGATGCCATCTCCAAGCACCGGGAGAAGTGTTCCACTGCACCCATGTGCAGTGTGAATGGCGCCGAACCTGGGAATAACCCGGATCAGCGCCGAAGTGGAGAAGGGGTATGTCCAGGGTCTGAACCATTTTGGAACTGTATTCCAAATCTCGGGTCAGACCCTGGACTGCAGTTTAAGTAGCGCCCAATAGTAAATTCTTTTTTAAAACAGAAAACAAGTTTTAAGGTATTTTATCTAAAAGTACAATTTGACAAGTCTTATGGTGGGTAAACACTATACAGATATACTGTATCTGCAGATCGAGTGATCTGCAGATATATCTGCAGATGATAGTTGTTCGTACACACTGAACAACGATCATATGTGCCTGCCCGCAGGTCTCAGCGTCCAGGGGGCGTGTCAGGGGCATGTCCTGGTGGGTGGGGGTGTGTCCCGCCCCCCTCCTTGTGGCTGCTGCTCTGTGTGTATGGGCCAACCGCCCATACACACCTGCTGATGGACAGATATGTCTGCAGACATATCTGTCCATCGGCTGTGCAGCACAGCCAATGCGATATGTCTGTGAATGCCTACGTTTACCGACATATCGCATGTACACACTGCCCAACGGGCAGCAGATACATTGGCCAATCAATTGATCAGCCAATGTATCTGTCAGTGTGTATCCAGCTTAAAAGTGTTTCCCAATTAATTGGGAGTAAAACCTATTGAGTCTTAAGAGAAAATTACCATATCAAATCTCTACAGTAACAGCTCACTGTAAACAAAACCAAAATGATAGTTTAATTAGATTGCATTGGTGTTTGGATACAATGGAGCTTCTGCAGAGTTAAGCTGGGTACACACTGGCCGATATATTGGCCGATCAGTTGATTGGCCAATATATCTGCTGCACGTCGGCCAGTGTGTACAGACAATATGTCTGTGAACGACGTCGTTCACAGACATATCGCATTGGCTGTGCTGCACAGCCAATGGACACACACACATCGGCAGCCACAGGGAGGCGGGCGGACACCTCCCCCGAACACACCTCCCGGCCAGCCGGACTCACGGCTCCCTCACAGATGATGGTCGTTCGGTGTGTATGAATGACCATCATCTAAAGATATATCTGCAGATCACTTGATCTGCAGATATATCTTTCAGGTGTGTACCCACCTTTAAGGCGGGTATCCACAACCCGATTAAAATGAGCGAGTGAATGATAACAATATCATTATTGTTCAATCGTTCATTAATCGTTCACAAATCGGGCATGAAAATGTCGGAAACGACCAGCGATGCACGCTCCCGCTGGTAGTTTTTGACATCTATCATCGCCTGAACATGCTGGTCAATCTACCGATAACGACAGATTGCCCATGTTCAGGCATGAGGGAGGGTGCCTACACTGAACGACTGCATGATTATAATGTTGTAATTGTGCAGTCTATTCACAGTCTGCTAATGGATGTGCTCCATTAGATGGAAATAAAAAAGGGATAAAAAAATTGAACAATTTGTTCCTGGAACAAGCCATGTTGCAATGAAAGAGGTGCAAATACATTAATTTTATTTTTTTTTGCATGCAGGGAAAACTCTTCCTGCTGTTGCTTGCAGTGAACAATTACTGGTTAACTTTATGTTTTATAATTAAATATATAGTTAATTGTATTGTATTGCTTCTTTCTGTACTGTACAATATCACAAGCATCACTGTCACAGGACAGCTATTAATAGTGGGCTTTATAATGTAAATATGCTGCTTCAGTTGATTTTCATTCAGAGTTACTTGATGGTTTAAACAAGATATAAAAAGGACCAAAAACAGACAAGTTATATAACATTGATTTGGCTAACCAAAGGATAAAAAAAAATAGCTGAAAACAATTAAATATTTAATGGTCTAAATAAGACCAAAATAAATTGATGCAGGAGCAAGGGTAATTATCATACATATGATCTGTGAAATTATTTATTAATTTATAATATATCAAGGATTGATCATTTGCATATGAACAATATTCAAATATGATAAATGACACATTACTTTACTGATTTGATTTCTTCTGAGGCACTGAACATATTATGTTTCAGTACACATCTTAACTATCTCTAATTGCCAATCAATAATCAGTAGAACTAACTAGATAGATATTATTTAAAAGGTCAAGCAAATAGGGGTTAGGCAAACTTTTTCTTAACAATAAATATATGTATCACTAATAGTGTACTAATTTCAATAAAAAGATACAAATATAAGTATATTTTTTTTAAATAAATGTAAATGGCTTGCAAAGACACCCCAAAGTAACATAAATTGATTCTGAATGCTTCATATGTAAAATACATATAAAAGAATATATCAAACATGCAAATTAATTTAAAATTAAAATGAAATAACATATAAACTATTCACATTAAAAAACTTTCACATATAGGTTAGAGACTGTATAACTAAATTATAGTAGATTATAATGTTAATGTTATAATGTTAATGTTAATGCATAAACCAAAATGTCATATTTCAATTATATGACAAAGAAAGTGTGCATAAATTAAAATTTTCAAATATCTAATGGAAAAAAATGTGTAGACTAAAGAGATAGTGAAATAATTAAACCTAGCTTTTTGTAAGAAAAAAATTTAAAAGTTTATTTATATACCACAATCAGTGTTGTTATTGATATGTATATTCTATGAGATAAGTTACATAATGAAATACAAAAAAAAAGTAAAACAAAGCTAAAGTAGTTAAAACATTATATTACATTAAATATTAAAATAAATCAGCTAATATAATGTAAAATTATAAAGGATATGCATTATTAAATATTAGCATAAATATAGATAAATAATCGGTCTATAATATATTTATATCCTATTTCATGGTAAAATGATAGACAGTGTCATTGTTGCAGAAAGAACTGTTCAACTTCATAAACCAGAAAAGTTGGACTTTGCAGAAAAGTTAAGATAATTTATGAAAGTGCAAAACATGTATTGCAATTGCAGTCTTGTGCTGTCCCACAATTATTTTCAGAGAATACACAAATTTTTATGAGGAAGAAAAAAATGGTGACCACTGCAGTGATGCAAAACGTTAGATGCATTTTATGAAATGTAATGAAAATTTTGAAATACACAAATGTAATGCATGTATTAAAGACAGAGTCATGTCCTTTTCTTTACATGATTAGTGTATCACATAAGGCTAAACAGAATTTAATTTTAAGATAAAAAGACAAGTTTAAATTAATGAAGGTGTTAGCATAAAAAGTGGAAAGGACTTCGAAGTTTGCACAGTTTACACCATGTACATTGGTCCTGGGAGCCCACAGAATTACCGTAGTCATAGCTGGCATTTGTTTAAGCATCAGATAGGGCATTCACCTATAAATGTGCTACAGTAGGTGGCCAATTGCTTTTAAGTTTTCACTTTGCAATTTTATGAATGACCTGTAATGTGTAATTTAGGTGTGTAGTTTAAAAATTTTGATAAAAAAATTCAACAAAAGCTCAAATTATAGTTGCATAAATATATTTTGTCCATTACAGATTCCAGAGTCTCGCTGCTCAGAAATGTGTTTGCCTGGGAACAGAAAGATCCTAAAACCTGGAACACACCCCTGCTGTTATGAGTGTATTCCGTGTTCAGAGGGAGAAATATCCAATACAACAGGTATTGTTTATGTGCTCTATAAACAAGCAAATACAAATGTATCATTATAAATCTATATCAATAGGTCTTGAAATTTACAGTATTTTTACATTTTGAACAAATATTTTAATAATGAAGTTGGAATCACAAGCTTTGGACACTTTCACTTAATAATATGTTGCTAAAAAAAACAACGATAACTTTAAAAATAATTAATTAATAAATATGTAAATTGTCAAGCTAACTGGGACAATACTTTTTTTGAAAATAAAGATTCTATTTAGTTTAACCCAAAGAAGCTCTAATTTACAGCAAATGCCCCTGGAGGAATGCTTTTCATCCATGATCACATTTACTCATAATACATAAAACATAACCTTATGAAGAACTTCACACAGAAGATTAAAATGTAGCTTTAGTTGGATTTTATTAAGTTAAGAAAATATGTGCATTCCCCAAAGGTACTTGTTTTGCTCTAATCTTTGCTACAAATGGCAATTTGTTACAAACACAGACTAGCAGCAGAACAAGTACTGAGGATCATTGGAGACTATGGGGATCCTTTCTGGTAAGAGGAAGATAGAGAAAAGACCTACTGTAGCAATGAAAATCATTGAAAACTACAAGGGAGATGGGCTGTCATTATTATCAAGATACTTTTGTTTAGTTTTAGAAATATGTTGCTATAACAAACAATAGTCAAACAAACTTAGTAAAAAGTTTTGACAATTTTGTCATCAATTTTACTCATTAGTTGTTATCAACCACCAAACAAAGTTGGGCAAAATGTAAATGTTTTTCCCAGTGCATGCTTCTGATTGGTCAAAATAACCATCTAATATGATACATAACAATTACTTTGCAACATATTTGAATATTTTTAAATTACTAAGTGATTGCTTGACACTTTCAACAAATTAGACCTTAGATACTCTATAAATTAATTTATGAAAAGGATCACTCAATAAGCACCAGGAAAGGGATAAGGAAAAAAGGAAAAGAGCAAATTACAGAAAAAAACATATTGATAGAAAAATAATGAATTCATTATTCATTAATTAGTGTAAATATAACATTAAGTATCAACACAATAATCCTCTTTTAAAAATAAATTGTAAATATATTCTAAAAAATATACCTGTAAGTAAATTAACAATAATAAAAAAAATTATAAAATATACCAATTTAAAACAATCAACACAGTAAATATACCAATGCAATGGTAATTTAGCAAAACATTATAAATCAATGTAACAATTGTTTCATATTAATATCACTACAGTTCCCCCACATCCCACCCCCACTCCTATACTTACCTCAGGACTATACATACATGAATAACATACAGTGCAAAGTTAGGTGCTTCAAAACGAATTGCCTCATGTTCCAGACCCACCAGTTCTAGTAAACCCTCCCTCTGGTTGTCATTCATGTATGTATGGTCCTGACAAAAGGACTCTCTGCCATCCTGAAACATTGACCTGACTTGTTCCCATGACTTTCATGTCTTAAAGGTTTGTTGGGAATACACATTTTTCTGCAAACATCCGTTTCAATAGTTTCAATATTTGCAAACCTGGATCTTTGTTAGCAAGTGGGGGAAGGCATCATGGTTTTCTTTTTTGAATTCAGGCCAAACTATCGGGACACACACACACATATTTATGTAATGTTGAAAGGTGTGCACTCTGACCAGAAATTTTAAGCATAAGGGTGTCAGCAATAAATAGCCATGGAACTCCAAAATGAGGCTCAAACAGTAATTTTATCCGCACAAAGCAATGTTTCAGGTCAGGTCCAACTTATGTCAGCATCATTTATGGAGTGCCTATATATATATATATATACAGTATATACTGTACTTCCAAGATCTGGGTCTCGCTGTAACTGGACTGGGTACCCTGCTCACTGCAACCTCTAATGCGAGGATGCACTGTCACATAGCCAAACAAACGGCGGCACTCCAGATAAAAAATACTAAATACTCATAACTGTGTTCAGCGACGTTTCAGCGCCTTTAATCAGCGCTTTTATCAAGCTTATAATACAAGTGAATAACAATTACAAACCTTAAATAGCTCACCCCATTCAGGCCAAACCTCCGGTGTGCCTCGTGTGCGCTGCCCGCCAGCAGTCGCACAGGAAGCTGCGTCATGTTCAACCCCTTGTGTAACCATGGTGATCTCCATACACAATAACACAGCTGCTGAGTTCCATAGAAAAATGTAAACAACATAGCGTGTAAACACACGCTTAACTAAGAGCAATTATATGCAAACAAAATTGTGATTACAGCAGCATGTGGAAACAAACTTCCACAAGTATTAATGGATACACCTGCAGAACCGATGTAGTGATGTGAAGACCTGCAAAAATACTCACTACATAAGTGAATATAAAGATATAAAACTACAAAGAACATCAAGACATACATTAAAAACATGTACAATTGACAATATATAAATAGCAGCATTAAATATAGAAAAACATTACACTAATAATAACAGAACAGCCAGTGGCAAGGCATTTTGCTGAGGCCAAACACAATATTGCGACTCTACATTACCGCATCATTGATCATGTGCCTCCCTTGAGTAGAGGTGGTGATCGTGGGAAAAAATTGTTACAATGTGAAGCTAATTGGATCATGAGATTGGATACATTTTCCGCTCGTGGTCTAAATGAGACATTAGGGTTATAATGTTGTACGTGTAAACTGTGCTCTGGTCTTTTTTGACATTTGTATCTTTATTTGCACATGCATTTGCATGTCCTTAAGCCATATTGGATGGCCGTGTATATATGTATATAGGAATTACCCAGTATCTTTAACAGTGTTCTTATACTCGTCTAAGATGTAATGCTTAGTTCTAGGTAGTCAATATAGTCAATTATTGTATCAAGATGTGGCCACAGACCGTGTGGCACATCTGTTATTAGTGTAATGTTTTTCTATATTTAATGCTGATATTTATATATTGTCAATTGTACATGTTTTTAATGTATGTCTTGATGTTCTTTGTAGTTGTATATGTTTATATTCACTTATGTAGTGAGTATTTTTGCAAGTCTTCACATCACTACATCGGTTCTGCAGGTGTATCCATTAATACTTGTGGAAGTGTGTTTCCACATGCTGCTGTAATCACAATTTTGTTTGCATATAATTGCTCTTAGTTAAGCATGTGTTTACACGCTGTGTTTGTATGGAGATCACCATGGTTACACACGGGGTTGAACATGATGCAGCTTCCTGTGCGACTGCTGGCTGGCAGCGCACACGAGGCACACTGGAGGTTTGGCCTGAATGGGGTGAGCTATTTAAGGTTTGTAATTGTTATTCATTTTGTATTATAAGCTTGATAAAAGCGCTGATTAAAGGCGCTGAAACGTTGCTGAACACAGCTTTGAGTATTTAGTATTTTTCATCTGGCGTACCGCCATTTGTTTGGCTATATATATATAGAGAGAGAGAAATCCAGTGCAATTGGCACTCCGTTTAGATCTGTTGTAAGACCGTGGTGCCTGCCAGTCCAATAAATACATACATCCATCCACGTTTAGCGGCACTCATCGGACACAGTTTTTTCAAATAAACAAAGACTGCTTCAGTGTTTCGAGTTTATTTCAACTCGTCATCCTGATGATGAGTTGAAATAAACTCGAAACGTTGAAACAGTCTTTGTTTATTTGAAAAAACTGTGTCCGACGAGTGCCGCTAAACGTGGATGGATGTATATATATATATATATACATATATATATACATATACATATATATCTATATATATATATATATATCAAATAAATATTAAGAAATAATATTCAAAACATATTATGATATCAATTCATTATAAAAAAATGTACAAAATATATTTTAGAACAATATATAAATGAAAATAAATAATATATATTCATACAGAAATAATTAGTTTGCAGCGACTTATAAAAAATATTGTAGTTAGATCGCAAGAAGGCAAAGTGATACATTCCTTTGATACTTCTCTAGTTTCTTCCAATTTATCTCCCTGTCCAACATCCTTTTAATAATCCTATTTTCAATTCCAGTATTCTAATCCAAGTTCACCATATCAATGATTCAATTCAATGATTTCAATGATAATATATTTAAGATCCAAAAGCTTTCCTTATGCATACATTTTTATTTCCTGGTTGAACTCATAATATATTTAATAACAATCCAGCCATCAACTTTCTTTCTCCAAAAGGCGGTGGTAGGGTGATGCACTACTATAGTGGGCTGCAACCACATTCTAATAACAAATTTAGTATTACAATTATTAAAACTCTGAATTAAAAATGATTCACAAAAAATTGTAGATTTTAATTCACATGTTCTATTAGTAATTTCCTTACATGTTTTACAAATGGTTTTGTCATGCAAAATTATCATCATATTTTCTTTGGATATAGTGTTCAATTACAATTTTCTGAAAAGGGGCTAACTAGTTTTGTGAATTTTTTAAATTATATTATGGTTCTTTCTTTTAATAAACCAATGCTGTATCTTGCTTAAAAATACTAAAATGTTTGGAAACAATATTTTTTAAAATGTTTTCCCTAGTTTCTATTACATTAAATTATATATTCACATCTGTATAAATGATAATAACACAGGTCTGCGAAATGTAAGGTATTGAAAGCTTTTTTAATAATACTTTTATATTCTTAGTTATACTCCTATGTACATCAAGAAATAGTATATTAAAAAAAATTACCACATCACATTTAGCTATAAAGGGGGGTTACATAAATGTTTAAGAAAAAACAAGAAGTTTAATTGTCTTTGACATATTTATTGTGAAATACGAAGTGTAGATGATATCATTGTGTTTTTGTCTTAATTACATAATAAAATAATAATAAAATCAAACAATAATAGAAACAAACCATAATTATTGAAACAATTGTTAATATCTTGTCTTTTTGTCTTCAAACTTCGTTTTGTTGCTTTTTGCTTATAAGCTTTTTCTGTGTTGTCTCTGTGTATCATCCAGCAGTAGTCAGCCAACATGTTGACGGCCCAACGTCCCTGGTATCTTCTTTCTACACCTTTAACGTCTTGGTGGAACCATTCACCCTGTTCTTCACTGTAGTCTCCGAGATTATTCGGGAAAAGCTCAATATGGGAATTCAAAAAATGTACCTTTAAGTTTAAACTCATATTGCAGCCAAGGTTTCTGTAACTATTAAGCATTTCCCTGACAATTTCTTAGTAGTGACATTGCCTAAAAATGTTTAAATAACTTGTTTGAATGAAGTCCACGCCGAAAGTTCCACAATATTCATTACATGCCCAAAATGTTCATCTTTTATTAACTTTCTAATATCAGGGCCTGTAAAAATGCCTTCCTTCAGTTTAGCATTGTATAGGTTAGGGAATTTGCTGCAAAGATATTTTAAAGTGTGTATACTGTACTGTATAAGTGGTGTGTACCGTATATGTACTGTGTGTGTGTGTGTATGTGTGTGTATGTGGTGGTAGGCAGGGGTTAAAATGAGCCTGCACAGGGAAAAACTGTGTTGCATCTGTTGTATTTGGTTCCACCTTCGCCAGCTCACCTTAGTGTAGTAGTTGTAGTTGTTGTGTGTGCAATGTTCCTTTAGATAGTATGGGGTTTAGGCCCTTTGTAAATTTCAGCTCCAGGCCTATGTGGACCTTAATCTGGCACTCCGCAGGGGGAAGTTTTATGATGAGAACTGATTTGCAATGTTCTATACTACCGACTGAATTCATTCAAGACAATGGCCCTGATTCAGAGCCGGACGCTCTGACCATAGCGCTCGCTCTGAATCAGGGCCCACCTCCATAAATATGGAGCGTCCTCCTGGACACTCGTATAGCTGCGGGTCACCACCCACAGCCTATACGAGCGTGCAGGATGATGGTCGTGATGGTCTTGACCATCGCGACCATCGCCAGTGCGAGCAGAAGCCTGCGGTTGAGTTTCTCAACCGCAAGGCCAGGAGTGATTTTGGCTCTATCAGAGCCAAAATCACTCCCACTGACATCACTAGTGATGTCAGTGGGGCCGGCTTCCGACGGTAGGCGTTCCCTTGGGAACGCCTCCGTCTGGCAGGCATGTCCCCTGCACGCCCACCAAAGGGGGCGTGCTGTCAATCAACATCGACAGTACGCCCCCTTTGATCAGACACAACGAGCGAAGGAAAGTCCTTCGCTCGTCGTGTCTCGCGCATGCGCACCATCGACCCACTTGCGAGCGGGCAGCCGCTCGTGAGTGGGTCTGAATCAGGCCCAATGTTTTATAATAAATGTAGGCAGAATACATTTTGTTACTTTAATGAATATGAAAAAAATTACTTATTTATAAATACACGTTTTGCAGAAAAACGTGATGTGATATGAAAAAATGGAAGTCATTTTCGTGTTCAGGAGCCACAAATCTATAAGTATCACATAAATTCATTAAAAAAGCTTTTTCATCGGAGACCTGTGTAATCAATCATTTTAGTATGCTTTGTAATCTTCCCTTAAAGACCCAGATTAAAATATTTTTTAATACCTATTAAGAGATATGGCCTTACTAAAGCCCTTATATAATATATTACTTTGTTAGCCTCTCTAAATAAAAGTATCACAGCAAAATTGTGATGTTCAAAATTCACATCCAAAGGCAATTTAAAGCCTAAATGGGATTTTTTTGCAACCAAGATTAAAAATGTTTGTTAACATAGTGTAAACAATTGTGCTAACCTGTTTCTGATTTTAGTAATGACAAACTTTCCTGCCAGGGTGGAGAGGGTGACATCCATGTTATTAATATATTAGGAATAAAACCCAAATACATTTTTGAGTTGTACACAGCGATTTCACTAATACTGAGCAGCATCTTGTGGAGGTAATATTCCATCTTGGTGCATCTTTAGATGCACTATTAGTGCACTATCAAAACTTGCAACCGCTTATGGCATGTGCAGTTTCTCCATTTGTGTATGGCCTCCTGTGTGAGCTGTTGCGTCTTTGGATACAGCTGCTTACAGTGACATTGGACGAGAAAGATGGTGCAGTATAGCAAACTGATGAATCAGGTGGTAAGAAACTATATTTAACAATATTGAACAATGATGTTTATTGAGTACATAAAATTCTATAGTAAAAATATTAACAATTATGAATTGATACATCCTTAAAAACCTGTATGAGTTCCATATACTGTAGGAGCACATAAAAAATATACACAAAGTACCTATAAAATATGGTCAGATATACAAATATAAAAAAGTAGTGCAGTTGTCACTAATAAATGAAGCTTAATGAGGCACCTCAATTATATCTTAATCTCTCCAAATCATTGGTACAAATCATACTTACCTTAATGAATAACTGTCCCGATTAGACTGGTTGTATTGGAGTAATTCTGATTTCTGGTCCTAATAGTATTTTCCTATATATATCCCCTCACATCTTTTGGACAGTGCCCAGGGTTCTACTAAGTAGCAGATACTTAGCTACCCCCCTGTTACCTGGTGCTCATGGCAGTCCCCTGTTTTTGGAAAAAAATATTCAGCATAGAATACGACAATATTTGTGTCAAAATAAGTTTCATGAAATTCAAGTTCAAAATCATGCTACTCCATTAAAATCCCACAGTCCTACTTTAAGTAATAAGGCATCATCTGTAATGCCTATTTCTTAGGTACTGTATATTTGTGTACTGTAAAATGACTAAACATAAGGCATGCTGTAAATCAATAATATTGAGTATTCCATCTACAAAAACATATACCTTAGTTCTAAGAACTTATACGTATTCTGAAATGTGGATCTTGGAAACGATAACATACAAAGGCAGAAAAGTAGAAAACAAAAAAAATGGTGAGATAAAATGAAAGGACAGTGGAAATAAGGAATTTAAGAAAAATACAGTAAACAAAAGATAAATATAAAGTTTAATTGTGATTTGAGGAGAACATTCATAGTTTGTGTGAATGTGGAGTGTTTGGAAAGGGACCTTGTGCTGTACAAGGACCACAGAGAGACACAATAGTTGCTACCTCTGTGGGGTCTCTTTCTTCTTTTGTTACCCTTGCATCAATGTGGTTGGTAAAAAACCTAAACAGGGCTGAGGCTAGTTGTAGTTTTAAAATGAGACTTAGTAAGACCAGTGCATAGAAGTCTATGAGATGGCAAATAGGATGTGTGTGCTCACCCCAATATCAGGTTTATTTATGAAATTCGAAAGTCAACGTTTCCAAAATATGTATTTTCTTGCCACTCTTCCTGTTGTTGGGTAGCCCATTAGTACGTACTGCCTTTAAGCACAAAATGTCTGCTATATGTCTCTTACTATGTTATTCAGAGCCGTAACTAGACTTTTTGGTGCCCTGTGCCAGAGAGAGCAATAGCGACCCCCTCCCCTCATTTTTTAAAAATGGGGACATAAGATAGTGTACCTAAAAAACGGCCATGGCCTCATGGGGAAGGGCCAGGGAAGAGGTAGGGGAGGCCAGGAGATGCTGGGGATTAAAAAGAGAAAGCTATAAGTGAGAATGATCATAAACAGGAAAATTGACAGGCCCAAACAGCGCCCCCTGCCCTGCGGTGCCTTGTGCCATGGCACAGGTCGCACCACCCTAGTTACGGCCCTGATGTTATTGATATGTTTTATCCCTGGTATCAGATTGAGATTAAAAGGGGAGAGCTGGTACTAATAACCTGAGTCCAGGCCTCTTCAAAGGGCCTGTGGGGGCCTTAGCCAGCTGCTGGGGGTGACAAATGTGCCCCTCTGCAGCACCACCCAGCTTCTCAGCACCGTTCATAGTATTTTCCATATTTTTGTTTCTGGAAGGGGCAAACCCATGTCTCCTGAATTTGGTGATGTCTTCTTCAGTACCTGTGTCCCACTGCTGTCTCAACAGCCTTCCATAGTGTCACAAAATGCATTCCCAATCTTGCATATTTTCTGCTCCGTACTGCAGCTACTTTCACTCATCGCTGTCCAAAAGGTCTCCCTCTCTTCCATTCCTGTTCCATCCCTTCCTCCTTCTTTACTTTTTTGATCCACCATTCCTCCCCCTACCTCGTTTTAATAAGTAAAACTTTCCATCTGATGTGGGGTTTTTTTACTTATTGGGGTAAATTTACTAAAGTGAGAGTTTTTAGAAGTGAGTTTTAAAAGAGATGCTGCCCAGAGCAACCAATCAGATTCTACTTAACATTTAACTAGCACCTTCTAGAAGATGATACCTAGAATCTGATTGGTTGCTAAGGGCAACATCTCTTCTAAAACTCACTTCTAAAAACTCTCACTTTAGTAAATTGACCACATTGTGTGAATTGCTGTCTTATTTAGATATTTTTATTTCATTGCACAGGACTTTAATCTGTTTGAATAAATTATCCAGAGATTCAACTAGCTCTGATTAGCTTTATTATGTTACCTTTAAATTGGGACATAAGGTATCGGCAAACTATACATCTACAGTATGTTTTTTAATGCTCTAAGGTTGTTTCCCAATTCCAGTGCTCAGGGACCCCTAACAGTGCATGTTTTCCAGATATCCTCATAAATTAAATTTGATTGGTGTCCATAGAGAGAATAAAGTGCCTGGTGTTATTTCAGTGATGGGGTACCGTATTGTTGTTAGGTGTCCTCAATAGTACGATAGATTATTGAAGATCTTACTTGTGCCTCTGGCGCTAAAACTGATATCAGCAGTCGTCACAGTCAGATTTAACAGGACAATAAGAACGATAACTATATCGATATATCTTTATCGATCATATCGGCCTGTTTTTGGGCCCCTTCCAACCCCCAAACGATGGTCGATGCACGGGCACGGATGGTCAATATCGATATCGCCCATCGCCCGTGCATGTAGGCCAACCTAGTCGTTGGGGGTTGGTGCATTTGCTGGATGTTCGATAGCGAACAACAATCATCTAATTGTTGTCTGATCGGAAGCATCGCTCCATGTGTTTTATATATATATATATATATATATATACATATACACACATATATATATATATATATATATATATATATTGTGATAGGATCATTGGTAAAGTGGTCTGTGGCAGGTACATTTGTCCCAGATTCCTGTCTTATGTGTTTTAAACCCCCAGGAGAAAGTCTGCAGTGTAGCAGGCTTGAGTTTCGGCTTTTTGAAAAGCCGGTTTGGGATCTGGGGGTTGTGGGTGAGAGGAGAGGGAGGGCTCCACCCACGGCCACTTCAGGTTTTGGATCTTGCAGCCTGGTAACAGGCTTGTTAAGGTTTCCACCTGAGAGTGGCCAATATAAGCCTAGTGTGTTGAAGGCTGATTGTCTCACCTGGGAGAGCAGACAGAGAGTTTGCTCAGAGACACTTGAAAACCTAACTGTGAGTGTTGTGCTGTGCCTTGGTTGCTGGTGAGGGTATTAGGCCCTGCCAGGTTCTGGTAATGAGGGAACTACCTGTGAAGTTAGTGCCCCGACAGGGCTAGGATTTATGTTTATGTTTTCTTTATGTTTGTTTCTGACATTGTACAATAAAGACTGGCGCCGACCAGCTTGTACTTGCATCCAGACTGGTGTGCTGCTTCCCTGCTGCTGTGTGTGTGTGTAAGGAAGGAGTCCTCTACCCAGGAGAGGGACCCCCTAACCTAACTGTGTCACAATATATATAATATATAAAATAAATTCTCAGTTTTGAATATTAATATTTGGATGAATTAATTAGGGTGTATCCAAATATTACTTAGCTGCACTTTATATATCCTCTATTTAAAAGGTTGCTTTGGGAGTTGTTTTCAAGTTTAGCTTTTTTTGTTATTGGCAAGTGCATAAAACTGTGCCCAATATAAATTATGTAATTTCATATTTATGTCATTTTGCAGACAGTGAAAATTGCCATAAATGCCAGGATGATGAATGGCCGAATGTACAGAGGGATTTGTGCATTCTGAAAAGTGAAGACTTTCTGTCCTACACAAATGATGGGATCTCTACAGCATTTATTTCTGCCTCAGTCTTCTTCTGCTTTATCACCCATCTAATATTGGGAATATTTATATCACATGGGGATACACCTATAGTAAAAGCTAATAACAAGAACCTCAGCTTCCTCCTCCTGGTCTCCATCATGCTGAGCTTCCTCTGTATCTTCTTGTTCCTCGGCCGTCCTGTGAATGTCACCTGCAAGCTGCGTCAGGTCTCCTATGTGATCCTCTTCTCAGTAGCCGTCTCCTCTGTGTTGGCCAAGACTATAATGGTTTGCATGGCTTTCCATGCCACCAAACCCGGCACTGTGTGGAGACAATGGATGGGAGCGACACTGCCCAATTGTGTTGTCTTTATTTGCTCATCTGCCCAAGTTATAATCTGTATTATCTGGTTGTCTGTCTCCCCCCCCTTCCAGGAGCTGGACACACACTCCTACCAGGGACAGATCATCGTTCAGTGTAATGAGGGCTCAGTTATTGGGTTCTACTCGGTCCTGGGTTATATGGGGATTCTGGCAGCTGTGAGCTTTATTACAGCGTTTGTAGCCCGGACATTACCGGACAGCTTTAATGAGGCCAAGTACATCACCTTCAGCATGCTGGTGTTCTGCAGTGTCTGGATTGCAATGATCCCGGTGTATCTGAGCACCAGAGGGAAATACATGGTGGCTGTGGAGATCTTCTCCATACTGACCTCAAACGCTGGACTTTTAGGCTGCATATTCTTCCCCAAATGTTATATTATTTTATGCAGACCTGAATTAAATAGAAAATTGCATTTGTTTGACAGCAGAAATACCTGAGGTTCTGCCATAAAACTGCCTATGTATCTGATGTAGTATCCTTATCTTACTGATAATTATATGTCGTTAGTGTAAGCTAATGACAAATAAGTGCCATGTATAGTCTCTCTTATATTTTAAGCTTGACAAAAATGCAATGGTATCACTAAGCCAGTGGTTCCCAAACTGTGTGCTGTGTAGCCCTGGGGTGCCTCAGGCAGGGGCTGGCTTGGAAACTTAAGACCGGGGGGCAAGCCCACAGCACTGGCCCATGAGCAGTAGCCCATACAAAGGTGATTTAACATATTGCCAATTACAGTATTGTGGAAATAAAAAAAAAACTCATGCTCATTGTCAGGGGTCTCATGCTCATTATCAAGGTCTCATGCTCGTTATCAGGGATCTCATGCTCATTAACAAGGGTCTCATGTTCAGGGTTTCATGCTCATTGCCAGGGGTTTCATGCTCGTCAGGGGTTTCACAGGAGAAAATGCAGCTTTCTACATAGTGGCACAACTATAAATTATGCTCCCCCCTGCCAAAAAAGATTCAGACGCCCCCCCATAAAACAAACACACCCAAAGAAGATATTGTTTAAGGTGTGTGACTTCATGATACAATAATGTCCCTTACACATTTTGACACACTAAGTAATGCCCTTATAACAAATTATGCCAAACCTTAATGCCGCTATAACACATTATGCCACACCGTAATGCCCCTTACACATTATGCTACACAATAATGCCACATATAACACATAATGACACACAGTAATGCCCTTATAACAAATTATGCCACACTGTAATGCTCCTGTAACACATTATGCCACACCATAATGCCCCTTACACATTAAACCCCATATAGCACCTAATGCCACACTGTAATGCCCCTTACACATTATGCCCCGTGTAACACATTATGCCACACCAAGTAATACCCCTAATAGAACATTGTGCCACACAGTAATGCCTCTTATACATTATACCACACAGTAATGCCTATTACATCTCACCCTGAAAGACCTACTTCACCAACCCTCCTCTCCACTCCTGCCAGTCTGTCACCTCAGCTCAAGACAGGTTGCACAGTTTCTATGTCTGTGTAGAACCAGATTATTGGTAACATATCTTATAACCTGTAAACTGTGTGTCTCAAGTTAGTGCCCCCTTTAGTAGTCCTCCTGTAGTTGTGCCCTTTATGCAATGCCCCCTGTAGTAGTGCCCCTTATGCAATGCTCCTTGTAGCAGAGCCCCTTATGCAATGCCCCCTGTAGCAGTGCCCCTTATGCCATGCCCCCTGTAGCAGTGCCCCTTATGCAATGCCCCCTGTAGCAGTGTCCCTTATGCAATGCCCCCTGTAGCAGTGCCTCTTATGCAATGCCCCCCATAGCAGTGCCCCTGTAACAGTGCCTATTATGCAGGCCCCTGTGTAGCAGTGCCCTTTATGCAATGCCCCCTGTAGTAGTGCCCCTTATGTAATGCCCCCTGTAGTAGTGCCCATATGCAATGCCCCTGTAAGCCATGCCCCCTGTAGATGTGCTCTCCAGGCAGTGCCAGCGTTCCTGACACCTCCGGGTATTGCTATGTGCTCCCTGACAGACGCTAGAGGTCAAGTAGAAGCAGCAGCTCCAGGCTTAAGCCACACACCCTTATTTAGGCTACATCCCTCACAGTCAGCAGACTTAAACCCCGCCTCCCAGTGTTATGATGCTCCTGAAAAATTAGTATAAGATAGGAAGGGCTTCTGCCTATAACAACAGCCCATTGTTCCCATATAGTAGGATACACTCACCGGCACAGGATGCCATCAGTTCCTAACCTTCTGGACAGTAAGGGCTTATACAATTATCAGGAGATTGCCGGAGTGAGGACACAAAACAATTACTGAGGCAGGACTGACCTCAATAGTAAGCCACAGAAGTGGGGCCACCAAAGGTAAATCACAGGGCTGGACAGAGACAACCTGACATGACAATCATATATAAACAAATACGCTAAGCAGGGCTAATGGTGGAGTACAGATAATTAGTGCAACAACACTGAGTGCGCGTATAAAGTTGTAATCAACAGACGCATAAATAAATTTACCATAATTTATTATAGTAAACTTTGAGATTAAAACTCTTACAATAATTATAAAATGATGACCAATAAATTAATCCTGATAGACCAAATTAAATCGGGTATGCATATATTTCAGTAATCACTTAAAGTCCCACTCATATATATCTACAGTGTCAGTAGATATGCTCATCTCCTTAGATTCAATTAGCAGGAGGGATTACAATTGCACAACAGAAAGGTAAGTCCACTGGTCTGGTTCCTTGGTTCAAACAAATAACTGCAGTGATAATTAGTATTAGAACACAGAATGTCTCTAACACAATGACGCGTTTCTCCATGTAGATCAAGGTTTCCTCTGAGGAAACAGTCAGTTGATCTAGATGGAGAAATGCGCCAGTGTCTTTTACCTGCGGCCCCTGACAATTAGGAAAATAGGGAATACTGTAGTAATAACAGCAGTGGTGATAATAACAGTGGTGATAATAAGAGTGGTGATAATAAGAGTGGTGATAATAACAGTGGTGATAATAACAGTGGTGATAATAACAGTGGTGATAATAACAGTGGTGACAATAACAGTGGTGATAATAACAGTGGTGATAATAACAGTGGTGATAATAACAGTGGTTATAATAACAGTGGTGATAATAACAGTGGTGACAATAACAGTGGTGATAATAACAGTGGTGACAATAACAGTGGTGATAATAACAGTGGTGAGAATAACAGTGGTGAGAATAACAGTGGTGATAATAACAGTGGTGACAATAACAGTGGTGATAATAACAGTGGTGAGAATAACAGTGGTGAGAATAACAGTGGTGAGAATAACAGTGGTGACAATAACAGTGGTGATAATAACAGTGGTGACAATAACAGTGGTGATAATAACAGTGGTGATAATAACAGTGGTGAGAATAACAGTGGTGAGAATAACAGTGGAAGAAATAGCTCTAGCAGTAGTTGCAACTGCAGTGGAAAGACACGATTAAAGTAACACACAGGACAATGTTATAGAATTAATACGCAAACATAATGTTTATTTTATTTATACAGTATATATATATATATATATATATATAATTATATATATGTACAGTCCTGATGAAAAGGCTTTAGAGCCTTGAAATGTCATTTATTATCTGTACCCATGCTGTCACCCATTTAATGCACTTTTGTTATACTTTATCATTTGGAGTGTGAGAGTGCCACCTAACGCTTTTCCTTGCCATAGGAGAAAACCTTTTCGTATATATATATATATATATAATATGAATATAAACTAAGAGTATTGCATTAGCTCTCTAATTTATCTGAACAACAAGGTCAGACACCTGGGGGTATATTTAGTAAAGATCGATTTTAAATCAATCAATATTGATTAAAATCAATGTTAGGTTTCTGGGGCTTAATTACGCAGTTACTAACAGACAATTTTTTATTTCGTTTTTTTTAATATTAGTAAATGTGTAATTTCAGCTTCAGAAACACAACATCGATGTTAATCAATTTTCATCGATTTTAAATTTATTAAAATCGACCTTTAGTAAATACACCCTCTGGTGTTAACGTGAAAGCTATTTCTCTCCATATTCAGAATATTAAGCCCAATAACATGTTTCTGCTCATGTTAATGTGTGATCAGCAAATGTGGAACAATGAACTATTTCAAAAGTTAATTAGTTGATACAAATGTGTTACCCTACTGTTTCTTGCTTTAAGACCTTGAGCTTTTACTGAGCAATACAAAGACAAATCTTGATTTACGAAAGAGTCTAGCAGGGCCGGATTATAGGGAGGGCAACGGGGGCGGTTGTCCCGGGGTCCCCACACTGTGTCCCTAGCCCCAATCCCCAAGATGAACTGTTTTCTTTTTTTTTTCTTCATCGGAGCCGCCTGCTGCGGCCCGCTATTAAGCCCCGCCCCTGGATTTGCTTCCACCCCCTTCTGCTGCTGCTGGCCTGTCCCTGCCTCTGAAACAGTAAGTTATGTTCAGTATATGTGTACTGTGTCTATGTCTGTTTGTATATATATATATATATATATACTGTTTAATCATACCTTTTACCTGCATTGTTGCATAAAGTAATAGATTCCAGTCCAGTATACTTAAGAATTTGTCATTTATTAATTAATTAAATAATAGATCTAGCCCTTAACTGGGAGCACATATCCCCCAGGGTTAATGCAGCAATAACCACGATTGATGTCATTACCAAGGCTTTATAGCTTCCATTACAGTCCTCAGGTAATACGCCCCCTGTACACCCACTGACAAGTTTGCTCTTATGGTCTCTTCCTGTGCTCGGCAGTTAAAGAGAAAAAGATTCCTTTATGAGATGATCATGGTTCAGTATCTCTATATTTGGTTGTGTGAATTTCTCTAGCACACAATTATACATAAATGGACAAGCTCTTATCCCATTCTGCAGATAAACAACTTTCCTTGGGAGAGGCCTTAAAGATTTCTCATCTAATTTCTCCATTTAAATGTGTACAAAGCAAAATGGCTGTGCAAAGGCCATTTTGAATTTCATGAACTGTATTCATTATAAACCATACAGCATATGTAAATATGGAATTATGTAAAATATGATGTTTCTTGTAAATTAGTTTTCCACAATACACACACACATATATATATATTGTAGTTTCTATTCTGATATGCAGCCCTGAGTGCCGCACCCGTGGTATTGCAGTTACTATCTTCTTTTGTGGGGGCACCGGGCGAAGTTATTCTTATTATGTGAGTGCCGGACCATTATGATCATTGGATTGGAACAGTTTCACTCAACACTTGGAGCTGGACCAGGTCAAGGCACCATTATTCATTTGGACTTTTCTTCAGTACTTTCCAATACTCATTGGATTTGTTTTTATCTGTATGTTTCACTGATTGTGGAGATATTTGTCATTCCAATTTACTGGATATATTGCAGACAATTGTTCCTGGAGGAACTTTTGACAGTATGGCAGAGCCTAATGAAGCTACTTCTGGGACATTTGATCCATTAAATCTTCCATTGGATGAGATTTTTACCTTCTCTGAAAATGAAGCAGAGCATATTTTACCTAAGTAACCTTTATTTGAATTAACGGAGGCATTACCATGTGACATATTATTTCGTGATCTACTCTGCCTCAAAAATAAAGAGATCGATTTTAATTATCACGCAATTTCCTTGAGTGACTGCTACCGTGCTAAGAAGATCCCGAGAGGGTTCAGGATCCGGAACTGTCCAACTATTGGTCGATTTGACCCTATTTTCTGCCGCAAATGGATTGCGGTGTTAAATAAGTGCTCTATGGATCTCCTTTTGTTGGTGATTGAGCAATCCAATAAAGAAATGGAATTATCTAAAGAAAAAATTAGTAAGTTTGAAACATAGCATCTACCTGTTCTATCACAGGATGAGAATGAGGATTGGATCAATAAGCTTAATCAGCAATTAGCTACATACAGACGGGATTTGATTAAATTTAAAAGGGAAAAATTGGAAAAGGTTAACAGGGACTATGAGCAACATCAAGTCTACAGATGGCTACCTGGGAATAGGTCTGAGGATCGTAGAAAGCCTTTTCATAGAAGAGCGAAATATCCTAAAAGCACGATTGATACAGATACCTCTGCGGAGAGTAACAGCAATACGAGTGAAAGTGAGGGGAGACAAAGAGGACGACATGATCCATCTGTCCCTTTAGGGGTTATTACCCGCACACAAGGGGCCCAAAGAAACGATTTACCAGGAGAGGTGGTCAATACCAACGTGAGAGGACATGGAAAAAAACCTCCAATGCTACTAAAGAAGAAATAATATTTAAATTTGTCTAGTCATGAGTTAACTAAGAGCGAGCATAGTCTATTATCTAAGGGTCTCTCATTTATTCCTACTAATTATTTCTCTGATCTTAGATGGCAGGCGGAAAGGTTTCAGTTAAATCGTAAGCTTAAACTTAAAGAGTATTTTTCCAAGAATGTGACTGTATCTGATACGTCTCAGATACCTATACCCAATAAATTGAAACCATTACAAAGAAAATCTACATTCGATCCGCTATCAAATAATCCGTCTATCAAGACGTTTATGAGACTTTTGGAAAGTGAGACTACAGACTACATATCACAACTTAAACCAGTTCATCATAATTTAACCCCTGATGAGAGACATGCATTAAAAACTTCAAGTAATAATGATCAGTTCTTCAAGACATTGAGTCATATAGATCAGAGATTATGAGGCAATTGAATGAACCGGGGGTTTACAGAAAACTTAAGTGTGACCCGACAGATACATTTACTCGGGAGCTTAAAGAAACTTTAATTTGGCTAAGGATGCACATCTAATTGATGATCAGATCTTGCAAATACTTATCCCAGCGTTTCCACTTAAACCTGTTTTATATATCCTCCCTAAGGTACATAAAGGCCTCAACCCGCCCCCCGGTAGACCTATTGTGTCAGCACGTAAATCATTATTTCAACCGACGTCTATCTTACTGGACTGTATACTCCAACCTCTGATTCATAATCATCCAAATTTTCTACTGGACACAACTATGCTGTTACAACTATTAAAGATGATTAATATTCCATCATCTACGGAGGTGTGGCTAGTCACGGCTGACGTCACTAGCCTTTACACTATCATTCCACATCAGGACGGAGTAGTGTCTGTGAAGAGACTTCTCATTAATAAAACTACCATGGAGTCAGACACCATTGATATCATATTGCGATTATTAGAACTTGTTCTTTCTTGCAATTTTTTCATATTTGATGGTGCCCATTATTTGCAGACTAAAGGTTGTGCGATGGGTTCTTCTGTCGCTCCTACATATGCCAACATTTACATGTTCGATATTGAACAACAATTATTCTTTAATGATGACAGTATTGCCTCTAGGATCCAGTTTTATAAAAGATTTATAGATGATCTATTCTTTATATGGGCTGGCCCTTGTAATGATCTCAGAATGATTTTTGATAATCACAATGCCTCTGACTGCCCTGTGAAATTTACCTTTAATATACAAGGTGAGACAGTTGATTTCTTGGATGTGAGGATTAGTCTAAAGAATACCCTATTTGAGGCAACAGTATTCTGGAAAAATACTGATCGCAATACATTTGTACATGCCAGCAGCTGCCACCCTAAAGGCCTAAAACTTGGCATTCCTTATTCGCAGATGGTCAGATTGAGGAGGATTAACAATAATAGACAGAAGGCTGAACAACAGATTGATGAGCTCATAGTGCATTTTGTCGATAGGGGTTATGCATTGAAGAATTTGTTGCAGCTTAAAAGTAAAGTGTTACAATTTGAACAGAATGATTTGTTGTCTAGAAAGATACATACTGAGCAACAGGAGACATTCATTTGGGTTACACAGTATAATATGCTGTCACCTGTGATTAATGGTATCAGTAAAAGACTATGGCACCTTGGGCTGAAGGACCATAGACTACGTACCCGCTACTCTAGGGGCAGAAACCTGAGAAAGTTATTAGTCAAGACTGACATAACTAGTATGGGGAGTAGTCCTGAGCGGAGTGTGCTTCCCAGTAAGCGTGGTTGTTTCAGGTGCCTCTGTGTAACATGCAGATTTATGCTTACCGGAGATACGTTTTATCATCCGCAATCCGGGAAAAAATGACTGATTAAACATCATCTTACCTGTGAATCAACTTATGTTATCTATCAGATTTTGTGCCCATGTGGGCTTACCTATATAGGTAAAACTGCCAGAAAATTCAAAGAGAGAATGGGTGTACATAGGTCTGCTATTAGAAGTGCGCTTACAAAAGGCTCTAGTGATCAGCCTGTGGCTCGCCACTTTTTAGAGGCTGGTCATAATCTCTCATGTTTAAAATATAGAATGATTGACCATGTGACCCAACCTCTAAGAGGAGGTGATAGGAACCTGATGTTATTGAAACGCGAAGCGTTTTTGATTCATTTTCTGGATGTTATAGCACCCAAGGTTTTAAATGAAATGCTGCCCTTAGATTGCCTTAATTGTTGATATTACTGTATCTTTGTTATTACTAAATACTCATGTAATTGCTACTGTTCTGTGTTATGATGAATAGCTTTGTTACAGTAACCTCTCTATTGATTATATGTGCTTCGCTATCTGCTACACTGTTATGTATCATGCTGTCTCCATGGTGATGGCTTTCTTCTTGGTCTCACTGGCAGAAACTACACTGCTGTGGTTGACGTCATTCATGTGCGCGTAGACCCGAGTCGGGCTGGAGCACGAGTCACTGGGTGTTTCATTTGCTGTTTGTAAAGGTATAAGGTAAGGTACTTTTTGTATTGTCGTTTATTACCTGATGAAAATCATAAACTGATTGAAACGTTGTATGCAACTTACTGTGTTGTATTTTCTATTCTGATATGCAGCCCCGAGTGCGGCACCCGTGGTATTGCAGTTACTATCTTCTTTTGTGGGGGCATCGGGCGAAGTTATTCTTATTATGTGAGTGCCGGACCATTATGATCATTATATATATATATATGTGTGTGTCTATATATGAGTGTGTGTATATATGTGTGTGTGTCTATATATATATATATATATATATATATATGTGTGTCTATATATACTATATATATATATGTGTGTCTTTATATATATGTATATGTGTGTGTGTGTCTATATATATATATATGTGTGTGTGTGTGTATATATATGTATATATGTGTGTGTCTATATATATATATATGTATATATATATATATATATATATATAGGGGCCCCACACATTTGTTGCCTAGGGGCCCCCACAGACCTTGATCCGGCCCTGGTGTCTAGAATATGTCATGCAGCCACTGCCACTAACCCCTACTGGTACATTCGGCAAGCAGTTTGCGGGTGACTTGACAATGGGAACAAATGCATCAACTGGGTTGATTATTTCTACACTAACAAATAATTCAGGAAAAATGGCTGTAAAGATAGAAAATGGTACATATTAGATGCCTACCAAGATGTGTCCAGCTCAATAACAGTAGCAATCAGTTCAGGTGTAACAAGTGTGTACATATACTGTACACCCCATAATATTGGTCAGAGAGAGAGAAAGAGAGAGAGAAGGTTCAAATACTATAACAATAATTTAATTAGAAAGAACGGACACAAGGAAAGAAAAAGGAAATAGATTTATTTAAAGTCAAACTGAAATAAAATCTTAGTTAATGGGTGGTAAATAGCTGTCTTAGGAACTTGTGTGCTCACATAGAGGCTGTGAGTTCATGAAGACCTTGTGCTGGAAAGCTGTAATCAGTGGGGACAAATTGGAAAAATCCCACATGCATGTGACTCCTTGCTAATTCAATGTATTCATCAGAGGAATTTATGGTTATAAGTTGCTTTTGGAGTGCTCAGTAGTAAGGAGTCAGGACACAGGAGAAAAGACATCAAGTTTATTTTTTACTAATACATTTAAAAACATACATAAAAACAAAACAATGAATGGATACAAAAGAGTGGTAAGCACAGTGAGCACAAATGAAAATAGAGCCGATGTCAATACTGTCAAATTAGACAACTGAATTGTGTGCACTGTACTCTCAGAAATATATCGAACAACTGAAACGTGGTATTTCTTTCCTCAGTCTGAGTGCCACTGCTATATGGAATCAGTATGTATTACCGCCGGCCGTATGGAAGCGGGGCAGGGGTGAAGATCCCGAAAGCTAATTTTGGTAAGTAATACTAACCCTACCTCCCCTAACCCTCCCTTAGGGGTGCCTAACCCTAGCCTCCCCCATAGTGCCGAGCCCCAAACCCCCCCCCGCTAAGTGCCTAAACCTAACCCCCCCGTACCCGCAGCCTGAACCCAAGTCTCCTGGTGGGGTGCCTAACCATAACCTCCCCCCGGGGTGCCTAACCTTAACCCCTCCTTCCCCTAGCCTAAACCTAACCCTCCCAGGGAGGGTGCCTAACCCTAGGTCCCCCCGGAAGCCCTAAAACATAACCCTCCGCCCCTACGGCTGTCCGTGCCCGGCGCCCAGCTTACTTTCGTTCGGTATGCCGGGCGTCGGGCTCCCGGTGTAGATATAATGACAGACATCGGGATTTTGACACCTGTCATTAGTACCCTGCCAGGATTTGACAGTCGGGAAGCCAGCATAGGTTTAATGACAGGCATCAGGATTTTGACGCCTGTCATTAGTACCCTGTTGGGATTTGCCGGTCGGGAAGCCAGCAGTCGGCATTTGACTGTCGGCTTCCTGACTGCATCCCTGTTATATTGGTATTTATATATACAGTATATGCATAAACAAACCACTGGAGGGTGCATATCAATAAAACTGGTATTTAATGTTTCCTATCTGATTAACTGAAGATTTTCTGATGACTGACATGGATTAAATTGTTCTAGGGGGCATCTAGTGTTTAGAAGTTACAAACTTGCCCCAACAAACAAGATACTAATGGTGCTATACCCAAAATACAGTAGAAAATACCATAGGGCTATGAACCCAATACTACAATTTGAAATATCTTTTTTTTTTATTTGTATAAAACAGAATTTACACAATACAAATTACATCACAGTTAGTTGCAGACATTCCACTCTCAAGATAGAATAATTTTTCACCCTAATTCTAGAGTTCAGAGTTCAATTGTGTATCCTTATAGTGGATCTCAGAGCCTCTTTGCACTACGCATTTCGCCTCATTATGAGACCATCAGGGGTTGTCTCAATGCTCGGTAGATTATTGAAATATGATGATATAATCATCAATGACTGTCCAAAGATTGGAGTATTTTTCAAAAGAATAGCAGAGAAAATCCCACCTCTATATAGGTGTGTTTGCAACTTGAGCCTGTCCAATGTAATGATGGAGAAAAGGATCTTATACCTGTTAACTTTACCACCTGCCACTATGATCCAAGTTGTGACTCTACAAGCACTAGGAAAAGTATTGTGAGCATATATATATATATATTATATATAGGTATTACTGTCCATTATCCGTGACCTAACGTAATCTATATGGAGAGCTATAGATAGAATAACATCATAGCAATTGGTTATTTGATTAGAAATCATAAATGCACCTTAAGAAACATAAGTGTTGTATGTAAAACTGATACCTCCTTGAAACTGAATCTAATAAGGAATTTATAAGAAAACAACCCTTTTTTATTTTTTTATAGTTTTGTGGACATCCAGTGATCAAGCGCCTATAAGATGTATGGAAAGGATGTAGTTACTAGACTGGTGGACGCAATGCCGCCGGTCTAAATCCCGACTATACATGCCCGACATGGGACTTTAGATAGGCATCGAAATACCGATGCCTATCTTAATCCCTATGCCAGAAGCCCGACCCCCGCCATCCCAATTGTCAAGAGCCGGGTACATATACTACTGAGCCTGGGGATGGGGGTGTTAGGTTTAGGGACCCCCAGGAGGACTTAGGGATAGGCATGGCCTGGGTAAGAGTAGGGTTAGACTAGGGGAAGGGGGGGTAAGGTTTCGGCACCACTAGAGGGAGGTTAGGGTTAGCCAACACCCCCCCCCCCCCGAGAAGGTTAGGTTTGGGGTGCGCGAAGGAGGGGTTAGGTTTAGACACCCCTCTGGGGGACTTAGGGTTAGGCAACCCCCTGGGAGTTTTAGGGTTAGGCATCACTAAGGGAGGGTTAGTGGGTTAGGGTTAGAGAGGAGGAACGGAGGGTTAGGGTACTTTCCAAGCCGGCATCGGGATGTCCTCCTGTCAGGCTGCCGTAGTCAGGATTTGAACCAGTTGTATTTCAATCCCATTCCATATGGAATTGTGGATTTATTGGCTGGCAGTAGAATAGACACCTGACACAGTATAAAGGTGATCTGGCTATTCCGAGTTGAAAGAATTTTGAGTATTATAAAAATAAAAAATAATAGAAATTTTTTATATGGATTCTTTGTGAAGAAATTATTATGAAGTATAATATATATACATTTGTGTCTATATTACAAATGTAAAAAAGTCCTTCACAGTGATGACAATTATTAGTTTATTGGTTTTATCACCACTATATACTCTGTTTAATAAAGGGATGTATTCTCAAACCTTTGGTACATTAGTATACTTTATATATTTGAATAAATGTTCAAAATATTAATATTGTTTTTTTTATTGTACTAAAATAGAAATTAGATTGAATACTAACAACAAGTTTCCAGTAGCGGAAAGGAGGGATGAACTGAACATAACTGATGAAGATCTAAATTTTCCAAGACCTCAATTGTCAACACCATCTACCAGCACATTGCTGAACATTTTATTCCAAAGCTTTACAGGGCTGCTCAATTGGACCTGTTTCAGATAAAACCTAATGCCAGCTTCTTTGTATCCCTTGGCAGGCCAAACAGTACACAGTGATCAGAGCATGCCACTCATCACGGACCTCAGTAGTTGCAATTTAGAGATTACCCACTCTGTATGTCAGGACTACAAGGAGTTTAAGGCAAGTCAAATGTACAATCACTGGGAAGATTCACAGAAAGGATAATTTATCAGGAATAAAAAACTCATAATTAATGGTCTAAATTGATTGATAATGAAGCTTTGAGAAGTCAATTGATAAAGAAGCTTTGAGGAATCGATTGACTAAGTGTCAATTAATAAAGAAGTTTTGAGGACTGGAGGGTACTTGACTGGAGTGTGGCCTGATGGCCAAGTTGCAGCCTTGAGAGCTGATGTGTGCTTGGCTGGAGTTGTGATCTTGTAGTCGAGTTGAAGCCTTGAGGGCTGATATGTACTTGGCTGGGATGTGGCCTTGTGGCCAAGTTGCAGCCTTAAGGGCTGATATGTACTTGGCTGGGAAGCGGTTGAGGCAGCCGTGATGGAATAACTAAAGTCCACTCAGACACAGCAGTGTGACTGAAACAGTAGTAAAGTTGTTAACAAATAGTCCAGTCAGATGCAGCAGTGCGGCTGATACAGCTGTAATGTAACTAAAGTCCACTCATACGGCCAAGTTGCAGCCTTGAGGGCTGATATGCACTTGGCTGGGATGTGGCCTTGTGGCCAAGTTGCAGCCTTGAGGACTGATGTGTAATTGGCTGGCATGTGGCCTTATGGCCAAGTTGCAGCCTTGAGGGCTGATATGAACTTGGCTGGGATGTGGCCTTGTGGCCAAGTTGCAGTCTTGAGGGCTGATGTGTACTTGGCTGGGAAGCGGTTGAGACAGCCATGATGGAATAACTAAAGTCCACTCAGACGCAGCAGTGTGACTGAAACAGTAGTAAAGTTGTTAACAAATAGTCCAGTCAGATGCAGCAGTGCGGCTGATACAGCTGTAATGTAACTAAAGTCCACTCAGACGGCCAAGTTGTAGCCTTGAGGGCTGATATGAACTTGGCTGGGATGTGGCCTTGTGGCCAAGTTGCAGCCTTGAGGACTGATGTGTAATTGGCTGGGATGTGGCCTTATGGCCAAGTTGCAGCCTTGAGGGCTGATATGAACTTGGCTGGGATGTGGCCTTGTGGCCAAGTTGCAGTCTTGAGGGCTGATGTGTACTTGGCTGGGAAGCGGTTGAGACAGCCATGATGGAATAACTAAAGTCCACTCAGACGCAGCAGTACGACTGAAACAGTAGTAAAGTTGGTAACAAAGGTCCTGTCAGATGCAGCAGTGCGGCTGAGACAGCTGTAGGTTTGAAAACAAATAGTCCAGTTGAACACTGCAGTGAGGCTGAGACTGTCATGATGAAAGATATAAGACATAAGTCCCATTAGATGCCACAAAACGGTAGTGGCAGGCAAGATACACGCTAGACACACACGGAAACCGGAAGCCACGTAATGAACGCTATAACCAGCATCCGAGCAGAGACTCAGCAGAGGTAAAAAAGGAGAGGGATCCAATCAGGACAGGACGGAGATGACGGAGCAGCCAGGTAGGAGCACCTCCGTCCTGGTCTCTTAGCAATGGGCCTGAGAGAACCACCCGGAGCACTATTGTCAGACAAGACGCAGCGGTAGCTTGTGACAAATGGGTACATCTCAGTTGGTAGTCACTTCCCCATAATAAGAGTCCCTAAGGACTACGATGTCCTTCCCCTTACTAGTGAATAAATATGTAATTACATTACAGGGTATATCATGTATGTAATTATTCTTTATGAAATATAACCCCACTATAGAAAGTTGAAAAGATATTTTGGGGGAGATGTATCAAGCTTTGGAGAGAGATAAAGTGGAGAGAGATAAAGTACCAGCCAATCAGCTCCTAGCTACCATTTTCCAAACACAGCCAGTAAAATGTAAAAACAGAAAAGGGAGAAAAAAGGAGAAGAAAAGGAAAAGAAGAGGGGACAAAAAAACAAACATAGACACCATGGTGTCATTATTTATTATTAGCGCTCGTTTGTGCTTCTCTTTTTTATCTGACTTTTTTAACTTTTTATACCATTCACCAAGCGCAGTTCATTCAAACATTTTTAACAGCCAGTAAAATGACAGATAATTGGCTACAACACACTAGAATTACTACTTCCACCACCACTATAATAACTACTATTATAAATACCAACATTATTTATACGGAATCGGTATGAAATACTGCCGGCCGCATGGTTCGATTCCCAGCAGCCCGACACTGGAACAGATCCCGGCAGTGGCAGCCCGACAGCGCTGGAAATCCCGATCGTCCCTAGGTAACTATAAACTAACCTAACCTACCCCCCTAACCCAAACCCTCCCTTAGGGGTGCATAACCCTAACCTCCCCCCAAGTGCCTAACCCTAATCCCCCTCTAAGTGCCTAAACCTAACCCCCCCTTCCCCACTGCCTAAACCTAAGTCCCACGGGGGGGGGGGTGCCATAACCCTAACCTCCCCACGGGGGTGCCTAACCCTAACCCTCCCTCCCCCTAGCCTAACCCTAACCTCCGGGGGGGTGCCTAACCCTAAGTCCCCTCCGGGAGCCCTAAACCTAACCCTCCCCCCTGCGGTTGTCCGCTCACGGTGCCCGGCATCCCTTCGATCGGGATGCCGGGCGCCATTCTCCCGGCATCGGGGAAATGAGTGGCGTCTACAACTAGACTGGGCATTTCACCCTCGCGGGATAAGACAGTCGGGAAGCCGGCTGTCAGTATAATGTCATCCGGCTTCCAGAATGCATCCCATTTATACTACTACTAATACCACCATTTCCACCTCTACTACTATTGATGTTACTACTAAAACTACTAATTCCATATCCACTACTATTGCCATTACTATTCTATGGATATTGTTACGTTCATCATTTTGACTTTATAAAATAGGATTGCACATTGCATTTTTTCACTGTGTTTGGACATTACAATGTTTCTTTCACTATGTTTCATATTTAATGTAAGATAGAGACGTTCTACATTTTTTTTTACTTATACTAACTGCATCTCTATCATACTCTAATTGTCCAATAAGGTTACTTTATGAGGATACATAGGCAGTCTTATGACAGATCATCAGGTTTTTCTGTCTAGCAAATGCAATTTTGTGTTTAATTCAGGCCTGCATAAAATAATATAACATTTGGGGAAGAATATACAGCCTAAAAGTCCAGCGTTTGAGGTCAGTATGGAGAAGATCTCCACAGCCACCATGTATTTCCCTCTGGTGCTCAGATACGCCGGGATCATTGCAATCCAGACACTGCAGAACACCAGCATGCTGAAGGTGATGTACTTGGCCTCATTAAAGCTGTCCGGTAATGTCCGGGCTACAAACGCTGTAATAAAGCTCACAGCTGCCAGAATCCCCATAAAACCCAGGACCGAGTAGAACCCAATAACTGAGCCCTCATTACACTGAACGATGATCTGTCCCTGGTAGGAGTGTGTGTCCAGCTCCTGGAAGGGGGGAGAGACAGACAACCAGATAATGCAGATTATAACTTGGGCAGATGAGCAAATAAAGACAACACAATTGGGCAGTGTCGCTCCCATCCATTGTCTCCACACACTGCCGGGTTTGGTGGCATTGAAAGCGATGCAAACCATTATAGTCTTGGCCAACACAGAGGAGACGGCTACTGAGAAGAGGATCCCAAAGGAGACCTGACGCAGCTTGCAGGTGACATTCACAGGACGGCCGAGGAACAAGAAGACACAGAGGAAGCTCAGCATGATGGAGACCAGGAGGAGGAAGCTGAGGTTCTTGTTATTAGCTTTTACTATAGGTGTATCCCCATGTGATATAAATATTCCCAATATTAGATGGGTGATAAAGCAGAAGAAGACTGAGGCAGAAATACATACTGCAGAGATCCCATCATTTGTGTAGGAAAGGAAGTCTTCACTTTTCGGAATGCACAAATCCCTCTGTACATTCGGCCATTCATCATCCTGGCATTTATCACATGCTTTGCTGTCTGTAAAATAGCAAAAATAATGAAGTTATCTTATAGATATTTGGTACAGTTACAAAAACATAGAGCAACTTTATAAATGTTAGAAATAGAGGACACACATTATAAAGGATAATTATTATTGATTTATTGACTTTATTATACGCTAGAAAATAAAGGTATACCATAAATAATTTGTCAAAATATATTAAATGTTAATCCCAAGCTTTATTTTTTATTATTTCTAGCAATAAATTGGTTAAAGGACACACTCGTGAAGTAAAATTAATCTGTTACATCATATGTATCTAAAGAATTTCACAAAATGCAGAACAATAATATTTATTTGATTATATATAAACTGGAGGTATCAACAATGCAATCCCCCCCTCACCTCATTTGGTTTTGTCTTGTTAGAGTAAATGTATCAAGTTATTATTTAACATATTTCTGTGTGACACTTTTTAAAATGTCGATCGTTACTAACTAAACAACACTGGGGCTGTCCCTGAGTCGAGATGCTGCATGTTGTCATTCTCAGGTTGATTTGATGAATGGCAACAAAATATAACACACCCTATTCTTTCTGTAGCAGTTCATCCAACTGTCTGTAAGGAATCGGTATGAAATACCGCCGGCCGCAGCGCTGACAGCGCTGGAAATCCCGATCGTCCTCAGGTAAGTATATACTAACCTAACCTAACCCCCCTAACCCTAACCCTCCTTAGGGGTGCCTAACCCTAACCTCCCCCCAAGTGCCTAATCCTAATCCCCCCTGTAAGTGCCTAACCCTAAACCCCCCTTCACCGCTGCCTACACCTAAGTCCCCTGGGGGGGTGCCTACCCTAAGTCCCCCCCGGAGGTGCCTAACCCTAACCCTCCCTCCCCCTAGCCTGACTCTAACCCTCCCGGGGGGGTGCCTAACCCTAAGTCCCCCCGGGTGTGCTAAACCTAACCCTTCCCCCCACGGCTGTCTGCTCGCGGCGCCCGGCATACCTTTGATCGGGATGCCGGACGCCTGTCTCCCGGCGTCGGGAAAATGACAGGCGTCTAGATATAGACGCCTGTCATTTAACCCACGCTGGGATAAAGCAGTCAGGAAGCCGGCTGCCATGATCATGTTGGCCGGTTTCCCGATTGCATCCCGTCTGTAATATACTGGTAGTACAACTTAAGCATTAAAACTCAGTTTATGGAGCACAGGATAAACTTATTTAAGAAACTTTCCACCCATAGTGGTAATACAAAATTGTCTGCAACTCCTCCCCAAATTTCACAGTTTGCATTACTCACAATTGTGACCATATGCAAGGTGGCAACTATCTTTCGATGCATGTCATTCAGCAACAGTCAGCAACAGTAGCATGTGCGCTTAGTTTATGCAAGGCAAGTGATGAAAAAAATAGCCAATCAGCATCGACAGAGCAAACAGCCAATCATATATGTGTCTCTGTCCTATTTTGCTTGTGTTCCCAAAAAAACAAGTGGAATTTTTTTTAGGGAACTACATAAAAAGTATAAAAACCTAGACACTCACAACAAGCAAGTAGAAGTAATAGCGATATATTGTCAAGTAGTAACTAACAACCAATCCCCACATATAACCTGTGAACCCAGAAACATCACTTATTTCATTCACATCATTAGAGAGCCAATATTTAGGATTCATATCTTTGAAAATTAAATTAGATCCTTATTCGCCTTTAGCACACTGGATCTTTCCTATTTTAATATACTTAAGTCCAGTTTATGGCCACTTACAAATAGGGATACTTTTTTCCTGAACTATCTCTATACATGTCACAAGTGCAACCTAAGTTCTGTGTTCTGGACCCAGAGGACCAATCACAAATACAGTATGCGTATGAGTTTATTGTTCATCTTTTCTGGGAGCCAGTGTTTCTTTATTTGCAGTCAGGTGGATTTGTGGGACTTGTAGTTCCTAATTATGACATTATTAAGTGATGCTGCTTATCCTTTAATTTTAGTGAACTAACTAAATTATTTGTATTTATTCCACAGTACTGTATGGATTTATCATGTGTTTACAGTACTGTGCTTTATTATTGTGTATTTTATAAAATATAAAATAAAGCCAATCCTGTTTATATGGAATCGGTATGATTCCCGGCAGCGCCTGGCCGACCAAAGCAGAGTTCCCGGCAGCGGAAGCCCGACAGCGCTGGAAATCCTGATCGTCGATAGGTAAGTACTGACTAACCTAACCTAACCCCCTAACCCTCCATAGGGGTGCCTAACCCTAACCTCCCCCCCAAGTGCTAACCCTAATCCCCCCTCTCAGTGCCTAACCCTAACCCCCCCTTCCCCGCTACCTAAACCTGTCCCCTGGGGGGTGCCTAACCCTAAGTCCCCCCCGAGGGTGCCTAACCCTAACCCTCCCTCCCCCTAGCCTGACCCTAACCCTCCCAGGGGGTGCCTAACCCTAAGTCCCCGCCGGGTGCCCTAAACCTAACCCTCCCCCCCGCACGGCTGTCCGCTCGCGGCGCCTGGCATCCCTTCGATCGGGATGCCGGGCGCCGGTCTCCTGGCGTCGGGGAAATGTCAGGCGTCTACATCTAGACGCCCGGTATTTCACCCTCGCCGGGATATGACAGTCGGGTAGCCGGCTGCCGCTATTAAGGCAGCCGGCTTCCCGATTGTATACCGTTTATATAGCTGTAATACATCTATGAGACACTTTTTCATTCTACTGAAGTAATACAGTTCTTTCATTGTTTGTTTTTTTGTCAACTCTTTTAAAAGTAACCACATCCACACATATTACCCTTATCTTGGCTGCTGGCCCAGTGTTACACAGGGGTTTTATGGAGGTTGTATAACTGTTACTTTTGGGGCTATATTTATTACTTTCACATGTACAGGTAATGGAGTCCTTATAAACTTTGATGCTCTAAATGGATTATCAAATGTACCTACCAATTGGTGGAGTTGTGGTCCTGCTACAGAAACTTTCTGGCTTATCTGGAGGAAATGCAATAAGATTACTCAGTTTTGGCCTGACTAATTCATCCCTCTGTCAGGACAGTGAATTCTGGATTTCCCGGGTGAGGTCTAGATACTTGCTCACTGATAGATTGATGTTTGGAGTAAAGAGGGACGTATGTAACATTTCCTAATAGGTGTGCAAGGTAACTGGTGTTAAGCGGCAGGACAGTCCTGGAAGGAAAGGTGCACTGGGATATGCCACTGAGACATGTACTGGATGGAGACACAGACTGGGGCTAGATATGAGTTGGAATATAACAGACAACTGAGCTTGGAGATTAGCGATCAGCTGACCGGGACAAACATGGAGGCACCCAGTGTCTGAAGCCATCAAGAATGCCGCCAGAGCCCCAGGCCACTGAGACCACCACCATGCTGGGAGCCCATCAATAACACACTCAGGGGGCCAGGACCGACATGGCAGCGCCCAGTGTCTGAAGCCAGTGGGAATATTGCCAGAGCTCCAGGCCCCTGAGACCATCACCATGCTGAGAACCTGTCGTCAGCACACTCTGGGGGCCTCTAGGCTGGGACCCCCACCAAGGCATAGCAGCAGGACTCTGAGGGTTAAGAAGGATTCTTCTGGTGGAAAGCTTTCACAAGTTGCGGAGCATGAACATCCATAAAATCAATCCAGGCTCTTTTTACCGGGCTATAGCCCTGCCAGTCGATGAGATATGGCAAATGACCAAAACAATGAGGGGAATCTAGGCTTTGATAAATCTCCAACTCCACTCCTCTGTGAGTTTTGATTTTAGGAGTTTTTGGTGCTGAAGACTGAAATCGATTTAAAACTAATGGTTGTGGAAGAGATATATGAAATGAGTTAGGTATCCAAAAGTGAGGTAGAAGTTCCAATTTGTAGGCCACTAGGTTTAATACATGAGAAATTGGAAATGGACCAATGTAACGAGGAGGAGCAAATTTCATGCTGGGAACTCGGAGTCGATGATTCCGGGTCCAAAGCCAAACACGGTTTCCAACTTTTAAGGAAGGTATAGCTTGACATTTCCGATCTGCAAATTTGTTGTAATTGGAAAAAACTTTTTAAGGGAGGCATATACACTATTCCATATTTTTGTGAAAGACTGCAGAGTATTGGCAACCGCAGGAACATCCACAGAGGGTAACGATTGGAACTCTGGAACATGAGGATGGAAACCAAAGACTGTGTTGTATTGGTAGTGGTATTGTATCTGGAGTTGCGGGCAAACTCTGCCCAAGGCAGTAGGTCCACCCAATTGTCCTGGGAGAAGGATAAATAAAAGCGGATAAATATCTCAATATCTTGGTTTATCCTCTCCATTTGCCCATTAGTTTGGGGATGATATGCAGAAGAGAATTTGACTTGCATTGCAGAACACAATACTCTCCAGAACCTGATCACAAAATGTACACCTTGGTCTGAGACAATTTCCTTCAGGAGACCATGGAGATGAAAATCTCACATTTGAAGATGTGTGCTAATTGAGGTGGTGACATATGACCGTCACATATGACAAAGGAATAAAATGGGCCATTTTAGAAAAATTATCCACCACCACCCAGACGGTATTACATCCTTTAGAGACAGGCAAATCTGTAATAAAGTCCATTGATAAATGGGTCCATGGCTGCTTTGGAGAAGTGGTTGGAGAGGGCCAACTGGTTTGATAGTGGTTGGAGAGGGCCAACTGGTTTTTGATGTTGGTTTTTATGCTAGGCGCATTTGATACATGAGGTGATGAAGTCCTGAACATCTTGCTTCATGGAAGGCCACCAATAAAAGCGCAAAAGGCTTTAAGAGTTTTCCTGATGCCGGCATGACCAGCGAACAAGGATGCATGACGTTAACAATTTTTGGCAGAGTTCTAAATGTACAAACATCTTACAGGGTGGTGGCACAGGGGCTACCTGAGTGTTGGCAAAAGAAAGGTGATTGAGATAAGGACAAGATTCTTGATAATTAGCATCCTCTTCAGTAGACCAAACATGTGATAGGGCATCTGCTTTATGATTCTGAACTCCAGGGCAGAAGGTGATCTTGTAGTTGAACCTCGAGAAGTATAGTATCTAATGAGACTGCCGAGGGTTGAGATGTTGGGCGGACTTTAGATACAATAAATTCTTATGGTCTGAGAAAATAGACAGGATGTTTAGCACCCTCAAAAAGGTACTTCCACTCCTCTAAGGTTAACTTGATGGCTAAAAGCACTTGGTCACCAATTGCATAAATTTTCCAACAGGAGCAAATCTTTGGGAGAAATACCCGCAGGGATCAGGCTTCCCATCTTCCATGTTCTGTGAAAGGACAGCACCTATTCCAAGAGATGATGCATCAACTTCAAGAAAGAATGCTTTTTCCAAATCAGGCTGACGGAGGATTCGAGCTGAGGTAAAAGCTTGTTTCAAACCATGAAAAGCAGAGATGGCCTCAGATGACCAGTGTGAAGGATTGACTCCTTTTTTTGTCAAGGCTGTTATCAGAGCTACCAGAGAGGAATAATTATCAAATCCTAGAAATCGCTGGACTACCTTCAAGGTGGATGGTTGTGGCCAATCTCAGATGGAATTTAGCCTTTTCAGGATCCATTTGAACATTATTTCTGGAAATAATATACCCTAGGACACTCAGGTACATCAAAAATACACTTGGATAGTTTACCATAGAGATGATTGACACGAAGGTGCTGCAAAACTTCTTTCACATGCTGCCAATGGGACTCCAAGTCTCGAGAGAATATTAAATTGTCATCTAGATAGACAACTGCATAGATGTACAAGAAGTAACGTAAAATCTCATGAACAAAATGCTGGAATACAGAGGGGGTGTTGCAAAGATCGAATGGCATAAGTAAATATTCGTAGTGGCCATCATGCATATTAAAGGCGGTCTTCCACTCATTGCCTTCTTTTATTCTCATTAGATTATAAAATCCTGTTAAGTCAAGCTTGGTGAAAACAGTTGTTCCTCTCACCCTATTGAAAAGCTCAGAAATACGAGGCAAAGGGTATCGATGTTTGATGGTTATATCATTGAGGCCACAGTAGTCAATGCAAGGGCAGGTACAGTACCACTGTCCTTCTTCTTAACAAAGAAAAAGCCTGGCAGGCTTCTTGTTCTCATTTCTATATTTCCCAGTTGATCCATCTCTGGGGTGGTTTGCCTATACTTCTGTTGGCATATTGTAAGCTAAATATTTGTGTTTTCCTTTTACACACTGCTGTTGTATCTCACCGTTTATAGTAGGCTACCTGCCATCAGCTACTGTGGTTTACATTAAAATACATTAAAATAAATGTATCTTGCAAGTTGAATAACTTTACTAAGTGTTGCCGCACTCACTGAGCTATATCAGATGCTAGTTGCAGATACACTGATGTGTTTAGCTGTAGCGGGATGTGGTATATACAGTGGCAAACGCAGGATTTCCAGAGTTGGGCTTCCAAATGCTTGATTTTAGGATGAGTGTGGCCATTCCATGAAGAGGGCATAATTAGCACTTAACCAGCTTTAATGTGCGTCATACAAAGTGTATTGTGTGTCATAATACCAGCATATATAGGACCATCCAGCCTGAGCTGAATGTATTTATTTAAGATGTGGGCTCCATTTCAGAGCATTGGAACAAGTCCGAGAGTCTAGGGGAGCAGCAGAAGAGCCTAGCACTGCCCTGGACATATATGTACATATTGGTCTCGTTATGCATTGGATAGTGTATTATTATATGGTATTAATAAGTAACCCTATTGATGGTCTATAGCAGTGCACCTCTAACAGTGCATGTTTCCCATATTTCCTAGTTAGTGCACAGGTGTAGTTACTACTGGTTGAAAAATGTTAAAAGATCGACAGATGGTGCTGATTATTTCATTTGTGATACTGAGAAGAACATGCAGCACTAGTAAAATTTTATTATATTGCAGTAGTTCTCAAACTCGGGCCTCAGGACCCCACACAGGTCACGTTTTCCAGGTCACCCAGCAGGTGCACAGGTGTATTCATTACTCACTGACATATTTTAAAAGATCCTAAGGTGGAGCAAATTATTTCACATGTGATACTGTGAAGAGACCTGGAAAACATGCACTGTTTGGAGTCCCGAGGACCGAGTTTGAGAACCTGTGTTATATAGTATTGTGTTATATAGTATTGTGGTCATGGTGTGGGCTGGGGAAGGGGGGTTTCCAGGCAACCGGAAACCCCTCTGTGTTTTCCTATGGTATATACACTAATAAAATCTACCTATAAAATTCCTTAAAAAAACATCAACATTTATAGACCCCCACAATAGTGAAATAGACTTCGTAGCCAAAAAAAATGTTTTAACAAAGCATCCTATTAGATTCACATAATTTCAGCTGTACATATTTACCACCACAAAGTCCAAAACAGGACCTGTTTTGGACTTTATGGTGTTAAATATATACAGCTAAAATTATGTGTATCTTCTAATACAAGCACTGTGACATTTTATCCACTGTCAGTTGCCCCTAAGAGGCTATAATAGGAACAGGCTTCCATTTTGCACTATTGCACTTTACTGGACAATTATGTGCTAATTCCCAGCTGCTGAGAAAAGTTACTTTTAAGTAATATTTTACAACATATTACTGTCTATGCATACAGATGAAATCTATATATGGCTCTATTTTTGTATTCACTGGTCAATATTAATTTTTATTTTTACTTAATCTTTATTTTAATAATTTCTATATGTTTCTGTACACGATATATTAAATATGAATATTCATAATCCATTCCATCTCATTCTCAATACTTATTAGTGTTAGTGCTGTTTACTCTTTGTATGTGGTAATGGTCCAACTAACCTGTCCATTTAAGTCATCATTGTTTGTATTATATTCGATTATCAATGTGCAAAATTTCATTAGATAATTATTAGTAACAGTTATACATTGCTTTTGGAATATTTATAAAAAAAATAAAATGTACCTGTTGTATTGGATACTTCTCCCTCAGAACAGGGGACACAGTCGTAACAGCAGGAGTGTATTCCAGGTCTTGGGATGCTCCTACTTCCAGGTGAGCACATGTCTGAGCAGCGAGCTTCTGGAATCTGAAATGTAGACGGTGGAGCATATCCAATTTGGTGCACAATTTTTGCAAAAAAAACACACCACGCACAGTGTGACCATTTTTTCATTAACGTGGGTATGCATGCTCCCGATACCTATCGGTATTGCTATCCAATTGAAAAAAAATGGTTGCAGTCATTTTTACCACAAATACCCACAGGATTTAAAAAAAAAAAAGCACTTGTGGAACAGACTATATCCTGAATTTTTTTTACAAAAATTGGGTAACAGTAATAATATTTATTACTGCCCCAAAGAAAAATATATCTTGAGATTTACAAATGCTGCATATCACTGATTTTTGTATGTTATTAGAAAGTTAAAAAACTGAAAAAAAAACAAAACAATTTTTTTGTTCAATTACAAATGAATAAAATGAAAACTGCAAAAATATTATTATTAAATTATTTTGGGGTAATTTTAGGCCAGTTTAAAAAAAGAATAAATTACAAAAAGCTATTATTTTTTTATTTAATAAGGGTAATTAAATTTGGGGTGCATAAATAAGTGAAAAATTTTATTCTGAGGTAATTTGAGGTCAGTTTTTAACAAACAATAATGACATGTAATATTTGGACTAATTAAGCTAATTGAAAACATCCAATTGCCTAATTAGTCATTAGGTGAGGTGTCCAAGGGGTCCTGAAGAAAGTACCGATATTTTAACATAAAATAGGAATTTTAAAAAACATTGCACCTGCACTGAAGCTTAACCTTAAACTTTACCTTAACTTATACTTACCTAAAATAAAGACACAAGACAACTATGTGGCATTTTTAAAAAAATGGTCAGCTTAATATAAATACAATGTATGCTGGCACAAGCAATTCAGTGACCGTTGACTCAAATGATGCAAATACATCACCACAAATTGCAAGGGCTAATTATCCTTTCTACAAAAGTGGGACATATCCAACACCCATTCCAATACTGACAATGGGCCTGATTCAGAGCCGGACGCTATTTGCGCTCGCTCGTCCAGAAAATAGGGGTGGCTATTCAAATCAACCGTTCGCTGTTTGCGGTCTGTTCACGCCTCTAGGTCTGAACGAGCGAACAAAACTTGTGGTCGTTTTTTGGGAAACTACGCCCCCTGGCCGCTCGCATCCTACGTCATGTCCGCTATTTATTAGATTAATCGAGTACATCGAACAGGGTATGAGTTGCTCGCTATTCCTGTGGTTGGTTTTTGCTACCACAATTTTGCGAGCAGTTCTGGCAAAAAAAAAGCCCGTGACGTTGTCAATGACGCTGAAGTTTTAATTATGCACACCCATAAAACGCCCGTTTTGACCTTTAAGCATGCCTGCGATCGGATCTCCACTCCCCGTTTTCAAGCACCTTCCCCTGTTACCACCCACAAATGCCTCATTCTGTCACTCAAAATAGCAGGCATTCGCTATTTTGCGAGCACACGATTTTCGGCCACACTGAGTGGTTCGCGCATGCGTATTACGATCCGTACGCATGCGCAGTTGGGCAAACATCGCTCGGAGTGAATGAGCAGCCACTTGCGTCCGGCTCTGAATCAGGCCCAATGTGTGTACCCAGGGACGGCAGATGTAATGGCACGATATATGGGGTGTTCTGTACACACTGCACGATCTGGTGTATGACCACCCAAGATATCATTACCCCACTGCATCCATAACCATGGTATAATTCGCCTGATCTTGAGATACGACACATGGGAGTGCACAATAGTGTGTACTCACTGCATGATCTGGTGTACAACCGCCCGATATATCGGTTCCCCACCACATCCAAAAGTATGGTGTCGACCACTGGATCTTATGATCTGCGATGCATGATAGCAGATCAGAAGATGAGACGAACAACACACGGGAGCGCACAATCTCTTGTACACACTGAGTGATCTGACCTATATATGGGGGCAGCACAGATGATGTAATGGTTAGCATTACTGCCTCACAGCACTGAGGTCATGGGTTCGATACCCACTACGCCTTAACTGTGTGGAGTCTGTACTGTATATATATATATATATATATATATATATATACAGTTGTGTCCACATACATTTAGCCTCTTTGTGTGTTAAACACCTCTTCTAGTTGCGCCATGCCGAATAGGACACACAATCAGCTTCTGCTGATTAAAATGATATGCGGCATACCTATGCTATGTGTGCAACTGCGGCTCTACCTGAATGCAAAACACTGTGTAACAATGTCACAGCCTCTGACAATGTCATGTTGCATTTTGCATGCAGATATGACCACAGTCACACACAGAATATAGGAATGCTGCACATCATTTTAATCAACAGAAACTGCTTATGTGCACTATTTGCATCACTGTGCAAATAAGATGCACTGGAAGGTAAAACGTTGCAGGAAAAGACGCTCGCCGCTACCGAGTCACAAGACGCTCACGTGTTATGTACAGTATAACGTGACTTGTAGCGCACGGAGGATAGATGTATGTGGACACATCTGTATATATATAAATATATATATATATATATATATATATATATATATACATCTGTGACTTGGCACTCGGGTACCCTCCGGGGTATAAATGCTCCTGTGCCCTCCTCTAGAAATGCAAGATTCCTTATATATGAACGAGAATGAGTAGGCACTAGGAGACTTCTTTGTAAAAAATCTATTAGTGATTTAATGGTGTTATCATCATCGACGTTTCGAGGATCGTATCCCCGTCAACAAGTTATGTTATGTCCTGATGACGGGGATACGATCCTCGAAACGTTGATGATGATGATGATGACAACATTAAATCACTAATAGATTTTTTACAAATAAGTCTCCTAGTGCCTCCTCATTCTCGTATATATATATATATATATATATATATACATTGCGGCTCTCATCCGGACTTGGAAGTAACACAACTTAACAAATCATTGCTCCATTGTTAAGTTGTGTTATTTCCAAGTCCGGATGAGAGCCGCAATATGGGAGTTGTATAGCTGTTTGTATGCAGATGCTGAGCACCCTGGCCAGTCTACAACCCAAGAGGGGAGTGCCATCCGTTGGAGATATATATATATATATATATACAGTATATATAGCCAAAAATGTTCAGAACACTAGACAACCAGCACACCAACTTACTGCAAAAAAGTTTTTATTATATCATTTTTTTCATCAATCAATATTCCATATGAAAAACAGCGTCAGTTCACAAAAAAAGTGCAACAGTGCATATGTGCAAACCAGAAGTATAATATGATGCTCATCATCATAGGTAAACCACCGCTGTGGCATTGAAGTATGTAGCCCGCTGTTCGGCACCCTTAGGCGCCCCAGGAAGAAGGTGCCTGAGGGTGCCAAAACAGCTGTTGGGCCGGGAACTGATGCTGTTTTTCATATGGAATATTGATTGATGAAAAAAATTATATAATAAAAACTTTTTTGCATTAAGTTGGTGTGCTGGTTGTCTAGTGTTCTGGACATTTTTGGCTACTTATTTGATTTGACCAAGCACCCACGGAAATACAGACTAGATTTGAGTGTGCAGGACTTGGGAGCACTTTATATATATAGTCTATATCCCCTATTCATGATATAGATTTAGATTTAAATAAATAGACACATACAGTAAATGCACTTTCTATAAGTGAAACCAAGAGATCTGCTAACTGGTTTAATTTAAGATTGAATGCCCATAATCATTTTTTTGTTATCACTTTATTCAATATTTTGATTCATTTTAATAAAGGATATAGATTATTTAAAGAAAAGGCTATATTATTACAAAGATAACATTATTGTATTATTTCCCTTGAATTAAGGATAAAACTTATTTTTCTTTGGCTATACAGGTTTAGTTAATCTGGTTACGGTGTCTTGGAAGAACCCTTTGTGATACTGTTCATCCATCTTTGGTTATCGGATTTACAGAGTAAGTATTTTAATTTTCAAAGTAAAGAGTGGCTGCAGCTAACCTGATTGTCCCTGTGCTTCCATATTATTGCACTTTCATTGATGAAAAGCTGCTGGTCTTCCTTTGCGGATGGTTTTAGGTCACCAACATCTCTTGTCACTACTTTCAGATTTTGTGTCATTATCCAATTAAATATACGATATGAACTGACATAATCCCCATTTCTGTCAAAGCCAATATATGATCCATCTTTATATGTATATGTAAGATTCCTCAAATAGCGATGTAACTTTAAAAACAAAAGATTAAATGAAGCTAGGACATAAAATACAGGTAACATAGGGCCTGATTCAGACCCGGACGCTATTTGCGGACGGTCGTTCCAAAAAAGGGGCCGTCTATTTAAATTGAGCGCTCGCTCTTTGCGGTTTGTTGACACCTCTATGTCTGAGCAAGCGAACGAAAAATGCGTTCGCTATTTTGTAAAGATGCCCCTTTGCCGCATCACACGTCATCTCCGATATTTATTAGATTAATCGGGTACATCGAAAGGCATCTGAACTGCTCGCAGTGCTTGTGGTAGGTTTTTCTTACCGCTATCACTGCGAGCAGTTCAGGCTAAAAGACAACCAAGTGACGTGGTCGATGACGCTCCTTTACTAATTATGCACTCCCATTAAACGCCCTTTTGACCGTTAGGCACGCCTGCGTTCGGATCTCCACTCCCCCGTTTTCAAGCACCTTCCCCTGTTACCACCCACAAACGGTACATTCTGTCAATCAAATTAGCAGACCCTTGTTTTGCGAGCACACGATTTCCGACCGCAATGACTGGTTGGCGCATGCGCATTACGACCCCTACGCATGCGCAGTTGTGCGAACATCGCTCAGAGCGAACGAGCGGCCGCTTACGAGCGGCTCTGAATCAGGCCCAGAATGTCTAGTAAACAATTTGAAGACTACTGTTAATGTATATATGGTTTAAGCTAATGCAAAATCATAGAAGAAATGGGAGATGTATATAATAATATCTTAGTGGTTCCTAAAGTGCCTAGTAACAACACAAAGCCGTGTTATTAATGCACTAGTCCAGAAAGGAAACACAAATGGGGCAGATTGTAATTATCATTTCTCAATTGCATCCTAGAAAATGATAGACAGAATCTGGTTGCTATGGGCAACACCAGTACTTTTCATTTAATAAATGCTTTAATAAGTCTACCCCAAAATCTGGCATAAAAGAAACACAATACTTACAAAATTGTACATGTTCAGATTTATCCCAAAGCCACACAGACCCAGGTGTCAGGCGATGGAACCCGAGGGCTTTGTCTGGGGAAGGCGCCCACTGACCTGCTGTGTTAGAACCTCATCAAACTCAGATGGGGAGAAAATATGTGCATAGGGAACCTCGTTACTAAAGCTCACTGAGGATGAGGGCTAGAAATTGCTTTGACTCTGCACTGTGATGCCTACTTCAAAAGTTATGTCTACATTATGGTCTTTAGAGCCACTTGTATAGATGATTAGTGGGTCTGTGTTTGCATAAAGCAAAAAACTCTGAAGGTGTGCATTGAGCAAAAGTGCAAACACTGCATCAAAGTCCAAATTCCTAGCACGTTAATACCACCCCTTCCATTAGAAGAAACGTTCTATTGTTTCATTTAAAATACTGCTCTTTTTAAGCTTATATTAATCAAGAGAGTACAGGGGACATCAGAACAGTGCGTATTAAATGTCACTTTTAAGTGTTTGCGAGTATCTTTGCAATTGCACCCATTATTAGCACAACAAAAAATTTCTCTAAAAGGCACCTTCTCCACCCATCACAGGGCCTCATTTATGAAGAAGTGATATTCTTGTTATCACTCGTTTACTAATCTTAAATGGTGCTCCAACCAATCAGCTCCTAACCGCCATGTGTTTGAAAAGTGACAGTTAGGAGCTGATTGGTTGGAGCACCATTTAAGATTAGTAACGAGTGATAACAAGAAAATCACTTATTGATAAATGAGGCCCTGTGATGGGTGGAGAAGGTACCTTTAGACATTTTTGTTGTGATAATAATGGGTGCAATTGCAAAGATACTCGCAAACACTTAAAAGTGTGCTGCGCTCCACCGAACTAAGGACCTAGATGCGGCGCATCTCTTTTCCGGCCCCGCCTCCTGGCCGCTTGCTTGGCTGTGGGTGTCCACCCACAGCTTTAGCGAGTGGCCAGATTGATGGTCGCGATGGTCAAGACCATCGCGACCATCGGGCTTGCGACGAGACCCTTGTGGTAGGGTCTCGTCTACCGCAAGCCCCAGTGAGCTTTCGGCTCTATTACAGCCGGAAGCTCACCACTGACATCACGACTGATGTCAGTGGGGCTGCCCCCAAATGGCAGGCGTTCTGTCGGGAATGCCTCCCTTTGTGTAGCCACCCCCCGCTCCGCCTACAAAACGGGGCGAGCTGTCGATCAACATCGACAGTCACCCTTTTTGTAGTGAGCCCCGGAGCAAGAGAATTTCTCTCTCGCTCCGGGGTTTGCGCACGTGCAGTGAGGCCGCTGCACGTGCGCAGAGCACAACATCGACCCACTTGCGAGCGCTCAAGCACTTGCGAGCGGGTCTGAAATCTGAATGAGACCCTAAGTGCACTTGCAGTGAACACCCATCGCTCCATCCAACCCATTAGCCATAAAGAGGCTTCTTACAATAGTCGCGCTATGGATGGTTCCAGAAATCCTTCCGATGAAGAATTTCTTCCAAATGTTGTTTCCAATATGTAAAAAACATAAACAAATATACAATGGTGTGATAAGGTTTAGAGTCCAAAATCTTTTACACCCTTCGTGTTAAATTCTACAGAAAGTGGTGAAATAGTCCTCATCCAAGAATATCTTTATCGTTATTATATCCAACTTCCTTAGAAGGCACCCAGTGTGCAGACAGTCCACCTTACAGTAAGAATGCTTACATGTGTGCTTCCTTATTAGCTATATGACATACACATAAAGGTTTCTTTTTATCTTCCTCCAAAGTCTTAGATTATACGACCAAATTCCTCATGGTGATATATATGAACAGCGTCAAACAAAAGAAGGAATGGAATCAGCGGATATTGAAGATAAAAAGTATATTTTATTATAAAAATCGCATGCCTGTCTGGCTTGACATTGTCACTGTAGTGATATGTCCAGGCTCCATCTACCTACAGTATACCTGGTGTTAACCACATATGGTATGCAATGTCCCTTTAAGTTTTTATTAATAAAATATACTTTTATCTTCACTATCCCCACCATCTGATTCCATTCCTTCTTTTGTTTGACGCTGTTCATATATATCACCATGAGGAATTTGGATATATTCATGGATGAGGACTATTTCACCACTTTCTGTAGAATTTAACATGAAGGGTGTAAAAGATTTTGGACTCTAAGGGCGGAATTCAATTGATTCCTGCCCCCATGGTGCCCGACGGAGCTATTCAATTCTTGCTCCTGTCGGGCACGATCAGCTGCCAGTGCTACATTTCAGCTCGCAGCCCCAGGGGGATGAGAGCAGAAATGTGCAAAAAGTGACATGTTTGGGCGCCCAAACATCACTTTCCGCGATCGCGCCCAGCACTTTGGTCGGGTTTAGCTGCTTTACGTGGCTAAACCCAACCACTTTGGGCGCGATCAGCACGAAAATCTGGAGCAATTGCATAGCGGCCCGCGATCTCCTGTCACTTTAGACGGGAGATGCGGGCCGCGAAAACAATTGAATTCCGCCCTAAACCTTATCACACCATTGTATACTTGTTTATGTTTTTTACATATTGAAAAACAACATTTGGAAGAAATTCTACATCTGAAGGATTTCTGGAGCCCCCCATAGCGCGAATATTGTAAGACCGTTCTTTTTTGTATGTATCTTGTTTGTATAAGTGGGTGACTTATTTTACGGTCTTTATTTGCTGCTTGTGGAGTGCAGCGCCAAAGGTTAGAACTTATTTTTGTACTAATAAAGAGGCTTCTATTCCTCCGCAAACGCTGTCATCTTTTATGCACTTTTATAGAAATACAAATAAGGGAATGTGACATCACCAAAGAGGGTTCCGCAGTGATCCTTCCAGAGGCTGAACAACATGTGGCTGCATAGTGCTGTGCTGCTGGAGGACCCTGCTCATTCCAATACCAATCTCTCAAATCTAAGTCTTCCTGCTTACTCCCACCCCCCTTCTCATATTACACCATACATGCCTACCCTCCCGGAATTCGCGGAAGGCTTCCGAATTTTTGGGTAACCCCCCGCACCCCTGGAAGGGTAGGCATTTCTCCCGCACTCTGCCCACTTTCTAGTGAAGTAGGCAGAATGGAGAGACTATTAGCGGCGATCAGTGAGTCCGGGCATTGGGGGCGGGAACTAACGACGCGATTCTATGAGAATCGCATCATTTAGCCCTGCACCCTAATTAAAATATGCATCAACGCGTCAAATTTCCATGAGGGGTGGGGTTAAATGATGCGATTTCAGTCAACACCGCCCCCAACTCTACCCACCTGCTTCTCCTCACCAGGCTTCTTCCTGGGAGGAGAAATACAAAGTCGGCAAGCACTGTGGACCTCATTCAGAGTCGGTCAAAGCGGCCGCACGGTCGTACGGGAAAAGGGGCCGGATATGCAAATGATGCACTCGCATGTTGCGTCCCTAAGATCAGATCGGCAGCTGGCTGACCAAGGGGAGGAAGCGGCCGGAAGACAAAAAATACGCCCCCTTCTCGTACGCATTACACGTCATCTCTGGGCATATAAGGATTAATCGAGACCATCGGGAACCATCGGAACTGGTCGTAGAGCTTAAGGTTGACCATACCCTCTCTTAAGCTCTACGATCATGTCAGTGTAAAAACCTCCCATGTCACATGTGCCATGACGCTACTTTGTTAATTATGCACTCCCATTAAACGCCATTTTGACCGTTAGGCACGCCTGCGTTCGGATCTCCACTCCCCCGTTTTCAAGCACCTTCTCCTGTTACCACCCACAAACGCCTCAATCTGTTACTCAAACTACCGACCTGGCTGTGTTCAAGGAGAGAGAAGTTTCTGATCGTAGCGGCTAGTTTGCGCACGCGCATTGCGAACTTTACGCATGCGCAGTTTAGCGAACATCGGTGGCGTTCGACCGTGCGGCCGCTTCGACCGACTCTGAATGAGGTCCTGTATGTATTACACTTGATGCTTCCATGTCACATTTAGCTCTGAGTGGACATGTTATTGCCTGCCATTGGCTTGCTTATCTCCTGACATATTCTGTGCTGCTGTTATCACTCTGATTACATGATTGACAATAGGTTGTTGTTGACATGGACGACTTTAAGGAAGAGAACACACAGTGAGATTCAGAGTCACACATCGCTGCGACCGCTTTAGCGCCTTTAGGCGTAGTTGCGTCTGCGGCTTTATGCTAATGCTAGTATCAGCATGCTGATGCAAGCGTGTGCCCACTTTGTGCACCTTTAGATGCTGTACTTCCACTTGATGTGTCTTTAGACGCAGCTATCGGACACACCATCGCGACTTGTGCCACCACCATGCTAGGTGCAGGTTCTCCATCAGAGTACAGCTTCCACTGTGAGTGATTAAGGGGTCTATGTACTTTGGATTAGTGTTTTGGTGTGGTTAAGTAGCTAAGGGGACTAGGGGAAGATGTACTAAGCTCTGAAAAGTGATACAGTGCAGAGTGATAAACGATCAACCACCCAACTGTCATGTTACAGGCTGTGTTTGAAAAATGACAGTTGGGAGCTGATTGGCTGGTGGTTTATCACTCTCCAGTTTATCACTTCCCCGAGCTTAGTACATCTGGCCCTATGTATTAAGCCTTGGAGAGAGATAAAGTGGGCGGAGATAAAGTAGCAACCAGTCAGCTCCTAACTGTCACTTTACAGGCTGTGTTTGAAAAGGCTTAGTACATAGGGGTTACAGACCCCCTAAGTGTCTGAGTTTGCAACCAGTTATGCAACACTCCCATAACACGATCATATGACGGGTCATGTTCGCACATCTGAATTAGGCACCTCCCAGTCACCGCCCAGGAACGTCCAGCACATTTCCAGTACACGTCTGACACCGTGCATCCTAATCACAACTGTGTACACTCTGGGTAACGCATGCGCTGTACAAGTTTCTAGGGAATGTCAGTTGCAAAACAATCTCTCACTCCGTGAACATCGGCGTCTATGAAACGGGCCCCAAAAGTTAACACGGTATGTGTCTTGCTGACATACGCCCCTGAAACCACAACATACACTAATCCAGCTTCCTCAGTCAGTGTTTGGGCGATGTACCTGATACTTTGAATTATATAATATCTGTGCATAAACGCTACATTCCTGATTCATCACGGATCGCTATTGCAACCACGTACGCAGATCGGCCGATGGTGCGTACTGCCCATGCGTATGTACTGCAGTGCACATGCGCAGGTTAGCATTGTGATCGCACTTGTGATCACATACGCAGTTACAAAGCTATTGCAGAGTGAATACGGGAGGTTAGTGTTTGGGGGCGGTGATGGGGAAGTGGTCGGAGAAACGCAGGTGTGTCCATCCTTTTGAACGCCGTTGCATGGGCGTGCATAAATTAGCCACTGCGACGGCATACACAGCTTGAGGACTCACTGCGTGCGCCAAGACTTGCACTTTCTGAGAAAGGTCAGTGGTGCTGTAATTCTGCGTGAGGGTCCGATGTTACTTGATGTTGCCGATGAATACGCAGGACTGCAAGGTCTTACAGATGTGAAAAAGCAGCAGTGGGCATCTGTATTGTTGGCTGAGCGGTGGCAGACATTAGCATAGTTTCGCAGCCTCACTGGGTGCGTAATCGCAGCTGCTAAGGCAATAGAGATCCATGCTGAATTAGGCAAACTACCACAATATGGACAAAATGAGATCAAAGACTATCATCAGAAGAGAAAATAAAAACACATAATTAAGTCTACTTTATTTTTGTACCTTTTGTTTAAAATATAGGTTCTTCCTTTCCATTTTTTGATACTTATTATACAGAAGTAAGTGCATAATATTTAGAGCATAAGCAGTAACATAGACCGCAAAAAACACTTGTGGGAAAATGCCATCGTAGTTAAAATTGCGTATTCTCACCATCAGCTCTTTTCCAGAGCATTTATGAGGACGTATTCTATATAAGGAGCTATAATGATGACACGCTAATTGATTTGTTAAGCAGCAATTGTAGTATAAAATATAGATGTGCTCAAGCAATTTATCTTCAGGGTAATTTTCAGGTTTTATTTTCTTGAAGAATGACGAAATTTCTGGCAAATTAATTGGTAAATTGTCCATGACCAAACTGCCATTGAAGATATTGACAAACTGATCCATAAGAAACTTGTTTTTGGCCCAGTACGGAGTTAGGATCATGGTCCTATTACTGAGAACTTCGTACATTTCTGTTAGACTTTTTAGGAAAGTCTGGGTAATTGTCCCACAAAGCACTACAACGTTGGCAGTTGATTTTCTAATTATTTCAGCATTCCTCTTAGTAATCCAGCCTTTATTACTGTTTATGTTAAAACTCATTTTTATGGTAAAAGCGACACAGATGCCTTTTGTGGTCAAATAATTTGTCAGCAGTTCAGCTTCTCTCTCTCCACTGTCGTCATTGGAGGCTAAAATGCCAATCCACGTCCACCCAAAATATTCTACAAGTTTAGAAAGCATTGAATAAGTTGTGTGATCAAGTTGAAGAGTTTGGAAAAAAGTTGGATAGAAATGTTTGTTGCCCAGCACAGGATTTGTCGCACCGTAACTGACCTGAAATAAAAAAATTACTAAAAGTTGCGTATTTTTACAATTTGGGGCCGTATTCAATTAGTTTCGCACCCACAAGAAAGTTTTGCCTACCCGACTTTTTGTGGACATTGCGTGTTTTGTATGCGGAAACTTATCGTGCGCGTCCCCGCTATTCCCCGTATTCAAATCCAAACCACGCGAAAACGGCAAGCGGCGAATTCAGAACAGGCGGATAGTGCTGTCAGAATTGGGGAAATCAGCCTGAACCCCCCAAAAAGATGCACTAACATTGGGGATCAATGTGGATATGTCCGAATAGCCCTAATAAAACTATTTGGGGTACTGAAGTTGTTTCAATAGCTTTTTATTAGCGTCTTTGCACAATTGGTGAAAAATGGCATTATGCAGTATTTTTTGGTGAAAATAAGTAGTCTTGTCAAATTTGGGGTACATGAAAATGGGTGCTAGTATATTTTAAAGTCTCTAAAGTGAAGTTTTAAAAAAACTTAAAAAACGCACCTGTTGCATGCACCTACAATCCTAAAAACACCTGACCCATCCTTGCAAACCCCTAAGAAGTTTATTTCGCTACTTTTTATGCTTGTACCCCCACTTTGTACTTTTTCACCCCCAAATTGAAAGTACTTTTTTGGGGTGTTCTTAGGTTTTTTTCTCTGATATTTTGACACAGTTGTCCTTTGGGGGGGGCTGTCCCTAGGGTGTTGAGTTGTTTCCCCACATTTGCACTCCCAAAATAAAGTTTTTGCACTTCTTTTCTCCTGCTATTCTTAGGCAAATCTTTTTCGCCTATTATATTGCATTGACTTTCCGCATAAGCGAAAACTGTCTGGAATTGAATACGGCGATAAGTTCCAACCACGCGAAAAGCCGTCATCGGCGAAACTTTTTCGCAAAAAATGCCTTTTCGCGTCTAGTTGAATACGGCCCTAAAGCTTTGTAAAGACCTCCATGGGCTTGTGTGGTGATTCATGATAGTGGTCTATGCTAAGGGGTATATTTACAAAAGTGCAGGTTTTTAGAAGTGGAGATGTTGCCCATAGCAACCAATCAGACTCTTGCAATTATCTTCTAGAAGATGCCAGATAAATGTTAAGTAGAATGAGTTTGGTTGCTATGGGCAACATCTCCACTTCTAAAAATGCATTTTAGTAAATATATCCCTAAAAATCTTAAAATTAAAAGTTGATTTTTTTTTATTTGAATCCAAAATTAACACCTTAGAAGACAAAATGGCATGTTATGCAATTACCAGGTAGTAAAAGTCCAACTGTCTTTTATTATATATATTTGTTTCATTTTGTTGTTACACTGTATGTTTGATATAATTTTTGTTCAACAATATTTCAAAACACTATTTTATTAAAAAAAGATTAATCTGAAAGATAATTTTGTTCTGAAATCCTTATCAATATAATACTGTTGTTCGTCTTGAAATTTGCCAATAAAGTTACTCTCATCTCCAAACTCATGCATCCATAGCGTATTATTATTATTATTATTATTATTATTAATAATAATAATTAATTATATTATTATTAGATAATATTAAGAGGGTATTTAATTATGTAATTTGCATACTAGTCTAATAAGAAACTTTTCATTTTTATTTTTTTAATTTATAAAATGCCATGACGCTCAGCAGCACCGGTCAGTGGAAAACCATGGAAATACACTATATAAAGCATTAATGAAGGGTAAGAATGACCCTGCTCTTGATAGAATTTGCAGTCTAATGAGAGAGGGATACAACTGATACACGATCAGTGAGTATGGATCTGAGTGCACACTAAGGCACTTCTGAAGGACTACCAGTATGATTAGCTCAAACAGGGGCAGTGTGTGCAGTGCACATTGGTTCTGGGCCCAGGGGGGTCCACACTGCAAACCCTGCACCCATATAATTTAGGCGTGAGCGGGTTCGGTTTTACTCGGTTTTACTCGGTTCTTATCGCCACTTTACCGCAATTTCGGCTCGATTTCATTCGCTATCCAAAACACGTGTTCGGCGATAGCCAATAAAAAGATCCGAGTAAAACCGAGTAAAACCGAGCCCGCTCACCCCTAATATAATTATACTCGCCTCTCCTCTGCCATAGCAGCAAAAATCACTGAGTAAATTTAGCAGAGGCCATTTTCCCCAGAGATTTGCGCAATAGCAGCAGAGAAGTCACCGGGAACATGTTGTGTGATCCATTTTCCTGGCACTCCCTGCACACTCTATAGCTACGTCCATGATAATAATGACTGATGGATCATGACATTACCATGTTGGACAGGTTAATTGCTAAATGTACAGCACAGCTGCAAACACTGCTGTTATTTAACAGCAGGAAGGTGCATACTGGTGGTTAATGTGTTGTAATAGTTTGAATTTCTTAAAAAAAAATGATACAGTATATAGTGGTATCTAATTTGTTTTCAAAAAAATAATAATTTTTTCCAGGTTGTTTTTTTAATGATTTTTATTTTCATTTCAATATTTAGAGCAAACTATTTCAACACTGTCTGCAGCCCTTCCTGCTGATTAGATTATTTTACTTCAAAATTATTTTACATTATTTGTAGTTTCTACCTATGCAGGTGAGCTAATTTTCCTGCAGTGCATTAACATTTACACATGCATGTGTTTTTCTAGGAGAGTAAATATTTGAAAAACATAGACAGTAACATACACATACATGATGAATCAATGCAATTTTTTGCTTTGTTTTATAATGCAATACTTTTTTTTCTTTCTTCACCTTTAACATTCTAAACGTTGAACAATCACCCTGCAGTTTTTTTTTATATATGAGGTGCGGATTACCTTACTCACATGTTCTCAAGGTTATGTGAGTCATAATCCGCATGTTAATACTTAGCTTTTATCACATCTATCTCTCTATCCCACAGGTTCTCAAACTCGGTCCTCAGGACCCCACACGGTGCATATTTTCCAGGTCTCCTCACAGACTCACAAGTGAAATAATTAGCTCCACCTGTCAATCTTTTAAAATGTATCAGTGAGTATTGAGTACACCTGTGCACCTGCTTGGTGACCCCCAAAACGTGACCTGTGTGGGGTCCTGAGGACCGAGTTTGAGAACCACTGCTCTATCCTATCTATCTATCTATCTAAATTTTTTCCCCTAGGATTCTTTGGGAGCAATGTCTGTTTGGAGGCGTGATAACCCAGCACCTCCAAGTCTAGTTGCTGCAGCAACATCACCACGGGCCCATGAAGTGTACCATCTGGTCACACGTTTTCATATTTGGGAAGCCAGATGACGAGGTTTATGACTCTTTCGACTGCCATCCCAGGTCATCCTGCACATGGTGGAGAGTGACCTAGAGCCCAAGATTATCATCCATGCAACCATAATCTGCATTAGTTACACCTATTTATAATTTGTTTACAAAATGTAACCAATCCACCAATACCCTTATACGCCTGTAATGAATTCCAAAAATTTGTGTCAGAGTATAAATTAGTGCAGCTTCTGTTCCAAGTCCACATCCATGGATCCCAGGCTGAATCAACAACCCGGATGGAGTCACTGCTCAAGTAGAGGAGGGGAGAAGAGTAGATTGTATACAGTATATGGATTGTTTAAAACCAACCCACTCAAAAGACAGAGCTAAAGGGGGTGCTGCTCTTTTAAATCCCTTCCAGTGATAGTGCTTAACCTTTCCACCCTTGGCTCCTCATTCTTGTATAACAGCCACACACAGAGCAAGAATGTATCAAACAAGTTCAGTGTCCATGTACCAGCAATTGTCAAACAGATATTATCAGCATTGTCCTAAGATAAAATAAAATATAGCAAAATGAGACGGTCTTCCCCTGCGGGACTCTCCGAGAGGGTTTTTTACAAAAGTCGGCAAGTATGCTTTAAGAATATACTTTTCGGGGTGGTTCAGGTAATCTTCTGAATATAAAAAAGGATTTCAGTAGAGTCTGCACTAGTCAATCAGTAACAAATGAAAAAATTATAGTTAAACTAAACCAACATCCTGGTCATAAATAGAGCAATTCAATATGAGACACTATCGTTGGTGGTGCTACCAGATATAATTTGTGAAAATCACAATGGAAACTTGTTTGCAAAGAAGCAAAAAAGGCAAATATAGTGTTACTGGTGCACTTTTAAATACATATTCGAAATAATCAAAAAGAGAAAGATAATATATAAAAATTAGAACTTAACCTTTAATAAATATTATTAAAAAATAATGTATAATAGATACACTTCTTACTGGGATAAAAAAAAGGGGAGACATACATACATTTTCTTTAACTGTGTATGTTATGTGTTTAAATTGCCAGTTATGTGGTCGCGTGTTCATGTATATATTAATTGGATTAACATATGATTAATTATGTATATTATTTGAGCAGCTGCGATTTTGATGTGCTACAATAATTTAGAATATATGACACATCCAAACTAGGTGGATTTCTATTCTACTTCTCCTTTAATTATTAATTATTTATTCAACAGTTAATTAGTATTGATATAGGGGAACTAGTTGTAGAAGAGATATTTTCGCTTGCATCACCCATGTTATAATTTATATGTATTTGTATGTATGTATGTCTTCACTTTTTCTGATCCCAGTAAGAAGTGTATCTATTATATATTCTTTGTTAATAATATTTATTAAAGGTAAAGTTCTAATTTTCATATATTATCTTTCTCTTTTTGATTATTTCGAATATGTATTTAAGAGTGAACCAGTAAGACTATATTTGTCTTTTTTGCTTCTTTGCAAACAAGTTTCCATTAATCTTCTGAATATGCTGGGTGCGTTTCGAGTATACTCCATAAATTTCCTCAGAAGAAAAAAAGAATGTAATGTGTCAGAGAAAAAAAGTAAAAAAAAATATATAAACATATCACAAAAAATGTTTAAAAAAAAAAAAAGAAACTTAAGCTAATCTTTTTTAAATGACAAAATTTATTATTTCTTGGTACAGTACTTTTTTTTAATGGACACTACTGTGTATCGCTGCTTTTGCCTTTGAATCGCTGTTATCAAATCTTTTGCCACTATGTTGATGTCATGACTCATACTGAGCACGGTTTGAGCAGAGGTCGGAGACGGGTTTTACCCCTTTCACACCAGCGGCTGGACCTGGGCTATTTCCCAGGCCCAGCCGTTCACACCGGACTTGGGTCTGTCTTCCAGTGTTACAGTGGACGTTTAGAGATTATATCATCTGATATTATCTCCAAGCATTACTGAAGCCAGCCAATCCGCTGATTTGAGGCATGCCCTGGATCATCGTGAACAGGGTCGCACCATTTACACTGCACCGTTACCTGGGTTCTTTATCTCCTGGAACATCTGGGAGGCACCCCCGAAAATTGGGTGGCACACCTGTAAGAGTAAACAAGTCTCCGCCACCTGCCCACACCCACCAATAGCTTCCAAACCCCCTCCACAGCCACCCACTTACTGAGCGAAAGTGGGCGGCCCAGGCGAAGTGATATGAAGATGACGGAAGCCCCGACCCTCGCTTACAATGCCTGTAATATTGCCACTGTATACTGGGAGCTGGGCCACGATGAATGCGATTGCAACGCCATGCGCCCCGTGCTACCCACTTATGCCGATGCCATGCCCCCTGCAAGTCTCCTGCAGGGGACAACCAGCAAGTCAGCAAATGGTTTAAAGCCTAAAACCACCTGAGGCAGATGGACAACCCTGTGCCTCCTATCATTCGGGGCTGCTGAAGGACAAGGGCAGGGAAAAACTAATATGCAGGAACTTCACATTCCAGGACCACAGTCAGCACGGGAGCAGGGCTCACCTGAGGAATCCTGCCCGCATCTTACAGGTTATTATAGTACACAAGGCCCAGACTCTTTATTATCACTAACATTATAACAGTTACAGTTTAATAGAGAAGTCACTTGTTACTCACCTGGAAGTACCGATACACTCCTAATAATTGGGCTATTGGTACTGTGGTTACGGAATGGTGATCTCCAATGAAGCCAATCACCTTGCCCCGCTCTGTACAGGAATAATTAGGCACCGTACGTCCTGGTCCTGATAATATCTGTAATACACTTTTTAACGCCTTATTCCCATCAGAGCATGAGTCATACACATGGTATCCAACTGTTATATTAGGTAAAATGAAAGAGTTGTTGTTAATTTGCTCAATGGCAAAGCGAAAAGTCTGAAAGTTTTTGTAATATTGAGGCAAGGGTCTGTGAAAAGGAGATACAGGACATTAGCCAGTCATATGTTTGGTGAAATAGAAGCGTTGGAAAAAATGTGCAAGTAGCTGACGTAGAAGATAGTGGCAGATGAATAAAGACACATAATCCGGGTTACGGGGACCTGCGTCTCAGGATGGGACTGTTACAGGAGCTAATAGTCCTTATTCAGAGATGCACGCAATATTGATGTCAGGTGCAGTGGAGCAATTTTTTTGCCACTGCGAATCTATCAGAGCCGCACTGCGCCCGTGCAGCGATGGATTAGCGACAGCTGTCACAGAGAGGACATGAGTCATAGGCACAGTGAGTGACAGGTAGTCAGCATTTGGGGGAAATAACGGGGAGATTAGAAAATTGCAGGCGCGTCAGAACCGTTTTCTGGGCGCACTCTAGAGGTCCTCTGCGATTTCGTTCGCAGCTGGAGAGGCCCCGGCGTCTTAGGTGAGACGCTATTCTGAGATAGTCTTGCTCAGAGGATTGATGTGCAACCGATGTTTCTGATGTTTTTAGCCGTTGTATGTGAGCGGATTTGAGATCCCAGAGGTGGGCGTCTCTGTGCAGAAGATGGCTGCTGAGTCATTAGCATATTTTGCGTAGGGGATCACAGAGGTGATGAGCATTGCGTTCATCTCTGAATCAGGCCCTGTAGAAGATATAGAGGTCTATTTACTAAGCAGTGGTAGGAGACAGAGTGAAAAGTGATCAGGTGTCAGCCAATCAGCTCCTAACTTCCATCTCACAGGCTGTGTTTGAAAAATGACAGTTGGGAGCTGATTGGCTGGTACCTTATCACTTTCTTATCACTTTTCACTCTGTCTCCTAACACTGCTTAGTAAATAGACCTCATAGTGAGAAAGGCAAAGCTCTACATTTAAAGGCAGGATATTTTGTTTCTACCTCTTCCCTCTCTGTAACTGCTGGTCCCTGCCTTTGGTAAAACATTGGGCCCGAGTCTGTTGGGCCGGTGGCTGTTGATTGACAGCCAATCAGCGACCTCTTACTCTAGAGCGACCTATGATTGACTGGCGGCCTGGTACATGATGGAAACCACGCGGTCTGGACAATTCGTGTTCTTATTTTGCCAAGGATGGGATTCTACTGGAGAAGAGGACCAACCTGTGCCACAAGATAGGCGAGTATTGAAATTTTTTTTTTTTAGGAAATCCCTGGGAATTCTACTGGACAAGGGATCACCTGGGAGAAGGTAAGTATGTGCGAGTGTGTTTAGTAAAACTTTACTATGTACGGTGTGTGAGTACTGTCAGAGAATTTTTTTTACAGTGGGGGTATGGGTGCCAGCCGCCTGTAGGCACTTGTAGTTCCACAAGTGCCAAAAGGGCAGGCACGCTGGCACCTGTAGTCCCACTGTAAAAAAACAATAGTATACATTAAACATTCCCACTATTACCCCTGCACCCACCGGCCCTGGGTGCAGGGAAGAGCCCTTGGCTTCAGCCTAAGACTGGAGCACTCAGGAGAGGGGGGATCCCTTTATTGGGGGGGTTCCCCACCTCCCATGAGATCCCCGACCTGGACTGACTAGCTTGGGGTGTTAATGCTTTGGCCGGGGTGACCCAGAGAAAGGATTCCCTGGCTGTGTCATTACACCCCGGGTAGTTAGAGCCCAGAGCTGGTTCATAAAATACAGGGAAAACCTACACGGTTTTTCCCCTGTATTTTTAGAACCAGGACTGGCTCCCAAACCTGGGGCTGGTTATGCTTTGGGAGGGAACCCTACGTCATTAGTTTTTTAAATTAACCCTTTCTTTTAATAATTACAGGCAGAAACATGCACAGATCACACTGATCTGTGTATGTTTCTGCCAAACACGCTGCTCAGGAGAGGGTCTATTTCAAACCTCTATTTTTTAACTGTGTTTGCTTAAATTACACCTGTGATTATAATCAGGATTCTTGGTAAATTCCCGTGTTGTACGTCTGTCTATGGAAACTACTGCCATGTTCAGATGATGGTGTATTCATTTGTATTTGTATTTACGGGTGCTTTTTAACGTCAGATTCGGTAATTTTCACCTCTAAAAATACAGAAAATACACGTGTTTTTTCTCTAGTAAATTCCCGTGTTTGTAAAAATGACAAAATACTCCCTTCACTGCAAAATCATGCCAACATGATTCTTAATAGATTTACCCCTTGTTGTCCAAGGGACTCATTTATCAACTAGTTTTATCATTCACAATGAGTGATAAAACTTGTTGCATATGATAATGGTGCTCCAGCCAATCAGCTCCCAACTATCATCTGTTTGAAACATGACAGTTGGAGCTGATTGGCTGGAGCACCATTTATCATATGCCATAACAACCAATCAGATTATACTTATCATTTATCTAGCACCTTCATTTCACCTGGTTTTAATTAGCCACAGAAACTGTGTAATTCACATGTATCCCGAATTAAAAGGCTGATAAGGCAAGCCTATCAATGCTGGGCATACACTATACAATTATCTGGCCGATCCGCCCAGTATTGGTGGATCGGGCAGATAACTGTATAGTGTATACGGGCGACCAATCTGAAAATATTGAATGGTCAGGCATGCCAGATCCTCCAGCATGCCCATTCGATCCGATATTTTCAAAGCGAAATTGGGCAGTGTATAACCAGCTGCGGCCGATTGATAGACATTTCCCCCTGTTCCTTCCCAGTGAAAGAATGGGGAAATGTCTCTTCCCCTGGGGAGAAGCACAGATAACGGGGCAAGTACACTGTGAGATATTTCACAGTGTATGCCTGTGATATGTGCTGGGTGTCAGGCTGCCAGGTAAAATGTCTGTCGGTCTAACAGGACTTTTCTCTGGCAGTGTATGCGCAGCATATTTTAGGATATTTTAATTTAAAAGCCCAATATTTGAGGATAAAACAGTTAACCGTGATATGTAATGCATATTAAAAGGAATGTGAACTCCAAACTTTACGGTAATAGAGGCATTTGAAACTCCGAGCAGCTGTCAATATCTCTTAAAAAGGATTAATAAATGTAACATTAAAATTAAGCGCTGTTTGAAACGGGTTGGGTATTGGATCCCGGCGGTCAGAATCTCAACACTAGAAGATAAGCTCCCTAACAATAACCCTTACTCCTAACCCTAACCCTCCCACTTTCCGCACTCTAAACTTAACCCTCCTCCCTTAGTGCCTAACCCTCCCCCTAGTGCCTAACCCCTAACTCTAAACCGAATCCTTCTCTAACCCCCGATACTTACATTCGGGATGCTGGCCGGGATACTGGAGCCGGGAGCTCGATGTCGGGAATCTGGTGTCGGTATTTTGAACGTCAGCATCTGGCATGTCAACATGCTGACTACATCCCATTTGAAACTTGTAAAATGCGCCAATAAAAACAAATATTACTCAAATGTTACCTCCTTCAAGATGCAAGGGTGCAGGCAGTGCTTTCTGTATCTTTATAACAAAACAAAAAACCTGGCGCTAAATGAGGCACCTGTAATAGCTGATTCGAGTTTCTCTAGCAGCCACCAGTACAAAACACGTGGAGAATGCCAATCTCCACATACAAGAAAAATTAAACAAAAGAAATGTGTAGTGCTTAGTGGCGCTCAGAAATACAGGAAATAAACATTCCAAAAAATAATAATGATTTTTAATAATAATAGTTATGATGACAATAAATAATAATAATAAATTGAAAATGAAAATATAGAATTTTTAAATTTATCCACAATAAAAATAGCTCCCGGGAGTACATATACTATAATAAAATTTAAACAGTACACATCGTATTGCAGATGAGAAAAAAGAACAATCAAATCTTTCACAGCTGTAATAGTATCACTGTTTGAGTAATGGTTATAATGATACTATGTAGGAGAGCTTGAGGTGAACAAAGTAGCAAATAGCTTAATGGTAATCCAGAAACATAGATCTAAAATGTCAGCTTTTCTAATTGTTCCATAGGCGCTTCTTGAGAAAGCCGCGATATATGGAGAAACGCGTTGAAGTTACAGGTGCTGGTACCTGCTGCACTGTGCTAATGTGTCCCCTACTGCCTTTTGGATTGAGGTTCCACTTGGGATTTACAAACGTGGACCTACTACCCTTCTGGATGTCCTGCCTACTTTGGTCTGATCCATCTAATTGCTGCCGCCAACTTTCAGGCGTTGTATGATCGGCCGGCCCTGGGTGAGACTCCCCTTCATAGTGTGATCACTGCTGGAGCTTCCATCCACCGCCGGCAATAATTCAGCAGGGCTGTTGCCCGCCAACACAGACAACTACTGGAGCGCTACATTACCTGCATTGCTGGGTGCTGCCTCCCACTCTCCTAGTATGACCACATTGGCAGCGTGAGCCACCGGAGAAGATCTAGCATACCGTCTGTTCCACACAGTTTATTCCAGTAATTCAGGACAGCAAATTTATGGGGACACTGGTTATCCACATTCCACATTTGTGAGTATACTATCTAAGTAACCAACTCAAGCATACTTAAGCCCAGAGACTCACCAGAACATAACAACACGTGCATTATTGTTTTCTCTTAATATATTCAGCACCTATGGAACATAGAAACATAGAATTTGACGGCAGATAAGAACCACTTGGCCCATCTAGTCTGCCCCATTTTAAAACATATTATTACCTCGACCCTTATTGATCCTTACTTCCTCTGAGGGATATCCTTATGTCTATCCCATGCATGTTTAAATTGCTCTACTGTCTTAGCCTCTACCACCTCTGATGGGAGGCTATTCCACTTGTCCACTACCCTTTCTGTAAAGTAATTTTTCCTCATATTTCCCCTGAACCTACCACCCTCCAGTGTCAGAACACGTCCTCTTGTTCTAATACTTCTGTTTCTTTGAAGAATGTCTCCTTCCTTTACCTTGTTAAAACCCTTTATATATTTGAACGTTTCTATCATGTCCCCCTTTTCCCTTCTCTGCTCCAAACTATACATAATAAGATCTTTTAGTCTTTCCTGGTACGTTTTGTGGTGTAGACCTTGCACCATTTTAGTTGCCCTTCTTTGTACAGTCTCTAATGTATTAATATCCTTCTGGAGATATGGCCTCCAGAACTGAACACAATATTGGAGATGAGGACGTACCAATGACCTATACAGTGGTATTATCACTTCTTTCTTTCTGCTACTGATTATGGAACAATTAGAAAAGCTGACATTTTAGATCTATGTTTCTGGACTGCCATTAAGCTATTTGCTACTTTGTTCACCTCAAGCTCTCCTACATAGTATCATTGTAACCATTACTCAAACAGTGATACTATTACAGCTGTGAAAGATTTGATTGTTCTTATTTCTCATCTGCAATACGATGTGTACTGTTTAAATTTTATTATAATATATTATATGTACTCCCGGGAGCTATTTTTATTGTGGATAAATTAAAAAATTCTATATTTTCATTTTCAATTTATTATTATTATTTATGAACATTATCATTATTACTATTATTATTATTATTATTATTATTATTATTAATAAAAATCATTATTATTTATTATCATCATTATTATTATTATTATTATTATTATTATTATTAATAAAAATCATTATTATTTTTTGGAATGTTTACTTCCTGTGTTTCTGTATCTTTCCCTGACTGATGCCTCCTGTGATCCCGCACTTCTTTGCTGTGTTACTGCAGGTCTTCAAGGTGCTTTAAATGATGTACACGCGATGTGTACAATCGAAGTCTGTCAAGCACAACTAGTCTACGGGCAGAACCCTCTTCAGCAGGCAGCATCTCAGTCTGTTAGTCAGAACAAAGCCGTTGATGGTGCGGTCTGTGTGGCTCCAATGTGGCTCCAAGTCTACTATTGGTGAAACGCGTTGGTGCCGTGCAGACTGCACCATCACCAGCTCTGTTCTGACTAACACTGCAGGGACTGATGTGAATGTCTGCAATATAGCTGCATAATAGAAGTGGGCTTTATAAATAACTGATAAATATTTCAGTGAAACAAGATGTTTAAAAGTCAAATAATTGTAAAATTGCATGAAGTAATATTGCTGCAAGATGCCATGTTAGTAAATGAGCCATACTGAGTTTTGGGATGGGTACGGACACCAGCGCTCAGGATCTCGGTGGTTAGAATCCCGACTGGGTCACAATCCCATCAGATGGAGGTAAGTATATTACCCTACACCTAACCCTCTCTCCCCACAGCCTAAACCTAATGCTCCCCCCGTAGCCTAAACCTAACTCTCTCCCAACCGCAGCCTAACCCTAACCCTTCCCTCCTAGTGCCTAACCCTAACCCTCTCCACAACCCTAAAACTTACTGTCAAAATGCCGGTGGTCAGGATGTCGGCATTCTGAGCGCCGACATTACGACAACCAGGATAATAACTACATCCCTGAGTTTTCATCTCATACAACTAAATGGATTAAAGTAAAACTGGCTACTTTCATACATTTCAGGTCATGTGATGTCGCGGTTCCATTGTGATTGGCACTTTATCTTCTGCTTACAAGTAATTGCTCCAATTCTAATGGTATTGTTTGCATCTGCTAAATCTCCTACAAATCACAGTTCAAATACTATAATATGTGGTGCACTCACACATCCCTTCCCACCATAGCTAGTATTGGTATACTTATTTGAAGAAAGTCACATGGAATCTGCAATGTTTAAATTCTGCTTTAACCCTATAGATAATAGATCCCATTCATGCATATGTCACTCAGTAACAATATAAAATAGATTTACATGTCAAATGTTTATAAAAAGTTATTTTGTAGCACGTTTCCTGGAAAAGGTTTTAATACACAATAGATGCAATAGATTCTCTATCTGATATGGTAGCATTTTGGTGTGATATTATTTGGAGAATGAGATTTATATTCCTTGAGTGCTGTTGGTAATTAGTGGTCATAACATGGACCTCAATTTGTTGGACAAACTGGGGCTGATTCAATTACCCGCAAAGGGCGCGCGTTGCCCTTGTAACGCCTTTGCTGGCACCAAAACCCACACCTCTCACTCCCTGGGCCCACACAGGAGATACCGTACGTGCGACATATACCACCACATACTTGCGGCAGCAAGTAATTCACTGCTGGTAATTGAATTGACCCCATCAAATTAATAAATAAGTGTCCAGAAACTGCTCTGCTAATGCCACGTACCTGAGCGCAACATAAGACGAGAGAGAGTGTGGTGACATTAGGAACAATAGGATCCATCATAGGACATGTCTACATACACTGAACTAATAATATAAACACATGCAATATAATAACTGTGAGTGTGACATCTAAAGTATTTTAATTTCACTCTAAATTTTAAAAATATGTTTGAGAAACCTCCTTGTGCAATGTACAATAGTTATTGGTTATATGATACGATTCAGGGGCTGGGTGTAAGTTCTGTACAATACGTATTTCTAGTAGAGATGAGCGGTTCGGTTTTGCTGAAAACTGAACACTCCTGAACATTGGGGTTCCGAGTCGAAACCGAGTCCCGGCTCAATTGTTCCCGGAAGTTGGATCTCAGATCTACGATCCGGAACTTGCATGTGTTTGATTGCATTTAAGTCCCTCCTTTGTGATTTCAGGTGGCAAAATTAGTCAAAAAATGACTGCAAGTGACTGGAAATTAATGTTACTGATGTTAATAATACTATAGGCACAAAAGCAGGTCCAAGTTACATGATTTCAACTGTTTTTATACCATTTTAAAAAAAATTCCAAAGCCAAAACCGAACCAAAACACTTGATGGTGGTTTTGCCAAAACCAAAGCCATAACATTTGAATGTGGTTTTGCCAAAACCAAAACAGAGGGGTGCGTGCACATCTCTAATTTCTAGCAGGTTCTGTACGCATTAAACTGTACTGTCACCTGCCATCAAAAAGATTAACACACCTGTGCATGATTAAAGAAATCCAGAAAACATGACCTGTTAATTGTACTTGAGGGTTGTAGTTGAGTACCACTGCTCTATAAAGTAATTTAGAGGCTTCCACCCTTCCCTGTCTAGAAGTTGCAGTATTTGGTGGCATTTCTTTTATTAAAGAAAAAAAACTCTAGAATATTGATATATTTTGTAGTTAATAGATTTTTCTCATTCTACTGAAGGTTTTATTTTTTATGACAATTTGCTGGAGTTTATTATCACTGACATAAAGTTATTATAACTGACATAAAGTTATCACTGACATAAAGTTATTATAAGTGACAAAGTTATTATCCAATTCAACGCGATGTTGAATAGCCACGGAAGGGAGCGTTGTTTGGATGCGCTAAGGATTTCTTCTCGCACCCCCCTGGGGATGCGAAGAGAAATTCGACCGAAGTGCCGGGTGCATAGCTGTTTTTCTGCATAGCGCGGCGCTAACAACAGCGCGCCCGGCACTTTGGTCAGAGAATGCCGGTTAATGCGCCTTAACACCCTTGTTAAGGCGCAATGACCGCGATAACCGGCATTCTCCGACCACACAGCGCACTGAATTGAATAGCTCCAGGAGCTCGCTCCAGGCACGATTAAATTCGCGTTGAATTGAATCGCACCCATTGACATAAAGTTATTATAACTGATATAAAATTATCACTAACATAAATTTAATATCACTGACATAAAGCTATTATCACTGACATAAAGTTATTATCACTGACATAAAGTTATTATCACTGACATAAAGTTATTATCACTAACATAAATTTAATATCACTGACATAAAGCTATTATCACTAACATAAAGTTATTATCACTGACATAAAGTTATTATCACTGACATAAAGTTGTTATCACTGACATAAAGTTATTATCACTGACATAAAGTTGTTATCACTGACATAAATTTATTATCACTGACATAAAGTTATTATCACTGACATAAAGTTATTATCAGTGACATAAAGTTAGTGTATGTAAATTCACTGACACATATTTTCTCTGCCAATTCCTTTTCTCAATGAATTAGTGAATTACTGCAGACTGCAGAGGTTCCCAAACTCCGACATTACAGTACACATTTTAAGAATATCCATGCTTGAGCGCATGTGACTTACAGTAACTAGTACCTCAGTCAATTTGATTCAACTACCTGGACTCAAGCATGGATATCCTTAAAACCTGGGCTGTCATAGCGGAGTTTGGGAACCTCTGAATTAATGAATGAATGGTTTGCATATTGGCTACTTGTCAATTAAGAATCACTCACTCCCTTTGATGTGCAGCAAGTAGTTTGCTCATTGTGCAAAACGTGGAGTCTTAAATGATGTAAAGTGTATAAACCCCTATATTACTTACTTTAAACACATTTGTTTTAACATGTAAGTTTGTGGAATGTGTACACTATACTGATTCACAGTGAACACTCCTCCAATCATGATGTCTCCATCTTGATAATATTCATAGTCCTCATAGGATTCTCTTAGATGCAGGTGGCATGATGGTAACGGGCTCTGGGTCACAGGTCTGCAGAGTGTCACACACAGCGTCATTATATACAGCAGCACTTTATATAAATAAGGGACCACTGTGGGTGCAATCATTGTTCCCATAGACAGCTCAGTGTGTTCCAATATAATGCAGATTCATGTATGTAACACTCAGAGGTAAATTATAGCACACAGGACGCTGACAGGCGTCTGTTGCTGTAATGTCGCTGGATCATCTCTCTGCCTTTTATAACTGATCTGCTGAACTTAGTGACAGGTGTTAGACCATTCTGTCCTGTACTAAAATATAATACACGTACAGAAAATAAAACTGTCATATAAATACATGATCGAAAATATATTTGTTTTTCAAAAATTGTTTATGAAACTAAAGAAACTAATATACAGTATATATGTTCAATGTAAGTACATTCCGATGTAAATATTTCAAATCAAGGTATAAACAAATGTTTATAAAGTCATTATAAGTCCCTAGCTGTTGTCCCCGGCGGTGCCTGAGTTTTTCTTTCTTTTTTCTTTCTTTCTCTCCCTTTCTTCACCTCTTATCTCTCTGCCCCCTCCTTTGTCTACTTCTATTTCTCCCACTGACACTCTTCCAATGCTTTCTCCTTCTCTACTCTCGCCTACCCCTCTGTGTCTCCTCCCCTCACCCCCTCTTCTCCTCTCCTACCCTCCTCTCTCATCCACTACTGTTAGGGAGAGGGAAGGGTTAGGATACTGAGTGACAGGTGTCAGTATCCTAACCCTCTCAGGATGCCGGCGTTGGGATTATGACTGCTGGAATCCCAAGTGCCGACATCCTCTACAAACCCTACGTAAACTATAATCCTTTTTCTCTGAACACACTGGGGGACACTGGTGAATACTGGGAAACACTGGGGGACACTAGAAGATTGCAGTGAAAATTAAACTACAATGATTATAGGCAATTCCCCCAATACTTCTTTTGCTGTCTGTAAACTAAAGTACAAAGCCCGAAGAGGAGACAGGTGTAGTACAGGATAAAAAGAAAGAAATGTCTGACCCTCAATTGTGTAAGCATTGCAGATAATGTCGATCCACCTTCAAATGGTTTATCTTGAAGCAGGCAATCCTTTTTTAAGACTTATAGTGAACATCCATCTTTCGTAATTCTGGTGTGAATTGAACATACATTTTAAGAGCCCTAACTATCCAACAAAAGAATGTGTCTTTAAATTCCAGAGAATACCGAGTTATAGCTGGAACCACTTTTTGTTAATTAATGAGAATTTTGGAAGCTACCTTAAGTTGGAACATGGGCTTCGTTCCGAGAACAGCTCAGTCATGGTGAAGAATAACGAGAACACCAAAAAAAATCTCCAAGTTCTAAGATTCTCCTTGCAGAGACAATTGGCAAAAGAAAGACTGTTACGCATAATAAATATTTTATTTCTCCTTTGTTAAATGACTCAAAGGAAGCTCATGGTAAAGAACAGAGGACTAATAGAAGGTCCCAGAGGTATATATAGAGGTACAACACTGAGACCTTAACCTTTAAGGAACCGAAAAGTAAACCAGCTTACGATCCATCTAGAAAGAAAATCAGAAGTCTACAAGGAGGAATTTAGAAAATCCTTATCCTCACAACAAGAGGCTTTCCAGATTCAAATGGTAATTCCTAGCAGAGGAAGGTTTCCTACCTTCAAAATAGTTTGAATAATAGCTTCAGAGAAACCATTCGCTTTCAGAATTGAAGCCTCAATAGCCACCCTGTTTAAACCAGAGGGTTTCTAATGGGGGGGTGGTTTACGGGATCCTGGGACTCCCATAAAGGTATCTTTGTATGAAAATGGTCATTATCACACCAACATGTATGAAAGAAGAAAAGGGGGCGTATCCTCTGGTTCAAAGGGTGTACACTCACAAAAAAATCATGAGAAGATGTGTTCATAGCTGTTTCTTTTCATCCTTAAGATACCTTTCCTCCTCCTACTTTATCCTTCTGTTATTTTTGCAGTCTCCGACACTGAGGGGGGTGAGGATCCAGTGACCCCCCGTATGCTCATTTTCATACAAAGATACCTTTATGGGAGTATACCCCTTGTTTAGAGAGTGAGTAGGGTATGACCATTCACCCTCATATTTAGATATTGCTTTGTCTTGAATATTACATACTACACCATTGGTTCCTCCCTACTTCTTCTCGCCCATTTGAGTATCATCTGATATATATACTTCAGGGAGAAAACTGGGGACACACAACAATACTTCCTATGCTCATCAAAGATACCTTTATGGGAGCATACTTCTGGTTTACAGAGTGAGCATGGTATGATCACTTTATTCAAGATATTGGACAATTTTTATTGGACATATCTCTTAAAAACATACTACACTATTGGTATACTTCCATTTCTTCTCACCCCTTTCTGAGGAATGGAAAAACATCAGGACATCCTCTAGGGAGAAAATGTATGGACTTGTACGAATACCATCAATAGACTTCTCATTTGTGAGGTTCTGGTTTTGTTGTGGACCCGGGGTGGTATTAGGAGCAGACACTGAAGCAGGTTTAAAAGAGAATGTGGAACTTTTAATGAGTGGTTTAGTAGACATGGAAATGGCAACAGAAAAGTCCAGGTAATAATAAGGTGCACTTGGAACTGTAGTGAGGCAATGGGAAAAAGTCCAGGTAGTGACAGACAGGAGACAGTCCAGTATTCCAGGTTTGTGAGGCTGAAGTGAAGTGCAGGCTGAAGAAAACAAGATCCAGTGGAATGCAAGTGGAGGCAAGGTGCAGGGTACAGGAGACTCAGGGACTCAGGCAAGGGAGAGGCAACTGGAGGAGGCAGGGGAATCCAGCAGAGTTGGAGTAGGCAAGGTTAGCAGGCTAGACAGGATTTCCAATGACTGGTGTATGAGCACAGGAACTCTCTCTCAGCTTCCGCTGAGAAACACATTGCACTGGCAATGAAAGGGAGCTCTGAACTCCCTTAAATACCCTGTGCTCTGCCGTGACAGGCCAGAGAGAGAGCATGTGACACACCAGGATAGGGCGACTAGGTCACATGGCCAGAGGCAAGATGGCAGCATCCATGCCGGAGCGGAATGGAAACACCGCCTGGCCTAACCAGCCCAGAATGAGAACATGCCCACACAGGACCACGCACAGCCAATGCTCCCCACCAGACATCAGCACCACTGCCAGGCACCCCTCACCATAGCGTCCTCACAGGTATCACCTGCTGACCGCCATGCCGAGAAATATTCTATTATATTAAGAGTATAATTTTGTTTGCAAATTTTGTTTATGGATTTTTTATTCATGTTGATAGAGGTGAGTGCAGAAAGAGGTATTCATCTATTTTGTAGCTATTGTTGAATAATCTGGTGGTTGGTGACTCACCATTGACTACCTCTACTGTAGCCCCCGGAGTGCCCAGAGGTCCTCAAAAATTTCTGATTCATAGTATTACTTATATAATCAGTCTCTCAATTGTCTACACTGGAAATGTAGACAGCCAATACAGCAGGAACAATCTGTCCGCCCACCTCATAATATGTTTTTGTCTCCCTCATGAATTATGTGCTCCCCTTGGTGATTTATATAACTACCATGGTGGCATTGTCCATTTGGAGCTATACCAGAAACCCCTTTAGAAGATACTAAGTTTTTGTCAGGACAAGGAAAATCACTTTCCATTCTAATACAATGATTGGTAGGGCTGAATCTTCTGAAGAAAGGTGCCTGGTTTGGCACCTACAGCTTAGAGAGCCAAACAATAGTGCCTTTAGGACACTTTGGATGCTGCTGCAGAGCCACCTAGAGTGTCCACCCCCACGTCATGACAAAAGCCAGTTACATAAATCCAAACTTGTGTTAATTTGGCAAAAAGGAACTGATCAAAACCAAACAGCTCATCTCTACTATGTATGACTTAAATACATATCTGTTTATTTATATATATATATATTATATATTGTATGACTCTGTAAGGTAAGACTTTAGGAAAATAAAAATAAACGATAATAAATTCAGTAATATGACCTATTCAGAGAGACAACTGTGAAACAACTTAAACATGACAAATCTTTGGTTATAAAAACAGCTGATAAAGGGGGACAGTCATGGTTCAAGATAGGGGGGATTACCTTAAGGAAACATATAACATCATTGAGGATGAGTGTACATAAGAAAACTAGCAGGTGACCACACTGGACTTTATCAAGATCAAATATATTGTTTATTAAACAAGGCTAAAAATTATGGACTCACCTGTAGTGAAGAATTAGAATATCGATGTGAAAGATCCTCAAATCACCATAAAAACAAAGACTATCGCCCAGGTAGACCTATTATAGCAGGGGTAAATTCCCTGAAAGCAAACTTGTTGCTCTATTTAGACTTAAATCTCTGACCCTATGTTAAAAAATATGCTCTCATCTAAGTGACTCAACAAACCTTATAAAAGAAATTAAAGATATGGATTGGAGCAAACTGTGTGTTGTACAATTATTTTACTCTTCCATTCCACATACAAAATGACTAGAAGCAGTAGAAAGGGTTTTGAGGAATGAGACTAAGATGACTTTTGAAATGAATAGGTTTTTAGTGAGTAGTATTAAGTTTATACTAGAACATAACTTTTTCAGTTTGAAGTAGAATTGTTTTTCCAAAAACAAGGTACAGCAATGGGCACAAAATTTACTCCTGCCTATGCCAATATATTGTATAGTTTATATATTCTAGTTTATACTAGAACATAACTTTTTCAGTTTGAAGTAGAATTTATTTTCCAAAAACAAGGTACAGCAATGGGCACAAAATTTACTCCTGCCTATGCCAATATATTCATGGGAAACTGGAAGGAGGAATTTATAAATGGCAGCAAATTTGACCAAAATAACATCAAATTTTTTCAACGATTCATAGATGATCTAATACTGATATGGATAGGGGATAATTTGAGTATCAGTAAAATTATATCATACATAAAGCAAAATGATTCTACTCTACCATTCCACATACAAAAGGCCTGGAAACAGTAGAAAGGGTTTTGAGAAATGACCCTGAGATGACTTTTGAAATTAAAAGGTTTTTTAATGAGTAGTACTAAGTTTACACTATAACACAGGTTCTCAAACTCGGTACCCAAACAGTGCATGTTTTCCAGGTCTCCTCACAGAATCACAAGTGAAATAATTACTCCACCTGTGGATCTTTTAAAATGTGTTAGTGAGTAATGAATACACCTGTGCACCTGCTGGATGACCTGGAAACCGACCGAGGACCGAGTTTGAGAACCACTGCACTAGAAAATAACTTTTTAATTTCTTCTCCAAAAACAGGGATGGCAATGGGCACAAAATTTGCCTCTGCCTTTGCCAATATATTTATTGGAAAGTTGAAGGCGGAGTTTACATACGGCAGCAAAAAAACATAACATTTTTAAGTCAATTCATAGATGATATAATATTGATATGAATAGGGGATAATTTGAGTATCAGTGAATTTATGTCATATATAAATCCAAAATTATTTAAATTTAAAGTTTATCCAATTATAGGGTGATGTCAATAAAAGCATCAGTACAAGTGCATACTTTAAATAAACAGATGCAAACAGTTTCATACTCTACAAGTTGCCATCTCCCAGCTTGGAACAAAGTTCCATGTGCCCAATTTTTACATTTAAGTAAAAAATTTTAGTAATATTGATCAGTATTGGAATCAGTCAGAACTGCTTGTAAACCAATTTATTGAAAGATGGTATGATGCTTTGAATATAGAAGATGCACAGAATGGAACTATTAAAAGGAAAAGCTTCAATAGGAACAGATAGAAAATACAGTAGCAGACCCAATACAATAAAGAAAACAAACAAATGCAAAAAATAATGGAGTGACATTGGAACATCCTGTTCAGGGATCCAATTTTAGACCCTCATCTTCCAGTTAAACATAAATTAATTTTTAGGAGAGTGAGAAATACTAAAAGTATCCCGGCCCCTAGTAAATTATGGTCTTCTAATCAAAAGCACCCCCTTTGGTTAAATGCAGCAAATGTACCTGTTGCAAACATACAGAGAAGAAATCCTTCATATGGAAAGGGGAGGACAACAGAAGTTATTCACTCACAGAGTTGGTAAATTGCATTACCAGTTGTGTCATCTATAGAATTATGTGTGTGTGTAGTCTGTTTTTTTTTACATAGAGAAAACAAAGAGAAACCTAAAAGTATGCATACAGGAACATTCTAGAAATATAAAGAAAAATGTCAAAACACATAGCCTTCCAAGACATTTATCAGAATATCATAATTCAGACATAAGTGATTTAACATTTACCATTTTTGAACACATTAGAGAAGACCATGGGGGGGTAATAGGAATTTAGTCTATCAAAAAAAAAGTTGTTCTGGATTTATACCCTTAATACATTGTCTCCTAATGGCCTTAAAGAAGGGATTGATTTTGTATAATTTTTTGACAAATAATTGGTTGTAAAGCGTTGGTCAAATGGGAATTCAAGTAAGGCCCCTAATATTGGGATGTGATATATAAGGGACATAATTGCACAATAATAGGTGACACCTCGAAAGGGACCTGAGGGACAGCCATAAATGTCTTAATGAGATGTCCTAGGGGTTAGATTACAACAAGTCAGTCTATTTAAAAACATGAAATAAAAACACTATTACATAGGAAGGATTGGAGCCTCAAATTGGACCGGTGTGGTGTCCAAAAAGTTTAAATATATCTTTGTGTGGCATCACAGGGGTCTGATTGCGATTGGTCAGTCTATTTTATTTGTATAAACTAGCACTAAATAAAGCATGATTAAATAAATTGGATATAAAGTATCTCATAAGTGGAAATGGTAGATTAGACGGGTAAAAGGGGAACACAACTAAAGGTAATAAAGGCACAAAAATTGCTGGGAAGAAGAACACATATGGGATGGAACACATCCAGGAAGCTAAAGGAAAGGGGAAAAAAAGCAATCCTGGAGTTTAGAGCTAATTAATTGATTAATTAAGCAATTGGTATTGCAATAAAGTAGAAAATAATTAGTAAAAGCTGAATTAAGAGGCCCAACTAATAGCACACTGTAGAGGGAACATATATTTGCAGAGTAGTTTAATTAACACAAACAGGAAGTGACATCACTACACAGGGAGATAATAGGGAGACCATGGAGGAGCACAGTCATTCACATACTGAGGAAGGTAGAGAGGTAGAGAACACATGCATGGATTATCACAGAGATACAAAGTAAGTAGTGATTGGGCATTAAACCCTTAGTTGACCCTTGATTTTTATGTTTTTGTTGAAATAAAATTATATTGTAATATATGTGAATTTGTTAATATGTATATCCTGTTGTTGAAATATAAACTATATTATAATATATAAATATATGAATATATATATATATATATATTTTTTTTTTTGTGATAGAAGCACTGGAGAAGCGTGAAATGGCTTATATGTATGTCCTAGGTTCCTCTCATATGTGTTCTGAAACTCCCAGGAGAAGTCTGTTTGGGAAAAACAGACTAGAAATGTCAGCTTTAGAGAAAAGCTGGTTTGGGTCCTGGGGGTGTGGATGTGAGGAGAGGGAGGGCTCCATCCACAGGCCACTCCAGGTTTTGGGCCTTGCAGCCTGGTTACAGGCTCATAAGGGCTTGCAGCTGGTAATGGCTAGTATAAGCTGGGTTTGTGGCTGAGTGTCTCACATCTGGGAGAGCAGGCAGACTACCCTGTTCAGAGACACTTGGTGATAATCCTTGTAAATACTGTGCACGTGTTTTGTTGATGGTGAGGGCAATATATCTCCTATCAAATAATATTTTTATTTTGTTTGCTATTGTATAAATATTGTTTCAGGAAGGAATCATATTGTATTGTTTTTTTACTCTTCTGGAACATACAAATTTCATAAAAAATAGTTATTATTATTACTTTTTCGGTACAACTCACTTAAAGCAAGGCTGTAGCCATTGTCCAGCCAATTTGTTGGTTCCAAAACCAAATGGACCCATTACATTTTGCAATGAATTCAGCCATAGCGGTAATGAATTAGCCACGTTAATTTACCACGGACTAATCGATCGCCGTGGGCTATTCAATTAGCCCATTTAACTGGGATTTCTTTTCGGGCCTTGTGAGACCCAAAAAGAAATCCTTGATAACTGTGCTGTTATCAGGTGATAACAGCCAGTTAACGTACAAATCCGTGAACTTTTCACAGATTCAGTGTGTTCACGCACATTAACACATTCATTTAACAGGCGCCAAAACAGCTATCAGGTGAATTCGGGAGGCTAATTGAAGAGGACCGTGCATTAAAGCCCGTGGCTACCTCCTGTTATTGCCCGCTGTAATTTGTCATGGGTAATTGAATTACCCCCCATAGTATATCTAGTTTTCCTTCAAATTATTGATTAATCCATAATATCAGGCAACATTATATTTCACCATAGCCTACTCAAAGGTTCCTTGAACACCTTCACTACAGTAGTATTACTCTTGGAGAGTGCTGTTAGAATAACCTTTCAAGCTACCAAAAAATATATTTTATTGTTATGGTGCATAGAAAACATTTAGGGGGGAATTCAATTGCTTTCGCCAGCGGCTCTGACTAGTGAACGCCTGAAGAATCAATTAAATTGTTGCTCCTTTCGGATGCAAAAGCCGCCAACTCCGGCAGTTATGCTCGCACCCTCCTGAGGTGGTGAGCAGAAATGTGCAATAAATCCAGCCATATTATGCAGCTAACCCGGTCTATTTGGGCGCGACAAGCGCGAAAATTAATGGGCGCCCAAAACATTGCTACAGTGGGCACCCATTAATTAGCACACATAAAAAACAATTGAGTCGCCCCCTTATATTTGCATTTATTTAGGCTTTCACAAAAGCTGAAGAGATCTCATGTGATCACTTTTCTATGGGGAGAATTTCTTTAAAAAAAGTTGTATATTAAACGTTAAGTTCAGTCTTCTATTCCCGGGGGAATCGAGAAGAATCTCAACTAAGCAACATAATTGCTCTACCTTACCACCACCTATAATTACATTAAGCCTACGGTTCACCCACTGTTATTACGTGCCATTTTATACATAGAATTTGAGCAATTTTAGTCTGATCTTGATCTGAATTACCTGCTCATAAGGGTGAATAGAAATTAATCTAGAAAAAAAGACCCAGCTGTCTGATCTGTTGTCAGATTAACCCACAAATAAGCAAAATACATGTAACTACACACATACACAGGGCCTTACTAAGAGATTTACGCTAAAGCCATCGCAATTGCGATCTGTCAAGGACCCCAATAGCAAAAATATGCTAATGCCTTCCAAAGCTTACTGGAGCACAGGGACGCCCACTGCTTCCTTCTCATATCTGTCAGATGACGCACAACAGCATAATCATCTGTAACATCGACGTAGATCAGGCAGCCGCGCAGATTCTGAGTCAAGTCTGACCTGTCTTAAACACTGCGTCTCTCCTGACACGCTGAGAGCTCTCATCCTGCAAAGGAGATGGCTAATTTATGCACGCCCATGAAATGGTGTTTTAAAGGTCAGACTCGCCTGCATTTCCTTAGTCACCCCCGGTTATCTCCTCAAACGCTGACTACCTGTCACTCACTTTGCGAGTGAATCCTCTGTGCGAGCGTAATTGCAATACAATCGCTTTCCTGCATGCGCAGTGGCAAGTGGCAAACACTTGCTCGATCTGTGTATATACAGTCAGGTCCATAAATATTGGGACATTGACAGAATTTTCATATTTTGGCCTCTATTCACCACCACAATGGCTTTGAAATGAAACAAACAAGATGTGCTTTAACTGCAGACTTTCAGATTTAATTTGAGGGTAATTACATCCAAATCAGGTGAACAGTGTAGGAATTACAACGGTTTCTATATGTGCCTCCCACTTTTTAAGGGGCCAAAAGTAATGGGACAAACTAAACAATCCTAAATCAAACTTTCACTTTTTAATACTTTGTTGCAAATCCTTTGCAGGCAATTACAGCCTGAAGTCTGGAACGCATAGACATCACCAGACGCTGGGTTTCATCCCTGGTGATGCTCTGCCAGGCCTCTACTGCAAATGTCTTCAGTTCCTGCTTGTTCTTGGGGCATTTTCCCTTCAGTTTTGACTTCATCAAGTGAAGTGCATGCTCAATCGGTTTCAGGTCAGGGGATTGACTTGGCCGTTGCATAACATTTCACTTTTTAGCCTTAAAAAACTCTTTAGTTGCTTTTGCAGTATGCTTCGGGTCATTGTCCATCTGTACTGTGAAGTGCCGTCCAATGAGTTCTGAAGCATTTGACTGAATATGAGCATATAATATTGCCTGAAACACTTCAGAATTCATTCTGCTGCTTTTGTCAGCAGTCACATCATCAATAAATACAAGGGAACCAGTTCCATTGGCAGCCATACATGCCCACGCCATGACACTTCTACCACCATGCTTCACTGATGAGGTGGTATGTTTTGGATCATGAGCAGTTCCTTTCCATCTCCATACTTTTCTTTTCCCATCACTCTGGTATAAGTTGATCTTTATCTCATCTGTCCATAGGATGTTGTTCCAGAACTGTAATGGCTTTTTTAGATGTTGTTTGGCAAACTCTAATCTGGTCTTCCTGTTTTTGAGGCTCACCAATGGTTTACATCTTGTGGTGAACCCTCTATATTCACTCTTGTGAAGTCTTCTCTTGATTGTTGACTTTGACACATATACACCTACCTCCTGGAGAGTGTTCTTGATTTGGCCAACTGTTGTGAAGGGGTTTTTCTTCATCAGGGAAATAATTCTTCTGTCAACCACCACAGTTGTTTTCCGTGGTCTTCGGGTCTTTTGGTGTTGCTGAGCTCTCCGGTGCGTTCTTTCTTTTTGAGAATGTTCCGAACAGTTGATTTGGCCACACCTAATGTTTTTGCAATCTCTCTGATGGGTTTGTTTTGATTTTTCAGCCTAATGATGACTTGCTTCACTGATAGTGACAGCTCTTTGGATCTCATATTGAGAGTCGACAGCAACTGATTCCAAATGCAAATGTCACACCTAGAATCAACTCCAGACCTTTTACCTGCTTAATTGATAGTGAAATAATGAAGGAATAGCCCACACCTGTCCATGAAATAGCTTTTGAGTTGATAGTCCCATTACTTTTGGCTCCTTAAAAAGTGGGAGGCACATATAGAAACCATTGTAATTCCTACACCGTTCACCTGATTTGGCTGTAATTACCCTCAAATTAAATCTGAAAGTCTGCAGTTAAAGCACATCTTGTTTGTTTCATTTCAAAGCCATTGTGGTGGTGAATAGAGGCCAAAATACAAAAATTCTGTCAATGTCCCAATATTTATGGACCTGACTATATATATATTGTGATAGAAGCACTGGAGAAGTGTGGAATGGCTTATATGTATGTCTTAGGTTCCTGTCATATGTGTTCTGAAACCCCCAGAAGTCTGTTTGGGAAAAACAGACTAGAAATGTCGGCTTTAGAGAAAAGCCAGTTTGGGTCCTGGGGGTGTGGATGTGAGGAGAGGGTGGGCTGTCAAAACCGGATAATTGGCGAAGACAGAATCTGTTTGCAATTGGAATCTGCGCAATGCTGTCTTGTAAAGGGCCAAGACTCCATCTTAGAAATAAAATCTCACAGCACTATTTTGTAAACAAAAGGTACATAGTCAGCCTTCCTCAAACACAGGCAGACTAAACAGGGAGGCTCCGACAGCACAGCTGGAAGCCTCCTTCCTGTATGAGAATTAAATTCACTGTATAAACACATTTTGCAATTGCAGTTTAAAAACATCAGAAAAATACATGTGTGCTTGTATATATATATATATATATATATATATATATATATACATGTGTGTATATGTGGCCCATTTATAATATCACACAGACTTATATTTGAAAAGTAGCAAAATTCCCTGCAACTCATACACACAATGTTAAACAGAATACAGTCAGTTTTTTAGTGATCCTTCCCAAAATCATACTGGCATGGCCACACACACACCTAGATGCCCTTCCAGCTTAGTGCTGCTCGCTGAGTGCCCCACCGACCCTCAGACGCACAATGCAATTCAGCGGTGTTTTCCCCGCATACATACATTTAAAAGCAATGGTCCCGTAACGCAAAAAGGATAATTAAGAAATGAATGTTTTCTGTAACTATGGCTTAGTAAATGACAATTGAACTGTGTGTGGAACCGTACTGACCTACTCTGTTTCTGCAGCATTCCGGTTACATCAATATGAAGATCAGAACATGCGGCTATGAAATATGAATGTTAGAGAGAATATCTATTTGAAATGTTGTTTTCCATAGCAGCTTAGATTTGCATGTTGGGGGATACAAAAGGAGGTTGGAGACCTTTTGTATCCATTTGGAATTGTCCAATAAATGCCCTGTAACAGATTTCTCCAAAGGACTGGTTATTCCAGTCTAATCAATAGAGCTAGCTAGCTGAGAGTAGAAACAGTAGTCTCAGGTAACCAAAAAGGATACTCCCTTTCTGATGACCTCACAGGTAAAAGGGGGCGGGAACATAGCCTGCACATCCTGAGAAAACACAGTTTAGCAGACACACTTGCAGATTTTAGAAGGAAGAGAGAGGTACACTCCCTGACCAGACAACGGAAGAATGGGTCTCAGTTCCTCTGGGTTGTTATAGCTGAGTATAAAATGTGCAATATTTAGCCTATTTGGGTGTCTGTAGCTATGTGGTGTTAATCAGTTATTAGCTTAGCATGGTGTGTGCTTTGTAGTTTTCTAAGGATATTCATGGGTCTGTGTTGGCATGCAGTGGATGATGTGTTGTCTGGTCTGTGCTTTTCATCTGCACTGTAGGGTACAGTGGTCTGTTGTCAGCATGCAGGAAAGGGATTGATTGTGGAATTGTTGTGATATTTGTGAATGATTGATGCTGGTTGATTGAGATCCTCTGGTGTGTTCTGTGTTTGGGCCTTGCCATGTGTTCTGTGTTTGGGCCTTGCCATGTGTTCTGTGTTTGGGCCTTGCCATGTGTTCTGTGTTTGGGCCTTGCCGTGTGCTTGAACGGTATCTCTGCTTGGGAGAGATGGGCTTTGTGTGTGTTGTATACTCATGAATGTGATCATAGTGTGGTGTTGTGTGAGTCAGATGGGTATGTTGTCTGCGGTTTGTTGGAGATGGCTTGCCTCCATGTGGGGTGAACAAGGGAAATGGTGATTCTGCCCAGTTGTGGTGTTGTGTGGGTCAGATAGGTATATTGTCTTTGTTGTGGTTGTGGTCATTGATGGATGATTTGCGGAGTTGCAGCTTGGTGCAGGATGGAGTTTGCTTAGGGATCATGAGGCTTGCAAACAAAGGAAAAACATGTGCTTCGGTCCAACCCCCCCCTCACACACAAACACACACACACTCCATCACCAGCCATCTTGAACATGTGCTCTCAGCAGACATTGATATATCTCTCATTGTATTTTAATATGTCTCTTTCTCTCTCTCTCTCTCTTTCTCATATTGCTCATTGTATTTTGATCTTTAATAACCGTTTCATGTATTTTAACTGTACCTTATGACCTAATGTTTGTACAATTTATTTGCGCTCATTATTAGATCATAGCATTGTAACATCTGTACTTTTACCTGAATAATAATCTTTAGCGCTTCGGACCGCTATTCAACTGTCTCGGTATTTCATTAATGGTATAATCAAAATAGCGACATCTTGTGGTTTTAGAAGGTATAGGCAGGGTTTTGTCTTAGAGGTTCTAGGCAGGTGAATCTTAGAGGTTTATAGGAAGGAATATATTAAAAGGTATTTACAAATTTAACAGCTCCATCCACAGGCCACTCCAGGTTTTGGGCCTTTCAGCCTGGTAACAGACTCATTAGGGCTTGCAGCTGGTAATGGCTAATATAAGCTGGGTTTGTCTGTGGCTGAGTGTCTCACACCTGGGAGAGCAGGCAAACTAGCCTGTTCAGAGACACTTGGTCATAATCCTTGTAAGTACTGTGCACATGTTTTGTTGATGGTGAGGGCAATAGGCCCTACCGTTATTATAGAGAGGGAATCTGCTGTGTTGCTAGTGCCCAACAGGACTTATGTTTATGTTTTGTTTATGTTTACATTCATTTGGCACAATAAAGATTGGCACCGACCAGTTTGTACAAGAAGCCCTGACCTGTATCCTGTTTCTACAGCTGCTGTGTTTGTAAAGAGGGAGTCCATCTATTCCAGGAGAGGGACCCCTATCCTGACTGTGTCACTATATATATATATATCTCCTACCAAATAATATTTTTATTTTGTTTACTATATAAATATTGTTTCAGGAAGGAATCATATTGTAGTCTTTTTTTATTCTTCTGGAACATACCCATTTCGTAAAAAATAGTTATTATTATTATTTTTTCAGTACAAGGTACTTAAAGCAAGGCTGTAGCCATTGTCCAGCCAATTTGTTGGTTCCTAAACCAAATGGACCAATTACATTTTGCAATGAATTCAGCCATAGGGGAAGATTCAGTTAGCCACGTTAATTTACAACGAGCTAATTGATCACCGTGGCCTATTCAATTAGCCCATTTAACTGGGATTTCTATTCGGGCCTTGTGAGACCCAAAAAGAAATCCTTGATAACTGTGCTGTTATCACGTGATAACAGCCAGTTAACATACAAATCCGTGAACTTTTCACAGATTCAGTGTATTCACGCACATTGACACATTAATTTAAAGGGCGCCAAAACAGCTATCAGGCGAAATCGGGAGGCTAATTGAAGAGCCCCGTGCATTAAAGCCCGTGGCTACCTCCTGTTATTGTATATCTAGTTTTCCTTCAAATTATTGATTAATCCATAATATCTGGCAACATTATATTTCACCATAGGCTACTCAAAGGTTCCTTGAACACCTTCACTACAGACTAGAATAACCTTTCAAGCTACCAAAAAAAATATTTTATTGTTATGGTGCATAGAAAACATTTAGGGGGGGATTCAATTGCTTTCGCCGGTGGCTCTGACTAATGAACGCCTGAAGAATCAATTAAATTGTTGCTCCTTTCGGACGCAAAAGCCGCCAACGCCGGCAGTTATGCTCGCACCCTCCTGAGGAGGTGAGCAGAAATGTGCAATAAATCCAGCCATATTATGCAGCTAACCCGGTCTATTTGGGCGCGACAAGCGCGAAAATTAATGGGCGCCCAAAACATTGCTACATTGGGCACCCATTAATTAGCACACATAAAAAACAATTGAGTCGCCCCCTTATATTTGCATTTATTTAGGCTTTCACAAAAGCTGAAGAGATCTCATGTGATCACTTTTCTATGGGGAGAATTTCTTTTAAAAAAGTTGTATATTAAACGTTAAGTTTTATTTCACATTAATCATTTCATTACTATCTATTTCTAAGTTAATTATATATAAGAGTGCCCCTATAAAGGCATATTTGTCTTTTTCCTTTTTTGCTCTTTGCAAAAAGTACTCCTAAATGTGTTTAGCACAAATCCTAAGGGCGCACCACCAACCGAGAGTCATCCAGGACTTTTTTGTTGTGATGAACCATTATGATGGTAATTTAATCATGTAAATAGTGATTTTTCAACTACTCAAACTCTATACCACTAGTGCGGACTCATACCTTGCCTCTACACTTTTCTATGTATCTGTATGCTGCATGTTGTATAATAGCAAGATCAAATAATTTAATACAAAAGTGTGCACAAAATACATTATGACAAAATCAGATTTTGTACATTTGCAATGTGCATTTGTACAGTTGCAAAATGAAATACAAACACATCATAACAATTATTTTAAAACACAGATAGAAAGAGTTCAGTCTTCTATTCCCGGGGGAATCGAGAAGAATCTCAACTAAGCAACATAATTGCTCTACCTTACCGCCACCTATAATTACATCAAGCCTACGGTTCACCCACTGTTATTACGTGCCACGCAATATTTCCTAACCAATTTTAAACATAGAATTTGAGCAATTTTAGTCTGCTCTTGATCTGAATTACCTGCTCATAAGGGAGAATAGAAATGAATCTAGAAAAAAAGAACCAGCTGTCTGATCTGTTGTCAGATTAACCCACAAATAAGCAAAATACATGTAACTACACACATACACAGGGCCTTACTAAGAGATTTACGCTAAAGCCATCGCAATTGCGATCTTTCAAGGACCCCAATAGCAAAAATATGCTAATGCCTTCCAAAGCTTACTGGAGCACAGTGACGCCCACTGCTGCCATCTCATATCCGTCAGATAACGTACAACAGCGTAATCATCTGTAACATCGACGCAGATCAGGCAGCCACGCAGATTCTGAGTCAAGTCTGACCTGTCTTAAACACTGCGTCTCTCCTGACATGCTGAGAGCTCTCATCCTGCAAAGGAGATGGCTAATTTATGCACGCCCATGAAATGGTGTTTTAAAGGTCAGACTCGCCTGCATTTCCTTAGTCACCCCCGGTTATCTCCTCAAACGCTGACTACCTGTCACTCACTTTGCGAGTGAATCCTCTGTGCGAGCGTAATTGCAATACAATCGCTTTCCTGCATGCGCAGTGGCAAGTGGCAAACACTTGCTCGATCTGTGTATATACAGTCAGGTCCATAAATATTGGGACATTGACAGAATTTTCATATTTTGGCCTCTATTCACCACCACAATGGCTTTGAAATGAAACAAACAAGATGTGCTTTAACTGCAGACTTTCAGATTTAATTTGAGGGTAATTACATCCAAATCAGGTGAACAGTGTAGGAATTACAACGGTTTCTATATGTGCCTCCCACTTTTAAAGGGGCCAAAAGTAATGGGACAAACTAAACAATCCTAAATCAAACTTTCACTTTTTAATACTTTGTTGCAAATCCTTTGCAGGCAATTACAGCCTGAAGTCTAGAACGCATAGACATCACCAGACGCTGGGTTTCATCCCTGGTGATGCTCTGCCAGGCCTCTACTGCAAATGTCTTCAGTTCCTGCTTGTTCTTGGGGCATTTTCCCTTCAGTTTTGACTTCATCAAGTGAAGTGCATGCTCAATCGGTTTCAGGTCAGGGGATTGACATGGCCGTTGCATAACATTTCACTTTTTAGCCTTAAAAAACTCTTTAGTTGCTTTTGCAGTATGCTTCGGGTCATTGTCCATCTGTACTGTGAAGTGCCGTCCAATGAGTTCTGAAGCATTTGACTGAATATGAGCATATAATATTGCCTGAAACACTTCAGAATTCATTCTGCTGCTTTTGTCAGCAGTCACATCATCAATAAATACAAGGGAACCAGTTCCATTGGCAGCCATACATGCCCACGCCATGACACTTCTACCACTATGCTTCACTGATGAGGTGGTATGTTTTGGATCATGAGCAGTTCCTTTCCATCTCCATACTTTTCTTTTCCCATCACTCTGGTATAAGTTGATCTTTATCTCATCTGTCCATAGGATGTTGTTCCAGAACTGTAATGGCTTTTTTAGATGTTGTTTGGCAAACTCTAATCTGGTCTTCCTGTTTTTGAGGCTCACCAATGGTTTACATCTTGTGGTGAACCCTCTATATTCACACTTGTGAAGTCTTCTCTTGATTGTTGACTTTGACACATATACACCTACCTCCTGGAGAGTGTTCTTGATTTGGCCAACTGTTGTGAAGGGGTTTTTCTTCATCAGGGAAATAATTCTTCTGTCAACCACCACAGTTGTTTTCCGTGGTCTTCCGGGTCTTTTGGTGTTGCTGAGCTCTCCGGTGCGTTCTTTCTTTTTGAGAATGTTCCGAACAGTTGATTTGGCCACACCTAATGTTTTTGCAATCTCTCTGATGGGTTTGTTTTGATTTTTCAGCCTAATGATGACTTGCTTCACTGATAGTGACAGCTCTTTGGATCTCATATTGAGAGTCGACAGCAACTGATTCCAAATGCAAATGTCACACCTAGAATCAACTCCAGACCTTTTACCTGCTTAATTGATAGTGAAATAATGAAGGAATAGCCCACACCTGTCCATGAAATAGCTTTTGAGTTGATAGTCCCATTACTTTTGGCTCCTTAAAAAGTGGGAGGCACATATAGAAACCATTGTAATTCCTACACCGTTCACCTGATTTGGCTGTAATTACCCTCAAATTAAATCTGAAAGTCTGCAGTTAAAGCACATCTTGTTTGTTTCATTTCAAAGCCATTGTGGTGGTGAATAGAGGCCAAAATACAAAAATTCTGTCAATGTCCCAATATTTATGGACCTGACTATATATATATTGTGATAGAAGCACTGGAGAAGTGTGGAATGGCTTATATGTATGTCTTAGGTTCCTGTCATATGTGTTCTGAAACCCCCAGAAGTCTGTTTGGGAAAAACAGACTAGAAATGTCGGCTTTAGAGAAAAGCCAGTTTGGGTCCTGGGGGTGTGGATGTGAGGAGAGGGTGGGCTGTCAAAACCGGATAATTGGCGAAGACAGAATCTGTTTGCAATTGGAATCTGCGCAATGCTGTCTTGTAAAGGGCCAAGACTCCATCTTAGAAATAAAATCTCACAGCACTATTTTGTAAACAAAAGGTACATAGTCAGCCTTCCTCAAACACAGGCAGACTAAACAGGGAGGCTCCGACAGCACAGCTGGAAGCCTCCTTCCTGTATGAGAATTAAATTCACTGTATAAACACATTTTGCAATTGCAGTTTAAAAACATCAGAAAAATACATGTGTGCTTGTATATATATATATATATATATATATGTGTGTGTGTGTATATGTGGCCCATTTATAATATCACACAGACTTATATTTGAAAAGTAGCAAAATTCCCTGCAACTCATACACACAATGTTAAACAGAATACAGTCAGTTTTTTAGTGATCCTTCCCAAAATCATACTGGCATGGCCACACACACACCTAGATGCCCTTCCAGCTTAGTGCTGCTCGCTGAGTGCCCCACCGACCCTCAGACGCACAACGCAATTCAGTGGTGTTTTCCCCGCATACATACATTTAAAAGCAATGGTCCCGTAACGCAAAAAGGATAATTAAGAAATGAATGTTTTCTGTAACTATGGCTTAGTAAATGACAAGTGAACTGTGTGTGGAACCGTACTGACCTACTCTGTTTCTGCAGCATTCCGGTTACATCAATATGAAGATCAGAACATGCGGCTATGAAATTTGAATGTTAGAGAGAATATCTATTTGAAATGTTGTTTTCCATAGCAGCTTAGATTTGCATGTTGGGGGATACAAAAGGAGGTTGGAGACCTTTTGTATCCATTTGGAATTGTCCAATAAATGCCCTGTAACAGATTTCTCCAAAGGACTGGTTATTCCAGTCTAATCAATAGAGCTAGCTAGCTGAGAGTAGAAACAGTAGTCTCAGGTAACCAAAAAGGATACTCCCTTTCTGATGACCTCACAGGTAAAAGGGGGCGGGAACATAGCATGCACATCCTGAGAAAACACAGTTTAGCAGACACACTTGCAGATTTTAGAAGGAAGAGAGAGGTACACTCCCTGACCAGACAACGGAAGAATGGGTCTCAGTTCCTCTGGGTTGTTATAGCTGAGTATAAAATGTGCAATATTTAGCCTATTTGGGTGTCTGTAGCTATGTGGTGTTAATCAGTTATTAGCTTAGCATGGTGTGTGGTTTGTAGTTTTCTAAGGATATTCATGGGTCTGTGTTGGCATGCAGTGGATGATGTGTTGTCTGGTCTGTGCTTTTCATCTGCACTGTAGGGTACAGTGGTCTGTTGTCAGCATGCAGGAAAGGGATTGATTGTGGAATTGTTGTGATATTTGTGAATGATTGATGCTGGTTGATTGAGATCCTCTGGTGTGTTCTGTGTTTGGGCCTTGCCATGTGTTCTGTGTTTGGGCCTTGCCATGTGTTCTGTGTTTGGGCCTTGCCATGTGTTCTGTGTTTGGGCCTTGCCGTGTGCTTGAACGGTATCTCTGCTTGGGAGAGATGGGCTTTGTGTGTGTTGTATACTCATGAATGTGATCATAGTGTGGTGTTGTGTGAGTCAGATGGGTATGTTGTCTGCGGTTTGTTGGAGATGGCTTGCCTCCATTTGGGGTGAACAAGGGAAATGGTGATTCTGCCCAGTTGTGGTGTTGTGTGGGTCAGATAGGTATATTGTCTTTGTTGTGGTTGTGGTCATTGATGGATGATTTGCGGAGTTGCAGCTTGGTGCAGGATGGAGTTTGCCTAGGGATCATGAGGCTTGCAAACAAAGGAAAAACATGTGCTTCGGCCCAACCCCCCCCTCACACACAAACACACACACACTCCATCACCAGCCATCTTGAACATGTGCTCTCAGCAGACATTGATATATCTCTCATTGTATTTTAATGTCTCTTTCTCTCTCTCTCTCTCTCTCTCTCTCTTTCTCATATTGCTCATTGTGTTTTGATCTTTATTAACCGTTTCATTTATTTTAACTGTACCTTATGACCTAATGTTTGTACAATTTATTTGCGCTCATTATTAGATCATAGCATTGTAACATCTGTACTTTTACCTGAATAATAATCTTTAGCGCTTCGGACCGCTATTCAACTGTCTCGGTATTTCATTAATGGTATAATCAAAATAGCGACATCTTGTGGTTTTAGAAGGTATAGGCAGGGTTTTGTCTTAGAGGTTCTAGGCAGGTGAATCTTAGAGGTTTATAGGAAGGAATATATTAAAAGGTATTTAAAAATTTAACAGTGGGGGCTCGCATCGGTTTATCACACTATCTGATACATGATAACAATCGGTCAGTCCTCTCTCAGCAAAAGGGTGGAGGCGCCTTTTGAGAGACGCATTAGTCTCTCATTACCACAGTGTTGCTGAGAGCGTACTGCCGGTTATTGTGTAGAGAAAGCGCTGATCAGAATTCAGGGACAAAAGAGGAAAAAAAAAAAAGTTTTTTTTTTTCTCTGTTGATAGAACCTTACATTTAGAGGGGTGCCGCAGTATTGAGTATGCGGCTGAGACGCATTTTTGTGTACGCAGTTAAAAAAATCATTATACGGTTGTGTGGTAGTCGCATTAATGTGTATGCGGCTGGGCACACGATAGCGTATACGCACTTCCGGTTCTGCAGCCACATGTTTGAACAAAGCCATTGAGGTTTACATTTTTTTTCTATTAGCAATATCTGGGTAAACGTTTATTTTCTGCGCAGAGAAAAAAGTGTGTAACAGTGAGTAAGTGTTGGACAGTTAAGGGTATCGTATGATCCTTAAGGGCTAGGTGCAAGGGTTAGCCTAGCCGCTCGGTAAGCAGCTTACCATTCAGTACACAGAGCAGGTGTATGGTTTGTTATTTTTGTTAGGGACCGGCTCTCAGTGTGACTGCAATGTTCAATAATATTTGAGCATTGTAGTTGAGCCGCACTAGGTGTGATTGTGAGCTGAGAGATAATAGGTGAGTGAAAGCATCTAGAAATAACTTTCATAGGTGAGTGAAAGCATCTAGAAATAACTTTCATAGGTGAATGGACGCATCTAGAAATTTCTTCCATAGGTTTGCTGCTGTTGAAAGCGCCGCTCTGGTCGGCACAACATATTATGCATACTAAGTACGGTACTTATGCGATAAGGTATTGTGATATATGGTTTAATATGACGAGAATGAGTGTTAGACCGTTTCCCAGAATTGGTGGTTTTGATAAAAATGTATTAGATAATGTCCAGGATCACATCAGTATGGTGCGATCCCGAGAGAAAAAAGATTAAGTATTTTGAATGTTTAAAAACAAATATGGCAGCATGAAGGGGATGCGTGGCTTAACAATGTGCAAACGACGCAAACTAGCGTCGTGAGCACATTACCATAGCATAAAACCCGCAGCGCTGAATTGCAATGCGTGCGAGCTGCGAAATAGCGTGCACATGTGGCACGGTAGCGTTGTGGAAGGTAGTACAGATGGTTGACGCGCACCACCACCGTCATATGCGGATGGGGGTGTAGGTACAGTCAATGTGAAAACCCATAAAAATGTAAGAGACCCAGAGTGAGGTAGCTTAACTATTGTTTACTTTCTCCCTCCTATACCCCAACTACCAGTGCCCTCTTGCTTCCATATAAGGGAGAGGTACACTGCACATAGACACGAAAGCCTCAGGGTCCCAAGGACTAACCCAGTATTGTTTGTCAAAGCTTTATAGAACTGTTATGTTTAAATGATATTAAACTGTTGCGCTTTATCTTTCACATACAGGACGCAAGGCTGCGAAAGACATACAACAGCCATACCCGGCTAAGGTTAAATATTTGAAGTACTGCCCTACCCAGGGGCCAAGGAAACAATAGAACCATAGACATTTATAACAGAATTTTTTTATTGCAGGAATTTTGTATCAATACAGTATCCTTAGAATTAGTGATGGAAGGAATACTCATTTCACAAGTAATATCTTTTACAACATGTGTAAGGTGATAGGTACTAGTATCAAGATCATCCCAGACCACCTGTCTATCTCCCGTTGAGATACTGTTTGCCAGGTAGCCTCATGTGAAAATATTATGAGGTTACTGTGCAGGTTCTCATGACAATGTGTAAGAACAACAGGAATTGAAGTGTTATTTACTAACATGCCTGAAGCAAACTGTAATGATGTTAAACCTGGAGAAAAATTCATTTGATCTAATAATTTCTTGTGTTCAGATTGCCTGATTGATCGGGGGATAGAACCATATCCGACGTGTTAACTAAATTCTACATCCTCAAAGGGTGGCCGACTAAGATACCAGAGTCCACTCCACCAAATACAGGGAGGATTAATCTACCGGGGGAGATGCAAGGCGGAGACGAGGCCGATAGCATGGACCTGTCGATCGCGAGCTTGTGCCGGGAAGATTAAAAGGTGACTGTGAGCTATCTGGGCTAAAGAAATTGCAGATCAGTGTTGCAGCAATGGACCAGTCCGCTGTGTTCATTTTTGTATTCTTTTTCAGAGTTTTCACCATCCTGGGTTGCTCGGGGATTCCTGGTTTCGGTGATAGGGGACTGATACAGACAATGGGAGCTGATGTCGGCATTGATGCAGAGGAGTCGAAAGGAGGAGTGCTATATCAAACCAGGGGAGTGCCGGTCCAATATGTAGTGTATAATAATGCAGCCTGAGTTTGAGTGGTCATGCATGGATATAACGTTTATGTTGTTTTAAGTCATCTTAGGTAATGCAGTCCCAACCCCTTCCAAGGTTCTCCTTATAGGATAGGTGCATCCCAACATCTTTCCCATGATCCCTTAAGGATCCGCGGTATGCGTATAAGGACAGTTTCATGTCCCTCCCGGAGACGCATTATCTGAATGGTTCAAATGACCATACCATGTCATACCATAATAACATTGAACGGTATATTCTCATGCATGGCTAAACAGATTCAGAACAGGTTGTGATAGCGCTTGACTGGCTATCAAAGGGTGGACTGTCAAAACCGGATAATTGGCGAAGACAGAATCTGTTTGCAATTGGAATCTGCGCAATGCTGTCTTGTAAAGGGCCAAGACTCCATCTTAGAAATAAAATCTCACAGCACTATTTTGTAAACAAAAGGTACATAGTCAGCCTTCCTCAAACACAGGCAGACTAAACAGGGAGGCTCCGACAGCACAGCTGGAAGCCTCCTTCCTGTATGAGAATTAAATTCACTGTATAAACACATTTTGCAATTGCAGTTTAAAAACATCAGAAAAATACATGTGTGCTTGTATGTATATATATATATATATATATATATATATATGTGTGTGTATATGTGGCCCATTTATAATATCACACAGACTTATATTTGAAAAGTAGCAAAATTCCCTGCAACTCATACACACAATGTTAAACAGAATACAGTCAGTTTTTTAGTGATCCTTCCCAAAATCATACTGGCATGGCCACACACACACCTAGATGCCTGTTACAGTGTGTATATTAAAATCAATAATAATAATAATTCCCTATACAGCTAAAAACAAAATATATATATGAAATGTGATAATTTTCCCAGAGCTTAGAAGTTTACACAGAACTGGTTATTCCAGCATATCAATAGATGGGAAGAGACCCCACAATACAATCTAATTAGCATTTGTTTACCCTAGCTAAGAGACACAGCTTCCTGCCTAAGACCCTATACAATAAGGTTTGAATGTCCTTTTATGGGCAAGATCCCACAGGTGAGGAATGGGAGGAGGGCATTCACACAAACACTCTACAGAGACACAGGTGAGGGAGAGAAGGATGGCATTCACACACACTTGGAGAAACACACATGCTTGCAAGGACACACCAGGGAGACACAAGGACAGCAGACTTTCTCCCCAAGATGCAGCTTCAATCGCCTGGAGATATCTGCTCATAATGGCTAAGTAAACTGTACATTAGTTAGCCTATAATGGGTATTTGTAACTAAGTTTGATTTAATCTGTTTATAGCTTGTATAGATAGTTTGTAGTGATTTATGAATATTGTAGTTCATAGTGGAATCTTTGTTAAAGGCCAGGTTGTCAGGCTGTGGTGCTTTGGTTGTGCCTTGGTTTGTGTTAATCTGTAGTAGACGATATGAAGATTGATTTGTGGTGATTTGGGTTCAGTTTTATATATATGGCTGGCTGTGATATATACATATTAAGTTTCTTCTTTCCCCCTTCCTTCCCATGTGTTGTATTCTCGTGGTCTGACTGTATCATTGTGTAGTTGAGATTGGGATGGAGATTGGGTGAAATGTTGCAATCTGTAGATGTATATTTGTTTGATATCAGCTAGTGGTTGTGGTTCCATGGGAGTTGCGGATTGCTAGCCATATTGTGATAGTATTGTGAAGTTATATATTATCATAGTTTGGGGATTCAAAGATGGCTACCTCTATGTGGTATGAACAAAGGAAATTCCATGTGCTCTCCCCCTTCCCCCATTGACCCATGTGTTCAATAGAAATTGAAATTGGTCCATGTGGTTGGTGGATGCTTTATAGTATTATGATAGAATTGTGTACTATGAGTTGTATAGTGGTATTTTAACTATTACAGAGGAATCAGCTTATATGTATTATACAACGTTATAGTATCTGAAAAGCTTGTATAGTATAGTGGATGTAATCATAGGCTAGTATCAGTGTTATATCAGGAAAGTTGAAAATATTAGACACTAGTATACAATATAATGTACTGTTTTGGTCAAAAGATATCACACAGTTGTAGTGGGTGAGAGTATTGGTATTCCAGAACATGGCATTATGGGAGTCTTCAATGTGAGTTTTTAAAATGGAGTTTGTATTCAGAGACCATGCGGTTTGAACAATAGGACAAAGGGTCCCAACAACCCCCACTCACACACTCGGCAATCATATATATATATATCTCTCTCTCTCTCTCTCGTCTATATTGTATTTTAACAAGCATTGATTTTATGAAGGTTTGATATATAAAAACGTTTTACTTATAACACTTGGTGTGCATTGTTATCTTTATGAAAGGAAATTATCCAAATGATTTAAAAGGTATATAATTCTGGTTAACACTTTGCGAAGTTCATATATTTATGTTGCGTATAACCTGATAGTTATTATATGAAAAATAGAATATTTGCTTCAGATATATTGGGATTAAACAGGCTGGCAATGGCCTGGGTGTACAAATAGAAAGAAAGGAAAAAAACCACCCCCTAGCAATGCCCTTCCAGCTTAGTGCTGCTCGCTGAGTGCCCCACCGACCCTCAGACGCACAACGCAATTCAGTGGTGTTTTCCCCGCATACATACATTTAAAAGCAATGGTCCCGTAACGCAAAAAGGATAATTAAGAACTGAATGTTTTCTGTAACTATGGCTTAGTAAATGACAATTGAACTGTGTGTGGAACCGTACTGACCTACTCTGTTTCCGCAGCATTCCGGTTACATCAATATGAAGATCAGAACATGCGGCTATGAAATATGAATGTTAGAGAGAATATCTATTTGAAATGTTGTTTTCCATAGCAGCTTAGATTTGCATGTTGGGGGATACAAAAGGAGGTTGGAGACCTTTTGTATCCATTTGGAATTGTCCAATAAATGCCCTGTAACAGATTTCTCCAAAGGACTGGTTATTCCAGTCTAATCAATAGAGCTAGCTAGCTGAGAGTAGACAGTAGTCTCAGGTAACCAAAAAGGATACTCCCTTTCTGATGACCTCACAGGTAAAAGGGGGCGGGAACATAGCATGCACATCCTGAGAAAACACAGTTTAGCAGACACACTTGCAGATTTTAGAAGGAAGAGAGAGGTACACTCCCTGACCAGACAACGGAAGAATGGGTCTCAGTTCCTCTGGGTTGTTATAGCTGAGTATAAAATGTGCAATATTTAGCCTATTTGGGTGTCTGTAGCTATGTGGTGTTAATCAGTTATTAGCTTAGCATGGTGTGTGGTTTGTAGTTTTCTAAGGATATTCATGGGTCTGTGTTGGCATGCAGTGGATGATGTGTTGTCTGGTCTGTGCTTTTCATCTGCACTGTAGGGTACAGTGGTCTGTTGTCAGCATGCAGGAAAGGGATTGATTGTGGAATTGTTGTGATATTTGTGAATGATTGATGCTGGTTGATTGAGATCCTCTGGTTTGTTCTGTGTTTGGGCCTTGCCATGTGTTCTGTGTTTGGGCCTTGCCATGTGTTCTGTGTTTGGGCCTTGCCATGTGTTCTGTGTTTGGGCCTTGCCATGTGTTCTGTGTTTGGGCCTTGCCGTGTGCTTGAACGGTATCTCTGCTTGGGAGAGATGGGCTTTGTGTGTGTTGTATACTCATGAATGTGATCATAGTGTGGTGTTGTGTGAGTCAGATGGGTATGTTGTCTGCGGTTTGTTGGAGATGGCTTGCCTCCATGTGGGGTGAACAAGGGAAATGGTGATTCTGCCCAGTTGTGGTGTTGTGTGGGTCAGATAGGTATATTGTCTTTGTTGTGGTTGTGGTCATTGATGGATGATTTGCGGAGTTGCAGCTTGGTGCAGGATGGAGTTTGCCTAGGGATCATTAGGCTTGCAAACAAAGAAAAAACATGTGCTTCGGCCCAACCCCCCCCTCACACACAAACACACACACACTCCATCACCAGCCATCTTGAACATGTGCTCTCAGCAGACATTGATATATCTCTCATTGTATTTTAATATGTCTCTTTCTCTCTCTCTCTCTCTTTCTCATATTGCTCATTGTATTTTGATCTTTAATAACCGTTTCATGTATTTTAACTGTACCTTATGACCTAATGTTTGTACAATTTATTTGCGCTCATTATTAGATCATAGCGTTGTAACATCTGTACTTTTACCTGAATAATAATCTTTAGCGCTTCGGACCGCTATTCAACTGTCTCGGTATTTCATTAATGGTATAATCAAAATAGCGACATCTTGTGGTTTTAGAAGGTATAGGCAGGGTTTTGTCTTAGAGGTTCTAGGCAGGTGAATCTTAGAGGTTTATAGGAAGGAATATATTAAAAGGTATTTAAAAATTTAACAGCTCCATCCACAGGCCACTCCAGGTTTTGGGCCTTTCAGCCTGGTAACAGGCTCATTAGGGCTTGCAGCTGGTAATGGCTAATATAACCTGGGTTTGTCTGTGGCTGAGTGTCTCACACCTAGGAGAGCAGGCAGACTAGCCTGTTCAGAGACACTTGGTCATAATCCTTGTAAGTACTGTGCACATGTTTTGTTGATGGTGAGGGCAATAGGCCCTACCATTATTATAGAGAGGGAATCTGCTGTGTTGCTAGTGCCCAACAGGACTTATGTTTATGTTTTGTTTATGTTTACATTCATTTGGCACAATAAAGACTGGCGCCGACCAGTTTGTACAAGAAGCCCTGACCTGTATCCTGTTTCTACAGCTGCTGTGTTTGTAAAGAGGGAGTCCATCTATTCCAGGAGAGGGACCTCTATCCTGACTGTGTCACTATATATATATATATATATATATATATATATATATCTCCTACCAAATAATATTTTTATTTTGTTTACTATATAAATATTGTTTCAGGAAGGAATCATATTGTAGTCTTTTTTTATTCTTCTGGAACATACCCATTTCGTAAAAAATTGTTATTATTATTATTTTTTCAGTACAAGGTACTTAAAGCAAGGCTGTAGCCATTGTCCAGCCAATTTGTTGGTTCCTAAACCAAATTGACCAATTACATTTTGCAATGAATTCAGCCATAGGGGAAGATTCAGTTAGCCACGTTAATTTACAACGAGCTAATTGATCACCGTGGCCTATTCAATTAGCCCATTTAACTGGGATTTCTATTCGGGCCTTGTGAGACCCAAAAAGAAATCCTTGATAACTGTGCTGTTATCACGTGATAACAGCCAGTTAACATACAAATCCGTGAACTTTTCACAGATTCAGTGTATTCACGCACATTGACACATTAATTTAAAGGGCGCCAAAACAGCTATCAGGCGAAATCGGGAGGCTAATTGAAGAGCCCCGTGCATTAAAGCCCGTGGCTTCCTCCTGTTATTGTATATCTAGTTTTCCTTCAAATTATTGATTAATCCATAATATCTGGCAACATTATATTTCACCATAGGCTACTCAAAGGTTCCTTGAACACCTTCACTACAGACTAGAATAACCTTTCAAGCTACCAAAAAAAATATTTCATTGTTATGGTGCATAGAAAACATTTAGGGGGGGATTCAATTGCTTTCGCCGGTGGCTCTGACTAATGAATGCCTGAAGAATCAATTAAATTGTTGCTCCTTTCGGACGCAAAAGCCGCCAACGCCGGCAGTTATGCTCGCACCCTCCTGAGGTGGTGAGCAGAAATGTGCAATAAATCCAGCCATATTATGCAGCTAACCCGGTCTATTTGGGCGCGACAAGCGCGAAAATTAATGGGCGCCCAAAACATTGCTACATTGGGCACCCATTATTTAGCACACATAAAAAAACAATTGAATCGCCCCCTTATATTTGCATTTATTTAGGCTTTCACAAAAGCTGAAGAGATCTCATGTGATCACTTTTCTATGGGGAGAATTTCTTTAAAAAAGTTGTATATTAAACGTTAAGTTTTATTTCACAATAATCATTTCATTACTATCTATTTCTAAGTTAATTATATATAAGAGTGCCCCTATAAAGGCATATTTGTCTTTTTCCTTTTTTGCTCTTTGCAAAAAGTACTCCTAAATGTGTTTAGCACAAATCCTAAGGGCGCACCACCAACCGAGAGTCATCCAGGACTTTTTTGTTGTGATGAACCATAATGTTGGTAATTTAATCATGTAAATAGTGATTTTTCAACTACTCAAACTCTATACCACTAGTGCGGATTCATACCTTGTCTCTACACTTTTCTATGTATCTGTATGCTGCATGTTGTATAATAGCAAGATCAAATAATTTAATACAAAAGTGTGCACAAAATACATTATGACAAAATCAGATTTTGTACATTTGCAATGTGCATTTGTACAGTTGCAAAATGAAATACAAACACATCATAACAATTATTTTAAAACACAGATAGAAAGAGTTCAGTCTTCTATTCCCGGGGGAATCGAGAAGAATCTCAACTAAGCAACATAATTGCTCTACCTTACCGCCACCTATAATTACATCAAGCCTACAGTTCACCCACTGTTATTACGTGCCACACAATATTTCCTAACCAATTTTATACATAGAATTTGAGCAATTTTAGTCTGCTCTTGATCTGAATTACCTGCTCATAAGGGTGAATAGAAATGAATCTAGAAAAAAAAGAACCAGCTGTCTGATCTGTTGTCAGATTAACCCTCAAATAAGCAAAATACATGTAACTACACACATACACTGGGCCTTACTAAGAGATTTACGCTAAAGCCATCGCAATTGCGATCTGTCAAGGACCCCAATAGCAAAAATATGCTAATGCCTTCCAAAGCTTACTGGAGCACAGTGACGCCCACTGCTTCCTTCTCATATCTGTCAGATGACGCACAACAGCATAATCATCTGTAACATCAACGCAGATCAGGCAGCCACGCAGATTCTGAGTCAAGTCTGACCTGTCTTAAACACTGCGTCTCTCCTGACACGCTGAGAGCTCTCATCCTGCAAAGGAGATGGCAATGGCTAATTTATGCACGCCCCTGAAATGGTGTTTTAAAGGTCAGACTCGTCTGCATTTCCTTAGTCACCTCCGGTTACCTCCTCAAACGCTGACTACCTGTCACTCACTTTGCGAGTGAATCCTCTGTGCGAGCGTAATTGCAATACAATCGCTTTCCTGCATGCGCAGTGGCAAGTGGCAAACACTTGCTCGATCTGTGTATATACAGTCAGGTCCATAAATATTGGGACATTGACAGAATTTTCATATTTTGGCCTCTATTCACCATCACAATGGCTTTGAAATGAAACAAACAAGATGTGCTTTAACTGCAGACTTTCAGATTTAATTTGAGGGTAATTACATCCAAATCAGGTGAACGGTGTAGGAATTACAACGGTTTCTATATGTGCCTGCCACTTTTTAAGGGGCCAAAAGTAATGGGACAAACTAAACAATCCTAAATCAAACTTTCACTTTTTAATACTTTGTTGCAAATCCTTTGCAGGCAATTACAGCCTGAAGTCTGGAACGCATAGACACCACCAGACGCTGGGTTTCATCCCTGGTGATGCTCTGCCAGGCCTCTACTGCAAATGTCTTCAGTTCCTGCTTGTTCTTGGGGCATTTTCCCTTCAGTTTTGTCTTCATCAAGTGAAATGCATGCTCAATCGGATTCAGGTCAGGGGATTGACTTGGCCGTTGCATAACATTTCACTTTTTAGCCTTAAAAAACTCTTTAGTTGCTTTTGCAGTATGCTTCGGGTCATTGTCCATCTGTACTGTGAAGCGCCGTCCAATGAGTTCTGAAGCATTTGACTGAATATGAGCATATAATATTGCCCGAAACACTTCAGAATTCATTCTGCTGCTTTTGTCATCAGTCGCATCATCAATAAATACAAGGGAACCAGTTCCATTGGCAGCCATACATTCCCATGCCATGACACTTCTACCACTATGCTTCACTGATGAGGTGGTATGTTTTGGATTATGAGCAGTTCCTTTCCATCTCCATACTTTTCTTTTCCCATCACTCTGGTACAAGTTGATCTTTGTCTCATCTGTCCATAGGATGTTGTTCCAGAACTGTAATGGCTTTCTTAGATGTTGTTTGGCAAACTCTAATCTGGTCTTCCTGTTTTTGAGGCTCACCAATGGTTTACATCTTGTGGTGAACCCTCTATATTCACTCTTGTGAAGTCTTCTCTTGATTGTTGACTTTGACACATATACACCTACCTCCTGGAGAGTGTTCTTGATTTGGCCAACTGTTGTGAAGGGGTTTTTCTTCATCAGGGAAATAATTCTTCTGTCAACCACCACAGTTGTTTTCCGTGGTCTTCCGGGTCTTTTGGTGTTGCTGAGCTCTCCGGTGCGTTCTTTCTTTTTGAGAATGTTCCGAACAGTTGATTTGGCCACACCTAATGTTTTTGCAATCTCTCTGATGGGTTTGTTTTGATTTTTCAGCCTAAAGATGACTTGCTTCACTGATAGTGACAGCTCTTTGGATCTCATATTGAGAGTCGACAGCAACTGATTCCAAATGCAAACGTCACACCTAGAATCAACTCCAGACCTTTTACCTGCTTAATTGATAGTGAAATAATGAGGGAATAGCCCACACCTGTCCATGAAATAGCTTTTGAGTTGATAGTCCCATTACTTTTGGCTCCTTAAAAAGTGGGAGGCACATATAGAAACCATTGTAATTCCTACACCGTTCACCTGATTTGGCTGTAATTACCCTCAAATTTAAATCTGAAAGTCTGCAGTTAAAGCACATCTTGTTTGTTTCATTTCAAAGCCATTGTGGTGGTGAATAGAGGCCAAAATATGAAAATTCTGTCAATGTCCCAATATTTATGGACCTGACTATATATATATTGTGATAGAAGCACTGGAGAAGTGTGGAATGGCTTATATGTATGTCTTAGGTTCCTGTCATATGTGTTCTGAAACCCCCAGAAGTCTGTTTGGGAAAAACAAAAACAGAAATAATTGGAGAATACCACTTTGCGCTTTTAGATGTAATAGTATAATATAACTTATCTTATGCAATAACTGGAGAACCTCTTCACAATAAATCCTCAATGTGATAAATGGGAGGTGTGTCCTCCGTTGATAATGAACATGTAAAAATGAAAAACAAAAGAATTCTAGTGCAGACACCTTAAAACATATAGAATATAAATGTCCACAATAGTAAAAATGTCACAATTGGGCTCAAAATAATTTCCAAAGATGGAATATTTTAATGAGTATTTTCCAAATGGTAAGATCCTCAATGTCAGGTACACATAGCAATTTCCATAGCTGGTACATCCAGAAATAACTGTTAAAAATGATGAAGGTGGCCTCCTACCAGAATCCAGTGATTATTGTGCATGTAGAGATTTTACGGATGGTCTCACTGCCCGCAGTAGTCCTCCAACCTCACACATGGAAACAGCACCTTCCTCCATTGGTCTGGTCAGAAACACCCTTGTCTCTATCGCCAACGCATTTCAATCAGCACTCTGATCTTCCTCAAGGCTTCAATATTCATGGTTCCCCTACTGGGTATTTATACCCAGTGAAATTCAATACACCTGATTATTGGGAGGAGCCACCCTCATTCACAATTGTGTAGAACATATAAAAAACAAATACAGAACAACCTCTTTCCAATGAATTCTAACATTATCATGTCTCATATAGAAAAAGAAGACAAACAAAAACTTGTAACCTTTATTAAAAAACAAAAATAACCACTTCCGGTCCGGCTTTTACTTCTGGTCCGGCTACTAAATATATCCCTCTGTAAACATATTGCTATAGTTCCCCCTTTATTAACATGCGTATAGCGTATGTTTTCAATAGTGCTAACACGGAGGACATTCAACATCCGGTCCGCTACGAAAAGCCATCCCCGTGTCCTCCTATTACATCCGGTTCCATCAAGGAAAGGTTTCCCCACATCACCTTAATAATAGGTTCCCCCTTTATTAACATGTGTATAGCGCATGTTTTCAATAGCGCTCACGCGGAGGACATTCAACATCCGGTCCAGTCTTTATATCCGTTCCACTATGAAAAACCATCCCTGGGTCCTCCTAATACATCCGGTTCCGTCAAGGAAAGATTTCCCCACATCACCTTAATAGGGTTCCTACTTTATTCGTGGATCCTTTTACCACAACTAATTGCGTGGAATCTAAACATCCGCTCCGGCTCTTACTTCCGGTTTGGATGAATAGTCCACACAAAAACCTCCAATATTAAAATTCCTACATATTAGATGAAGGATATGTATATACAACAATGTTAATGATTAGCATCTCTATAAAATCATGTTATCAGATTTTGCCACAAATAGCTGATCACTTATATAAAAGATTCAATGGGAGCCATATTAGATCCTGGCAACCCAATCATAATAAATCTAAAAAATTACATATAAGTATTAATTAAATGATCCATATAAAGTACTGTGAATACAAAATACAGTTTCATAAAAGAACATAGATCATAAGTTGAGGAAAAAAAAAAAAAAATAATAATAATAATAATAATATTTTTGAAGAATAATGAAGAACAGACATTCTTTTTCTTCCATAATTGACAATAAATCTTCTGTATGTATAATGACCCTTTAATAAAAGGAGGAGAGAGAACAAAACAATGTATAAAAGTTAGATATCACACATCTCTATAGAAAGGAACCTTTCTTAATAAAGATAAAAGTACACTTTAATTCCTAAACACAAAATTAATTACTATCATAAACTTTCATTAGTCTTAAGAACCATTTAATCTCAAAGTCTTTATTGAGACCATGTGGGGTTAAAGTTTTCAGTGAATATATATATTCCATTTCTGTCTTAGCCAAGATCCTCGCTGTATTATTACATCTCCAACTTCCATTTACTAATTTTAATGCCCCAAAAGCTATTATTTCTTTCTGATTTCCCTTATGGTGTTCCTTAAAATGTAGGGAAAGGGCATGGGTTTCTAAACCATTTTTTATATTCCGCAAATGTTCCCCGAATCTCACTTTCAGGCTTCTGGAAGTTCTTCCCACATAGTATTTGTCACAACTGCATTTTAAAAAATACACAACATTCTTTGAGTTACAGGTTATGAAATCCTCTATTTTTCGAGTATGGCCATTTACTGTCACATCAACACATTTACTAATCCCCTTAGTGCTTTTACACATACAGCATACACCGCATCTAAAGAAACCTTTAGATAAAGTAGTAATCTCCATTTTTTGTGGAGTCATGGCGCTCTTTACTATATTGTCCTTTATATTTCTGGCCTTCCTATATATAAATTTCGGTTTATTTGAAATAAGATTCTTCAATAGAGGATCCCCCTTTAAAATAGACCAATGTGATCTGAAGATTTTTTCCACTTGTTTAAACTGAGTGGTATAACCCGAAATAAATGCTGTAGACAAATCCTTTTTAATAGTGCTATCATTTTTATTCTCTTTTGGGATCAATAAAAGATCTCTGTCCATGTCATCACATTTCTTTTTTGCTTCCTCCAGATTTTTTTGTTTATAACCACTACCTCTAAATTTCTTCAACATATCATCCGCTTGATTCTTATAAACTTTGTCATCAGTACAGTTTCTTTTTAACCTTTGTAGTTGATTTTTGGGAATAGAGTCTAACCAATTATTATGGTGACAACTGGAAGTATGAATATATGCCCCTGAGTCAGTGGGTTTAATAAAATTCAGGGTTTTTAAAACACCTTCTTCAACATAAATACTGAGATCCAAAAAGTTGACTCCAATATTACTGATGTCAAAAGTTAGTGTTATGATATAATTATTTGTATTGAGATGGTCACAAAAAGAGGACAGTAATTCCCTGTCCCCCTTCCATATAAAGAGGATATCGTCAATATAACGTGACCAGGATACCAGGCTCGCCTCAAATTGATCGTTCTGCCAAACATACTCCAACTCCCACATACCCATGAACATGTTGGCATAACTTGGGGCGAACCTGGTACCCATGGCCGTCCCCATTTTTTGCAAGTAGAACTGATCTCCGAAATGGAAATAATTGTTATGTAAAATAAAGTTTATGCCCTTGATCAGAAAATCACAAAGTTCTGACTCGTAACCACTGTCTTCCAAAAAGGAGATAACTGCTTCCACTTCTAAGTCATGATTTATTATCGTATACAGATTCAACATAATCTTTTACAAAAGAGTGGAATAAAATAATTGAGAACTGCTCGTTTAGATTGATGGAGTTGATTGTTCAGGAGAGGCGTGGTCATTTAAAATTAATTGAGGAGGAAATGGAAGTATTGAAAACTCTCATTGCTCCTTTTTCAAAAGATTCAGATTATAAGGATTTAGAAAAAAGTATTATATTTAGATTAAGGAAGAACGAGAAAGAATTAATGATGAAAAAATCAAAGAAATTTAATAGAGATAGAGATGAGTCACAAACATCTGACATCATGTTTGTGGGTAACAACAATGACAAAAAGACCTCTAAACTAAGAAACAATCAATCTCCCCAAGATATGTTCAAAATATCCCCTGAAAGGGAAATCTCAAGAAATGATAAGGAGATATCTAGAAACTCTAGGGTTACAGGGAGTGAAATGGATTATAGGCCTTATTACCATCGAAAACCCCGGAGATATTTAGAACAAAATTACAACTCTAACAGAAGTTGGATTAGGGACTCACCACCTAGATACCAACAGCAAAACTGGAGAACAGTAGATTACAAGTGGAAGAGAGCAAAAACACCAATAAGAAATTGGGATAGACAGAGGAATAATGATCATAATGTTAGAACTAACAATCGATTTGAAACCTTAGAGGAGAATTTTTTAGATTATGGGAACAACCACAAACATCATACGTAAAACCCCACTGCCACAGAGGAAAAAGGGGAGGAGATAAAAGGATGAGAAATAAATGAAACAATAAAAGAAAAAAACAAAAGAAAAAGGATAGATCAATCTCACGGAAAAAAACTATGGATAATGCAGGTACTTTTAATCCACAAGGAAAAGTAAAGATTTTTAACCTCAGTCAACATATTTTAAATGAACATGAATTATCTTTACTTGAGAAGGGCTTGAAGTTTGCCCCATCAGCAAAATTGAATAAATTTAATTTGTATGTGGATCTTCAAAAGTTTCTGCGAAAATTATCTATAAAAAGGTTTTTTGAAACAAAAAATCATTCCGAAATAAAGTCTGATGATGAGAATATTTGTTTACCTAAACAATTTAGACCTAAGTCAATCTTTAATCCCTCATATATGAAGGGGAATTATGTGGAAACCTTTGGCCAACTTGTTAGTAGGGATATAGATTCTTTAACACCTAGGTATGAAAATTTTAATCTCACAAAGAGAATGAAGCATTAAAAAATCTGAAATTGAGCAAAAATATTATAATAAAACCCTCCGATAAGGGGGGGGGGAGTAGTGATCATGGACATAGACAAATATAAGAGTGAAGTTTTAAGACAATTAAATGATACTAGGGTCTATAAAAACCCAACTAAAAGGATTCAAACTAATCTGAACTCCCTAATTACTGATTATGTAAAAAATGGTACTATTACTGAATCAGAAGGGAAGTTCTTAATGCCTGAGGATCCTAGTATACCAGTTATTTACATTTTACCAAAGGTCCATAAGGATATTCAAAATCCTCTGGGCCGCCCGATAGTTTCAGGGTGTAATTCAATAACTGCAAACTTGTCTGAGTTTATTGATCACCATTTGCAACCCTTGGTAGTCAAAAATAAATCTCATCTTAAGGATACAAGGGATGCTTTAAACATTCTAAAAGAAATACAGTGGGAAGAGAATTATTATATTGTGACAGCAGATGTCAATTCTCTGTATACGATAATAAATCATGACTTAGGAGTGGAAGCAGTTATCTCCTTTTTGGAAGACAGTGGTTATGAGTCAGTACTTTGTGATTTTCTGATCAAGGGCATAAACTTTATTTTACATAACAATTATTTCCATTTCGGAGATCAGTTCTACTTGCAAAAAATGGGGATGGCCATGGGTACCAGGTTCGCCCCAAGTTATGCCAACATGTTCATGGGTATGTGGGAGTTGGAGTATGTTTGGCAGAACGATCAATTTGGGGCGAGCCTGGTATCCTGGTCATGTTATATTGATGATATCCTCTTTATATGGAAGGGGGACAGAGAATTACTGTCCTCTTTTTGTGACCATCTCAATACAAATAATTATATCATAACACTAACTTTTGACATCAGTAATATTGGAGTCAACTTTTTGGATCTCAGTATTTATGTTGAAGAAGGTGTTTTAAAAACCCTGAATTTTATTAAACCCACTGACTCAGGGGCATATATTCATACTTCCAGTTGTCACCATAATAATTGGTTAGACTCTATTCCCAAAAATCAACTACAAAGGTTAAAAAGAAACTGTACTGATGACAAAGTTTATAAGAATCAAGCGGATGATATGTTGAAGAAATTTAGAGGTAGTGGTTATAAACAAAAAAATCTGGAGGAAGCAAAAAAGAAATGTGATGACATGGACAGAGATCTTTTATTGATCCCAAAAGAGAATAAAAATGATAGCACTATTAAAAAGGATTTGTCTATAGCATTCATTTCGGGTTATACCACTCAGTTTAAACAAGTGGAAAAAATCTTCAGATCAAATTGGTCTATTTTAAAGGGGGATCCTCTATTGAAGAATCTTATTTCAAATAAACCGAAATTTATATATAGGAAGGCCAGAAATATAAAGGACAATATAGTAAAGAGCGCCATGACTCCACAAAAAATGGAGATTACTACCTTATCTAAAGGTTTCTTTAGATGCGGTGTATGCTGTATGTGTAAAAACACTAAGGGGATTAGTAAATGTGTTGATGTGACAGTAAATGGCCATACTCGAAAAATAGAGGATTTCATAACCTGTAACTCAAAGAATGTCGTGTATTTTTTAAAATGCAGTTGTGACAAATACTATGTGGGAAGAACTTCCAGAAGCCTGAAAGTGAGATTCGGGGAACATTTGCGGAATATAAAAAATGGTTTAGAAACCCATGCCCTTTCCCTACATTTTAAGAAACACCATAAGGGAAATCAGAAAGAAATAATAGCTTTTGGGGCATTAAAATTAGTCAAAGGAAGTTGGAGATGTAATAATACAGTGAGGATCTTGGCTAAGACAGAAATGGAATATATATATTCACTGAAAACTTTAACCCCACATGGTCTCAATAAAGACTTTGAGATTAAATGGTTCTTAGACTAATGAAAGTTTATGATAGTAATTAATTTTGTGTAGGAATTAAAGTGTACTTTTATCATTATTAAGAAAGGTTCCTTTCTATAGAGATGTGTGATATCTAACTTTTATACATTGTTTTGTTCTCTCTCCTCCTTTTATTAAAGGGTCATTATACATACAGAAGATTTATTGTCAATTATGGAAGAAAAAGAATGTCTGTTCTTCATTATTCTTCAAAAATATTATTATTATTTTTTTACTTTTTTTTCTCAACTTATGATCTATGTCCTTTTATGAAACTGTATTTTGTATTCACAATACTTTATATGGATCATTTAATTAATACTTATATGTAATTTTTTAGATTTATTATGATTGGGTTGCCAGGATCTAATATGGCTCCCATTGAATCTTTTATATAAGTGATCAGCTATTTGTGGCAAAATCTGATAACATGATTTTATAGAGATGCTAATCATTAACATTGTTGTATATACATATCCTTCATCTAATATGTAGGAATTTTAATATTGGAGGTTTTTGTGTGGACTATTCATCCAAACCGGAAGTAAGAGCCGGAGCGGATGTTTAGATTCCACGCAATTAGTTGTGGTAAAAGGATCCACGAATAAAGTAGGAACCCTATTAAGGTGATGCGGGGAAATCTTTCCTTGACGGAACCGGATGTAATAGGAGGACCCAGGGATGGTTTTTCATAGTGGACCGGATATAAAGACCGGACCGGATGTTGAATGTCCTCCGCGTGAGCGCTATTGAAAACATGCGCTATACACATGTTAATAAAAGGGGAACCTATCATTAAGGTGATGTGGGGAAACCTTTCCTTGATGGAACTGGATGTAATAGGAGGACACGGGGACGGCTTTTCATAGCGGACCGGATATAAAGACCTGAACGGATGTTGAATGTCCTCCGTGTTAGCACTATTGAAAACATACGCTATACGCATGTTAATAAAGGAGGAACTATAACAATATGTTTACAGAGGGATATATTTAGTAGCCGGACCGGAAGTAAAAGCCGGACCGGAAGTGGTTCATTAGAATTCATTAGAAAGAGGTTGTTCTGTATTTGTTTTTTATATGTTCTACACAATTGTGAATGAGGGTGGCTCCTCCCAATAATCAGGTGTATTGAATTTCACTGGGTATAAATACCCAGTGGGGGAACCATGAATATTGAAGCCTTGAGGAAGATCAGAGTGCTGATTGAAACGCGTTGGCGATAGAGACAAGGGTGTTTCTGACAAGACCAAGGGAGGAAGGTGCTGTTTCCATCTGTGAGGTTGGAGGACTACGGCGGGCAGTGAGACCATCCGTAAAATCTCTACATGCACAATAATCACTAGATTCTGGTAGGAGGCCACCTTCATCATTTTTAACAGTTATTTCTGGATGTACCAGCTATGGAAATAGCTATGTGTACCTGACATTGAGGATCTTACCATTTGGAAAATACTCATTAAAATATTCCTTCTTTGGAAATTATTTTGAGCCCAATTGTGACATTTTTACTATTGTGGACATTTATATTCTATATGTTTTAAGGTGTCTGCACTAGAATTCTTTTGTTTTTCATTTTTACATGTTCATTATCAACGGAGGACACACCTCCCATTTATTACATTGAGGATTTATTGTGAAGAGGTTCTCCAGTTATCACATAAGAAAAGTTATATTATATTATTACATCTAAAAGCGCAAAGTGGTATTCTCCAATTATTTCTGTTTTTGTGTATTGTCTGGTGAGGGTAACATCAGGGAGATATACACTACTTTTCTAGCAGCTTAGACAGCGCAATTATTGGCTAATATCATATCTTATAGTTTTTTGTGTTTGGGAAAAACAGACTAGAAATGTCGGCTTTAGAGAAAAGCCAGTTTGGGTCCTGGGGGTGTGGATGTGAGGAGAGGGTGGGCTCCATCCACAGGCCACTCCAGGTTTTGGGCCTTTCAGCCTGGTAACAGGCTCATTAGGGCTTGCAGCTGGTAATGGCTAATATAAGCTGGGTTTGTCTGTGGCTGAGTGTCTCACACCTGGGAGAGCAGGCAGACTAGCCTGTTCAGAGACACTTGGTCATAATCCTTGTAAGTACTGTGCACGTGTTTTGTTGATGGTGAGGGCAATAGGCCCTACCATTATTTTAGAGAGGAAATCTGCTGTGTTGCTAGTGCCCAACAGGACTTACGTTTATGTTTACATTCATTTGGCACAATAAAGACTGGCGCCGACCAGTTTGTACAAGAAGCCCTGACCTGTATCCTGTTTCTACAGCTGCTGTGTTTGTAAAGAGGGAGTCCATCTACTCCAGGAGAGGGACCCCTATCCTGACTGTTTCACTATATATATATATATCTCCTACCAAATAATATTTTTATTTTGTTTGCTATATAAATATTGTTTCAGGAAGGAATCATATTGTGGTCTTTTTTTATTCTTCTGGAACATACCCATTTCGTAAAAAATAGTTATTATTATTATTTTTTCAGTACAAGGTACTTAAAGCAAGGCTGTAGCCATTGTCCAGCCAATTTGTTGGTTCCTAAACCAAATGGACCCATTACATTTTGCAATGAATTCAGCCATAGGGGAAGATTCACGTAGCCACGTTAATTTACCACGAGCTAATCGATCACCATGGCCTATTCAATTAGCCCATTTAACTGGGATTTCTATTCGGGCCTTGTGAGACCCAAAAATAAATTCTTGATAACTGTGCTGTTATCAGGTGATAACAGCCAGTTATCATACAAATCCGTGAACTTTTCACAGATTCAGTGTGTTCACGCACATTAACACATTCATTTAAAGGGCGCCAAAACAGCTATCAGGCGAAATCGGGAGGCTAATTGAAGAGCCCCGTGCATTAAAGCCCGTGGCTACCTCCTGTTATTGTATATCTAGTTTTCCTTCAAATTATTGATTAATCCATAATATCTGGCAACATTATATTTCACCATAGGCTACTCAAAGGTTCCTTGAACACCTTCACTACAGTAGTATTACTCTTGGAGAGTGCTGTTAGAATAACCTTTCAAGCTACCAAAAAATATATTTTATTGTTATGGTGCATAGAAAACATTTAGGGGGTGATTCAATTGCTTTCGCCGGCAGCTCTGACTAATGGACGCCTGAAGGATCAATTAAATTGTTGCTCCTTTCGGACGCAAAAGCCGCCAACGCCGGCAGTTATGCTCGCACCCTCCTGAGGTGGTGAGCAGAAATGTGCAATAAATCCAGCCATATTACGCAGCTAACCCGGCCTAATTGGGCGCGACAAGCACGATAATTAATGGGCGCCCAAAACATTGCACCCATTATTTAGCACACATGAAAAAAACAATTGAATCGCCCACTAATATTTTCATTTATTTAGGCTTTCACAAACGCTGAAGAGATCTCATGTGATCACTTTTCTACTGGGAGAATTTAAAAAAAAAAAAAGTTGTATATTAAAAATGTTAAGTTTTATTTCACATTAATCATTTCATTACTATCTATTTCTAAGTTAATTGTATATAAGAGTGCCCCAATAAAGGCATATTTGTCTTTTTCATTTTTTCTCTTTGCAAAAAGTACTCCTAAATGTGTTTAGCACAAATCCTAAGGGCGCACCACCAACCGAGAGTCATCCAGGACTTTTTTGTTGTGATGAACCATTATATTGGTAATTTAATCATGTAAATAGTGATTTTTCAACTACTCAAACTCTACCACTAGTGCGGACTCATACCAGAGTTGCCGACTTGTAGCTCCCTCCTTCCGGGAGGGAGCTGTTGGGCATCCTCAGCAGGGGGGCATGTCCCATCAGAAGGGGGCGTTACCCGGACTATGACTAGTCAATGGGGGCGGAGCATGGGCGTGACAACGCGATCGAGGCCCCGCCCCCTCTTCACAATGCCAAGATAAATGGCAGTGTGAAGCAGGGGGCGGGGCCATGATGACTCGAATCGCATCATCGGGCCCCCTGCTGACGGGGATAATACTGTATTTGGGGGGGGAGCGGCGGCAAGCCAGATGGATCGCTGGAGACCGGGAGACTTACCTACCTTTCCGGGGGGCCGGAAGCAGCACCCGATTTTGGGAGGCTCCCGACCAAATCGGGAGGGTAGGTAAGTATAACTCATACCTTGTCGCTACACTTTTCTGTATGCTGCATGTTGTATAATAGCAAGATCAAATAATTGAATACACAAGTGTGCACAATATACATTATGACAACATCAGATTTTGTACATTTGCAATGTGCATTTGTACAGTTGCAAAATGAAATACAAACACATCATAACAATTATTTTAAAACACAGTTAGAAAGAGTTCAGTCTTCTATTCCCGGGGGAATCGAGAAGAATCTCAACTAAGCAACATAATTGCTCTACCTTACCGCCACCTATAATTACATTAAGCCTACGGTTCACCCACTGTTATTACGTGCCACGCAATACTTCCTAAGCAATTTTATACATAGAATTTGAGCAATTTTAGTCTGATCTTGATCTGAATTACCTGCTCATAAGGGAGAATAGAAATGAATCTAGAAAAAAAAGAACCAGCTGTCTGATCTGTTGTCAGATTAACCCACAAATAAGCAAAATACATGTAACTACACACATACACTGGGCCTTACTAAGAGATTTACGCTAAAGCCATCGCAATTGCGATCTGTCAAGGACCCCAATAGCAAAAATATGCTAATACCTTCCAAAGCTTACTGGAGCACAGTGACGCCCACTGCTGCCATCTCATATCCGTCAGATGACGTACAACAGCGTAATCATCTGTAACATTGATGCAGATCGGGCAGCCACGCAGATTCTGAGTCAAGTCTGACCTGTCTTAAACACTGCGTCTCTCCTGACACGCTGAGAGCTCTCATCCTGTAAAGGAGATGGCTAATTTATGCACACCCATTAAATGGTGTTTGAAAGGTCAGACTCGCCTGCATTTCCTTAGCCACCCCCAGTTACCTCCTCAAATGCTGACTACCTGTCACTCACTTTGCGAGTGAATCCTCTGTGCGAGCGTAATTGCAATACAATCGCTTTCCTGCATGCGCAGTGGCAAGTGGCAAACACTCGCTCGATGTGTGTATATATCGCCATGGCATCCATCTCTGAACCACTGTGCCCTCAATTCGTACCAAATACCTCTGTTTGGCGTACCACATACTTTGTTACAAACTTGCGTCAGGATTCCCGCCACTGTTTTGTACCGAATTAGCATTTTATTTACATGACTAATGCCATACCTCCCAACTGTCCCGCATTCAGCGAGACAGTCCAATTTTGCTGGGACTGTCCCGCTGTCCCACCCATTGGCCGCAGTGTCCCGCGGTGGGTGGGGGGAGTTGGGGGGAGCACACACCGCTGCTCTGCAGAACAAAGCAGCGAGTAAGCAGGGAGAGAATACCACGCCCCTTAGTGCCATCAGGCCACTCCCCCTTTTCTGGCGCACGTGCGGAAGTTCTGAGGCAGCAGGGACGAATGTTGGGAGGTATGCTAATGCAACAAAAGTACAATGCAAGAGTAGCCCATATACTGGCGCTGTCACTGCATGCAGTAGCTGTGTGCGACCTGGACGCTAACCTGCGTAAAAAAGCAAAAGATCGAGGACCGATATAAGTGAGCTGCGCCATGCATTGTGCTGCGGAGCCCTTGTTGCGCTATATAAATAAAGGATAATAATAACTACGATGCAACAATGTGGACTTCAGCTCGGCGTTTAACACAATCGTTCCACGTTTATTGTATCCCAAACTTGTTACTTTGGGGGTTTCAGTGGCTACTTGCTGCTGGATTGTTAATTTTTTGGAGGATAGGAAGCAGCAGGTTAGGCTTGGGAGATTTACATCGAGTGTTAGGATGATTAGTACGGGGGCTCCCCAAGGATGTGTTCTATCCCCCTTGCTTTTTTCCTTATATACAAATGACTTCACTTCAAGTGACCCATCCGTGAAGCTCTTGAAATTTGCGGACGATACCACGGTTATTGGCCTCATCCGGGATGGTGAGGAGTCCGCTTATAGACGAGAGACTGAGCGGGTGGTACACTGGTGTAGTCGGAATAACCTGGAGCTAAACCCGCTTAAGATGGTGGACATGATAGTGGATTTTAGGAGGCACTCTTTTGTGGTGCCTCCACTCACTATTGTAGATAGGGCCTGATTCAGACCCGTTCGCAAACAGCCGCTCGCTCGTTCCCGTCCGATGTTATGCAATTACGCATGTGTATGCATCGCAGTGCGCGTGTGCGAACTAGTCCGAGCGATCGGGAAGCAATCGCTCGCCCAGCAGAGACAGTCCAGCTGAATGAGTGGCAGGACAAGCCGTTTGTGGGTGGTAACAGGGGCAGGCCACTGGAAACGGGGGAGTGGAGGAGCGAACGCAGAAGTACCTGAGCATCTTAACGCTGTTTCAGAGGCGTGCATAATTAACAGGCAGCGTCATAGTACACGTTACCTTGCTTGAGGTAGGGTACAGTCAACCGCAAGCGCTGCGGTCAGATCTGATGGAACCCGATGTACTGATGGTTATATATACTTCCTGGAGATGACGTTCACTAGTGGGCGGCTAAAGACAGGCTGGTGGGCGTCTGCATACACAAAGTGATCGCACGCCAAGACTTAGTGGGCGTGCTTATGCCTTGCCGTGCGATCGCCTGCCTTGACGTCACTTAGCTGAATTTGCGTACGCTGGGAGCCAAAAGCACTCCAGGGCTTGCGGCAGCGAGACCCGTCCGCATCTAGCGAGCAGGTCTGAATCAGGCTCATAGTGTGGTGTCTGTGGTGGAAAACTTTAAGTTTCTGGGTTCTGTGATATCCAGGGACTTAAAGTGGCTGTCCCATACAGACGCCATTGTTAAGAAGTCACAGCAACGGTTGTATTTCTTGAGGCAGCTCAGGAAGTATAACTTGCCGAAGGAATTGTTAATTCTTTTCTATTCGGCAATAAATGAACGCCGAATGAACGCCTGCCGTTTGGGGGCGGCCCCGCTGACATCACTCATGATGTCAGTGGTGAGCTTCCGGCTCTATTAGAGCCGAATGCTCACTGGGTCTCGTCTCACAAGGGTCTCGTCGCAAGCCCCGATGGTCTCGACCATCAACCTGGTCACTCGATAAAGCTGTGGGTGGTCACCCACAGCTTAGCGAGCAGCCAGGAGGCCGGATTTTAAATGTTTTGCGAGCGGCTCTGAATGAGGTCCACAGTCTGCCCTGGGAGGACAATTTTTTTCAGAAGTTCCCCATTGCAAAGAAACCACCATATACTTAAGGTGTATTTTAATTTATTATACACAAAAAACTGTATTGATTTTTTTTTTTTCTTAAGTGGGTCAGCAAAGGGACTTTTCACCCAGGGCCCAGCCCAGCAAGGAAAGGTGTCTGTATTATATGGTGGTCACTGCGATGATTTATGTGTTATATAGCGGCCACTGATGGTCTCTGCAATATATGGCAGGCACTGCAACACTCTCAGTATTATATTGCAGTCACTGCGATTCTCTCTGCATTATATGCGGTCCCTGCTATGCGCTCTACATTATGTGGTAATCACTGCAATGCTCTCTGTATTAGATGGAGGTCCCTGCTATGCTCTCTGCATTAGATTAATGACACTGATGGTCTCTGCATTATAGGGTGGGCACGGATGGCCTCCATTACATTGCAGTCAATGAGATGCTCTGCATTATATGGCAGTCACTGTGACGCACTCTGTATTTTCAGGCGATCACTGCAATGCACTCTGTATTACATGGTGGTCATTGCAATGTTCTCTACATTATATGGCAGTTATTGAGACGCTCTCTGCATTATATGGCTGGCAATATGATGCTCTCTGCATTATCTGATGGTCACTGTGACACTATCTGCATTATATGGCAAGGACTGTGACACTCTCTACATTACATGGCAATCACTGATGGTCTCTGTATTGTATGGTGATCACTGTGATACTCTCTGTATAGTATGACGGTCACTGTAATGGTCTGTGATGGGTGAGATAGTGTAATACAGGTAGCAATACTTAGCCATTGAGTCTAGAGACTGTGGAGCCTGCGTGCTCCATCGGAAAGTGTAGAAAACCCAGAACCATATAAAAAATGTTTCTTAATGTAACAGGACTAAAGATCTGTTTTTCCCTAATCCATACATTTCATTCTTTACAATGTTGACAGCTGTTTCCAAACTAGCCACGGCTGACTACTATCTACAAGGGAGGGACAGGCCAAGCCAAGTCTTAGCACTGGGTGACAGTTGCTTCAGCCCTGTCTGGACCTTCGGTATCCAGTCCACTCCCACGCTACCTGCTATGGTGAGAGGGCTCCTGCCATGGATTAGAAATGAATTACACTGCTCACTGGCTGTCGGAGTTGGGTGACTTCCACTAACTCCTTGTATAGCGATTACTAGTAAGGTTTCTGTATTGTATACCAGTCACTAGATTAGTCCCTGTATTATATATCTGTTGCTAGAATTGTGCCTGTTTTATTTTGTAAGCCGCTGCTTCCCGGTGGGGGTGCAGGTGAAAATTTTAAAAACGTCACCCGCAGTCAGTGTAAAACCCGGAATGCTCTACACTGACTGTGGTGTGTTTTACATTTTCACCTGCAACCTTCGTAAATAAAGCCCCATGTCTTTTGCAGAGGATAACAGACAAATATAGCTACCTGCTTTTATTCATTTTCAAGTGGCCTAATATTTTAGCATTGTTAAAAAAAATATCCAAACTTAATTTTACACTACCAAAATACCTAATACGCCCAGCCCGCCACTTTAAAATTCCATACCAGCAAATTGACTTTCCCACTTAGGGCCTGATTCCGATTTGGGAACAGAGGGCCTGATTCAGAGCCAGACGCTCTGAACGAGCGCCCGCTCTGAATCAGGGAGTTTTTTTTTTTTTTGCGAAGCGGCCTCTTGGACGCTCGCATAGCTGTGGGTTACCACCCACAGCTTATGCGAGCGTCCATGATGATGGTCGTGATGGTCAAGACCATCGCGACCATCGGGTTTGCGACGAGACCCTTGCGGTAGGGTCTCGTTGACCGCAAGCCCTGGAGTGATTTTGGCTCTATCAGAGACAAAATCACTCCCACGGACATCACTAGTGATGTCAGTGGGGCTGGACCCAGACGGTAGGCGTTCCCATGGGAACGCCTCCATCTGGGTAGCCACGCCCCCGGCAAGCCCACCAAAGGGAGCGTGCTGTCACTCATCATCGACAGCACGCCCCCTTTGGTGAGAGACCCATATTCGGGCGCCTCCGTTGTGCGCATGCGCATTTGGGCAACATCGACCCGCTTGCGAGCGCTCGCAAGCGGGTCTGAATCAGGCCCAGAGAGCCTAACTCTGACCCGCTTGCGAGCGCTGAGCGCTCGCAAGCGGGTCGATGTTGCCCAAGTGCGCATGCGCACGAGAGAGCTGGCTCCATTGTGAGCATGCGCGAGACCCGAATAACGACGGCCAAGCCGTCGTTATGGGTCTCGCACCAAAGGGGGCATACTGTCGATGGCGATTGACAGCACGCCCCCTTTGGTGGGCGTGCCGGGGGCATGGCTGCCCAGATGGAGGCGTTCCCATCACTAGTGATGTCAGTGGGAGTGCTTTTGGCTCTGATAGAGCCAAAAGCACTCCAGGGCTTGCGGCAGCGAGACCCTACCGCAGGGTCTCGTCGCAAGCCCGATGGTCGCGATGGTCATGACAATCGCGACCATCATTTTGGCCGCTCGCTATAGCTGTGAGTGGTCACCCACAGCTATGCGAGCGGCCAGGAGGCCGCTCCAAAAAGGAGGAGGGACGGCCCTGATTCAGAGCGAGCGCTCTGTCAGAGCGTCCGGCTCTGAATCAGGGCCAGAGTAAAATAATGTAGAGTAAGTAACTATGCATTTTGGTAGAACCATGTTGCACTGCACATGGGGCAGATTTAAAACGTACAGACAGATTTAGATTTTGGTGGGGAATGTTCAAAGTGAAATCTAAATTGCAGTGTAAAAAACAAGCTTTCCAGCATTTGTGGGCTACATGATAAAACAGCCGGTATTTACGCCACATGCCAAAAACATTTATTATATTTGCACCCCTTGCATTGCAACATGGTTTGCCCAGGTAGACAGTTACTTGCTCTGTCTTACTCAATTCCCAAATCTGAATCAGGCCGTTAATCCACTGAGCTGCTCAAAATAAAAGTACACCTACTGTATAGATCATAAGCAGCGTCTGACTGGCCCACAGGGGTACAGGGGAAACCCCCCGGTGGGCCCCACTGCCTGAGAGCCCACCCCCTCCTTTAGGGATCAATTTCCAGACTGTGCACTTGTATTATATTGCACAGGGCTTTGGTGTATTTTCTACAATGTATTGCTGTTATTTATCTGGTACATTATTATGCATTCACTAGCAATATTTACCATATCTATATATTTTAAGGAGCCCAGACCCAATTTGGAGGCTGGTCACACCCCTAAGTATGGGCCCCAATCACTACATTCCCCTGGTGGGCCCTTCACGCTCCAGTCCGACACTGATCATAAGCTGTACTATAGACAGACCTTATATTCACAGCGAGCACATTGGCAGCAGTCACTTACATAGTTGGCCATGCCCCCAGCCACACACGTCACTCATGGTGCCCCCCCCCCGTCATTTTTTCCTGGATCCGCCTCTGCTTTTAAATTCAAACACATAACACACAGCACAATCCTATGGGCGGGATGTACGATGCGGTACATCCCGTCGCTTATCGGGTACATACCTGCGTTAATTACCCCAGTATGTACTTAGAAATGCGATTAAAATCACAAAGGACAGATCTCCCGATAAGAGTTGTCCTTTGCAATAGTGACTTCCGGGTTTGTTATCCATAAGTCCCTCTGTGCATCCGCATAACGTCGCGCGCCGATGCGGGGGACACAGGAAGGGATCTGATTGGATCCCTCTAAGAAGAAACCTGATAAGGAGCCCATAGGCTTCTATTGGGTAAAGCCATCTTTAATGGCATCACCCACCGTGTCCAAGCTTCGGGATGTATCACATTTGGGATGTAGTTCTCCCAGCGCTAGCTACAGGGGTGGTACACACTTACACGGGGGGGAGGTCCCACACACCGGGGGTCACTCGAACACAAAACTCGGCCCGACACTGGAGGAAGAAGACACCGATTCAGAAGGTGAGTAATTACGGACTAATTAAGCTAATTGGAAACTTCCAATTGCTTAGTCCTCGGGGGGGCAGTAGTGCCGCTGCGGTCCGGTTGATTATTCCTAAAATTAAAGATTTTAGGAAAAATAAGACTTGCTCTGGAGGTGAGAGAAAAAAGCCTCCCGGCACCTTAAAGAAAAAAAAACCTGCACCTGCCATTGCTTGTATTGTTTTTTATTAGTCATATACAGAACACTCAAGCTATAAGTTAAACAGCCAGAAATCAAAATGTTAATGCTTCCCCTGTAATTAGAAAATGTATATACTGTTCCATATATACTGTGCACAGATTAAAGTTACAAAGCCTGTCCACCTCCCCACCACAAACCAGAGCGACACTTCCAACACTATGCCAGAGAGCATGAAATCTCCACCTTGATTGTACATGAAACACCTGGTCCCATCCAGTGCTCCAGTGCTCTGAAAACAACTTCAACTAGACAGAAAGAAAAAATGGAATGCAGCTCACTCCCCCCTTCCCCCAAATAGGGTATTGCTTCTCAATAAACTAGCATCTTGCAGACTACAGTGTTTCTTAACCCATAAACTGTGATTCTATATATAGCAAGCATATCTACTAGATAAAAGCGAAAATTTGTCCTTCTGTACTTCTGTCTTTCTACACAAATCCACAGTTTACAAGCGAAGATCATGAAATTTTACATACGAGCGTATTAAAACACGGCGGAGGCAACTAAAAAAAAATTTAAATCGAAATTAATTACTGTTAATTTTTTATTAATTTAAAAACACAATTTTTGCTGGACGCTCATTATTTGGCCTCACTGCATATGGGTAGGGCCTCGGAGCAAGCGTTTTGTGTTGTCATGTTTTGTCATGATCTTAATGTTTATTATTGAAGAGAGCTTTAGCAGGCTTTCCCAGCATTCTCAGCTCTCTGACTATACCAAATTACGCAACAACATTTACTTCTTTCTTCCAACTGTGTCAAAATGATGACTTTGCAAGGACCCTGCTGTACTGTGAGCTGCCCAAAAAAATTACACATGGACTGTTTCTCCCAATGTTTTTCAGCGCAGAAAACAGGGAGTCGCTGTAGATGGTCATCCTGGTATCAGAGCAACAGAAGCTCTTGGCCGTGTTTACACTGTACATCCTAAAAACTTTGAATGTTTCTATCTCCGAAGTTTGCTTTACACCGTTACAGGTCCTACTTCCTTCGAAGACCTTATTACTATAGATGGGGAAGTTTGTCACACTTTTCGTGAGGCCTGCCTAAGGAGAGGTTGGTTGGAGGATGATGTGTAAACAAACATTCTTAAAATCCCGGGCAACGCCGGGTACTCCAGCTAGTTAACTATAACAATGAATTGATTATCTGAGTTCATCCAAGTCCCTTAACATGTTTAATAACCCTCTCTCACACAAATCAAAGCCCTCTCCTTAGAGAATTTGTGACATGCAGTCTTAAAAACTTTAACTTGTATTTGTAAAAGAATTATCCCCAAACCAATAATGGCTAGTGTCTGGTGTTGAAACCAAGACACAGGCAATAGCGATCCACCTTATAACATGGCCATTCTGAGACCCCAGGAGTATCCTATTACCTTCTTAGTTTTGGTGGCTAGAGGAGGGTGTTATTGTGTACTCCAGGTGCCTACGTGTCTTTTTAGATACCACTGGCAACTTCAGGTTCCTTTATCTGCTTGAAAAGTTGACTTTAGGTGGGACCACTGGTTAAGTAGGAGTTACTTGTCTGGAGTGGCATATGGAAGGCAGCTTTGGTTGTGTGCCTATCACACATGCTTGCAACTCCTTGAAATCTTTAGTCATTTTCATCAGATATCTCACTGTCACGTCTTGGAAAGTAGGTAAATCAGTAGTTGGACCGAGTAGAAGAATTTTCTATAAAATCCCCATAATGTACAAAGGTACATTTGTTATTGTTTAAATTGGATGTTAGGCAAGGGGTATGACATCAGGTCATTGCAAACCAGTTTCCTGTGTGTCTTTAAACATTTTTTTTTTAATCTATTGTTCCATCAACTCTTTCAACATTTCCATTAGATTTTGGGTGGTAATGTGTGTGTTTTGCTGTTTAACCCATAGAAGACTACACATTTTCTTAAACACAAGTAAAGTAGAGTGGGTAAATTGATCAGAGGGGATAACTTGCAGCATCTCATATCTACATGCAAATTAATGCACTAATTTCTTTGCATTATATGCTAGAAGTCTGTGAGGCTGTAGGATAGGCCTCCGTCAATCCTGAAAACAAATTTACACATACTAGCACGTACTGTAACATTTTTACCATGGGAAGTTGGATGAAGTCAAATCAGTATTACCTGGAAGGATCCTTCAGTTAGTGGGAGATTAGGCTCAGTGCGTACCAACAGCCCTGTTTTACTCCTTGCACACATGGGGCAGCATTGGAAGTGTTTAGCAGCAAGAGAAGAGAAAACAGGGTCATGTAAGACTTACCATGCCCATCTTGCCTACATAAGTTAATCCATGTGACACAGTTCAGAAGGTAAGAGAGATTTTAGTGCTACTTGTTGTCAAAATCTCTCTCCTGAACAATGCCAGTCCAAGATGGGACAAAGACATTGAAGTATTGAAATTTGCAGAGTAGTGGACCACCTGGTATTTGATTACAAACTTACTACATTTTGCTGTTATACATCTCTAATAATAAGGGAGCAAACTTCACACACTATTTGCCAAGCTGATTTATTTAACCAATGTCTGAGCTACAGGATTACCAGACACCTGGCAGGGAGAACGGAGTTAAATATTACCCCAGTATCATCAATATCCAAGGCAGACAATGACAAACACACAAAAAAATCTCCTAGTGGCCAGAGATGTTATATATTATATCCCTGAAGGGGCATTTTCCATTTCTCTGCATGAAGTAGCACTTTGGCTTATATGTAAGTGCACATGCCGGCTCAACTAGCTGGTGAGATCAAAAGGTGCAACTGCAACACTCATTTATATTTATCACGTTGTATCTATTGTGAAGATTTGAGAACTATAAAGAAATGGTGGTTTCCATGTATTGTCGTTCTCCATGGAGACTACATTTGTGGAGAGGTCTATTTCTCAGCTGGTCACATACAAAAAAGTGCCAGCGTCAACTGGACAAGAAGCAGCGATTTAGTTCTGATTCTGGCCAACACTGGGGCATATTAGTGTAGACTGTATACGTAGTCTGATCGTGGTAATCTTCCCTTTTGACTGGATTAGGAGGGCAATGCATTTCATACTAGGTCAAACGCCCACTACAGCTAGCACTCATAGTTCCATCAATGGTTTATTTTAAGCCTATGGAACTACAAGTCCCAGCATGCCCGCTGTCCATAGAGCTGTCTGTAACAAGTGAATTTATATTTAAAATACACCATAAAAAACGTCACGATTGATTCATCTTTAGAAAATCACTCCACAAGTCAGTATCGTATTCATTTATTGCACTTGAAACGGCTCCCTCCCACACACCTAGAAGCTGAGAACAGTCCCAAACACTCAGATTCAAACTGATAAAATATCTTTATAGAAAAGAAATTCAATTTACACCAATTCAAGTCTTAATTCTCAATAGATCATCTGGAAGCAGCAAATTATATACAATGAGAACCATTTTTCTTTTAGCAAATATAATATATCATCTTTTGTAGGACAACCAAAATATACAGTATAGCTTGCATATTGCAGTGAGAAATATATATATGTACACACAACAGGAGCCAGTGCAAGGCTTAACAGCAGCAATATAATAAGGGTGAGCAAAAGGGTTAATGGAACGGTTATTTTAAATGGTCTATTATTGTCAGAGGAGTAATTATTCTATGTATTGTCCACAATGCCCTTCTTCTGTGCTTCTCACCCAGTCTGTATGATTCAGTAGTGTTATGTTACTCCATGTTGTCGTTCTGTGCCTTCCAGGTGCCTCTTACAGAAATGCAAAGTACTGCCCATTATGGACAGAAGCCAGTAGATAATATTGTCCGAAACATCTAGAGAAGTCACTACAGTATTAGTATATTTACTCCTCTGCTTAGAAGGATGTCCTGTGCTATAGCACTCCAGTCAGGCACATAAGGATAAGAATGTGTACTCCGAGCAAGTAGGTGAGGAATAGGTAGCGAGATTTCGATTTGGAGGTCAGCAACTTCGAGCAATACAGGCTCCGACCGCGCAGCCATCTCCGGATGGAAAGGGTCCCACCCTTGACCTAGAAAATACACAGATTATACCAAACCCTTAAAACTTTGCCTAACAGAGGGCCCGATTCAGATCCGCTCGCTAGGCTTGCGTTCGCACATAGCCTGACGATGTTTGCAATGTGCGCATGCCTATAAGACGCAGTGTCCGTGCGCGAACTAGTCCATGTGATCGGGAAGCGTTACCGCCCTGCACATAGATGCCATGCTAGAATGAGTGACAGGATGATCCGTTTGTGGGTGGTGACAGGGGTTGGCCGATGGAAACGGAGGAGTGGTAGTGCGAACGCAGGCGTGTCTGAGCGTCTTAACGCCGTTTCAGAGGAGTGCATAATTAAGATGCAGCGTCGTAATACTGTACATGTCACATGGCTGAATTACACACTGAAGCACTCGCAGTTCTTGCGGTAGGGTATGGTCAGCCACAAGTGCTGAATATAGATCCGATGTTACTCGATGTTACCGATTGTTGCGTACACTTCCTGGAGATGACGTGTATTACTAAGGGAAAGTGGGCATCTTAAGACAGACTGGTGGGCGCCTAAATACACACCGAGATCGCACACAAAGACATAGTGGGCGTGCTAATATCTTGCCGTGCAATCGCGGGATTTGCATACTTTGGCAGCTGATGGCTGCGTGCGAACGCATCTAGCGGGCGGGTCTGAATCGGGCCCAGAGTTCTCTAAACTGTCTGTACAACTACAGGTCTACAAAGTAAGCAGTAATGACTGGGATAATACAGAGAACTTCAGCCCCAGTTTGCTGTACAGGCCACACTTACTTTTCGCACCACAATATTCTGAGTAGGATCAATAATTAAGGCTTCCCGTTCATCATCTGATTCCATCTGGAGAGAGAACTCGTAGTCTCGGGCAGATGATTTTATTTCAAGCCTAAAACAGACAGACACAACAAGAGGATAATGGGTTTTGTGGTAGCATTTTCCAAGTGCAAAATGTAGATCACTAATACACTTAATTGTAAAGATGCTTATTAATATATGTTGATACAAGCTCCATTTTTTAGAACTCCCCCCACACTATATCAAGAGTACTGATAGAAGGGAGCATTCTCAGGATACTTAATACTCTGCGCTAATACTCCAATCAGTTTACATTTACCAAATACTGGCATGCACTAATGGTAGATAAACAATGCGAACTAAACATACACAGCTGCTAAAGAATCTGTATCCAAGGGAAGGGACTTAAAGTCTACCCTTTGCCTACACATCGGAGAGGATGTCATTTTGAAAGCTGACAGAATGTTAATTACATACTGCCTGCCAAATTCACATTGGGTCACAAGTCTTGGTGATGTCACCATCATGTTTGGGGTAAAAAAAAAAAAATTCTGTTGATTATTCAAAAAGTCGTATATAAAGTGCGACCAGGCGTGGATGGAAATTAGGTAAAGTGCCACAATAAATTTGCACCCTCAAGTTCTAGCAGGTAGTCAGCTTTGGAGTTTCTCCATCATAGAGGTGCAACAGGGCTTATGTATGGGCTCTGCTGAACCTACAGACACAATCTAGGACATTGGGAAATTACACCATTATTGATTTACACCCAAGGAGCTAAAGGAGCTTTTGCAACGGTAATTAACTTCATTACGTTTATTTTGACAAAGGTAAGATCTCTTCCCACCTTTAGCATGCCTGATTATCTTTCACCCGTTCCAGTACTAAGAAGGGCTTTCCTGAAAAAACGCAACATAGATAAAGTCCTATAGGAAGTATTGTCAGCTAACCAATATTTGAGTCACCCGTCAGATTTGTGTGCCATCAGCGAAATGACTAAGGACCTGGTTACTAGTCTGTTGTCCGGCATATCAGGTGTAAGCTAAATCATCTTTGCTCTTGGTGGAAGTACTGCCCTGATGAGACTGTTGATACAAGTTGTTACACAAAGAGGTGCCCATATAAACAGGAATGCTTGCCAGGTGATTTGGACCACTATCATTGCCTGAATGAAGGACTGAGAAAATTACACAGTGAGGTAATTAACCTCTAATACCGCTTTTATACCAAAGTTATGGGTCTGACCTGGAGGTTGGAACAGGGTTCCAATCCAGATCAGACTGTGAACTTCCCCGGCGCCGACCCAGGATATTCCCGAGTTGGTGCCGTTCACACCGGAACCCGGCTCTTCCGGAGTTCAAGTGGAAGCTTGGAGAGGACATGGGGAAAAAAACAAACTGACCGTTACGTAAAAGGTATATAATAAAGATGTGGCCCATACAGGTCTGGGACAGAAATGCCTAAGACCCTCAAGACCTCACCAACCTGAATAGATTGA